>JAOPSE010000013.1:60086937-61286937 GCA_029449295.1 Zea luxurians | reverse complement strand
TTCCAATTGCCCCACTTGTTGCGGGCGCACGGAACCAACTCCACTACTGGCATTGTGGTCTTGCCGGTCTTCGGCGTGAATGTACACGACCCAAACTGGGCAACTCCGTCCTCAATCACCCTCTTCTGCCAATGCAAGCAGTAATTCTTCGCAAAAACGTCAACCGACGGCTGTCCGCCGTACGAAGTCGTCGCCCAGACATACTTCGCCAGCGCCACCACGGCGTTCGGTGTCAGCTGATGAATTTGAACGTTGAATCTACGCAGGACTTCGCCAACAAACCGGTGCGCAGGCAAGCGGAGACCGGCGACGAAGAACGCCTCGAAAACAACCAACTCACCCTCCGGCTCGGGGACTTCCTCCGTCCCCGGAGCACGAGCGACTCCGCCGCCAAAGTAGCCCAAGCGCTGCATCTCTTCGACGCGGGCCGACGTCATCCGTGACACACCAAAATCAACAGAGTCGCCGGCGCGCAGCTCCTCCACCATCACGCTACTCAACGTCTCCTCAGACGAGGCGGCGGCCGGCGGCGTGGCGTCGGCGGAAGAAGAAGAGGATGGCATTGCTACGTACCGTCGGCGGCGGCGGGCGGTTTGCTTCACTCGAGCCAGATCTCCGACGAGCAAAGGGAGCAGTAGAAGAAGAGGAGCAGAAAGACGGCGGGCGGCTAGGGTTTTCACGGAGCGCGGAAGGAAAAGTGCAAACAGCGCCGTCCCCCGCCCCCCTTTATAGGCAGGGCGCGGCTCCTCGGGAAACCCGCAATCCCACAGGGCGCGACGCTTCGGAAAACCCGCAGTCCAACAGTACGATGTCCATCAACGGTCACATCAAAAACCCCCGCGGAACCACTTCGAGCGAGGGCAGCGTCTCCGCCATCTAGCGACGTCTTCGGCACCAGGTGACTTTGTCGAACTGGTCCCTCGGAGGGCAAATGTTGGAGCGACGGCAGAAACGCCACCCTTCGCCCGAAGTCTCCACCGCTTAGCCCCTGCCCTGACAGACAAAGCAGGCAGGGACACCCTTCGCTTCATCGGCACCAGAGACAACATGGAGACCCTTCGCTCGATTCGGCACCAGACGAAGGCTTGCGGCAACGCCTCCCCACGGCGCGGCCTCGGTCAGCTCCGAGGCCCACATGAGATCAGGCCCATTGTAACGGGCCCTGCGTGGCCGCGTTTGTGTTACGGGCCTAATTTGTAAAGGTGTACTTGTAATTACAGCTTGTAACCCCGCTTTATGGGAATATTCTGGGGATAAACTAGGTACCTGAGGGCACATGCGTCCTTAACGCAAGGCGCCGTGCACTCGGATACCTATAAATACCCCCGCACAGTGCCCGTGAGAGGCCAGATTGACAGAGCTTTTGCCATCACGCGCGAGTGCCCTGTTGCCATCACCATTCACCCGTGTTGGATCTCCTTGCTGTCGAGAGACAGTCCCAACAGGTACGTGCCACTCTTGCCATCTCTCCACTCCCAGTGCGTGATTGTATTTTCATGTATGGAATAGCCGGGTTCAAGCTTACCCTGTCCCATTTCTAGGGCATGTGGTTAGTTAAGATAGTCCTTTATCAACAGGCCTACATACGCATCCAATCCTTAATTAACCTGGACGGAACATCACCTGTTCCTAGCCCAAGTCTCGATTTAAGTACTTCCACCCTTAGGATTGTTTGTGTTCCTTAGGATGAAAAGAGCATCAAAGGAAACTTGGCAGTAAGATCTCACCACGCTCTCAATGAAAATACTCTTGCAGGTAGAAGCCATCTTTCCTTAGGATAACCCCTGAGCTAGGCCTTATTGCGAAAGACAACTTCTATCCACAAGGTCTAAGCAGAGCTAAGCATTCTTGTAAATCATATTTTGATACTTCATCAGAAGTATCTATAAAGGTATGGATATCAAGGAAGGCAATGCATCAAAGGGTTCCAAGCAACTCCTATAAACCTAATGCACATTTCACTAGACTTAAAGTGTGCAAAAATTATTTAAAAACACAAGGAAGGGGTTGCATGCACCGGGGCTTGCCTTATTGCAGTGAAGAGGTACTCGATCCCTCTATTAAACCCCAGTTAGATGGCTCCTCCATTTGATCAGTAGCCACTGGAGTAGATTCCTCTTCAGTCACCACTTCAGGTTGAATCTTCACTCCTTCTGGTAGGAGTTCTATATGAAATGACATGATCATGGATGTTTATGCTTATGCAACTTGAAAAGAAAAATACTAAGAAGCATCGCAAGACTTACACCTCTCTAATGGTGCATTAAATTTGAGCAAACACACGGAAAATCCATTTTCCCAATCTGAAACAGCACATTACTAGGTCTGACAGAGGGTTTTGTCACTCCTTTTTCTCCAAATTCTACAAAGTAGCAAGCCAACACTTTGCATGAGACTTGCTCTCCTTTACATGGTCTTTGACTTTGCTATAGCATTCTTACCCCAATTCTTCTTGGATTAATTACCACAAGGACCCAAAACTGAATAAACACACAAATTCAGACTTAAATATTATTCTAAGTTTGAATCCTAACACCTGACAGTCCACCTTTTGGCCACTTTTATTTCCAAATTTATGTGGAACCAAGTCCACCTCACTTTACAAAACTTAGTCTCTTTACTATGGTCTCCAGATTTGCTATGGAAACTTTAATCCAAAGCCCCATGAATCAGTCACAAATGAGTTCCAAACTAGGCATCCTCCTGTAATTCAGTTTTCAGAACTGAATAACAAAATTCAGTTATGTACAGTCTGACGGTCCAACTTTAGCCAACCTTTTTTTTCCAATTCCAAATAGCTTCTAGGGTATGGCCTTTAACCAAACCTGGTCTTCTACTATAGTTCTATTGCTTTGCTATAAGAGACCTAATTTAATTCCCTACAGGTTAGCCACTACAAAGGTCCAAACATGGCTAAAGTTTTCTGAAATTCAGACTTAGCCAATTAGCTAAGTCTGAAACCCAGAAGTTGATAGCCCACTTTTGAGCAAGCTTTACACTCAGTTCTACATAGTTTTTTGGGTCAGATCGCTTAATCAAACTTGTACTCCAATAACAGATCTACAACTTTATTATAGTGGCCATACGCTATAACTCTATGGATAGAGTAGCAAAGAGCTCCAAAGCTGCACCAAAACATACAAATTCAGACTGAATTTGCACTAAGTCTGAAATCTGACAGCCTATGTTTGAGCAAATTTCACACCTAGTTCTAGGCACCCAATAGTGGTAGAGTTCAAGTAGTAAATGGTGTGAGCTTCACTGCTATAGGGAGAACACAGAACATGAGTTACCCGAGTGTGTAGTAGCTCCAGATATCTTTGCCACGGTAGGGCGGGAGAATTGCAGGTTGTGGTCACCAGACTCATGTCACGGCATGCAAGCTTTGAAGTAAACCATACCAGAGACCGGGGAGGGGTTTACACCGACTCAAACTCAAGAGCTATGTCCCCTTTTGTGATGAACATAGGCTGGACTCAAGGGTAAGAAAACCATCGCTGGACCATGCCTTAATGGTAACTGAACATGGGCAACCATCTCTGAACTTATATAAGACAGAGTGGGGAAATGTTCTGGGAACGCCAGTAGTGCAGGGCTCATACACGTGTCATTCATGCTCAGCCCCATCTAAGTTCACAGCCTCAGCCCATAACACAGAATCTGGTCGAGTTCCCCAGCCTTAATTTGCTTAAGAGATGACCTACTCCTGTTTAGCTTAGGTCCTTAACGAAGTCCTCTACTCTACGCACAATATCACCTTATTGTAAAATTTTGATCTAGTGAATGCATTCTAGGTGTAACAAGCAAGTTAATGCAAATGCTTATGATGACATGTCAGATTTTTAGTTCACGTAACACCAGGGGTGTTACAGGCTGGAGGGGAGAATAATGTCCCCCTGCCCAAAACTGATGAGGTGGTTGTTTTTAGAAGCTTTATAAAGGTAGGGCTTTGGTTTCCCCTAGATAAATTGCTGGCTGAAGTCTTGAAGACTTTTGAAATTTACCTTCATCACCTTACCCCCGAAGCTATCGTCAGGATGGGGATCTTTATTTAGGCCATGAGGAGCCAGGGGTTAGACCCAAATGCAAAATGCTTTTGTAATGTTCATAAAGTTTCGTGCCTCGTTCTGTTTTGGGTAATATCACAACAACATTGGTTGCTACAGCTTCGTGCCTCGTTCTGTGTAACACCCAAAATCCTAATTTTGGAGATTCATAAAGTTTTACCCCCAAAAAAATTGGTATAAAGAAAAAATAATAATAATAATAAAACAAATAAATAAATAAATTTAAAATTAGGTGTTTTTGGGATTTCTTGATTCCCTTCTTTCATACTTAACTAATGGCATTAGTTTATGCAAATAGAAAATAAATAAATGAAGAAATTAAAGAAAGTGGAAATATCTTCATATGAATTAGATTATTTTTTTACTAATATGGTTGAGGGACATTCTTAAGGAGGGTAAGTAAAATCGCCTTTTAATGAAGGTTACACATTAGAATTTATTTTTCCAAAAAAATAAATTTCATGGCTTGTATGTTGAGAAAATTTGCTAAAACGGATAATAAATAAAATTATACTTTTGAATTCATATTGGAGTTTTGTCTGTGCACATAAATTGTTTTAAGCTTGAACTCTATTTACATTTAATTCGAAATTTAGAATTTAAAACCTAATTTGAAATTAGGATTGAAATATGAAATCAGAAAATAAAAAGAAAACATAGAAAACCATGTACTGGGCCAAATCTACCCAGCCCACCATTCCCCTCGCGTGCACTGGTGACCCACCTGGCCCGCCCGCGCCGATTTCCCCTCTGCTTAGCCCATGAAGCAGCCGCGCTTTAGTTCTGACACCGCCATGCGGGCCCGCACTGCCGGTCACTACGGTGCACGCCCAGGTGTTCCGCTTCACCGACATGTGGGGTCACCAAGTCAGCACCTTCTTCTCTCCTTCTCCGTTCACAGCCGCCGCTAAACTAATTCCATTTCTCCCCCACGCGATGCTCGGATTCTGTTGCAACTAACCGGATATCTCGCCTGCCGTGCTAATCGCTTGCGGACCGGCTCCTCTAGACTCGGAACGTCGTAGCCGTATAAAACCGAGTCGTCCCTTTTGCATCCATGGCATCTGCCATTATCGAGCGTAGAGATATTTGAGTGATGCCACCGACGTTGATTCCGGGCTGCGTTCGTGTTGGGGCCTTGGTGTACTATCAGGGCGCTTCGCCAGGGCGCAACAACCGTGGTCGTGGCTCCGATATGATGAAAAGAGAACCAGATGCCCTATAATCCCTCACCGGAATTAGAGCTCCGCCGTAGATCCGCTTTCGCCGTGGCTAGAGGATTCTGCACCGCTAATCTTGGTAAGAATTGCTTCCATAGTTTTGTCCTTGTCTCGAATACACGTAGCACCATCCGGTGTAGCTGTTGGGGCTCTTGGGCGTCGATCTGGTCGCCAGTTTTGTGTGCCACCACGGGGTTGAGATGCTCCTCCATGGAAGAACACTGGGGGAAGAAGAAGCTAGAGAGCCATCGGATCCAAGATGAAGGGTGTAGATTAGATGGGCGTATCGATCGGATGTGGGTTGTCTATGACCGTTGGATCGATCTGCGATGGTTGTGATTAGTTGCGCAATAATGATTTGGCTGGTGCGATCGTGGACCGTTGATCAGGGAGCGGAGGCTCTAGATTAGAAGAGAGAGTACCCCTTCGTCATTTTAAATCCGAGCCATCGGATTTTAATCGTGTGGCTCGGGGTAGATTGGATCGTGGGCATTCGTGGACCGAGGATCTCTGATCGTACGGTTGATGTTGCGTACCGGTTTATAAAGCACCCAAATCTAATCTACACCATAGGATCTAATCTGGGTGGTCCGCGTTCACCCATACCCTTTCGGCCTGCGCATTTTGCAGAAGAGACCCTATGCTTTTAGGTATTCAACCTGCCATCTAGTGTGAGGCAATCTGAGTCTAGGGAGTTTTGTAGATCAGACCTTGCGCTTTTCTGTATTTGGCGCGCAGACCAGGAAATAGGGAAATAGGAAATTAATATTAGAAATGGATTTTTAATACAAAAATAAATCCAGAAACTTATATAATTCATAGTAAATTCATTTTAGCTCCAAATTAATCCATTTCAGTGGCATTAATTTTGTTTTAATATTATATATCAACTAGCAACACTGTTTAGCCATGAAACTTGAATTAAAATTGTTCATTTGAATTAATCTATTGTAAGTGCTTAATAACTTCAGAAATTCATAACTCAATAACCGTAACTCCGTTTTGATCCATTCTAGTTGCATTAGTCTCACAATAATATTTATTATCATCTGGTAACTTTGTTTTGTCATGAAATATAGGTTAAAATGTTGCACTTACTCTATTCTATATTTAACCATGTAGATCTTCGGAAAACCATAACTTAATAATCGTAGCTCCGAATTTAGTGGTTCTTGTTCCCATGATCTTGTAGCAACGCGTAGATCATTATTACGCAATTTATTCTTATGTTTGGTGTGATGTTAATTTTGTCTATACCATGTTCGTTTGTATGGCTACGTTTAGCAGTGAGGACACGTGTCATCTGAAGAGCAAATTGGTACCTAGAATCTCAAGTCCCAGGCAAGTTGTGCCCTTGATCACTTCCTTTTTACCCAGTCATGTTCTTATTAATCATAATGATCTACATAGGTTAATTTTGATGGGACCCAATAGGTTACCCTAGATTTGACTATCTTTATACCTTGTTTCACCACTGATTTTACTACTAAATTTTTGGGTAGCACATGCTATTGCTTTATGTGGTTTTAGGTATAGAGATATTCATTACTCATGATTACACTTTTATTATATGTTCATTATTTACTGTTCATGATAAGATCATTATGTTAATGGGAACATGGAGAACCACCTGGGAAAACAGTGCTACCACAAGGGTTTAATGGGACGCCCTTGGCTGATTAACTAGGAAAGCTAGTGGATGACTACCTTACCCGAAAGGGGAAAGGGCAGTAGGGGAGTGGTCAGTGTAGGGAGGTCCTTGGGTTGATTTTGCTGCGATGGCGGTCAGGCGAGGGATTCCTGCACTGGAGCTTCCTATAAACTGTAGCGGGTTTTCTAAAGCTAGTGGAACTTTGTAAAGGCCTCGTAGTGTTACCCTGCCTTGCCTCCTCGGTAGAGGTGTTTGGGATTGGCCGTCTCTTGGCAGATGGGCAACATGACTTGTGGGTAAAGATGTGCAACCTCTGCAGAGTGTAAATTTGGTATACTAGTTGTGCTCACGGTCATGAGCAGCTCGGACACTCACATGATTAATTTATGGAACTAAATTCAATTTGTCATATGCATTGCATCGCAGGTGATGTTGTTACTTTTGTTCTACTACTTAATTGGGTTGGTATTTACTTATACTTAGTACCTACTAATAAAATTTTGACCAACTTTAAAAGCAATGCTCAGCTTCAACCATCCTCTTTGGTAAGCCTTACACTTTGTGAGCTCCCACATTTGGCGAGTTCATGCACATTATTCCCTACAACTTGTTGAGCTATGAACTTATGTGAGCTCACTCTTGTTGTCTCACCCCCCACAGGTCAAGAACAGGTACCGCAGGATGAGGTGCTTGGAGGATGCTGTGATGTGTTCGTGAGAGGTCTAGGCTGTCGTCTTCCAGTCAACTTTGGGTTGCTGGACCGTTGTCTCCTATTAATGTAATTATTTATTTACTTTGTATAGAACTCCTATTATATAGTAAAGATGTGACATTCGATCCTGTGCCATGATTCATCATATGTGTGAGACTTGGTCCGAACACACCTGGTGTTTTTGTTCGTGCCCGGGTCTTGGTGCCCCGAAACCAGGGTGTGACATTCTGGGATGAGCTACCCGGTTCCGACATTTAGGAAGAGATGGCTGGGGGCCTGGATGCAAGAATGGTTCTATGTGAAAAACGACTTGGTTGAAAGAGAGGACATCAAAGGGATTATTCAACGCCCTATCTAGTCTCGTTTCGGTATTAGAAGGCCATCTGTTGCCCTTGGGAACGAGATACAAGCATGCAAAGGTGCATTTAATATAGTATGCACTTACATAGGCACCAGGGACTTAGTCCTGGAGCATATCGCTTGTAGAGTGTGGCCGCTCGGAAGCGGATGGGAGATGCCAAAGGAAACTGCCGCTGGCTCCAGCAAAGAAGGCCTGGTCTATTTGAAATACACATTCAAGTACAGGAGCCAGTTTGATGAGCCAAGTGATGATTGGCTAGATGCCATCGAAGCAACCAGCGATGAATTGCTTGGTGCTTACTCAAAGGCTGAAGATGATGCCATGACAATAGCCTTCGGGGGTCGAGGCAAAAAGAGATTGAATAGAGTTTTTGATGTCATCGGATTCATGTATCTGGATTATTGCTATCCTATGCGGAAACAAGGGAAGAAGAGGAAGACTGCTACTTCGGTCTTCAGTGACTTCTAGCACGCTGAAGTAAAAAAGATTAAAGTTCTGACTCAATGGCCCAGGCGCATTGAAACCGCCGAAGTGCCGAAGCTGATTGAGGGGTCTACTTTTGTATTTGAGCCAAGCCGCTATGCGCCCACCGAAGCTAGAACAGAACTAGCCGAGGGGCCAAAGTTGAAAAAGACAGAGCAGTCGAAGGCCCTGAGTCCACTGTGCACAACAGAATTGCCGAAGGCCTCAAACATTCCTGCAATAACCCCGAAGAGGAGGATGGCCAGCGTAATAGACGCTGTTATTGTAACACCCTGATTTTGGGGGTATAAAATTTCTTTCTAATTATCACCCAAAATTAGGTGTTACTCTTCCTTTTCTCACTCTAGGTTTCACCCTCCCTAGATTCTTTCTCCCTTTTCCTTTTGATTAGAAATAGATTAAACAAGTGGAGGTTAATTATTTATTTTTGACAAAACTCTATGGGTCATGACATGTTGCATCATGCTGAGCTTAAAATATTCTTTGAATTGTTGCACATGTTTGAATTTATTTGAATTTGAAACCTAGTTTGAATTTGGATTTGAAAACCCTATAGAAAAGAAATAGAAAAGGAATTAGAAAATCTAGGGAAAAAGAAAAAAACTAATTCGGCCCAAACCAGCCCACCAGGCCTAGTCCCGCGCGCGAGCCTGTCGCCCCTGATGGGCAGACCCCGCTTATCGGCGCCAGTCTTCCGCGCGCCCTCCCTCTCTTGCTCTCTGCCCGCTGGGGCCGATCTGTCAGCACCAGTTTTCCTTTGCCCGCGCGCTCTCTTTCTCTCTGTCTCGCGGGCCCGGATCGCAAGTCGTCGAGCCATTGCCCCGAGCATCCCTCTTTTCTTTCTCTACACCATGGGCCAGCTGTTGGCAACTTGTTCTTAAATGCTATGAGTTAAGAACAAGGCAACACAAAGTATTAAATGTTAAAGTCCTTCGTCCTACGAAGCATTATTTCCTTTAGGATATAATGATCTTCGAACGAAGGCTACGAAGGACTTTCCTTCGTAAGCATGATATATAGAAATAGAGAGGAAATCATACGAAGTATAAGAGACAACATGAACAATTAAATATGTTGTTATTATTGAATCATTTCTATTTTATTAATAAAGGAAAATAGAAATGATAACAAGTTACAAAAAATACCTTCGGCTTGAAAGAAGGTAAAAATACAAGCGTGATGCAAAAGCAAAACTTCCAGTTAGCGTGAACAGTACGGGAGTACTGTTCATCTATTTATAGACACGGGACGCAGCCCATGTAAAATTACATCTAGGTCCTTTACATTTGCTAATAATTCTATAGTAATTCATCGGGGTCTAGATAGCCTTTTCCCCTTTAAGTCGGTTTCCTTTTTTCTGTCATCATGCCGAAGCTCCCTTGCGCACAGCTTTGGCTCTGTTCCATCCTTCGTTTCCCTTGTGCTTCTTCACACTATGATTTTGACTCAAGTCCGAAGGGTCCATGTCCGAAGGTACCTGCTCATGTATTATACTCCAGAAACATTGTTAAATTACGTTTTTTGAGGACCTTCGGAAGTCAAAGGCCCCTAACAGTAGCCCCTCACAATATTAATTTGTTAGAATGATAAATTCAGATTGTGATATGGACGAAGGCCTTAAGCCGAAGGTCCAAAAAACACCTTCTCTTTGCTAGAATAGCAACAGTCAATGACAAGCGGGGCCCTCCCACTTGCAACGTACCGGGCGTATAAATAAGAGTGCACCGCGAGCACACTTGGCACACTTTCTTGCCATCTGCTCTTGCTTTCCCAATTTTTAGCTGTTGCACACAAACGCTTGCCTGGCTTTTAGATTTTTTAGCTTCGGCCTTAAGAGCACGTTTTCAACATTTCTGAAGATGTCTCATGATAACAAAGCTGTGGCCGAAACAAAGCTGAGCCTTTCTGGAGAGAAGAACCTTGGATTTCTTGAATCGATAGCAAAGACGAATACAAAGAAGATCACTAGGGAGATTTTAGAAGATTTATCTGAAGACACTGGTGAAAGTGACAGTTATGATATGGAAAGTGGAGGTGAAGACTCCGAGGATCGACCGTGGCGACCCAGTCACACAGTCTTCGGAAAATCGAGTATTAAACAGAGTCATCTCGATAACATGAGGGAAGATATTTTTGAGACATGTCTACTGTGAGGGCCGATGACGGAGAGAGGACTGTACCTACTCCCGAAGAGAATGAAGTTGTGATCTTCTAAAGCTTTTTTAAAGCTGGGCTTCGGTTCCCCTTAAGCAAATTTGTGGTTGAGATTTTAAAGATCTATCAGGTTTACCTTCATAAAATTACTCCCAAAGCAATTATAAGAATGGGAATCTTCGCCTGGGCCGCGAGGAGCTAGGGCTTGGAGCCAAATGCAAAAAGTTTCTGCAGTATGCACAAACTGCTTTATGAGACGAAACCCTGGGGCAAAGAGCAATATCATAACAACTTTGGCTGCTATAGCTTCATCGCTCGTTCTGGATCGAGCTGCCCTGTGCCAACCTTCCGGAAAAGATGGCCTGGGGACTGGATGAAGGAATGGTTTTACGTGAAAATGACTTAAAGGCACGAGAAGATGTCAAAGATATTATCATGCGTCCTATCTGGCAGCGCTTCGGCCTTCGGAAACCGAAGGTGGAAATTGATGAAGCAGCCGAAGAATGCCAAAAGGCCTTTGGCATAGTCTGTTGTTTCATCGGGACGAGGGATTTAGTCCAGGAGCACATAGCCTTTAGAGTGTGGCCGCTTGTGGAGCAATGGGAAATGCTAAAGGAAACTATCAGTAAGTCTGACAAAGGCGGTCTGGTTAGATTGAAATATACCTTCAGATACGAGGGTAAGTTTATTAAGCCAGATGATGATTGGCTGAAGTGCATCGAAGCTACAAGCGACGATCTGCTTGGACCATATTCAAACGCAGAAGATAACGCGTTGTCTGCAACCTTCGGAGGCCGGAAGAAGAAGAGGTTGAATAGAGTTTTCAATGCAATTGGGTTTATGTACCCTGATTACCGCTACCCGCTGAAAGGGCAAAAGAGAAAAAGCGCAACTTCTAGAAAAGGTGATGCTTCAGTTGCTCTAAGTGAGGCCGCGCCAAAGAGAAAAAGGGTGAAGGTCCTTACTCACCGATCGCGCTTCATCAAACCGGCCTCAGTGCCCGAATTTGGTGGTGAGACCTCTATGGCTACTGAAGCCAAAGGACCTGCCCTTACCCAGAAGAATGAAGAGCCAGCTGCAACACTGAAGGCTGAAAAAATTGGAGAGCCGAGAGCTGAAGGGACAAAAACATCAGAAATTTCAAGCCCTTCGGCAGAAGTTGAAGTACCAAAAACCCAAAAAGGTCCAACAATGACCCCCAAAAGAAAAAGGATGGTTAATGTTCTGGATGTATTGGAGACAATAAAGTATTCAAGCACTACTCCGAAGAAGATTGCCGAAGTTCCCAAAGTGCAAATTGAGACAATAGTCTCTGAGGCCGAAGCTACAAAGCGCCAAGCTGAGACTGAAGCTGGGCCTTCAGAACCGGCCAAAATGAAATCCTTGGAAACCATAGAAAAAGAAACAGAAGTGGTAGAACAAATTTTGGCTGAAGAAACTGGCACTGCCACCCCTGAAACATTTTCTGAAGCTCCCAATTATATTCTACGACATGCTTTGGGGAAAAATTTAACTGAAAAAGAAAAGCAAGAGGCTCAGTTCTATGCCCAAAGATTGAAATATTCGAAGGGGGCATTGATTTTCAATGGTAGCGGAGAAGAAGATTTCTTATATTGTCTCCCAGACAACAAGGAGATCTCTGTCTACCGGGAGATGGGAAGAAGCTTTGGATTCTTGGTACTGGAAGACGGGCTCTCAGTGTTATCAAAAGATGAATTGGCCAATAGCTTAGCGTACAACAGCTTAAAGGTGAGAGAATAAGATTTTTGCGCTTAAACGCAAGACTTTTTCATTTGCTTATACTTAATACCACACTTCCTTTGCAAGGCCTTATTCATAGCAACGCCCTCAGGGCGCAAAAAAGCTCCGAAGACGAGGGATATACCATGGCCTTGAATAACCTTCGTTCCGAAGTAATTGAACTAAGGAACGAAGGTCTTGAAAAAGACAAAATATTAAACTCATTGATAAAAAAGATAAAAGAAGACGAGGCTACTTCAAAAACCCAAGCTGAGACCCAGAAATGCGAAATTAAAGATCTTCAGAAGCAGCTGGCGGAAGAAAAAATAAAATGTGCAGTTGCTGAAGCTGACCGAGACGCCAGTGAATACTGGAAAAATCACTGGGAAAAAACAGTTGTGGAGCTTCGTTCTTCAAAAGAAAGATGCTATGAAAAATCTATGGCATGTGTACAAAATATAAAAACCAGCTTCGCCAATATTGGCGCATACTCAAATGAGGACAACTTCGTAGTAGGCGATCCCGAAGGTCCAATCGAATGGATCAAAGGCGAAGCTGAAGCCTTTGAGGAAGTTTTGGGTGGCCGTGGAGATGTCTGTGCCTTCTCAGGTGCCAGGGAAATCGTGGCCACCTTAGAGAAGGCAGGATGCGAGCATGTGAAGATTCTGGCCCAAACCGAAGCTGCGTTTTCTATTGAAGATACAAAAGACCCTTTGGCCGAGGCAAGCTTGATTGGCGGAAAGTTTTTTACCGACATCTGGGAAAATGGTGGCCGAGATATGGCTCACGAAATTATAAAGAAAAGTGAAAAAGATACCCACGACGCTAGAGAAGCAGCAAAGGCAATTGAAAAAACTTCAGAACTTGAAAGGCAGATAGGTATTGTCCAATTGCTTTTGACTTTACGTTTTATTCGTGTGACTTTGAACTTATTCATGTTTTACATCGCAGCCGAATTATCTCCTCCCCTGGAGCCCTTTGAGTCACAAGCCAACCCCGAAGCAAAAAATGAAGATGAAATTATTAAGATGGCCGAAGCTATTATGGACGAAGTTGTAACACAACTACTAAACGAGGCTGCGGAAGTAGTGTTAAAAGAAGAATAGCTATTGTTGTAAAAACATTCGGAGTACTGATGAAATGTTTGCTGAACAAAGTGTGTAATATTTTATAGTTTTGAAAGTAATATATAAGTTGTATGTAATTCAGTTCTTTACGATGCATGAAACTTTACATACATACCGTTTTTGAGCCTTTGGCGAAAAAAAACACCTTCCCTTCTTTTCATGCTTCGTGAAGAATATCCATATCCGTGAAAATATTATGCCTCGTAATCAATAGATTTCCTTTGATGCGAAAGTTGACGAAACTGCACTTCTTCATACTTTATTTTGTGCCTTGGCACAATTTCTTCGAAACAATTTCCGAAAGTTAACATTGTATTCCCTTCTTGTGCCATTGATGCGATATGATGTATGATGTCATGTTATGCAAATGATGTGATGATGTTATGATATGCAGAATGATATTTGTGCTGAAGATACACACACATTCCCACAGTAGAATACAGTTTTGTAGCCGTATATTTTTCGGCTTCACCGTTTATTTTTCGGTTTATCAGCGTTGACTTTTCGCTGTAAGCCTCCCTTAGGAGCTTCTTCGCCTTTTATTTCGGCGGTATCAGCGTTGACTTTTTGCTGTACGCCTCCCTTAGGAGCTTCTTCGCCTTCTATTTCGGCGGTATCAGCGTTGACTTTTCGCTGTAAGCCTCCCTTAGGAGCTTCTTCGCCTTCTATTTCGGCGGTATCAGCGTTTATTTTTCGATGTAAGCTCTGCATTCCCTTTAGAACGACTTTTGAGCAGAAAACTTACGCTGCGTTCCCTTAGGAACGACTTTTTGTAGCTTCGGAGATACTTTCTGTAACCACAAACTCTTAAGAACGAGTTTTCATGCTTCGACAACTTTTTGGATTCCATATGTCTGTGTATAAGATATATTTTCACTATGACAAAAACGAAGCTGTTACAAGAAATTGAAAACGACAAGAAAAACATAGGCTTTCAATGATTGTTCCTTATTAAAAAGAAAAATGGTAACAAATGCAAGAACTATTTCAGCAGTAGGATATCTTCTAGTAGATGTGCTTCGACTCTGGTACAGTACTGTTGACTGTGCGAGCTTCAGACTCCTCTCTAAAGTCTCGTTGCTGGCTCCCTTCTAGCTGCTGGCCTCGTTGTGTTGGTGGTGGAGGTGGAAGCTGTTGCCAAGATGCCTGAGATTGGCTTGCCGAAGC
The DNA here is from genome assembly GCA_029449295.1 of Zea luxurians. Classification (NCBI taxonomy): domain Eukaryota; kingdom Viridiplantae; phylum Streptophyta; class Magnoliopsida; order Poales; family Poaceae; genus Zea; species Zea luxurians. Next base: position 61,272,255 of record JAOPSE010000013.1, on the reverse strand, counting down.
AACAGAAACTGCAGAATGGTTACCCACATACTCTGGAATGTACGGTGAGTGGTACGAAGCAGTATGCATAACTTGCTTCAGCTCGCTCTTTTGGGCTGCAGCTTCTGCTATCTCTTTCTGTTTCTGAATGGTGACATGGCACATCCTGGTAGTATGGCCCTTGTCCTCACTACAGAATAGGCAATAAAATTTCTTGGACTGATCCCCAAACCTTCCTCCGAAGCCCCTGGCGCCTCTGCCCCTTAGAGCTGGGGGCTGAGGATAGCTCTGTTGCTGCCCCGAAGCCTGAGAGGAATATTGTGGCCTCTGTTGCTGGCTTCCTCTGTTGTCATTCTGAGTGGAATGAATTGATCTGACGTGCCTAGGATGGACTCTTCCTCTGAAGCCCCTGGTCATTTCGGAGAATCTGTAAGCTTCCTCCCTTCTCTATCGAAAGTCATTATCAGCTCGGATGTATTCGTCCATCTTCTGGAGCAGTTTCTCCAGAGTCTGAGGAGGTTTCCTGGCGAAGTATTGGGCTGTAGGTCCTGGCCAAAGCCCCTTAATCATGGCCTCAATGACAATTTCATTAGGCACCGTTGGCACCTATGCCCTTAGTCGTAAGAACCTTCGGACATACGCCTGAAGGTATTCTTCGTGATCCTGGGTGCACTGGAACAAAGCTTGAGCAGTGACTGGCTTTGTCTGAAACCCTTGGAAACTGGTGATAAGCATGTCCTTCAGCTTTTGCCATGATGTGATTGTTCCTGGCCGAAGAGAGGAGTACCAGGTTTGTGCAACATTTTTGACTGCCATGATGAAGGATTTCGCCATGACTGCAGTATTGCCACCATATGAAGATATGGTTGCTTCGTAGCTCATCAGAAATTGCTTCGGATCTGAGTGTCCGTCATACATGGGGAGCTGAGGTGGTTTGTAAGATGGGGGCCAAGGTGTAGCCTGCAGTTCAGCTGACAGAGGAGAAGCATCGTCAAAGACAAAATTTCCATGGTGGAAGTCCTCATACCAGTCATCCTCGTTGACAAAGCCCTCTTGGTGAAGCTCTCTGTGCTAGGGCCTTTGGTTTTGCTCATCCTGAGCAAGATGACGAACTTCTTCAGAGGCTTCGTCTATCTGCCTTTGCAGGTCAGCTAGCCGAGCCATCTTTTCCTTCTTCCGTTGTACTTGCTGATGAAGCATCTCCATATTCCTGATTTCTTGGTCCAAGTTGTCCTCCTGAGGCGTTGGACTGGTGGCCTTCCTCTTCTGGCTTCGGGCCTCCCAAAGAGAAAGGGTTTCCTGGTTCGGGTCTAGCGGCTGTAGAGCAGCAGCCCCTGTTGCTGAAGCTTTCTTTGGCGGCATGACGAAGGTCGATGCTTACCGAAGGTGGTCGGAAAAGGTTCACCGGAGGTGGGCGCCAAAGTTGGCGACTTGTTCTTAAATGCTATGAGTTAAGAATAAGGCAACACAAAGTATTAAATGTTAAAGTCCTTCGTCCTTCGAAGCATTATTTCCTTTAGAATATAACGATCTTTGGACGAAGACTACGAAGGACTTTCCTTCGTAAGCATGATATATAGAAATAGAGAGGAAATCATACGAAGTATAAGAGACAACACGAAGAATTAAATATGTTGTTATTATTGAATCATTTCTATTTTATTATTATAGGAAAATAGAAATGATAACAAGTTACAAAAAATACCTTCGGCTTGAAAGAAGGTAAAAATACAAGCGTGACGCAAAAGCAAAACTTCCAGTTAGCGTGAACAGTACGGGAGTACTGTTCATCTATTTATAGACACAGGACGCAGCCCATGTAAAATTACATCTAGGTCCTTTACATTTGCTAATAATTCTATAGTAATTCATCAGGGTCTAAATAGCCTTTTCCCCTTTAAGTCGGTTTCCTTTTTTCTGTCATCATGCCGAAGCTCCCTTGCGCACAGCTTCGGCTCTGTTCCATCCTTCGTTTCCCTTGTGCTTCATCACACTGTGATTTTGACTCAAGTCCGAAGGGTCCATGTCCGAAGGTACCTGCTCATGTATTATACTCCAGAAACATTGTTAAATTACGTTTTTTGAGGACCTTCGGAAGACGAAGGCCCCCAACACCAGCCCTGTCAGCTCCGCCCCCTCCGCACGTCGTCGTGGACCGGCGCATGCGCACTCGCGCACGTCGCCGGGTTTCTCGGCCACGACGCCCACCCTCGTGTCCAGCTCCCTTCTTATAGCCCTGCCAGTGCCCCGCACACACCCCTCACCTCATTTCACGCAGCTTCGCCCTCTCTCGTGCTCTGCCCTCGCCGCCAGCCGCCGCTGGAGACCCGCGCCCATGTTCCCGGCCATCTAGCTCGCCGGAGACCACCCCAAGCCTCCCCGAGCTCCGCCCGAGGTGAGATACCCGTCCCCATGCCCAATTTCCCTTATTGCACCCTGTGTTCGACCAATTTCACCCTCGCTGGTGTTTGGCTATGGTGGTCCGCCGTGCTCGCGCGGTGGTCGGCCGATTTGGCTTGGTTTAGTTCTCGGAGTAGGTCTCCGTGTCACCCCTGTCTCTACTGAAGCTAGCCCAAGCCTTAGCGCGCCTTAAGTCCCTTCCCCGTGGTCGGAATGGCTTACCAGAGTTTCTATGGCCCGCCCGAGGCCACCTCACCGCCGCTCTCCCCTCTCTGCCCGTGGATTCATGGCCTCTTCCCCGCCATCGAGTTCGCTGTGGCGCCCTCTTCCTCTCTGCCCAACTCCGGCGACCTTGGAGCCACCCTAGCTCGCGCCTGCCTCAACTCCAGCGACCTCACCGCCGCGGAGAGGAGCGACGCCGCCCGCAGCCATCAGTTTTCCCTCGGTCTGATTTCCTCCGTCCGATTCAGATCGAACGGCCCGGATCGCAGGATACCGCTTCGATCACGAGCGCATGGCACCCTGGCCTGCCTGTCAGCGCCTTCGGACCCGCTCGAACCCCTTCGGACCCCCTCTGTTCGATCTTGATCGAACGGTTCGGACCCCTGCAGCCGTCCGTTCCCCTAGCGCTGGGCTCGCTCGGTCAGCGCACTTTCTCCCCCTCTGTCGCTGACACTCCCTAGCCCGCTTGTCAGCGCTCGCCCGCTCGCACGCGCGCGCCCTCGGCCGCGGATCTAATCTCAGCCATTGGTTTTAGATCTTGCGGTCAGATTCACTCGATACCCCTTCGCGTGGTAGTTTTATTAAATAGACCCTCGGTTTATTGGAAATCAACCCACCGTCCCTGGTTTTCATGGGCAGGCCCCTGTAATCTTGCAGATTTAGCCTTGGACTTTTAAATATTCACAGAATTAGACTTAATTTCATATTTTGAATTCCCAAACTTGGTTATTTCATAACTTTTGCATATGAACTCCAAATTTAGTGATTCAAATTGCAAAATGCTCATAGAATTATTCTCTGTTTAAATAAAATGGTTTCACTTATTGTCTGCACGATCTAATTTTTATGATTGAATTTGAGCTATTGTAGGTGTATGTTTTATTTATTTAGTAAATAAATAAAGGAGAACCTTAGGGATTCAAACCATTTTTAACTTGTGAGCTTACTGATAGGTATTGCATGAGTTCATCTCTGTTCCAAATTATAGGTCACAAAAAAATAAATTGATCTATGATTATGTACTTGTAAATAACACTTAGGGAAATAATAATCTATTTTCAAATAAAGTTAATATATGACATAGTTCATTTTATACCTTGAATTCATTATCCCTTATGTAGCATTATGTCTTTTAAGATGTGTTTCAATGATTATACATGTTTGGTGTGATGTTCATTTGTATTTTCCAAATGTATTGAATGCATGCTCGCTCTATTTAGACAATGAGCAGTCCGAGGTTCCTGAGTGTGTTGTTGGAGACCTCCCTGAGCAGCAACCTAGTGAAGGCAAGTGTTGTAACACCCTGATTTTAGAGGTATAAAATTTCTTTCTAATTATCATCCAAAATCAGGTGTTACTCTTCCTTTTCTCACTTTAGGTTTTCCCTCTCCCTAGATCCTTTCTCCCTTTTTCCTTTTGATTAGAAATAGATTAAACTAGTGGAGGTTAATTATTTATTTTTGCCAAAACCTTTTGAGTCATGACATGTTGCACCATGCTGAGCTCAAAATATTCTTTGAATTGTTGCACATGTTTGAATTTATTTGAATTTGAAACCTAGTTTGAATTTGGATTTGAAAACCCTATAGAAAAGAAATAGAAAAGGAATTAGAAAATCTAGAGAAAAAGAAAAGGAGAAAGCAGCCCATCCGACCCAGCTAAGCCCAGCCATGCCGCGCGCCTGCGCGCCCGCGACGCCTGATAGGCGGACCCCGCCTGTTAGCGGCAGATCCCCTCTCCCGCGCGTGCTCTCTCTCGCGCGCTCTCTGCCCGCTGGGGCCGATCTGTTGGCACCAGTTTTCCTTCGCCCGCGTGCTCTCTTTCTCTCTCTATCTAAGCGGACCCGGATTGCCAGTCGTCGAGCCGTTGCCCCGAGCGTCCCTCTTTTCTCTCCTTGTGCCGTGGACCCAGCCCTGTCAGTTCCGCCTTCTCCGCGCGTCGCTGCGGATCGGCGCATGCACACTCGCGCATGTCACCGGGTTTCTTGGCCACGACGCCCACCCTCGCGTCCAGCTCCCTTCTTATAGCCCACCAGTACCCTGTGCACACCCCTCACCTCATTTCGCACACCCTCGCCCTCTCTCGCGCTCTGCCCTTGACGCCAGCCGCCGCCGGAGACCCGCGCCCGCGTCCCTGGCCACCCAGCTCACCGGAGTCTGCTCCAAGCCTCCCCGAGCTCCGCCCCAAGGTGAGACACCCATCCCTGTGCCCAATTTCCCTTATTGTGCCCTGTGCTCGGTCAATTTCACCCTCACCGGTGTTCGGCCGCAGCGGTCCGCCGTGCTCGCGCGGTGGCCGGCAGATTTGGCCCAGTTTAGTTCACTGGAGTAGGTCTCTATGTCACCCCCTATCTCTGCTGAAGCTAGCCCAAAACTCCACATATAGCTAGTCCACTTTAGCCAAACGGGACATTTGCTGAGTACGTTGATGTGTACTCACCCTTGCTTTACAAACCACCAAACCCCAGGTTGTCCCCACTATTCTCAGTGCTGAGGAGGTGAAGCTGGCAACATGGAAGATTTCGAGGAGTTTCAGGACTACGACGAGTTCTAGTTTACTTTAGCGGCAAACCCCCAGTCAGCTACCTGTGTAGGCTTAACATCTACTTTTCGCATTTTCCGCACTTTGATAATTATGTTGAACAATGATTATGTATTAGACTCTGTGGATGTCTTGGACATCTTGATGTAATAAAGTATCTTTCCGCTATTTATTTTAAGCATTGTGTGATGATGTCCAATTATGTAATCATTGTGTACGTGAGTTTCTGATCCTAGCACGTACATGGTTCGCATTCGGTTTACCTTCCAAAACTGGGTGTGACAAGTGTCCTCTGACCTATTATGTCCTACATACTTTACGATTCACTGTCCTACATTACTTTATAAAACCTAAGGATTGACTAGTTTGTATTCACTTATCCTTGTTTACCTTTTGGGTTATCATGGTTAGCATGGTGCTATTGCCTTAACTTAATCAATGAACATGATGTGAACATTTATGATACAATACTGTTATCCTGTTTATGTGGATGATCTTGTGATATCTTAGGGGGCTCAGGTCTTTTTCCTGAGTACCTCTCCGTAAGGACTTGTTCGTGGAGTGACCACCCGGGATAACAGTACAGCCATGAGGGTGGAATGGGACGCCCTTAGCTGATTAATTAGATGAACCTGGGGTATAGTTGGCTTTGCCGGAGGGCCGTCAATGGGGGCCGGGGCGTAGTGCTCGCTCTGCCAAGGTTGGGGTGCAGAGGTTCATGCGATTTGGTTTTTGTTAGTCACCCACCTTAGGGAGGTGTACTGCGTTTGTATGACTGGCGAAACCTAACGAGCAGCTATGCACCAGGGGAGTCTTTGTAAAGGCTACGTAGTGAGACCCTGCTAGGTCACCTTGGAAGTGATCAATGGGGAGTCATGATCTTCGGGCAGAATGGGAATCATGACTTGTGGGTAAAGTGTACAACCTCTGTAGAGTGTTAAAAACTGGTATATCAGCCGAGCTCATGGTTAAGAGCAGCCTTGGGATCCTCTTTGATTATAAGAACTTTGGATACTTTTATGATGATGATTAACAATGATGCTATAAAATCTGATCTCTGGTATTCCCTCGTTTGAGGAAGTACTTTTGGGTAATAACTAGGTTTATTACTAAAAGTTGGCTCTACTAGTAATAATAAATACTTGACTATCCTAAAAGCAACTGCTTGACCTCAACTCCACATACAATTAGTCCACTTTGATAAACCCCCAGTCAGCTGCCTGTGTAGTCTTAGCTTCTACGTTTCGCATTTCTGCACTTTGATAATTATGTTAAAGACAATGACTATGTATTAGACTATGTGGATGTCTTATACATCTTGATCTAATAAAGTACCTTTCCGCTATTTATTTCAAGCATTGTGTGATGATGTCTAATTATGTAATCGTTGTGTACGTGAGTTTCTGATCCTGGCACGTACATGATTCGCATTCGGTTTGCCTTCCAAAATCAGGTATGACATAAGTGGTATCAAAGCCTTGCTGACTGTAGGACCACTGACCTAGACTAGAATGGTCGACCTAAGGACTATAGACCCCTACTCTTACCTTGACCTCAGTGTCTTTTCAAAAGTTGGTCATCTTGACCAATTCTATGTTATTTCATTATCTCAAAAGTTTTGTCTCACTCTTCTTTCTGTTTACTTTCTGGTCTAATAGTTCTACTCTTATTCTTGTGCTTACGATGTCTTTTGTAGATGGCTCGTCTTAGGTGCACTGCACGTAAGTCTGTGATCCCCTTTTTGCCTTCTCGCCTGGCGAAGCGTCCACTGCGTCGCATAGAACTAGGTCAGTCCAGTCACCTGGAGAGACTGCATCATTGCCTGCACGAGGAGCAGGAGCGCCGATGCCAGGAGCAGGAGCAGGAGCAGCAGGACTCTACCCCCTGGCCTCAGCAGGAGGTGGAGTCTGAGAGGCCGCCTTCCCCTACACCTCAGCCAGATATGCCCCCTGCACCACCACAGGGCATCCCGGCTGCTGAAGGAGACCCTGACGGAGATGGAGACGACAACGACACCAGTGGCAGTTCGAGCCATGGCATGGAGCACTCGGAGGAGCCGGAGCCAGATGGATGGATCGCTAGACCCATCACTCGTGACGCTGCTCACGGGTGTCACTTCCACGACACTCTTGATACCCTATTGCGTCGGGCCTTCGACTGACACACATGGTCCATCGAGTATCGTTGTGTAGTCTACCAGCATCGTCACGGACTATACCCAGACCAGTGGGAGGCTACTTGCTTGGTGCGTCGTCCAGACGATGACCTCAAGGGTGCAGAGGCCTTCTCAGAGCACTATTCTATTACTGAGAGGGATACTGCCGAGGCAGCCATGCAAGATACAGCACGACGAGCACTTTCTCAGTATTGCTCGTTGTTTAGTGGGGTAGCTGATGGCCTTGACCTGAAGTACTACCCTCGCTGTTCGACCGGCAGTGCTGGAGGTGTGATTGTCTCGCCAGTTGGTGAGGGCAATCCCAGGCTAAACAGCATGGTCAATTTGGTCTCTGTGCTCAACATAGAGTTGGACCACGCCCTTGACGAGCTGGGCAAGGTTCGGGCGGAGGTTGCAGAATTGCATGCTGAATGCGCGGCATGCCACTATCTGGATGGTGGTTCTCCTACCCCTGTCAGGATTCAGCACCCTTACCGTTCACCGCCCCATGGTCGCTTCGACTATGGTACCCTATACTACAGGACCCGCATAGATTTAGACCCCTAGATCGATAGAGTCGGAGTCTGTAATAATTCTTAGTTCAGTGTCTCAGTCTAATTAGTCTTAGTTCGAGTTAGTTTGCTTATCTTTTGCTGGATGCTTGTTATGATGGACATGTACTGAAGTTGGATCTTTGTAATGATTGTCACCAAGGTGTGGGTATCCCCTACAACTTGGTGTAGTTATTAAAAAAGTTAGTTATTTAGTTGGGTAACCCATTTGTCTCCACTTTCCTCTTTATCTAAGAAGTTGTCAGTGAAGTTGGTCAATTGTTCAGTTCTATGAAGATCTTCTATACATCTTTTCTTATGCTGAAAGATTGCAGAGTCAGATCTAATATGTGTGATTCCTACAGATGTCTGAGAACAGGCGTAGAGGTGCGAGGCGTGTTTAGCCAAAGCAGCAGGCACCCCAGGAGGATGCAGCTCAGCCACAGCAGCAATTGCCACCACCACCACCGATGACCATTGAGCAGATGTTCTTGATGCAGACTCAAGCAGTCCAGGCAATTGGTCAGACTTTAGCAGCAATGCAGCAAGCACAGCAGCAGCCACCACCACCTCAGCCTCAGGTGCAAGTCCAGATGCCTCAAGTGCCCAGAGACAAACTGGCAGAACTCATGAGGGGCCATCCCCCTGTTTTTGTTCATTTTGTTGATCCCATGGACGCTGAAGATTGGCTACGTACCGTGGGGCGTGAGTTGCACACTGCCCAATGCAACGATCGTGAGAAGGTGTTGTATGGTCCCCGATGGCTAAGGGGAGCAGCATAGTTTTGGTGGGAGTCCTACCTTGCCACCCACACCAACCCTGAAGCCATCACTTGGGAGGAGTTCAAGGATAACTTTCATCACTACCATGTGCCCAAGGGACTGATGATAGTGAGGAAGGAGGAGTTTCTTGCGTTGAAGCAAGGTCCCCTGTCTATCAGCGAGTACAGGGATAAGTTTCTGTAACTGTCGCGTTATGCCTCAGAAGATGTCAACAGGATGCTAAGAGATAGTACCGCTTCTTGAGAGGATTGGTTGATCCCCTCCATTATTAGCTGATGAACCACACTTTCCCTACCTTCCAGCATCTGATCGACAGAGCAATCATGACAGAAAGGAAGCATCGGGAGATGGAGGACAGGAAACGCAAGATTGGTGGACCTCATGTTGGGAGTAGCAGCCGTCCTCGCTACTCAGGCAACCCACCTCAGCAATTCAAGCCAGGCCACCAGCTGTTGGGGGTCTACTTCGTCGCCGAAGGTCCTGTGATAAGAAACACCTTCGGAAGATCAAAATAGAAGTGGTGCCGAAGCTACAATCCAGGGTGCTTTGGCATGATGACGCGCCTTGAGACGAAGGGCAGCACCGACTTAAAGAGTAAAAGACCGTTTAGTCCATGATAACTTGTGTCATGGTTATGATTAGTTATCAAGGGCACAAATGTAATTTTGTCCAGACTATGTCCTGTGCCTATAAATAGATGAACAGTACCCTTGTACTGTTCACGCTAACTGGTATTCACTCGCACGTCATCTGGATTTTCATCTTCTGTCAAGCCGAAGGTACAAATGTAATTCGATATTGTTCATATTTGTTCATGATGATATAATAAAAATATCTCAATGGTGTCATGTAATTATTCATGTTATTTTCCATGTTTCATATGCTTCTACTTTCATTGTTATAATACTGAGATGAAGGTACGTCCTTCATAACCTTCGTCTGAAGATCATTATATCCTAAGGGAGATAATGCTTCAAAGGATGAAGGTCTTTAACTATTAATACTTTGTGTTGCCTTGTTCTTATCTCATAGCATTTGAGAACAAGTCCCCAACATTGGCGCCCACCTCTGATGAACTCACTTCCACTGTTTGAGCTCATGGCTTCGTTCAACAACTAAGCTGAAGTATCTTCGGCTACGAAGCTGCTGGTGCTTCCGATAACAGGCGGTTCAGGTTCAGAGCCGGCTAACAAGAAGCAGAAGAAGGAAGCACAGAGAAGGGTACAACATGTTGGGGTGCAGGGACCCTTCATCAAATCAAAATGGTCTCACATCCCAATTACCTTCTCCCAGGAGGACCTTCAGCTCAAAGATTATCCTCATAATGATGCTATGGTCATATCTTGTGTCATCAAGGGTTTTCTAGTCCATAATGTTCTAGTTGATACAGGCAGCGCAGCGGATATCATATTTGCTAAGGCCTTCAGACAAATGCAAGAGCCAGAAGACAAGATTCATGATGCTACACATCCTCTATGTGGTTTCGGAGGAAGACAGATTATAGCCCTCGGCAAAATCACAATGTCAGTTACCTTCGGCTTCGTTCATAACACAAGAACCGAACAAATCATCTTTGACATTGTTGACATGGAATATCCTTACAATGCAATCATTGGTCGTGGAACACTGAATGTCTTTGAAGCAATACTTCATCCAGCATATCTATGCATGAAGATACCTTCGGAACAAGGGCCCATTGATGTTCATGGGAGTCAAGAAGCTGCCAGAAAAGCTGAAGGAAATTGCACAGACTCAAAAGCAATTCACAATATAGATGGAGCCGAAGTCTGTGAACAATACAAATACAAAAGAGAGAAGACTACTTCGGCGGATCAGCCGAAGCCTATGCTTCTATGTGAAGACATAGTGGAGCAAAAAGTACTGCTGGGGTCTCAGCTATCTGAAGAGCAAGAGAAAACTTTGATAAGATTTTTATTCAATAATAAAGATGTATTTGCTTGGTCAGCCAATGATCTCTGCGGTGTCAATAGAGATGTCATTGAACATACAATCAATGTGGACCCATCCTTCAGGCCAAGAAAGCAAAGGCTTCGAAAAATGTCTGATGATAAAGCCGAAGGTGCTTGGAATGAAGTGAAAAGGCTTCTCAGTGCTGGTGTCATCAGAGAGGTAAAATACCTAGAGTGGTTAGCCAATACTGTCATGGTGAAGAAGGCCAGTGGCAAATGGAGAATGTGCATTGACTTCATGGATCTTAACAAGGCATGCCCAAAAGACGAATTCCTGCTGCCAAGAATAGACTCTCTTGTAGACGTAGCAGCTTCTTCAGAGCTCATGAGTCTATTGGATTGTTATTCAGGCTATCATCAAATCTGGATGAAGAAGGAAGATGAGCCGAAGACTAGCTTCATAACTCCCAGTGGCACCTATTGCTATCTTCGGATGCCTGAGGGGCTCAAGAATGCTGGAGGAAGCTTCAGCAGAATGATAGCTAAGGTCCTTCATTCTCAGATAGGCAGAAATGTGCTGACCTATGTCGATGATATCATAGTGAAAAGCACAAAGCAAGAAAAACATATTGCTGATTTGCAAGAAACATTTGCCAATTTCAGGCAAGCTGGCCTAAAGTTAAATCCAGAAAAATGTGTTTTTGGAGTGAAGAAAGGCAAGTTCCTTGGCTGTCTGGCATCAACAAAAGGAATTGAAGCTAACCCAAGCAAGATCGAAGCTATCCTTCGGATGGAACCACCAAGAACAAAGAAAGGGGCTCAACGGCTAGCAGGAAGATTAGCATCATTAAACAGATTCATATCTAGATCAGCGGAAAGAAATCTGCCATTTTTTGAAATACTGAAGTCAGCTAAAGTCTTTCAATGGGGCCTGGCACAACAAAAAGCTTTTGAAGAGTTGAAACAATATTTGATTGATTTAACAACATTAACTCCACCCGTGCTAGGGGCTCTGTTGCTCTTATATGTGGCATCTTCGCATTCTGCAGTGAGTGCGGCACTAGTACAGGAGAAGCTAGATGGTCAGGCTAAAAAGCAAGCTCCAATATACTTCATCTCTGAAGTTCTAAGTCCATCAAAGAAAAATTACACAGAATTGGAGAAGATATTATATGCTGTGTTAATGGCTTCCAGAAAGCTTCGGCATTATTTTCAAGCATACCACATAATTGTTCCTTCGTCACAACCTCTAAAGGACATCATGAGGAACAGAGAGGCTACTGGAAGGATTGGAAAATGGGCTGCAGAACTTAATGAATTCACCATTGATTATGTGCATAGATCTTCATATCAGTCCCAGGCGTTAGCAGACTTCATCGCTGACTAGACGCCAGGGGCTCAAGAAGAAGAGATAAATAAAGATGTCGAAGCTTGGACAGTGTTCTGCGATGGTTCTTGGGGAGCCTTCGGCGCAGGAGCAGCTGCTATTATAGTTGCACCTTCGAAAGTCAGAACATGTTATGCAGCCAAGCTAGACTTCAGTTGTACAAATAATATTGCCGAATACGAAGCACTCCTGTTGGGGCTTCGGAAGTTAAGGGCAATGGGAATAAGAAGGGCTATTCTGAAAACTGATTCTCAAGTCATTTCTGGCCATATAGATAAAAGTAGCAAGGCAAGAGATCCAAAACTTGAAAAATATCTGGATACTGTTCGAAGGTTGGATGCTTCCTTCGAAGGTTTCTTTGTCAAGAACATTCCAAGAGGTGAAAATGAGCATGTAGATCTGTTAGCCAAATCAGCGGCTCAGGGGCTCCCTCTACCTTCGGAAGCATTTTTTGAAACAATAAAGGCACCTTCGGTTGAACTCATGGAGAGAGCAGTGCTCGCCATTTCTCCAGTACATAGTGAAGATTGGAGGACTGAAATCATATCTTTCCGCCAGGGTAACTGCCTCCCGGATGACAAAGTTTATAATAAAAGAATGGAAGCAAGAATAAGACCGTATATCATAATAGAAGGGGAACTATACAAACATGGAGTTTGCTCCCCACTTCTCAAGTGTTTATCCCGAACCAAAGGTATAGAACTAATGAAGGAGATACATGCAGGATTGTGTGGATCTCATATTGGGTCTAGGCCTTTGCTGGGAAAGGTTTTTAGACAAGGATTTTACTGGCCGAAGGCAGCTTCGGATGTAGCAGATCTGGTCAAAAAGTGTGAAAATTGTCAAAAATGTGCAAGAGACCAAAAACAACCTTCGTCATTAACTCAGTTAATACAACCAACATGGCCATTGCAAAGATGGGGCCTAGACTTGTTAGGACCACTTCCACCAGTGCAAGGTAATTTGAAATATGTCGTGGTGGCTGTAGAATATTTTTCTAAGTGGATTGAAGCAAAGCCTTTGTCTACAATAACTTCGGTTATAGTCCAGAAATTCTTCTGGCAAAATATCGTTTGTCGCTTTGGCGTGCCGAAGGCTACAACTGTGGACAATGCAACACAATTTGATGCCGAAACTTTCAAAAAATTTTGCAACCAAATTAGCATGAAGATTCATTTTGCATCAGTCAGGCACCCAGAGTCAAACGGGCTCGTCGAAAGAGCAAATGGCATTATAATGACAGGAATAATGAAGTTAATCTTCAATCAACCCAGAGGAAAGTAGCCAGATGAGTTGATTAAAGTGGTGTGGAGCTACAATACAACTATATCAAGGTCAACAGGTTTTACACCGTTCAAGTTATTCTTTGGTGACGAAGCTATAACCCCAGAAGAAGCCAAGGCACGGTCAATTAGAACAGTAGCTTCGGCAGAGGACGAAACTGATTATTCTGTGGCAAAAGATGCTATAGAAGGGACCAGACTTCAGGCTGTGGAGAATATCAATAAATATCAAGCCGAAACAATAAAATGGCGTGACAGAAAAGTTCGGCTGAAAAACATTAAGCCAAGGCATTTGGTACTTCGGAGAGTGGCCAATCCAGACACAGTAGGCAAGCTACAGCTGAAGTGGGAAGGACCCTTTCTGGTGGTATCTTCGTCAAGACCTGGTTCTTACAGATTGAAGGATATGGACGGCAATGACATTCCTAGATCTTGGAATGCGGATGAGCTTCGACGATATTATATGTAACTTGATGTAATCCTTCATTTTTCCTATGGCACCCTTTTCCTTTCCAAAGGGGGAGAAAGGTTTTTAATGGGGCCATAGTTTGTAATTTTTCCTTTCTTATCCAGCTCTACGAGAGCAAAATACCCCAAAAATATGTAAAATGTAAAATCTGAGCATGCACCATCGAGTGCAGAAAAAGAAAAAACAGAGAGAAGCTCGAAAGTCGTCCCTAAGGGGATGCAGAGCACGACGAAGTTACAAAAAGTCGTTCCTAAGGGAGCATAGCGTAAGTTTTCTGCTCAAAAGACGTTCCTAAGGGAATGCAGAACTTACACCGAAAATTCAACGGTGGTACCGCCGAAATAGAAGGCGAAGAAGTTCAAAAGACGTTCCTAAGGGGATGCAGAACTTACACCGAAAAATAAGCGATGCAGCCGAAAAATAAACGGCAAAGAGATTTCAGCTATTCCTAAGGGAATGAAGAGTTTTGATGTGGCTTCGTAAGCATGTGCCCGGACATTCATTTCCACAATACATCACATCATTCATTGCATTCATATACATTCATTTAGACATACATAGGATCATCATCATCATATCATACAAATACAGACAGTTGCTTTGGCTCTAATGATAAGGCTTCGGCAAAAGGAAAAGAAGCAGATTTATGCTTCGTTGTGTACGAAAAGAAGGGAAGGTGTTTTTCGCCTTCGGCTCAAAAATACAAGTTTTGTCCACATCAAAGCAGTTCATACATGGACGGAAAGGTAAAAATATATTACAAGGTATGTACAAATTTACAAAGTAGTATCTGATTCTTAAATTACAATATTTTTTACAAGAATAATTCAAAAGTTTCTCTAAAGTTTTTTCATAGCAATGTCTTCGGCTTCAACACCATCCGCTAAGCTTCGGATCATCCACCAAGCTTTGGATCACTGTTCTTCGACTTCGTCATCCTGTACATAACAAAGTGTTATAAGGTAAATCCAAGTTTCAAGGAAAAGGTAAGCACAAGGTATGAGTTTATTACCAGTTTGAGGTGACGTCGAGCTTCATCACCAGCCAAGCTTCGTCCACCCTTTGCCCAAATTTGAGTTACGAATCTGTTCCCAATGCTTTGGGCCAGGCCAGGGATGACATTCAAGTCCGCTGGTGATAAGATGAAGTTTGGCCTATTTACAATATTCACGTGTGTGCAACCAGCCTTCATAAAAGCAACAGTTGTGCCATGAGAAGTTAGCAGAGCGCAGAAGTCACCATGCCCAACTATGACTTCATCAAGAGCATCAACTTCGCCTTCAATATGATTGAAGATGCCTAGCAGGTCTTCAGCTAAAGGTTTAAACTTTTCAGAACTGGCTCCAACTGAGTTGAAGACCTGCTTCAGTCGTTGCACGCAACGGTTGCCGAAGTTCAGACATTTATCTTGAAGTTCCTTTAATGAATTTTGCAAGTTCGAACTCTTTGCAACTTCAGCTTCAAGCTTTGCATCAAAATCCTTCTTCTCTTGTTCGAAGCTTTTTGATTTCGTGCAGAGTTCACTGTTTAATTTAGCAATCTCGGCTTAGGCTTCTGCCAGCGAACCCTCCATTGTTTGAATCACAAAATCTTTCTTCTCCAGAGCAGCTTCGTGAACTTTAATTTTGGCCTCTAAGCCCTCAATTATAATCTCATTTTTCTTGTCCTCGAGGTCTTGTTGCATCCTCAAGTTTTTACTTAGTAGTAGACACTGAAAAATAACCTTCATCAGAAGCAACCTTCATCTCGAAAATAATAAAAAAGTTAAGGTAGGAATTTTTACCTTAAAATTAGAATAAAACAAGCTACCGGCGATATATTGCTGTCGGTATCTGCTGAGGTCGGCCTCAAGCTTCGGAAAGCCAACACTCTTTGATAGAGTGCTGAAAACCTTCGCTCCAGTCCGGTCCTAGAGACATCCTAAGCTCTCTTTGTCAACGCCACCAAAGAGCAATGCTCCTGGTTGATAGCTGCATGACGATATTGCATAATCCCTAAGCTCTTCCCTCTCAGCTTTAGACAACTTTTGCCCAAGTATGTTTTGAAAATTAAAATCCTTTTCCTCTGAAGTATCTTCGGCAATCTCCTTCTCGTTCCCCTTCTCTTTCCCGGGGGCTGGGGCCAGAGTCTCTTCGGCAGCTGCAGTAGCTTCTTCCGCAGCCATGTTCAAAAGCATCTTATCAATATCAGAAAAAGTGCTCTCCAGATTTGTATCTTCAGCCGTCTCAGCTTCGACAGTTGCAGCTTCGGCGGGGGCAGCTTCGGTAACTGCAGTGTCTTCGGTAACTGGTGTTTTTGACGCCGAGGCCGATGGTGGTGTTTCTTCAATAGCATCAATAACAGTAATAATCCTTTGCCTTTTTGGTAGGCTTCTTGATTGTCGTAGGATCCACCTTCTTCTTTAAAAGCTTCATCAGTTGTGGCCCTAGTGGACTTAGCTTGAGAGGTAAAGATTTGGTCATTGCCTTTAAAATTTCCTCCACGTCAGCAGTAGGAGGCGTTGAAGGAACTTCTTCCTCTATATCAGTTGTTCTTGGCTTCGCAGCCGCAGATTTTCTTTTCTTCGGAACAGCCACTTTTGGCTCAAGGCTGGATTTTTTCTTCTTTAAAGCTTTCTCATCTTCTTCTATCATTCTAGCAGCTTGTCTCTTCATAACACTAATAACTCTTTTTGCTTTGGCCCTTCGACACCCTTGCTTAATTGTTCATAGTCAGGGTATTCAAATTTTAGGGCATCCATTACTCGGTTCAGCCTTCGTTTCGGTCGGGTGCTGAAGGCCGCGGTCATCAATTGATCTTCTTTCTTAGTATAGTTGCCCAAAATTTCATTGCACATAGCTTCAATCATTTCCAACCATTCTTGGCAAGGCTCTTTGAAATGTTTCTTGAACTTGAAGTGATAGGGCAGTCGAACAAGTTCATTCTTTTTCTTTTCTTCTTTAAGCTTCGGCATATTCCATTCCTTTAACGTCGAAAACACTCTATTGGCTAAGTATTCCTACACCAAATCTCTAGTACCGATATGCTCAGACACAAATCAGAATTTGCCCATAGCTTCTCGGCATGGTGACCCTTGCATCATGTCGCACAGGGGCCTAGTTAACCCGAAGGTTAGGACCAGTGGGCTCTGAACTATCTTCTCCTTCTTCTCATCAACCTTAACATAAAACCACTCATTCTTCCAAACGGTTGGTCATTTGGTGCGATAGCTGACCACCGGAGTCTTCATATCTTTGCAATAAGCAAAGTTGTAATAGCCGAAATTCTCGTGAAGCCCATCTTCTCTAGCCTTTGCCTGATAATGAAGCTCGTGTACCCGGCAGAAAGCTTTGGAAAGCGGCTCCACTCCTTGGCTTTGAAGAGCCTAGATAAAGACGTTGAGCCTAACGATCACGTTAGGAGTCAGCTGATGAAGATAAATTCTGAAATCTTCCAAGACATCCCCAATCATTTTATGCAAAGGAAACCTCAATCATGCTTTGAAGAAACTTCTGAAAACTACCTGAAAGTGCATTCATCCCTTTTGTGAGTTTTGGTGATTTTGATAACAACACATTTAAAGGTCTAACAAGTTTGCTAAGTGTTGAACAGGAAATTCAGTATGATGAACATACTTGAATAGTGTATAATGACAGTGAACAAAGGTTCAACACAAGGTTAAATAACTAGTGAGACAATGCAAATGGATACAATATGATCTCTATATTGGTTTGAATATATGGACAAGACCTAAGAAATCACTACATACATATGATCAAAATAGAGGATAAAGTGATTAAGAGGATTGGTCAAGCCAAAGTGAATAAGATATGAGGAATCGTGAATTGGCTTGACCATATTACTATCAGTCCATATATGCTTCTATGAGAATCAAACTAGAGCTTGATTAATCTTAACAGTTATATCTAGAAGACATTCAAGCAAGGTTCACAATATTGAAGAAATGATTCTCTCAAAGGATGTTCAATATGATGTGACTCAAGAATGGCTTGATAGGGTGAAGATAGCAAGGAAAGGGCTTCGAGGAACTAAGCGAAGGTGAAGGCCAAGCGACGGCTTGTGGACCGAGGTACCATGGCTAAGGTGAAGAAGAGAGTACTTGCACTAAGTCGATGAACTAATCAGCTATGAAGAGTTATAACATGTTGATGCATCAGTAAGGTGACTTGAAGCCATGATTTGAACTCATACAAGGTGATATGGTACAAGTCACAGGGTTGATTTGTGTTTGCTTCAAAAGGTGATACAAAGATGTTTGTGATCCTTATGAAGCAACGCCATGGAGAA
Organism: Zea luxurians; assembly: GCA_029449295.1. NCBI lineage: Eukaryota > Viridiplantae > Streptophyta > Magnoliopsida > Poales > Poaceae > Zea > Zea luxurians. The sequence continues at coordinate 61,254,289 of JAOPSE010000013.1, read as the reverse complement.
ATCACACATGAGACACCAATGACTCAAGGAGTTTTCTTAATTAATTTTATTTAACTTGAGTATAGGAATCGTCGTACTATAAAGGGGGATCCAAAAAGAAGGTTGGTGTTTGCCAAAGCTCAAGCCTCTATATTCAAAAGCTATTTTTTGAAAACCAAAAATGTCTTTAAAATTCTTTGGTTGACCATGGTTAGGTTTGAGAAACCTAGAGTGTTCTTGCTGAAAAGCAGCTGAACTTCTTCAACTGCAGCTGAGCTTTCCAGCTGAACTTAACTTCAGCTGAGTTGAGCTTCTTCAGCTGCAGCTGAGCTTTCCAGTTGAGCTGAACTTCAGCTGAGTTGAGCTTTCTCAACTTCAGCTGAACTCAACTTCAGCTGTGAACCTCTTTGACCATACACCAGCTGAACTTGCCTCCGGGCAGTTGAGCTGGGGTTTTCTCTCCTAAACTCACTGGTCAAGACCAGTTGAACTGGTCCTGAGGGGCAGTTCAGCTGGTCTCTAACCCCTCTAACCTCTGATCTGCAGTCTGCCAGTCAGACTGGCAAACAGGTCGCTGTGGGGGATAGATATCCCCCGGGTCCACTAAAAGAGTAAAGGACCTCACGAAAGGCCCAAGGGCCCAATAAATCGTAAGGTCATTCTTTCGTGGGCCTGGGGAAAAACAGCCAGCGAAGCAGAACGACACGGGGCCGGATTGGTACAAGCCCGGACGGCCCGCAGCATCGAGCGAATGACCGCAACAGAGATCCGACTTTCCCGCGCTGGAGCCTTCATGCAACGAAGCCACGCGGGGATAAGTCGGCGAGGGTTACGTAGGGATAATCTCAAGAGGTTCACTATCTTTTAGCTACTCGTTGCTATCTTATCCACGTGTACTGCCCCACGGTCGAGTATATAAGGCCTAGGGGGCACCCCTTCAGATCGATCGACCCTTTACTTAGCCACCCACATCAACTCTCTGTATTCTCGATCCAGAGAGCTCTCTTGTAGCCACATCCATCAAGCATACTCATCAGGACATAGGGTGTTACGCATCTCTAAGCGGCCCGAACCTGTAAAACTTGTCCACTGTCCCTCGTGCGATCAGCGCGAACCATTTTGCTACAATTGTCGACACCGTCCTACTCCTAAAACACCTTGAGGGGCAACCCCGGGTGTGCGGTCGGACCCAAAACACCGACAGCTGGCGCGCCAGGTAGGGGGTGTGTCGGCAATCCAAGCTAGCTCAATGGCCATCTCCTTCTACAGCAAGATCACCCTGCGTCCCGGATCCGTGCTCTGCTTCGGAACAATTTCATTTGTAGCGGATGAAGAAGGAATTCTGCACCGTATCGCGGATCCGCCGAAAAAAAGGTCTCCCCCAACAAACTCCGAAAATACCGGAGAAGCACAACCTCCAGCTCTCCGGATGAGGATCGTCTCCGAAAAGCCGGGAGTCGAGAGCTCGCTGACCCGGAGAACTCCGCTGCCTACTTCTCCGACAAAAGAGTGGACACAGATCGCAAGAAAAAAGGTAACCAAGGGGAAGCAGGTTGCTCTTTCCGTCCCTCATGCCTCAAAGGGGGACGGGAAGAAGATCACCACAACAGCAGCACCGTTCTACCCCGACGTCCTCTTCATCGGGAGAGCGGAGTCGCCCATTATCTCCGACGACGAGCCGACTGTACCCGGGGAAGAACCGCCTCAACGAGAGTCTCGTCGACGGAGGAACCGGCGCAGGAACATTCGACGACATCACGCAGCCGGAGAGCGGAATCTGGAACAGCCTGTCTCGCGAGACGAGGTCTCGGAGGTAGGAGAAACTCCGGAAGAACGCGTCTTCAGAGAACGAAGGAACTCCCGACGACGTGATCGCCGACGAGCTCAGGAACAGGCTGAGCAGGATGCAAGGCAGCGTCGAGAGAACCCATTCTTCGGGCGCAACCTGAATCCCGACTTCGCCCGAGCTATGAACACGCCGAGCGAAGTCGGAGGGGTACTGGCTCGGATAGCTGAGGGACTTCCACGGACTCCTGACGCCGATGGCTACCGACGACTGTTCACCCAGGCGGCCAACCATCTTCTACCGCTTGCTCACCCGCCGAACGATCTACGACACGCCATCAACAGTCGCCGAGACGCGCGAAGCTCCATCAACGCTTCACGCGAGCGGCGGCATGAGAACGAGATTCGCCGTCGGGAGGAGTATGACCGGGATCACGGCATCCCGACTCAGAGTCAAGCTACCAGAACTGAGTCGGCAACGGCCTCAACTAGCGAAATCACCCGGGGGCGGTCGAGGAACCACAATCACAACTCCCCTCCCCGGGACAGACATCGTCCCCGACGACAGGAGGACACATGCGGAGTGTCCGCTCTTACTCCGCGCCTCAGGGCCATTCAATGGCCTCCCAACTTCAAGGTATCCAATGTTGACAAATATGAACCTAAGCAGGATCCATGGGGTTGGCTAGCCGTCTACACCACCGCTGCTCGAGCTGCCGGGGCGTCCGAAGACGTGATGACCGCGTACTTACCCATTGTCCTTGGGCAAGACGCGCTGCAATGGCTGCGACATCTACCCCGACACTGCATCGACGTCTGGGGCGACTTCAGTCGACGCTTCACCGCCAACTTCCAGTCCCTCTCCGACAAGCCGGCGCAACCGTGGGACCTCAAATCCATCAAGCGCCGGGGGGACGAGACTCTCCGGTCGTACCTCAAAAGGTTTCAGACCATGAGAAATCGTATCCCCGAGGTCACGGAGGCGGCCGTGATCGAGGACTTCTACAGAGGATCCAATGACTCGGCTTTCGTCCGAGCCATACTACAGAAGGCACCGGCTACCTCCGAGGAGCTGTTCCGGGAAGCCGACCTCTACATCACCGCCGACGAGCGAGCCCAGGACCTCATCGGAGGAGCAAAGCCCGCACCGGCAGCACCACGACGCGACACGAACCAGCAACCCGACAAGCGATGGGAGAAGAGGCCTCGCGAAGAAGTGCACGCTGCCGGACCACCTGCCTCTCGCGCCCGAGGAGGACCTCGTGGAGGCGAACGCACGTTGGACGACATCCTCGACGCCCAGTGCCCGTACCACAAGGACATGCGCCACACTCTTCGTAACTGCCGAGACTTCAAGCACTCCGTCGGACACGGCCGACCCTTCCAACCTCTACCTCCTCCTCCGCCGAGGGGAGGACCAGATGAACCACGACAACCCCATCGGCAGGAGGAGGGAGGAGGAGGAGGAGCTTTTCCACGCGTTGACAGGGAGGTCAACGTCATCTTCGGCGGACACGGATCGCAGGAGAGCAGAAGACAGCAAAAGCTCAACGATCGCCAGATACTGGTGGCGACCACCGGCCCTCCCGCCCCATACCGGTGGTCGGAGCACCCGATCACCTTCACTCGGGCAGATCAATGGCTCAACTTCGACCATCCGGGCAAATACCCGCTTCTCGTCGATCCGGTGATCCGAGAGAGCCGGGTGAAGAAGGTGTTAGTGGACGGGGGGAGCAGCATCAACGTCACCTTCCCCCGGACACTCCAAGGCTTGGGAGTTCACCTCAAAGAGCTCCACGAGTCGGACACTCCTTTCTTCGGCATCGTGCCGACGGAAGGGGAATACCCGCTGGGCCACATCTACATGCCAGTCACCTTCGGAACTCCGGAGAACTACAGAACCGAGTTCCTGAGGTTTGAAGTGGCGAACTTCGACTGCGGGTACAACGCCATCATCGGGAGGCCTGGATTGGCCAAGTTCATGGCCATTCCGCATTACACATACATGATACTGAAGATGCCAGGACCGCAAGGGATCATAACTGTGCGCGCCGACTTCCAAGGCGCCGCAGAATGTTTCCGAGTGGCTATTCAAGCAGCCCTCACCGCCAAGCCATCGACAGCTCCCTCCACAATGGCGAACTCTAAGCCTGAGGAGGACCTCACAGTACCGGCAAGCGAAGCTCAGACCGCGACCTCTATGCGGCCGACTGAAGAAACCAAGAGAATCAACCTGGGGTTCGCTGATGAGCGCAAGACGGCTATCATCAGCTCCAGCTTGGATGACAAATAGGAAAGCGCGCTCGTCCGGTTTCTGCAAGATAACCGAGATGTATTCGCATGGCAACCTGCGGATATGCCGGGAGTCCCAAGAGAACTGGCCGAGCACAAATTGAAGGTTTACCCCCAGGCAAGGCCGATTCGGCAAAAATTACGTCGTTTCACGCCTGACAAGACAGAGGCCATTCGCGCCGAGTTAGCTCGCTTGGTCGCAGCCGGATTCATTAGAGAAGTATTACATCCCGAGTGGTTAGCCAACCCTGTTCTTGTACTCAAAAAGAATAAAGTGGATTGGCGCATGTGTGTTGATTATACTGATCTCAACAAACACTGTCCGAAGGATCCTTTCGGGCTCCCGAGGATAGATCAGGTGGTGGACTCCACCGCTGGATGTTCTATGCTGTCTTTCCTGGATTGCTATTCTGGATACCATCAGATTAGTTTGGCGAAGGAAGATGAAGAAAAAACGGCATTCATTACTCCGTTTGGTGCTTTCTGTTATACCTCCATGCCGTTTGGCCTCAAAAACGCTGGAGCAACTTACCAGAGAGCCATTCAAACATGCTTAGCTGATCACTGGGGCAAGCGTGTGGAAGCCTATGTGGATGATGTGGTAATCAAAACACAGGACTCAGAAGACTTCATCGAAGACTTGCAACTGGTTTTCAACAGTCTGAGGCGGTATAGATGGAAGCTTAATCCCGAGAAATGTGTTTTCGGAGTGCCAGCTGGAAAGTTGCTCGGGTTTATTGTCAGCCACCGGGGAATTGAAGCTAATCCAGATAAGATTGAAGCTATCATGAAGATGGAAGCACCTCGATCGCAGAAGAAGGTTCAGCGACTTACTGGATGCATGGCAGCTTTAAGCAGATTCATATCCAGGCTGGGAGAAAAAGGTCTGCCATTTTACAAGTTACTCAAAAAGGTGGATAAGTTTCAATGGACTTCAGAAGCGCAAGAAGCTCTAGATGCTCTGAAAAAATTCTTGACAACACCACTAGTACTGAAACCACCTCGGCGAGCTACGTCAACTCAATCAGCTGAAGATTTGCTACTGTATATCTCTTGCACGACTCACGTGGTAAGCACCGCGTTAGTAGTCGAGCGAGTAGAAGAAGGACATGCCTATCCAATACAACATCCTGTCTACTTCATTAGTGAAGTCCTCGGCCCCTCAAAGAAAAAGTACCCTCAAGTTCAGAAGCTATTGTACGCAGTACTTCTAACTGCCCGCAAGCTGCGTCACTACTTTGACGACCACAAAGTCATAGTAGTTACAAGTTTTCCAATAGGGGATATTCTTCACAACAAGGAAGCCATCGGTCGAATAGCCAAGTGGGCTTGTGAGCTGGGATCTCATGACATCGAGTTCCGACCTCGCACTGCCATCAAAACTCAAGCATTGGTTGATTTCGTATCGGAGTGGACTGAATAACAAGTACCAGACAACCCGGAGACTGCAGAAGTATGGCGAATGTATTTTGATGGCTCACTAAAGCTGCAGGGAGCAGGGGCGGGAATTCTCTTCACTGCGCCTGGAGGTGAACACCTCAAGTACGCCCTCCAGTTGCTATTCCCAGCCTCCAACAATGCAGCCGAGTATGAAGCTTTGATCCATGGATTGAACATTGCCATATCGTTGGGCGTCAAAAGATTAATGGTATACGGAGACTCTCTGGTAGTCATCAGCCAGATAAACAAGGAGTGGGATTGCTCAAGCGATTCAATGGGAAAATACTGCACTGCCGTCCAAAAGCTGGAAGATAAATTCGAGGGTCTGGAATTTCATCATGTAGAAAGAGATCGGAACACAGCAGCCGATGTACTATCCAAACTGGGGTCCGGACGAACTCAGGTCCCACCCGGGGTTTTCGTGCAAGAAATTCTGCGGCCAAGTATCTCAATGGATCAAACAGAAGAGTGCAACATCATAGATCAACCCGAGTCAGATCCTGATGACTAGAGAAGGCCGATCATTAAGTATATAAAGAATGAAGAAGAACCAGACGACAAGAATTTGGCAGAGCGTATTGCAAGACAATCGGCTCACTATACACTTATTGGGGAGACATTATACAGAAGGGGTGCATCAGGCGTCCTCATGAGGTGCATTCTCCCGTCTACTGGGAAACAACTTCTGGAGGAGGTCCATGCTGGGCAATGTGGAATACATGCAGCCTCCAGAACACTAGTCGGGAAGGTCTTCAGGTCAGGATTCTATTGGCCAACAACAAAGAACGATGCAACCGAGTTAGTTCAGAGGTGCGAAGCCTGCCAATACTTGTCAAAGCAACAACACCTGCCAGCACAGCAACTGCAGACCATACCAGTAACTTGGCCTTTCGCATGCTGGGGACTGGATATGATTGGACCTTTCAAGAAAGCTCAAGGGGGATACACTCATGTATTGGTAGCAATCGACAAATTCACTAAATGGATAGAGTTCAAACCCATTGCCTCCCTAACCTCTGCTAAGGCCGTGGAATTCATACAAGACATAATATTCAGATTCGGGATACCAAACAGCATCATAACTGATTTAGGATCCAACTTCACAAGTTCAGAATTCTTTGACTTCTGCGAGCAAAAGAGCATTCAGATCAAGTATGCATCTGTAGCCCATCCAAGAGCCAACGGGCAAGTTGAGCGAGCCAACGGGATGATATTGGATGCACTCAGGAAAAAGATCTTCGATAAGAATGAAAAATTCGCAGGAAAGTGGATAAGGGAATTACCCTATGTTGTTTGGAGCCTAAGAACCCAACCTAGTCGAGCTTTGCATGGAAACACTCCTTTCTTCATGGTCTATGGGTCGGAGGCAGTGCTACCTGCTGATCTCAAGTTTGGGGCGCCAAGGCTGGTCTTTGAAAGCATAGCAGAAGCTGAGACCACCAGGCTGGAGGACATAGATATACTCGAGGAAGAACGGTTAAACGCAGTAATCCAATCAGCAAGGTACCAGCAGACTCTAAGGCGCTATCACGACAAGGCTGTACGACAACGATTCTTCTCAGAAGGAGATCTCGTCCTCCGCCGAATTCTAACGGGGGAGGGACGACACAAGTTATCACCCTTATGGGAAGGACCCTTCGTGGTAGCAGAAGTCACTCGGCCCGGATCGTATCGCCTCACTCAGATGGATGGCACAGAAGTTGGGAACTCCTGGAACATAGAACACCTCAGAAAGTTTTATCCCTAGCTGTACCTCAAAACTGCTGGGACGATGATGATGTACTCTGTAAAGTGGAAATATGTCATCAATAAAAAAGAGGTCTCAAGGATACTCAATTCATTCACGATTGACTTGCATTCTTACTTAATTCAGGGTGACCACTATGCCCTGCCAACGGAGCAATCGACTTAAGTCGGCAACGACTTAAGGCGGTGCAACATGCTCACGCTTACTTAACTCGGGGTGACCACTATGCCCTGCTAACGGAGCAATCGACTTAAGTCGGCAACGACTTAAGGCGGTGCAACATGCTCACTCTTACTTAACTCGGGGTGACCACTATGCCCTGCTAACGGAGCAATCGACTTAAGTCGGCAACGACTTAAGGCGGTGCAACATGCTCACGCGTACTTAACTTAGGGTGACCACTATGCCCTGCAAACGCAGCGATCGACTTAAGTTGGCAGCAACTTAAAGCCGGTGCAACATGCTCGCGCCTATATAATTCAGGGGATGATTTCCATATCTCGCAAAAAAAATTCATAATCATCAGGCGTCATTACTGCCAAACTCATTAACTAATAAATTCTGATACAATGAGAGAGTAACTATGTCATTCGAATGGTAAACTGGTGTCCTCTAACAAATATTCAATCATGCAAACCGCGCGCTTGGAGCACGCAAAATGTTTTTCTATTTTGCAACGTCTTTCTCAGGAGCGACCGACGAAGAAGGGCGACTCGAGGAATCAGGGGCGGCGTTCACGTCAACCCTTATGTCTTCAGGAATAACTACGCCGGGTCTCCTCATCAAGATTCGTCCCGCCCGAATAGCCTTGTCCAGGGCTTTGTCGCGTTAGGCCTTGAGAGTAACAGAAGTTTCCTCAGCAGTTTTAGCAGCCAGTCGAGCGCTCTCTAACTCCTGAGCAATGGAGTTTTTGGAAGCTCGGAGCCCTTTGATAGTAGCATCTTTCGCTGATATCAACTGCTTAAGCCGGGTTACCTCCTCCATGGATTCCTGCAGCTTACGACGTTGGAGGTCTAATTCTTCCATGGTGAAGCGATGACTTCTTTCCAAGATGGTCAGCGAATTGCTAGAATCTCGATACATCCTGTCAAGATTGTCACGAGAAGCAGCAAGGATACGTTTTTCTTCCTGCAAGCACAAATCAGTTCCTTCAAAAAACCAAGCAAGTAATAGGAGCGCAGCAAGGCAAAGCACAGTTTCGTGTATCACCTTTTCAGAGTCGAGCTGAGCATGAAGAGAAGAACTCAGTGCATTGGCATCATCTAAGGCAGCGGAGACCTGACTCAGCTCAATCTGACTTTGAGAGTACTTTTCCTCAAAATCAGTGCATCGCTGGGCCAATTCAGCCTGATCTCGAGAATGTTTTTCCTCAAGAATTGCAATCTGCCGAGTCATTCCTAGCAAGAAGTAATCAAACAAAACGAGGTCAGAAGGTAAAACAGTCCACAACAAAGGCGAAGAAAAGAAAAAGGGCACTAACCAGTGTTAGTCGCCTCCAACTCGGATACACGACGATGAAGTGACACTGGATTCCAACACGTAAGAGACGAAGCTACTTCTGGGACGGAAGCACCCTGCAATCTCAGCTGGCTGGCCATCCCATCCACCAAAACCTGATGAGAAGAACAGATGAGCATAATGACAAAAGCTCATGCAACGTAAAGATAAAGCTACAAACAGCACAGTACCTGGAGGTTGGAAAAGAACGAAGGGATCCCCAAATCAGGAGAAATCAGCCGATAATCAAGCGCAAGGCCGCCACCCGAAGCAGCTTGCAACGGACCAGTAGGAATCAGCTCAGCGCCTTCAACAGAGCCAAATGCCCGATCAATGGGGACGCTGCCCTCTAAAGCGACCCCCTGGTCCAAAGTTTGGGCTACCACCATGCAGCCAGAGTGTGGAGGTGATCCCGCGTGAACGTCCATGGAAGTGCAGGAAGGAGACCCTGCTTGGGGACCCTCGGGGGCTGGGTCATAGTTGGCACTGCCCACTTGAGCCGGATCATCCCCGGCAGCACCCTCGGGGGCTGGGCAGTGGCTTACACTCTTCATCCGAGCTAAGTCATCCCCGGCGACATCCTCGGGGGCTGGGCATGTGTCAGCACCATTCTTGAGGTCCAGACTCCCCGCAGTAACCACCTCTAAGGTTGACGGGCCCTCAGCCACTTCCATGGAACCAGGACAATCCAAGTTAGCATCCCGACCCTCGAGATCGCGCTCTAAGGTCGACGAGGCACGGGATGACCTCAACCCAGCATCAGGCACGGCAGCGCAAGCCTCCATCGCATCATCATCCACTGGCTCTGATAACAAGTCCTCTGGGATCATATCCTCAAGAGTCTGATCAAAGTTGGCCAGGGACAGTTCTTGCAGACTAATGAGGGCAGACAAAGCAGGAGAGGGAACTCCACTACTTTCACCACTAGCGAGGAATTGTCGACTGTTCTTCCGAGTCAGAGGGACCTCATTCTCTTCCTCCCTGTCGTCTTCATCATCAACAACAGACATACCACACCCATTGGGGTCAGCATCAGTAAATTCAGGCATGGGAACCTCCTCAGCAGCAGGAACCGACGGGCCAGCGCCCCGATCCAAACTAGATACTTGCCGAAGACGTCTCTTTTTCTTTTTCTGCTCATCAGCAGAAAGATCAGTTTGATTGGCTCGGCAAGGACGTCTCGGGCGAACACGGACAGGTCTCTGAACATCCAAGGATGTACCAGCTTCGGGGAGAGGCGCCACCGCCAATGTCCCAGCAGGAGCAGCATCAGAAGAATCTTCAGCCAACATATCAAGCATGGCACTTATTTCTGCATCATTAGGAACCAAAGGCACTTCAAAATATACTTGTCGTTCGTCATCCGGAATCTCCCCAAGTGAGGCAACCAAAGCACTGACTTCTTCATCAGAGGGTCGCGTTCTAAGGCCCAAATTGCCATCAGTCGCAGGTGGATTTGACACGAAAAGAGTGAAGACTTTGGCAGGAGGCAAATTCCAGGCCGAGTACGCCACCGGAGCACCAACATTGGACACCTTGCCCCTGAGAATCATTTCCAGTCGGCTCACCAAATCTGCAGAAGGGATTCTCCTGTTGGTAACCCGAGTTGAGTCGGCTAGCCCTCGATACAGATAAGCTGGGTGGACCCTATCTTTCAGTGGCTGAATGTTCTTGAAAACGAAGTCAGCAACCACAGCTTCAGCAGTTAGACCTCTCTCTTTCAGCAGTCCAACCTCAGCTAGCAACACACCGGCTTCAGCTACCTCCTCGTCTGTGGGAGACTCGGTCCAGCTTGGGGTGCGAACGTCTGGCTGTCTTCCCGACCGAGGGGGGAGAGAATTTCCATAATTATCAACTATAAACCACTCCAGACGCCATCCCTTAATGTTGTCTTTAAGGGGAATCTCAAGATATTCAGTCTTCCGTCCCCGGCGCATCTCCAAACTGGCACCCCCGACCAACTGATGTTGTCCCCCGGCCATCCCAGGGCGACAATGATACAGGTGTTTCCACAAGCCGAAATGCGGCAGCACACCAAGAAAGGCTTCGCATAAGTGGACGAAGATGGAAATTTGCAGAATTGAGTTAGGGTTCAGATGGGTCAGGTTAATGCGGTAGAAATCAAGGAGACCACGGAAAAAGGGAGAAATGGGAAGGCCAAGGCCGCGGAGAAGAAAAGGAGCGTAAACTACAGACTCGTGGGTATCCTCTGTCGGGACAGTAGTCCCGTGGCAAATCCGCCAAGAACAGAGTTCCCGCGGAGGAAGAACCCCGATGGACACGAGGTGGAGGAGTTCAGCTTCGGAAATGATAGACATGTGGTTACCTGCGAAAGGCAACTGGCTGTTGGGATCGATTGGAGGAATCACCACAGCGGACGAGCTCGCGATTTTCCTCTTGAGAGCCATCTCGATTCTACCGGCGAGCAGATTGGAGGCGAGCGGCAGAGAGGATTCGGAAGCGGGAATGCAAGAACTAGGGCGCGGAAAGCAAAGGCGGCTAAAAGCGCAGCTCTTATGGGATATTCTCGAGCCAGATACCGTTTCAAAAGTGCCCAGTCATCACCCGGCAGTTATTTCCAAAACCCCAGCATGCCACGTGGTCATTCGGCAGTTATTTCCAAAAAGACGATGAGCCACCTCATCACTCGGTTATCATCCTCAAAATAGCTCATGCGGCCTCCAATCACTCGGCGTTGCCTCTAAAACGCCGATCTCGTGTTCAATCGCTCGGCATTACTTCCAAAATGCCGACGGCGACCTTTAATCACTCGGCGTTGCCTCTAAAACGCTGATCTCATGTTCAATTGCTCGGCATTACCTCTAAAATGCCGACGTCGACCTGCTCTCACTCGGCGTTGACTCTAAAACGCTGATCTTGTGTTCAGCCGCTCGGCATTACCTCTAAAGTGCCGATGTAACCCTCCAATCACTCGGCGTTGCCCCTAAAACGCTGATCTTGTGTTCAATCGCTCGGCATTACTTCTAAAATGCCGACGTTGACCTGCTCTCACTCGGCGTTGACTCTAAAACGCTGATCTCATACTCAGCCGCTCGGTATTACCTCTAAAGTGCCGACATCACCATCCAATCACTCGGCGTTGCCTCTAAAACGCTGATCTTGCGTTCAATCGCTCGGCATTACTTCTAAGATGCCGACGTCGACCTTCAATCACTCGGCATTGCCGCTAAGGCGCGGGTATAGCGTTCGGTCGCTCGGCATTACCTCTAAAACGTCGATGCAGACTACAAGATTACTCGGCAACTACTTCTGGAAGCGTCAGTATGATGTCCAAGTTATTCGTCTACTATCTCAAAAGAATCAGTCTTATAATCAAGCAAAGCAAGTCAACAAGAAGAAGCCAACGACATTCTTTCATTAAGGGAAGACAATAAGTTTACAAATCAACTCTTTGCGAGTTGATGCTTCCCTACTATTACTATACTACATTACACTACCACTACACTACACTACACTACTCTACATTACTACTACATTATTCTAACTATACTAAACTATACTAATATCTAAGAAGACCAGTGGCGTCTAGCCACTGGCCCTGCCCCTGCCGCCGCTGCCGCCTTTGGTGCTGCCCCTGCTGCCGTCGTCGTCGCCGCTGCTCCTGCCGCTGCCGCTGCCGTCGCCGTCGCCACCGTCGTCGCCATCGTCATCGTCATCGTCCTCGTCCTCGCCGCCGCCGTCCGAGTCCTCCTCATCCGAGGAGTACTCCGACTCATCCGAGCCCTCGAGCCCGGAGCGCTCGACGGCCCGGATGTATGTCCAGACCTCCGCGGCTATCCCCTGGGAGTCGTCCGAGTCATCGGACGACGCCGGGGGAGAGACGGGAGCCGGAGACCCCTCGGACTCGGAGGAGAACTCCTCCTCCGAGTATTCCGAGTCACCGAAATCCTCCGATGGAGGAGTCGGTTCGCGCTTGCGCTTGTTGCTCTTGCCCATGGTGGAAGCAAGCGGGAGAGAAGAGAAGGAAGCAGTAAAGAACAGCGAAGAGATGTGAAAAAACCAGAGGGGCAACAGCCTTATTTATAGAAGGGAAAGGCAACCGCTCACCTCCAACCGTGGTCACTGAACAGTCGCAAAGCATTCAATAAGCACTTCCACCCGTCTAGAGACACGTCAGGCGGCTGACGCCGTTTCATGCAACACTACACCCATTGGGACTCCAGTCAACAGCGCAAAGGATATGATTACACTCGCCGTCCCATCACAATACAACTCGGAAGCAGCCAGCTAAAACACTCAGCGTACCAAGCCATCCCTTGCCCACACCCATTGGGGGGGACGCCCAGGAATTGTCAGTATATTTTTCAAAATGGTCACATCTGTGCAAAGCATGCAGTGAATGCCTCAAGACAAAAATGAGATATCAACAAGAGTTAGAGGGAAGCCAAATATAGCCAGCAGAGTGCAAAATATGGTCGACAGACACGACTTGAAGACTAGACAGAGAACGTCCATCAAATGTCCAATCAGTCACAGAGCAAATAAATTACACTACCTAGCAAGATACGGATGGATTGCAAACTCGGCTGCAAAAGACAAAATACATGCTGACCTCTGAAGCATAATATTGATGACATAGCGTGGATGACATCATGCCAACTTTTTTACAAGCAGAAAGGATAATCTTCAGCAAAAGGACATAAAAAGAAGACCTTCGAGTGAATTATCCTCAAAAATCCACTTGAAGGTCGGGGGCTACACCCATTGGGTGCACCTCCGGTGCACCCCATGGATTATCATTCCAAGCCGAGATTGTGCTGATTTCTAAAGCATGGGACAAGATTAAAAAAGCCAACCCTCAACCAAAATGAGCGAACGCAAATGGAAATGATCTCTACTGAAGACCTTCGAGTAGATTATTTTCTAAAATCTACTCGAAGCTCGGGGGCTACACCCATTGGGTGCACCTCCGGTGCACCCAATGAAGTTCAGAATCCTACAAATTAGAATGCCGACCTCTAAGGCACAGGCACGATGCCAGGTTTTGGTCAACGAGTGATCGGAGCAGGAGAAGACAACAGGAAGCCATCTTTCTTCAAAATACCTACAAGCTGGACCTAAGATCTTCGGGTTGATTATCTCTAAATTAACCCAAAGATCGGGGGCTTGTGGGGGATAGATATCCCCCGGGTCCACTAAAAGAGTAAAGGACCTCACGAAAGGCCCAAGGGCCCAATAAATCGTAAGGTCATTCTTTCGTGGGCCTGGGGAAAAACAGCCAGCGAAGCAGAACGACACGGGGCCAGATTGGTACAAGCCCGGACGGCCCGCAGCATCGAGCGAATGACCGCAACAGAGATCCGACTTTCCCGCGCTGGAGCCTTCATGCAACGAAGCCACGCGGGGATAAGTCGGCGAGGGTTACGTAGGGATAATCTCAAGAGGTTCACTATCTTTTAGCTACTCGTTGCTATCTTATCCACGTGTACTGCCCCACGGTCGAGTATATAAGGCCTAGGGGGCACCCCTTCAGATCGATCGACCCTTTACTTAGCCACCCACATCAACTCTCTGTATTCTCGATCCAGAGAGCTCTCTTGTAGCCACATCCATCAAGCATACTCATCAGGACGTAGGGTGTTACGCATCTCTAAGCGGCCCGAACCTGTAAAACTTGTCCACTGTCCCTCGTGCGATCAGCGCGAACCATTTTGCTACAATTGTCGACACCGTCCTACTCCTAAAACACCTTGAGGGGCAACCCCGGGTGTGCGGTCGGACCCAAAACACCGACAGTCGCCAGGAGCTGTCAGGGGCGGTTCAACCGCCCCCTGGGCGGTTCAACCGGTGTTGGTCAACTGCAGGTCAGTCTGTGCGTCAGTCTGCCAGTCAGACTGGCAGACAGGCTGCCAGGCCTGCCAGGGGCAGTTCAACCGCCCTAGGGGGCGGTTCAACCGGTCTCAGGCAAAAAAAATCTGCCCAAACGGCTAGTTTTGAGCTCCACCTATATATACTCACTCCTACCTCTCACCCCATAGCAGTGAGCACAATTTGAACTCCATTTCTAACCCAAGAAACACCTCCCTCTCTCTCTCACACATCTCTTGCCTCTCCCATTTCAAATCTTTGGAGAGAAATCTTTGAGTGAGCTTGAGAGCTACGGTTTTGTGCTTCATCTCTAAATCTCTCTTGCTCTTCTTCTTCATTCGAGCTTTGGTACTACATCGAGTTCTTTGTGGATTCATTACTCTTGGAGCTTCTAGCTCCTAGACGACTAGGTGTCTCTTGTGAGTCTCCAAATCTTGTGGAAGACCACAAGAAAGTTTGTATTACCCGCTCGTTTGAGCAAAGATTATTGTGTGGGCTTGACCTTTGTGGTCGGCGAAGGGAGGATTAGGGTTGAAAGAGACCCGGCTCTTTGTGGGCGCCTCAACGAGGAAGTAGGGCACTTTGGTGGTGTGACTGAACCTCGGGATAAATCTTGTGTCTCTTGTGTTCTTGTTTATTGTGCTTATTTGTGTTCTTCATTCTCTCACCATTCCGTGAAAGATTTGTTTATATCTTTTTGGTGTGTGGATTTTGAGAAGTGCCCTTCTCAGATCTACTACTTTGAACCCTGTGGATCATTTAGAACATCTCATTTCCAAAGTTAACTGGGTGAATTTCGAGATCAATTCAGTTTTACCTAGTTTGCTTCTAGTTTTTGTTGAAAAAGTTTTAACTTGCCTATTCGCCCCCCTCTAGGCAACTTTCACTACCACCTCATCATTTTCTACCTTCGGAGTGGTTTCTTCCCCGCCAAAACGAATCAGCTTCTTCTTGGCTTCCCCGAAGTAGCCTAGCTTTAACATCATGGGCATATCAGCCGCAGAGATAGTAGACTTTCCAAAGTCCAAGTGGCTAGGTTTGGATGGCATGACGGTGTTATAATCTATCTCTTCTTCATCAGCATTACCCTCTTCAATGTTAGCCTGTTCAGCTTCGGAAGCAGGTGCACCTTCGTCAGAGGCACCCTCTGTTACAACCAGTCCTGATTGCCTCATTACTTCGGATATTGGGGTAGTTTCAGCAGCTTCGGCCTCCTCTCCATCGCACGTAATTCTAGCTGTTTAACGCACTCTGGGCATTTGGGTTGTGACGAAGTTGATGACTTTTTGCAATTTTGCCGAACCTCACTCTTATGACAAAGCTAAAACAAGACAAGGCTTTGATTGAGAATATGATGAATAAGCTTTGGCTATGGTCAAATTTTTCAGCAGCACAACAGTGCAATAGTAATAAATGTTGTGGTAACTTCACACCTACCCGTCTGTTTATATAGTGTTGTAGGTGGGAAGGTGAATCGTCAAGCCGCTCGCACACGCTGAACAGTCACCCGCAACCACTAAACAGTGGACCATAGTGCGTGAGAAGGTGAATCACCAGATCGCGCGTACCCGTCGTATGGTGGGACCATCTCGTACTCGGAATATTTAATCGTTTCTCGACAACGAGCTTAGGGAAGGTGTTTTTCAGACCTTCGGTATTCCGAAGCCTAAGAAAAATTTTCACGGGTCGAGCTCGTTACGAAAAACGATCTGGCACCGTAAAGGGGCTACTGTTGGGGGTCTGCTTCGTCGCCGAAGGTCCTGTGAGAAGAAACACCTTCGGAAGATCAAAACAGAAGCAGTGCCAAAGCTACAATCCGGGGTGCTTCGGCATGACGACGCGCCTTGAGACGAAGGGCAGCACCGACTTAAAGAGTAAAAGACTGTTTAGTCCATGATAACTTGTGTCATGGTTATGATTAGTTATCAAGGGCACAAATGTAATTTTGTCTGGGCTAGGTCCCGTGCCTATAAATAGATGAACAGTACCTTTGTATTGTTCACGCTAACTGGTATTCACTCGCATGTCATCTGGATTTTCACCTTCTGTCAAGCCGAAGGTACAAATATAATTCGATATTGTTCATATTTGTTCATGATGATTTAATAAAAATATCTCAATGGTGTCATGTAATTATTCATGTTATTTTCCATGTTTCATATGCTTCTACTTTCTTTGTTATAATACTGAGATGAAGGTACGTCCTTCATAACCTTCATCTGAAGATCATTATGTCCTAAGGGAGATAATGCTTCGAAGGATGAAGGTCTTTAACCATTAATACTTTGTGTTGCCTTGTTCTTATCTCATAGCATTTGAGAACAAGTCCCCAACACCAGCACTAGCATCAACGTCAAAACCAGCATCACTAGTACCAGAGGCAATTTCCTCAGCACCAGCAGTACCGACAGAATAGCCAGCAAGGAGGAAATCAATACCAGCGTCAGAGCAACTAGGCAGCCCGTCTTCTTGCCCTAGCAACCAACCAGAACAATCAAGCAGCGCCAGCTCAAGGAGGAAGTCGTGCATGTTTCCACTGTGGTGAACAAAGCCATTAGGCGAATCACTGCCTAAAGAAAGCAGCTCAGCAGCAGCCAGCTCCCAATGCCCCAGTCAGACAGAATGCAATGCAGCAAGGAAGCAACAACCGTGGGCAACCTCGTACCCAGTATGGAAAGGTGAACCACTTGGAGGTCGACACAGTCCAGGAGACTCCAGGAGTGGCACTAGGTATGTTTTCAGTCGAGTATCATTCCGCAAATGTCTTATTTGATACTGGAGCAACGCATTCTTTTGTGACTGCATCATGGGTAGAATCACATAATATACCAGTAGCACCCATGTATCCACCTATGAGAGTTAGTTCGGTTGGTGGAAGGACCCAAACTGATAGATTTTGCCCTAGTGCAAGAGTCCAAATAAGGGGGATAGAGTTCCCCGCCGATTTAATAGTTATGGGTAACCAAGATACAACTATAGATGTCATCCTAGGGATGAATTGGCTAACCAAGTATCAGGCCAGCCTTAGCTGTGATAAGAGAACAGTGAAATTAGTGTCCCTATCAGGAGAAGAAGTGTTAGTGGAATTGGTCTTGTCAGAACCAAGAAAAGGGAGTTGTCACCAAGTCACCGCTCACATTGAGGAGATTAAACCATTAGAGGCTATCAGTGTAGTATCAGATTTCCCAGATGTGTTTCCCGAAGAGTTACCAGGTATGCCACCTAAGAGGAAGGTTGAATTTGTCATAGAGCTTATTCAAGGCACTGCCCCTATTTCCAAGAGAGCCTATCGAGTGTCCGGACCAGAGTTGGTGGAACTCAAGAAGAAAATTGATGAGTTGTTAGAGAAATGTTACATCAGGCCGAGTACTTCGCCTTGGGCAGCCCTAGTGTTGTTTGTGGAGAAGAAGGATGGCACGAAGAGGATGTGCATCAATTATAGATCCTTGAATGAAGTTACCATCAAGAACAAGTACCCCTGCCCAGAATTGAAGATTTATTCGATCAATTGAGAGGAGCCAGTGTGTTTTCAAAGATAGATCTGAGGTCAGGTTACCATCAGCTCAGAATCCGACCTTCAGATATACCGAAGACAACATTCATCACCAAGTATGGACTATATGAGTTCACGGTCATGTCATTCGGTTTGACGAATGTGCCAGCCTACTTCATGTACTTGATGAACAGTGTGTTCATGGACTACCTCGACAAGTTCGTGGTGGTATTCATTGATGACATTCTCATATATTCCCAAAATGAGCAAGAGCATGAGGAGCATTTGAGGAAAGTACTTCAGAGGCTATGAGATTGTCAGCTGTATGCCAAGCTTAGCAAGTGCGAGTTCTGGATTAGCAAAGTTCTATTCTTGGGTCATATTATAAACCGAGAAGGATTGGCTGTAGATCCGAAGAAGGTAACAGCTATCTTAGACTGGAAAGCACCAAAAGATGTCCGAGGAATCAAGAGCTTCATCGGAATGGCCGATTATTATCGGCGTTTCATTGAAGGTTTCTCCAAGATTGCTAGGCCAACGACAGCCTTGTTGGCAAAGAAGGTTGATTTCAAGTGGACCCTAGCATGCCAGAAGTCCTTTGAGACATTGAAGGAGAAGTTGACAACGGCACCAGTACTGATTCTGCCAAATGTTCACAAGCCATTCTCAGTGTATTGTGATGCTTCGTACACCCGACTGGGATGTGTGTTGATGCAGGAAGGGAGAGTAGTGGCATACTCATCCCGACAATTGAAAGTTCATGAGAAGAATTATCCTACTCATGATCTGGAGTTAGCAGCCATGGTTCATGCATTGAAGACCTGGAGGCATTATCTTTATAGGCAGAAGTGTGATATCTACACAAACCACAAGAGCCTCAAGTACATATTCACTCAGTCAGAGTTAAACATGAGGCAATGAAGATGGCTAGAGTTGATCAAAGACTATGAGCTGGAAATTCATTATCATCCAGGCAAAGCAAATGTAGCTGCAGATGCTCTTAGCAGAAAGAGTCAAGTCAATATGTTGGTCGCTCACCCGATGCCATATGAGCTAGCGAAGGAATTCGACAGATTGAGTCTCGGATTTCTGAACAACACTCAAGGAGTGACAATTGAGTTGGAACCTACTCTAGAGCAAGACATCAGGAAAGGTCAGAAGGATGATGATAAAATCAACGAGATCTGGCAGCTGATCATAGATGGGAAAGGCAAGGATTTCCGTGAAGATGCAGAAGGAGTGGTATGGTTCAAGGATAGACTGTGTGTTCTCAACATCAAATTGATCCAAGAACTGATTCTCAAGGAAGCTCATGAGACAGCATACTCTATTCACCTCGGTAGTGAGAAGATGTACCAAGACCTAAAGAAAAGATTCTGGTGGTATGGTATGAAAAGGGAGATAGCAGAGTATGTGGCTGTGTGTGACAGTTGTCAGAGGATTAAAGCAGAACATCAGAGACCTATAGGTTTGTTGCAACCGTTGCAGATTCCTCATTGGAAATGGGATGAGATCGGAATGGATTTCATAGTCGGTTTGCCCCGCACTCGTACTGGTTATGACTCTATCTGGGTAGTAGTGGACCGTTTGACCAAGGCGGCCCATTTCATACCAGTCAAGACCACTTACAATAGTGCGGTGTTGGCCGAACTATACATGTCTCGAATTGTGTGCTTGCATGGTATTCCGAAGAAGATAGTATCAGATAGAGGCACCCAGTTCACCTCTCATTTTTTGCAGCAGTTACATGAAGCCTTGGGCACATTTAAAGTTTAGCTCAGCTTACCACCCGCAGACAGATGGTCAAACAGAGAGAACCAATCAGATTCTGGAGGACATGTTGAGGGCTAGTGCTTTGCAAGACAAGATAGGTTGGGACAAGAGATTACCATATACATAATTCTCTTACAACAATAGCTATCAGGCCAGTTTGAAGATGTCACCATTTGAAGCACTCTATGGGAGGAATTGCAGGACTCCATTGCATTGGGATCAACCTGGGGAAAGATAGGTGTTCGATCCAGATATTTTGCTTGAAGTCGAAGAGAACATCAGAATGGTCCGAGAAAATTTAAAGACAGCGCAATCCAGACAACGAAGCTATGCTGACACACGAAGAAGAGAACTCAGTTTTGAAGTGGGAGACTATGTCTACTTAAAGGTGTCACCCATCAAAGGAACCAAAAGATTTGGAGTCAAAGGCAAGCTAGCACCTCGTTATATTGGACCGTATCAGATTCAAGCCAGACGTGGAGAAGTGGTTTATCAACTCGGCTTACCAGAGAATCTGTCAGCTATGCACGATGTGTTCTATGTGTCTCAGTTGAAGAAATGCTTGAGAGTGCCAGAAGAACAGTTGCCAGCAGAGGATCTTGAAGTTCAAGAAGATCTGACTTATGTTGAGAAGCCAACTCAAATTCTGGAGACAGCAGATCGGGTCACGCGGAGAAGTACCATCTGGATGTGCAAAGTCAAATGGGGCCATCACTCAGAAGAAGAAGCTACTTGGGAACGAGAAGACGATTTAAAAGCCAAGTACCCTGAGCTCTTTTCTAGCCAGCCCTGAATCTCGAGGACGAGATTCTTTTAAGGGGGATAGGTCTATAACACCCTGATTTTGGGGGTATAAAATTTCTTTCTAATTATCACCCAAAATCAGGTGTTACTCTTCCTTTTCTCACTCTAGGTTTTCCCCCTCCCTAGATTATTTCTCCCTTTTTCCTTTTGATTAGAAATAGATTAAACTAGTGGAGGATAATTATTTATTTTTGACAAAACTCTATGGGTCATGACATGTTGCATCATGCTGAGCTTAAAATATTCTTTGAATTGTTGCACATGTTTGAATTTATTTGAATTTGAAATCTAGTTTGAATTTGGATTTGAAAACCCTATAGAAAAGAAATAGAAAAGGAATTAGAAAATCCAGGGAAAAAGAAAAAACCATTTCGGCCTAAACCAGCCCACCAGGCCCAGTCCCGCGCGCGAGCCTGCCGCTCCTGACAGGCGGACCCTACCTGTTGGCGCCAGTCTTCCGCTTGCCCTCCCTCTCTCGCTCTCTGCCTGCTGGGGCCGATCTATCGGCGCCAGTTTCCCTTCGCTCGCGCGCTCTCTTTCTCTCTCTGTCTCATGGGCCCGGATCGCTAGTCATCGAGCCTTTGCCCCGAGCGTCCCTCTTTTCTCTCTCTGCGCCATAGGCCAGCCCTGTCAGCTCCGCCCCCTCCGCGCGTCACCGTGGACCGGCGCATGCGCACTCATGCACATCGCCGGGTTTCTCGACCATGACGCCCACCCTCGCATCCAACTCCCTTCTTATAGCCCCGCCAGTGCCCCATGCACACCCCTCACCTCATTTCACGCAGCTTCGCCCTCTCTCGCGCTCTGCCCTCGCCACCAGCCGCTGTCGGAGACCCGCGCCCACGTTCCCGTCCATCCAGCTCGCTGGAGACTGCCCCAAGCCTCCTCGAGCTCCGCCCCGAGGTGAGATACCCGTCCCCATGCCCAATTTCCCTTATTGCGCCCTGTGTTCGGCTAATTTCACCCTTGCCAGTGTTCAGCCACAGCGGTCTGCCGTGCTCGCACGATGGCCGGTCGATTTGGCCCGGTTTAGTTCATCGGAGTAGGTCTCCATGTCAACCATGTCTCTGCTGAAGCTAGCCCAAGCCTTAGCGCGCCTTAAGTCCCTACCATGTGGTCGGAATGGCTCACCAGAGTTTCTTTCGCCCGCCCGAGGCCACCTCACCGCCGCTCCCCCCTCTCTGCCCACGGATTCATGGCCTCTTCCCTGCCTTCGAGTTCTCCATGGCACCCTCTTCCCCTCTGCCCAACTCCGGCGACATCGGAGCCACCCTAGCTCGCGCCTGCCTCAACTCCGGCAACCTCACTGCCGTGGAGAGGAGCGACGCCGCCCGCAGCCATCTGTTTTCCCTCGGTCTGATTTCCTCCGTCTGATTCAGATCGAACAACCCGTACCGTGGGATACCGCTTCGCTCACGCGCGCCTGGCGTCCTGGCCCACCTATCAGCGCCACCCGCAGCTGCTCATCCTTCTCGGTCTGATTTCCCTCCGTCCAATCTTGATCGAACAGCTTGGACCCCTTCGGACCCGCTCGGACCCGCTCGAACCCGCTCGGACCCCTTCGGACCCCCTCCGTCCGATCATGATCAAACGGTTCGGACCCCTGCAGCCGTCTGTTTCCCCCTGGCGCTGGGCCCACTCAATCAGCGCGCTTTCTCCCCCTCTGTCGCTGACACTCCCTGGCCCACTTGTCAGCGCTCGCCCACCTGCGCGCACGCGCCCTCGGCCGTGAATCTAATCTCAGCCGTTGGTTTTAGATCTGGTGGTTAGATTCACTCGATACCCCTTCGCGCGGTAGTTTTATTAAAGAGACCCTCGGTTTATTGGAAATCAACCCGCTGTCCATGGTTTTCGCGCGCAGGCCCCTGTAATCTTGCAGATTTAGCCCTGGACATTTAAATATTCACAGAATTAGACTTAATTTCATATTTTGAATTCCCAAACTTGGTAATTTCATAACTTTTGCATTTGAACTTCAGATTCGGTGATTCAAATTGCAAAATGCTCATAGAATTATTCTTTGTTCAAATAAAATAGTTTCACTTACTGTCTACACATTCTAATTTTTATGATTGAATATGAGCTAATGTAGGTGTATGTTTTATTTATTTGGTAAATAAATAAAGGAGAACCTTAGGGATTCAAACCTTTTTTAACTTGTGAGCTTAATGATAGGTATTGCATGAGTTCATCTCTGTTCCGAATTATAGGTCACAATAAAATAAATTGATCTATGATTATGTACTTGTAAATAACACATAGGGAAATAATAATCTATTTTCAAATAAAGTTAATATATGCCATAGTTCATTTTATACCTTGAATTCATTATCCCTTATGTAGTATTATGTCTTTTAAGATGTGTTCCAATAATTATACATGTTTGGTGTGATGTTTATTTGTATTTTCCAAATGTATTGAATGCATGCTTGCTCTATTTAGACAACGAGCAGTCCGAGGTTCCTGAGTGTGTTGTTGGAGACCTCCCTGAGCACCAACCTGGTGAAAGCAAGTGTTGTAATACCCTGATTTTGGAGGTATAAAATTTCTTTCTAATTATCACCCAAAATCAGGTGTTACTCTTCCTTTTCGCACTTTAGGTTTTCCCTCTCCCTAGGTCCTTTCTCCCTTTTTTCTTTTGATTAGAAATAGATTAAACTAGTAGAGGTTAATTATTTATTTTGCCAAAACCTTTTGAGTCATGATATGTTGCACCATGCTGAGCTTAAAATATTCTTTGAATTGTTGCACATGTTTAAATTTATTTGAATTTGAAACCTAGTTTGAATTTGGATTTGAAAACCCTATAGAAAAGAAATAGAAAAGAAATTAGAAAATCCAGAGAAAAAGAAAAGGAGAAAGCAGCCCATCCGGCCTAGCTAAGCCCAGCCAGGTCACGCGCCCGCGCCGCCTGACAGGCGGCCCTCGCCTGTCAGCGGCAGATCCCCTCTCTCGCTCGTGCTCTCTCTCTCTCGCTCTCTGCCCACTGTGGCCGATCTATTGGCGCCAGTTTTTCTTCGCCCGCATGCTCTCTTTCTCTCTGTCTCGTGGACCCGGATTGCCAGCCGTCGAGCCGTTGCCCCGAGCATTCCTCTTTTCTCTCTCTGCGCCGTGGACCTAGCCCTGTCAGTTTCGCCTTCTCCGCGCGTCGCCGTGGACCGGCGCATGCACACTCGCGCACGTCGCCGAGTTTCTCAGCCACGATGCCCACCCTCGCGTTCAGCTCCCTTCTTATAGCCCCGCCAGTGCCCCGCGCACACCCCTCACCTCATTTTGCACACCCTCGCCCTCTCTCGTGCTCTGCCCTCGCTGCCAGCCGCCGCCGAAGACCCGTGCCCGCGTCCCTGGCCACCCAGCTCGCCGGAGTCCGCTCCAAGCCTCCCCGAGCTCCACCCCGAGGTGAGACACCTGTCCCCATGCCTAATTTCCCTTATTGTGCCCTGTGCTCGGCCAATTTCACCCTCGCCGGTGTTCGGCCGCGGCGGTCCGCCGTGCTCGCGCAGTGGCCGGCGGATTTGGCCCGGTTTAGTTCATCGGAGTAGGTCTCTGTGTCACCCCCTGTCTCTGCTAAAGCTAGCCCAAGCCTTAGCGCGCCTTAAGTCTCTTCCCCGTAGTTGGAATGGCTCACCGGAGTTTCTCCGGCCCGCCCGAGGCCACCTCACAGCTGTTCTCCCCTCTCTGCCCATGGATTCATGGCCTCTTCCCCGCCATCGAGTTCGCTGTGGCGCCCTCTCCCCCTCTGCCCAACTCGGCGACCCCGAAGGCACCCTAGCTCACGCCTGCCTCAACTCCGGCGACCTCACCGACGCAGAGAGGAGCGGTGCCACCCGCAGCCATCTGTTTTCCCTCGGTCTGACCCCCCTCTATCCGATTCAGATCGAACGGCCCGGACCGCGGGATACCGCTTCGCGCACGCGCGCCTGACACGCCCTAGCCCGCCTGTCAGCGCCACCCGCAGCCGCTCATCCTTCCCGGTCCGTTTTCCTCTGTCCGATCTTGATCGAACGGTTCGGACGCACTTGGACCCCCCTCCGTCCGATCTTGATCGAACGGTTCGGACCCCCTTGGACCCCTGCAGCCGCCTGTCAGCGCCCCAGTCCTCTAGCGTTGGACCCGCTTGGTCAGCATGCTCTCCCCTCTGTCGCTGACACTCCCTGGCCTGCTTGTCAGCGCTCGCCCGCCCGTGCCCTTGCGCGCGCCCTCGGCCACAGATCTAATCTCAGCCGTTGGTTTTAGATCTGACGGTTAGATTCACTCGACACCCCTTCGTGCGGTAGTTTTATTAAAGAGACCCTCGCTTTATTGGAAATCAACCCGCCGTCCCTGATTTTCGCGCGCAGACCCCTGTAATCTTGCAGATTGAACCCTGGACTTTTAAATATTCCCAGAATTAGACCTAATTTCATATTTTGAAATTCCCAAACTTGTTTATTTCATATCTTTTGCATATGAACTCCAAATTTAGTGATTCAAATTGCAAAATGCTCATAGGATTATTCTCTGTTTAAATAAAATGGTTTCACTTACTGTCTGCACATTCTAATTTTTATGATTGAATACGAACTAATATAGATGTAGTTCTATTTATTTAATGAAATAAATAAAAGGAGAACCCTAGAGATTTAATCATGTTTAAACTTGTGAGATTAATGATGAGTTTATCTCTGTTCCGAACTATAGGTCACAATAAAATAAATTGATCTATGATTATGTACTTGTAAATAACACTTAGGGAAATAATAATCTATTTTCAAATAAAGTTAATGTATGCCATAGTTTATGTTATACTTTGAAATCATTATTCCCTATGTAGTATTATGTCTTTTTAAGATGTGCTCCAATCTTTGTACATGTTTGGTGTGATGTTCATTTGTACTTTCCAAATGTATTGAATGCATGCTCGCTTTACTTAGACAACGAGCAGTCTGAGATTCCTTGCTGTGTTGTTGGAGACCTCCCTGAGAAGCAACCTGGTGAAGGCAAGTGTCCTCTGACCTATTATGTCCTACATACTTTATAATTCACTGTCCCGCAATTACTTTATGAAACCTAAGGATTGACTAGTCTGTATTCACTTATCCTTGTTTACCTTTTGGGTTACAATGGTTAGCATGTTGCTATTGCCTTAACTTAATCAATGAACATGATGTGAACCTTTATGATATGATACTGTTATCTTGCTTATGTGGATGATCTTGTGATATCTTAGGGGGCTCAGGCCTTTTTCCTGAGTACCTCTCCGTGAGGACCTATTCATGGAGTGACCACCCAGGATAACAGTACAACCATGAGGGTGGAATGGGACGCCCTTAGCTGATTAATTAGATGAACCTGGGGGTGTAGTTGGCTTTGATGGAGGGCCATCAATGGGGGCCGGGGCGTAGTGCTCGCTCTGCCAAGGTTGGGGTACAGAGGTTCATTCGATTTGGTTTTTGTTAGTCACCCACCTTAGGGAGGTGTACTGTGTTTGTACGACTGGCGAAACCTAACGAGCAGCTATGCACCAGGGGAGTCTTTGTAAAGGCTACATAGTGAGACCCTGCTAGGTCACCTTGGAAGTGATCAATGGAGAGTCATGATCTCTGGGCAGAATGGGAATCATGACTTGTGGGTAAAGTGTACAACCTCTGCAGAGCGTTAAAAACTGGTATATCAGCCGAGCTCACGGATAAGAGTAGCCTTGGGATCCTCTTTGATTAGAAGAACTTTGGATACTTTTATATTGATGATTAACTATGATGTCATAAAATCTGATCTTTTGTATTTCCTCTTTTGAGGAGGTACTTTTGGGTAATAACTGGGTTTATTACTACAATTTGGCTCTACTAATAATAATAAATACTTGACTAACCTAAAAGCAACTTCTTGACCTCAACTCCACATACAGCTAGTCCACTTTAGCCAAACGGGACATTTGCTGAGTACGTTGATGTGTACTCACCCTTGCTTAACAAACCACCCCACCCCAGGTTGTCCCCACTATTCTCAGTGCTCAGGAGGTGAAGCTAGCAACATGGAAGATTTTGAGGAGTTTCAGGACTACGACGAGTTCTAGTTTACTTTAGTGGCAAACCCCCAGTCAGCTGCCTGTGTAGGCTTAGCATCTACGTTTCGCATTTTCCGCACTTTGATGATTATGTTGAACAATGATTATGTATTAGACTCTGTGGATGTCTTGGACATCTTGATGTAATAAAGTATCTTTCCGCTATTTATTTTAAGCATTGTGTGATGATGTCCAATTATGTAATCGCTGTGTACGTGAGTTTCTGATCCTGGCATGTACATAGTTCGCATTCGGTTTACCTTCCAAAACCGGGTGTGACAAGTGTCCTCTGACCTATTATGTCCTACATACTTTATGATTCACTGTCCCGCATTACTTTATGAAACCTAAGGATTGACTAGTCTGTATTCACTTATCCTTATTTACCTTTTGGGTTATCATGGTTAGCATGTTGCTACTACCTTAACTTAATCAATGAACATGATGTGAACATTTATGATACGATACTGTTATCCTGTTTATGTGGATGATCTTGTGATATCTTAGGGGGCTCAGGCCTTTTTCCTGAGTACCTCTCCGTAAGGACCTGTTCATGGAGTGACCACCTGGGATAACAGTACAACCATGAGGGTGGAATGGGACGCCCTTAGCTGATTAATTAGATGAACCTGGGGGTGTAGTTGGCTTTGCCGGAGGGCCGTCAATGGGGGCCGGGGCGTAGTGCTCGCTCTGCCAAGGTTGGGGTGCAGAGGTTCATTCGATTTGGTTTTTGTTAGTCACCCACCTTGGGGAGGTGTACTGCGTTTGTACGACTGGCGAAACCTAACGAGCAGCTATGCACCAGGGGAGTCTTTGTAAAGGCTACGTAGTGAGGCCCTGCTAGGTCACCTTGGAAGTGATCAATGAGGAGTCATGATCTCCGGGCAGAATGGGAATCACGACTTGTGGGTAAAGTGTACAACCTCTGCAGAGTGTTAAAAACTGGTATATCAGCCGAGCTCACGGTTAAGAGAAGCCTTGGGATCCTCTTTGATTAAAAGAACTTTGGATACTTTTATGATGATGATTAACAATGATGCTATAAAATCTTATCTTTGGTATTCCCTCGTTTAAGGAAGTACCTTTGGGTAATAACTGGGTTTATTACTAAAAGTTGGCTCTACTAGTAATAATAAATACTTGACTAACCTAAAAGCAACTTCTTGACCTCAACTCCACATACAGCTAGTCCACTTTAGCCAAACGGGACATTTGCAGAGTACGTTGATGTGTACTCACCCTTGCTTTACAAACCACCCCACCCTAGGTTGTCCCCACTGTTCTCAGTGCTCAGGAGGTGAAGCTGGCAACATGGAAGATTTCGAGGAGTTTCAGGACTACGACGAGTTCTAGTTCTTTCTTAGTGGCAAACCCCCAGTCAGCTGCCTGTGTAGGCTTAGCTTCTACGTTTCACATTTCCGCACTTTGATAATTATGTTAAAGACAATGACTATGTATTAGACTATGTGGATGTCTTAGACATCTTGATGTAATAAAGTACCTTTCCGCTATTTATTTCAAACATTGTGTGATGATGTCCAATTATGTAATCACTGTGTACGTGAGTTTCTGATCCTGGCACGTACATGGTTCGTATTCGGTTTGCCTTCCAAAATCGGGTGTGACAGTTATGGAATCCTCAAAGGTGTTAACTCTCACTTCTGCCGAAGTACTTAGCATGGAAGGTGAGAATACAAAGAAATCTATCGAAGCTGGCATGGCACAGGTTGCAGCTGAGGCTGGGCCCTTGGCCCCCACCGAAGCAAGACTTTCAGAGGCTGTTGAAAAGGGGACTGAATCAAGACCTTCGGATGCCGAGAAAGCACCGTTACTATTAGAAAAAGAGAGGGCTACTGAAGAATCTGAATCCCCTGCTCTCAGAGCATCTACTAAGGAGTTGGACTTATAGTGCGTATGCTTCAGGAAAAATTATCAAAAGAGTAAATTGCCGAAGCACAACATTACGCCAGGGATCTGCAGTACCCTCAAGGGTCCTTGGTGTACGGTGGGGATGATGAATATGACTTCCTTTATTGTCTGCCTGACAATAAAGAGATTCATGTCTGCCGGGAGATGGCAGACAATGTAGGATACCCGAAGCTTAAGTTAGGTTTGTCTGTAATGACGAAGGACCAACTCGCAGATAGCCTCGCCTATAACAGTCTGAAGGTGGGAACACTTGTTAGAAAGCAGATTATTTGTGTAGTTTATTTCTTTTAAAGTATGTGCTCATCCTTTATTTTTGTAGGGCTTAATTCTGAGCAAGGCTTTAAAGGCCCAGAAGAAAGCCGAAGATGAAAGCTGCCAGCTAGCGCTTGGAAATCTTTGATCAGAAACTATTACACTAAGGATTGAAGCCCTTGAAAAGATAAAATATTGCTATCCTTAGTGGATAAGCTGAAAACCAGTGAAGCCCAGCTTAACGCACAAGCCGAAGCTCACAAAGCCGAGGTTGAAGGTTTAAAGAAGAAACTTGCTGAAATGAATGAAAATTTCGAAGTTTTGAAGGCAAAACAAGTAATAAGTGAAATGGAAACAGCAAGGGTGCAGAAAAATATTGAAGAACTTTGGGATTCCAGAGAAAAATGCTACGAAGTATCCATAGATTGTGCGAAGAAACTAAAAGATAGCTTTGCAAAGGTGGGTGCATACTCATCAGAGCAAAAATTTATCTAAGACGATCCCGAGGAGTTATTCAATGGATCGACGAAGAAGTCAAAGCTTTTGAAGAAATACTTAGTGACCATGGAGATTTTTGTGCCTTCGCTGGTGCCCGAGGGGTTGCAGCAGTTTTGGAGAAAACCAGTTGTGAGCATGTTAAGGCTGCAGCCTAGGTAGAAGCCATCTTTTCTATAGATGATACGAAGGAACCTTCAACCGAGGCTACTTTGATAGGCGGGAAATTCTATTCCGATGTTTGGATGAAGGGCGGTCGTGAGATGGCTGATGAAGCTATAAAAAGAGTGAAAAGGAATCTCACGATGCCCGAGCAGAGGCAAAGGAAGCTGAAGAAGCTGCTGAACATGCAATGATTATAGGTATTTTTATTTAAAACCCTTTGCTTCGTTATTCATTTCTAGCTTCAAAATTTACCATCATACGCTTTATTACAACTAACCTTTCTCCATCACTGAAGCCATACAACCCCGAAGCTGATCCGGTTATGAAAGAAGCTTTGGACATGATGGAGATCGCTAACAAAGTCATCGACAAAGTTGTCGACAGACTATTAAATGAAGCCGTTGAGAAAATTCTAAAGGAAGATTAAATTCTTGTATGTTGCAAACTGTAAACACTTGTGTGCGGTTGCCACTATGTGTGCGGAACAAACATCAAGTATTTGAATGTAAATTGATGTACATTAATGTAATATATTTCTTTGCGATGCCTGAAACCTACGTACATACCGTTTTTGAGCCTTTGGTGAAAAAACACCTTCCCTTCTTTTCATGCTTCGCAAAGAAAAATTGCCCCTTCTATCAATTGAATGCCACGGCTATTGTATAATAATATTGCTGACGAGGATTCCCTTGCCATGTAAGAACATGTCTGCCGAAGGTGTACTTTGTGTTTCAGCACATTGTTTCCCGATTCAACAGGTATTTCGAAGGAGCATTTTTCCTGCTCCACATCTTTTTGCTGATGCAATATGATGTATGATGTGATGCTATGCGATATGATGTGATGGTATGATGCAGTATGATGTTTATACCGATGATAAATACCCACACGAAAACACACCCAGACTCTGCATCCCCTTAAGAATGACTTTGAAGTCTCTTCACCTTTTACTTAGGCAGTATTTCAGCTCTGCATCCCTTTAGGAACGACTTTGGAGCTTCTTCTCCTTTGATTTAGGTGGTATTTAAGCTCTGCATCCCCTTAGGAACGACTTTGGAGCTTCTTCACCTTTGATTTAGGGGGCATTTTATCTCTGCATTCCCTTAGGAACGACTTTTGAGCTTCGAAACTTACTCTGCGCTCCCTTAGGAACGACTTTTGAGCTTCAGAACTTACTCTCTGCTCCCTTAGGAACGACTTTTTAGGTTCAGAATTTGATTTTGTCACACTCGATGGTGTAACCATGGTATTATTACATCAAGTTGAAGGTTAATCCTTCTTGTATTGTTTTTCTTGCAAGAAAATATAAAGACAGAAAGAGTTAAGATACATTAGATTAGGATATTTTTTGGCCGAGCCACTGTAGCCCCTTTAGTAGATGTGCTTTGATTTAGGCACGGTACTATTAACTGTGCGAGCTTCGGATTCCTTCCGAAGGTCGCGTTGTTGCTGAGCATGATGGTGTCCTTCTAGCTACTGATTGTGAACCAGCGGCGGTGGTGGTGGCAACTGAGGCCAGGAAGCTCAGGAATGAGTTGCCGAAGCGACAGAAGTCGTAGGCTGTTGGCTGCCTACATACTCCGGGATATACGGGGAGTAACACGAAGCAGTGTGCAGGACCTGCTTTGGCTGATTCTGCTGCGCTTCGGCTTCAGCAATTTCCTTCTGTTTCTGGATCGTTACTTGGCACGTTTTTGTGGTATGCCCCTTGTCTTCACCACAGAATAAGCAAAACAGTCTCCTGGGCTGATTTCCAAATCTTCCTCCGAAGCTTCTTCCCTCTCTGCCTCTTGGAGCCGGTGGCCTGAAAGAGCTTTGTTGTGCACCTAACAATTGAGAGCTATGCTACTGCCCTTGGGCAGGATTTTCCCTATCGCCGCTTGAGCTGGGATTATGAATCGACCTGACATGCCTAGGGTGGAGTCTTCCTCCGAAGCCCTAGCCATTTCAGAGTATCTGTAAGCTTTTTCCCTTCTTTGCCGAAAATCTTTGTCATCTCGGATGAATTCATCCATCTTCTGGAGGAGCTTCTCCAAGGTTTATGGTGGCTTTCTTGCAAATTATTGCGCTGTAGGTCCTGGCCGGAGCCCCTTGATCATGGCCTTAATGACAATTTCATTGGGCAACGTAGGCACTTGAGCTCTTAGGCGTAAGAACCTTCGAACATACGCCTGCAGGTACTCCTCATGGTCCTGTGTGCACTGAAACAAAGCCTGAGCAGCGACTGGCTTTGTCTGGAAACCTTGAAAGCTGGTGACTAGCATGTCCTTCATCTTCTGCCATGAGATAATTATTCCTAGTCGAAGAGAGGAATACCATGTATGAGCCACGCTTCTAACTGCCATGACGATGGATTTCGCCATGACAGCTGTGTTGCCTCCATACGAGGATATGGTGGCTTCGTAGCTCATCAAGAACTGCTTCGGATCTGAATGCCCAATGTACATGGGGAGCTGAGGCGGCTTGTACGATGATGGCCATGGGGTAGCCTGTAATTCTGCTGCCAGGGAAGAAGCATCATCAAAAGTAAAGTTACCATGATGGAAGTTGTCATACCATTCATCTTCATTGAATGGGATTTCCTAACGAAGCTCCCTATGCTGAGGCCTTCGAACTTGGTCATCTTCAGTAAGATGACGCATCTCCACAGCAGCTTCGTCTATCTTCTTCTGGAAATCGCCCAGCCGGAGCATCTTCTCCTTTTTTCCTTTGTACTTGTTGATGGATGGCTTCCAGATCTCTGATTTCTTGGTCCAACTCTTCCTCTTGAAGTGTTGGGCTGGTGGCTTTTATCTTCTGAGCCCTAGCTTCTTGGAGAAGGAGTGTCTCCTGATTTGTGTCCGGTGGCTGCAGTGCAGCCCCTGATGCTGTTGTCTTCTTTGGCGGCATGACAAAGGTTGATGCTTTGCCGAAGGTTGTGGAAGTGAGTACACCGGAGGTGGGCGCCTATTTTGGCACTTGTTTTCAAACGCTATAAATCAAGAACATGGCAACACAATTGTTAATGGTTAAAGACCTTTGTCCTTCAAAGCATTATTTCCTCGCGGATATAATGATCCTCAGACGAAGGTTATGAAGGACACACCTTCATCATTTTATCATGTAAACATGAATATAAACATGAATTTAAATAAGAAAGTGAAGGAATACAAAGGAATGAAGATAATAATTGTTATATATCGATGATTTATTTATTATCATCTTCATCAAACAAGAATAAGCATTAACAATATTTATATTACAATGGTACCTTTGGCTTGCCAAAAGGTGAGAGGGCGAGAATGACGCGAGTGCGATTACAATCCGGCGTGAACAGTACGGTGTTACTGTTCATCTATTTATAGACACGGGACACAGCCCACATAAAAGTACATTTATATCCCTAGTAACTGCCTATAACCCTAACATGAATTATTGAGGACTATAAGGTCTTTAGCCCCCTTTCAGTCATCTTCATGCTTGAGCTTTGTCCATACGTTAAACCGAAGGTCCTTGGTTTTTAGCTTCGTCGCCCACTCTTTATCTCCCTTCATTCCGTCATGAGAGAAGTTCTTCATCCCAAAGCTGAAGCTTCCTGTAACTATTCATAATCATGCTGAAGACATATGGTTAGTCACATTTTTGAGGACCTTCAGAAGAGGAAGGCCCCCAACAATAGAGTCGGTTGATGGAGTAGCAAGCGGTGTTAATCGCCTCCGCCCAAAACCGATCTCGTGTCTTGTATTCATCAAGCATGGTCTTTGCCATATCTAAAAGAGTTCTATTCTTTATCTCCACAACACCATTTTGTTGGGGTGTGTAGGGAGAAGAGAACTCATGCTTGATGCCCTTCTCCTCAAGAAATCCTTCAATTTGAGAGTTCCTGAACTTCGTTCCATTGTCGCTTCTAATCTTCTTGATTCTCAATCCGAACTCATTTTGAGCCCGACTCAAGAATTTCTTTAAGGTCTCTTGGGTTTGTGATTTTTCCTACAAAAAGAACACCTAACTGAAGCGAGAATAATCATCCATAATTACAAGACGATACTTACTCTCGCTGATGCTTATGTAAGCAATCGGGCCGAATAGACCATGTGGATTAGCTCAAGCGGCCTTTCGTCGTCATGATATTCTTGTGTGGATGACGAACTCCAACCTGCTTCCCTGCTTAACATGCACTACAAATCCTATCTTTCTCAAAATGAACATTGGATAGTCCTCAAATGTGTATCCCTTAAGAAGCTTGTGAAGATTCTTCATTCCAACATGAGCAAGTCAGCGATGCTAGAGCTAGCCCATGTTAGTCTTAGCAATTAAGCAAGTGTCTAGTTCAGCATTGTTATCATTGAAATCAACTAAGTATAGTTGACCATCTAACACTCCCTTAAAAGCTATTAAATCATCACTTCTTCTAAAGACGGTAACACCAACATAAGTATATAGACAGTTGTAGCCCATTTTGTATAATTGAGAAACAGAAAGCAAGTTGTAATCTAGAGGATCTACAAGAAAAACATTAGAAATGGAATGGTCAGGAGATATAGCAATTTTACCCAATCCTTTGACCAATCCTTGATTTCCATCCCCGAATGTGATTGCTCTTTGGGATCATCATTTTTCTCATATGAGGAGAACATCCTTTTCTCTCCTGTCATATGGTTTGTGCACTCGCCGTCGATTATCCAACTTGTTCCGCCGGATGCATAAACCTACAACACGAGTTTAGGCCTTGTTCTTAGGTACCTAAACGGTCTTGGGTCCTTTCATAATAAAAACAAGCACCTTGGGTACCCAAACACAAGTCTTTGTTCTCTTGTGTTTGCCCCCAACATATTTGGCAACTACTTTGCTTGAGTTGTTAGTAAGCACAAAGGATGCATCAAAAGTCTTAAATGAAATGCTATGTTCATTAGATGCATCAATAATCTTTTTCTTAGGCATTTTGATATGAGTTGTATGCCTAGAGCTAGAAGCCTCATTACTGTAAATATAAGTATGATGAGAAACAGAATGAGATTTCTTAGCATGAATTCTTCTAATTTTGTGCTCATGATAATTTTCAAGATATAAAATGTAACCTTCTCTATCCTAAACCATAGGAGCCTTGCCCTTAACAAAGTTAGGAATGTTGTTCTTAGGGGCATTAAGTTTGATGTTGCTTTGGCTCCCATGTTAGAAGCCAATGCCATCCTTAATGCCAGGGCATCTCCCATTATAAAACATACTATGAGCAAATTTAAACTTTTCATTTTCAAGCTCATGCTCGGTAATTTTAGCATTAAATTTAGCTATGTGATCATTTTGTTCTTTAATTATAGCAAGGTGATCATTCATAGCATCAATATTAATAGCTCTACATCTAGTGCAAAAATAGTAACATGCTCAATGGTAGAAGTAGAAACTTTGCAAGCATTCAATTCTTCAATATTAGCAATTAAACTAACATTTTTAGTTCTGAGACAAGAAATTGAATCATTGCATGCATTTAGCTCTCTAGTCAGGTTTTCACATTTTTTAACTTCAAGAGCATAAGCATCTGTTAGCTTTACAAATTTTTTGTTTTCCTTAACGAGCAAGTCTTCTTGGGATTCCAAGATATCATCCTTCTCGTTAATGGTTTCTATCAATTCATTAATTTTCTTCTTTTGTTCTTTGGTAAGGTTTGCAAAGAGAGAAGTCAAATCATCATCATTTTCACTAGAGCTACCCTCATCATCGGAAGTAGTGTATTTGGGGGTATCTCTAGAGTATACCTTCTTCTTTTTGTCCTTGGTCATGAGACATTTGTGGCTGATGTTGGGGAAGAGTAGACCTTTGTTGACGGTGATGTTGGTGGCTTCCTCGTTGGAGGAGGAGTCGGTGGAGCTCTCGTCGGAGTCCCATTTCCATCATGTGCGCCTCGCCTCCCTTCTTCTTGTTGTAGTATCTCTCTTCTCCATCTTCATCTTACCTTTCTTGTCATCGTCCCTATCACTATCACTTGTATATGGACATTTAACAATAAAATGATCGGACTTACCACACTGGTAGCAAACCCTCTTGGAGCGGAGTTTGTAGTCCTTCCCCTTCCTTTGCTTGAGGATTTGCCGGAAACTCTTGATGATAAGAGTCGTCTCCTCGTTGTCAAGCTTGGAGGCATCAATTGGGAGCCTATTTGTTGGTGTAGGCTCTTCCTTCTTTTCTTCCGTTGCCTTTGAATGCAACGGGTTGCACCTCGGGTGTGGAGGTGGCGCCTTGCTTCAAGTTGACAATGTGTTTGGAGTCTTTGATCATGAGTTCAAAGCTCACAAACTTGTCAATCACCTCTTCAGGAGACATCTGCTTATATCTAGGATCTCCACGAATTAATTACACTTGAGTGGGATTACAAAAAACAAGGGATCTTAGAATAACCTTGACCATTTCATGGTCATCCCACTTGGTACTCCCGAGGTTGCGGACTTGGTTCACCATCGTTTTGAGCCAGTTGTACATTGCTTGTGGCTCTTCTCCTTTGTTGAGGACGAATCGACTGAATTCTCCCTCGATCATTTCGTGCTTGGTGATTTTGGTCACCTCACCCCCTTCATGCGCCGTCTTGAGGATGTCCCAAATTTCTTTGGCACTCTTCAACCCTTGCACCTTGTTGTACTCCTCTCTACACAAGGAAGCAAGGAGTATGGAGGTGGCTTGGGAGTTGAAGTGTCTTATTTGGGCAGCCTCATCAGAGTTATAGTCCTTGTCGCCCACTTGTGGTGCGTGCGCTCCAAACCCAACAATATCCCAAATACTTTCGTGGAGTTAGGTTAGATGGTGCCTCATTTTGTCACTCCACATACAATAATCTTTACCATCAAAATATGGTGGTTTGCCTAAGGGAATGGAAAGTAAGGGAGCACGTTTAGTAATATGAGGATAGCGATGAGGAATTTTACTATATTTCTTATGCCCTTCGCGCTTTGAAGATGTTGACTTCACACCGGAGGTCGAGGGCGTGGAAGAGTTGGTCTCGTAGTAGACCACCTTCTTCATTTTCTTTTTCTTTTTGATGCCCTTCTTATGTGAGTTGATGGAGCCAGCGGATTCATTCCTATGCTCCTTATGCTAGTCGTCGGCCTCCTTCGATGGAGTCCGTTCTTCATTCTTCTTTCCTAAAGATCCGGGCTTTTCCTTGGTGACCAACTCCCTTTTGGCGTGTTCTCCCGATATCACTTCAGGTTGTTAGACTCTAATGAAGTACCAAGCTCTGATACCAATTAAGAGTCGCCTAGAGAGGCATGAATAGGTGAAACCTAAAAATTATAAACTTTGAACATGCACTTCACCCGAGGTTAGGGTTAGAAATAAATAATAGTGAATTCAGAGTTTGGAAGATAGTTCTTCTTGCTATGAGTTTCTCATCAATGCGGATAACTTTGGGAGCTAACTCAAAACAATGTGAGCAAGAGAACTTTTAGTGAGAGGGCTGAGGGAAGAAACAAATCGAATGGTGAAGATCAACACAAATGGACACGGTGATTTGTTTCCCGAGGTTCGGTTCCAAAGAGCCTACTCCCTGTTGAGGAGGCCACAAAGGTCGGATCTATTTCAACCATTTCCCTCTCTTAGTCGGTCACTTAGACCGGTTGAGTGCTTCTTCTTAATCTCATGGGTCACAAAGACCCCGCAAGGATCACCACACACTTATGTGTCTCTTGCTTGCTTTACAAAACACTTAGAGAGTTTAGAGAGAGATGAAGAAAGCAACCAAGCTACAAGAGCAACAATTGAAACACAAATCACCCTCTCTCAAGTCACTAAGCACTTTTGATCATTTGACTTGATTATGGCACTTGGAGAGGATTGAAGGCTTTGAATGTGTCTTTGGAGTGTATTCTTTGCTCTTGTATTGAGTGTAGAGAGTGGAAAGCTTGGATGATTTGGATGGTGGTGGTTGGGGTATTTATAGCTCCAACCACTATTCTAGTCGTTGGTTGTTATGTTTGTCGACGGTAGGGGTGGATAACGAGCCAGCTCGGCTTGGCTCGTCCAAGTTCAAGCTGGCTCGTTAAGCTAACGAGCCACAAAGTCGGCTCGTCTCTGCTCATTTACGAGCTTGAGCTGGCTCATTTAGTTAGTGAGCCAGAGCAGAAAAAATAATATATACATAATAATTAATTTTTAGTTAATTTCAAACTAATGTAACAATAGAAAATAGTAATTATACTCATAGTTTCACAAACCACGTCAATGTAACACCAAATTAGCACAATTCATCACTCATCAATTCACAATTCACATACATGTTCATCAGTTTAACCCACAATTATATTTGCATAGACCAAATTAACACATAGACATAGTTCATTAATCATTAGTTTAACTCATAGGCCATAGACACCTCACATATATATAACACGTTCATCAATTATTCTGTAAATGATATGCATATAGTTTCGTTTTGCTGGAATGTGGTAGCTCATTTAGCTCGCGAGCTGGCTCATTAACGAACCAAGCTGGCTCGTTAATGAACCGAGCTAGGATGTTAGCTCAACTCGTAAAAAAATTCAAACGACTCGATCCAAGTCGAGCCAAGCTGACCATGAAACGAGCGAGCCAACAAGCCACGAGCATTTTGTCTAGCCCTAGTCGACGGGCACACCGGACAGTCCGGTGTGCACCAGACACTCCACTGTTCATTGTCTGGTGCGTGCCACATCAGTCGATCGTTGGGGTTTTGAGCAGTCGACCGTTGACTTCGCCTGTCCTTGTGGTGCACCGGACAGTCCGGTGCGACCTGAGGTTGCAAACTGTCTCTGACCTTCTGATGCTTCAGACTATGGTGGTAGTCGACCGTTGGCTAAGTCGACCATTGCTCGTGGGCTCACCGGACAGTCCGGTGATTTTTAGCCGAGGAGCGTTGCATTTTCCTGAGAGCGGCCAGTTCGCTGAGCGCGCCAGCCTAGGCACCGGACACTGTCTGGTGCACACCGGACAGTCCGCTGCGCTGCAGGTTGGTGCAAATCCATTTTGCTCCATACTTATAGAATTGCCCCAAGGGCCATTTTCCTTATGTGTGTATGTGAATTTTATGCACCTGAGAAGACATCAACTAGGCAAACTAGTTAGTACATAAGGTTTGTGATGGTCGTCAAACACCAAAATCGATTATAGGAAATAGTTGAGCCCATTTCCCTTTCATAGGCTCACTGAACATTTTATTGTTAAAGCAAATGTTATTTCTAATCTTCCAAATAGACCAACAAATAGACTCACAACCAAGCTTTTTCAGCTCTTTGCTAAAATTGCACAACCAATCCCCATGAATTAGAGTTTTGGGGGCAACTCTTCAGGTTAAGGCAATTTGAACCATTCTGCAAACAAAAGTGGCCTCATGACATTTGAAGAATAGATGATTAGTGGATTCCAAGATACCAGAAAACAACAATCTATCAAAGCCTGCCAGTTCTTCTTCTTCAAATTTTCTTTGGAAAGATTTTTGCTTTTTTAAATAAGCCACAGGAAGACCTTGATTTTTGAGGCATTTTCACTTTCGAGAAAATTTGTAAGGAACTTTAACTAAATTGCTCCTAATTTGAGAATAAAGAGACTTTATAGTGAACCCTCTTTTATTTAACTACTGCCACACCACTCTATCATTAGAATCAGACATTCTAAAGTTATTACATCTATTCATAAGGTCTTCCAAGTCATCAGCCACATCCTCAATCAAACTCCTTCTAAAAGACAAATAGCCCCTTATGAAGATAGAGATCAAATAGCCTATGGAATCTAATGGAAAAAGGTTTCCCACACCAAGTATCATACTAGAAACTAGTATTCTAGCCATTGCCCATAATTTTCTTGCAGTGTCTATATAAGGTGTCCTTAGTTCCTAGAATGTCTTTCTAGAAGTAAGAATCGTCTTGCCTTTTTTGACTAATATAAGGGGGTTTCCCTTAATGTATTTGTGTTTGATGATTCTTTGTCACAAACCATATTCATTTTCATGTCTCCAAATCCATTTGGCTAATAGACTTAAATTCATGTCCCTGAGCTTCAAAATACCCAAACCACCCTAATCTTTTAAGAGACATACAATCTCCCAATCCACAAGTGATATTTTTTAGTACTGTTGTCACCTTACCAAAGCATTCTTTTCCTATATATGTCTATTCTCTTAATCAACTTCTTAGGAACACAATAGACATACATCATGTATAAGGGCACATTGGCGAGACTGTTGTTAATAAGAATTAGTCGTGTTTTACCAACAATTACTTGGTGAGTTACATCTTCACTTTTACCTACCAATTGACAAAGAATAAATCGTATAACAGATGTAGTATTAGTTTCTCTACAGGCTACATGCCTACAACTAACAAGTACTATACTCTCTGTCTCGTAACACGGGAGAAGCAGGTACCATCTTCTCTTGGAGGACTTTTAAACTAACTAGAACAGGAGGCGCCCTTTCGGGCGCCCTAGCAGGATAACATAGAATTTATAAAATGTTATTCTGTATTGATTATTGAATGGCTAATTATGTTTATATACATATAAGTTCACATAAAAAGGATAACCAACCCATTTTTTGTACTTTCAATGTGTACTGTTTCGTGAAGTTGAAGTACAATGCCAACCCTTACCAAGTGCTTACCTAATGTTCTTTTAAAACTCTTGGTATTTTGCAACAACAATAGCGATTTGCCTGTAATAGAGTAGCTGAAGAAAAAGTTGACTAACAAATCAAAATTACACATTAGCATTGCGCAAAGAAAATGAACTACACATTACATTGTTCGAAGATCTGACCCCTACAGATCTAAAGAAATAATAGCAGCTGGCTATGAGAACAGATCCATATTAACAATGATCATAACAAGCATCTCATAAGTTTGCACTGTTATCGCACCTAGTGGTATGCTGAGTGTTCTAACACATAACAAGAGAAGTGAGCCACCTGTTGTCAAAAAATCAGCAGAAAAAATAAATAAATAGACCCCGGATAATCTGTAATGTAAAGATAGGTAAAAAAGACACACCTTAGCTTCCTTAAAAAATTCCTTTTGAATGAACAAAACAGAATCTTCCTCTAGCCTAGTTTAAGGCCATCAAGCATTCAAGGTATTGCTCGATGCCGGACTGCCATTGAGAAGAGCATCAACTCTTTGTTGATAAGATCACTATACTTGACTTGCTTCTCACGTTGGTCCATGTATGTTCCATGCTGAATATCAATTTGCACATTTAGTGTTGATCCGGCATAAACAAACCATGACAAATTGGGAAAATATGTACTCCCTCCGTTCTAAATTATAAGATATTTTAGTTTTCCTAGATTCATTGCTTTTGCCATGTATATATGTTATGCCTAGATACATAGTAAATATCATGAATCCATAAATGACAAAATGCCTTATAATTTGGGATGGAGAAAGTGAGAGCTAACCTGAAAATTTGTAAGCCACTGTTTCCTATCAGCAATTCGTTTCTTGCTAAATGCTAACTCAGTATGACTGCCATCTTGGTCATCTACCTAGATAAAATCCTTTTTATGATCGGTAATATCTTCAAAGTACTTCCACCCTTATTTGGTTGTGCTTGTCTCCAACCCCTATACCAAGAATGACCCATTTAAACGATTTAACATAACAACATAAGAATGCATGCATCCTCAATCATTTCCCATATAATTGACAAGACCGAGCAAAGGAAAATCGGGAAAGAAAACACATGCAGACCTTATAGTATTTTATAGTCCACAATCTTGCACTTGCTCCTAAATTCTTCCTTCGTTCTTCTTCATACTCTAGCACAATGTAAAATGATTTCATAGATTGACCTCTGGTTGCCTGGACAAGTGAATTCATCATGGTAGCCAAACAGATCGTTTGCAAAAATTACACATCTAGCAGGGGAAAATCCCTTTGGTGCAAAATGGTATAGAAGTTGAAAATACATAAAAATATGTAAAAATATAACATCCAACTCTTATATACCTTGATAATTGGAGTAATAAACTCAACCAAGAAAGATGGAACTTTAAAAGAGATGGCCAGAATTAGTGGATGAAGTTGATCAACAACCATTAGATGTGCGAGCCATCATGATCCTAAATTTTGTTGTCAAAGCATGAACAAACAAAACTTAAGTTTCATTAGTTGATATAAATTGGAGATGTTGCCTACAAAACCTGATCTACCACTACCATGAGATATATTGTAAGCCGTAGTTGAGCCGCCTAAGTAACACAAGTCAACATCTCAGCTATTCCTCACATTTATCAAGATATATTCTAAGCCATATTTAAGCTGCCTAAATCACCGAATGCATTTTATTAGAGCAAATTAGTTGTTTGCATAGTCACATATCTAAGGAGATAAGACAAACTGTATCGATGCAGGTATAGAAATTCTATCTATACCTTTGGCCCTATTTCTAGAAATGAAAAATCTGGCATGTAATCTATAGTTATTTTCTTCTCTCGAGAGTAATGTAGAAGGAAAAAAGATTATTATTTAATGAGTTGATCCCTATTAGGGTCACATCTCTACACACAGAGAACACTGGTTCATTTTTCTGATTACATTTGCACATGCTAATATACACCAGAAATTTTGACACCTTAACTGGATAGAATTGTGAAAATAAATTAATTGTTTTTATTCAGGTATGCATTTGCTTGTGCTGAATTAGGTCACAACTTGCTTCAAATATATCTGCTATCATCAAACAGGGCAGGAGGGAGCACTGACAGCTCTAGA
The DNA here is from genome assembly GCA_029449295.1 of Zea luxurians. Classification (NCBI taxonomy): domain Eukaryota; kingdom Viridiplantae; phylum Streptophyta; class Magnoliopsida; order Poales; family Poaceae; genus Zea; species Zea luxurians. The sequence continues at coordinate 61,212,059 of JAOPSE010000013.1, read as the reverse complement.
GCCAGTCGCAGATTCATCACAGGAAATTGTTTACATGGGAGTTTAATGCTATTATGATTTATGCATAATGAATCTTTGTTATCATGTATCATGGGGTTGTGTTATTGTTGCAGTGCTTTCGAGTTTGCTAGATAACAGTGTTAAAGAAACACAACTAATCACACGCCTAGGTTGATCACCAATTCGCATCATGCCCCAAACAAGTCAACACTTGACCTTAGGCCGATAACAGTGTTAAAAAACGCAACTAAGCGCTCGCCTAGACTGAGCTACAACCTAGCAGGTCTGCATCGGAATCCAGTAAGCACTGGATCCTTACTGTTCTGATGGAAAGGACCAAAAGGGTGTCCCCCTCCAGTGGCGGAACCAAAAAACGGAGCCTAGGCACCACCATGATGTCGTCCAACAAGAATGTTGCTGCATTGGCGACGGAAACAACACATCGCCTGAGTTCACACAACAAATAACATTTATAGTCAAAGGAGATAATGTAAAAAAATAAACCAAGAGTAAAAGGCTTACTTGTGGATTCCTAGATGTGTCAACGAACTGCTTGTGCTTCTCATAATACATAGTATAGGCCATATAAAACGAAGCTCGCTTGATGATCAAGGCCTAGACTTCGAGCGGTAGAGGAACCCTTATCTGGGGGTCTTCGGGCAACATATTCGAAATCCGAAGGAGGTGCCTCTGCGAGAGGTCTGTGCATTGTTGGTCACGGTGGCGGACCAGTGCCCGATGGTGAGGGAGCACGAGAATGGAGCAGCACTTGGACACATGGACGACGATAGTTATCTGGTACACAGGAGTTTTAAAAGTTGTAGCTTAAATAGAACGTAATTATTTTTTCTTGTAATGGCATGAAGCATAATGATGGCAAACCAAAATAGAATGCATGTAACATATGACACTAATTTAAAGTTGATGTTGTGACAATCAACTCATAAAGAAGAACAAAAAATAAAGAGGATTTACCAATCTTGTACATATTGTAAAAAAACAAACAGGTGTCACTACAGGTTTTTAACTAAATAAGCTTGTACCAAAAGCCTATCAAAATATGACTCACTATACATAATAAGCCCTGAGAGTGTAAAGGGCAATGCATTTTAAAAGGTACTTTGTCACTGAGAAGGATACATCAAACCTGTATAAGAAAAAAACACTTCGAGCTCTAAGTAATTGGTTACAGAAATAAAATTTATATGCAAAATAGCTCAACTAATAAAATGGCTACTCACTGTAGAAAGGTCACTCTCATGGAAAACCTCAAGGCAAATGTTGCATGCATCATCTCACCTACTTGCAGAGTTACCGTAGAGGTAGGCAGGAGGCGGTGTGGAAGGGAGCGGACGCGACGTGAGAGAGAGCAGTCAAGCCGATTTGATAAAAACTTTCGCGTCCGTGAGGCCCTGATGGTGGCGAATTTTTTTATGCCACGCGTCGGCACCGTGTGAAGGAAAATGCCGTGAAACGCGAACATATGGTACGTACAAATCGTTGTACAAAAATAAAAATGCACTATAGACCAGCCTCAATTCATAAAGACAAAATGGAAATACAATTAATCGTTACATTCACATAGTTTTTATCGTGTTTAACATGCCCACTCTCACATATGCTGCAAAGTAAAAGTCTCAGTGTAGAACAAGAGTGTACAAAATATATGAACTTTGCTTTGCTACCTGTTTAGCTTCAGCATATACAACTTTGCTTTGCTTTGCTTTGCTGTAGTCCCTGCAACATTGAAACCTGAACATACTAAGCATGCAGAAAAATCTTCCAGTGTGCCACAGCCTTACTACCTGCATGATTTTGGATTTATATCCGCACAATCTTTCACAACTCTTGGGTTTATATCCAGACCATACGCCTTCAAAGAATTTGTGTTAAAAATTTGTAAGTTTGGATTCCGACACAAATAAAATGCCCAAGACTGTGATTAAAATGACAGGGTCATCAAGGCAAGCTAAATGCAATGAATGCAAATAAAATTTTGAATTAGTGCATGTTGTTCACCCAGGTTCACTAAGCTTGTTTTAGTAGGCCTGCTAAACAAAAAAAATGAAGGTTTGCTTTCATCCAACATCTGTAAGGAGGATACAAACTAAAGTAACAGTAGGAAAGCTAGTCTTAAACTGGTAGCAAAAGACAGAATATGACTAACTTTTATAGTCTTTTGGAAGCCAGCCACACATAAGAGATTCTATTAAAAAACTACTCATTTGAGTGTTAGCTAACCTACCTACAAAAATGTTTATGGAAATTTATGGAAAATTTGACGACCACTGACATGAAGACATGTAAAGCTTCACATGTTGATGACCAAGAAAATAAATGTCAAAAGCAGGAACCTAGAACTTATCGAGTCAAGTAAATAATTTGTTCATGAAATGCTTGTGTACATAGACTGTAAAAAAAATCATACGAAACACTCATCTCGGATTCATACGCCAATTAAATCATACAAACTGGTTGTGACCTTGTGGTTATATGCTACAAAATATAATGGGAATGTGCAGATAATAAAAACAATTTTGTTATATTTCATTCTGTTTACACGACTGATAAGATATAGTTCATCGGTAAGTGCTGCTTTCTTGGGTACAACATAGGAATTATATCCAACTAAATGCCTAAGCGTGTTGGTGTTCTTAGATTTAAATAAAAGGCCACGATCTGATGAACTAGTTGGATATAATTTACAAATTTATTAAATAAAAGGCCACAATCTAGGGTACGCATCATTTGGAACCTAAATGAATGATAAAGTATATCGCATGATCTAGTTGTGATCTAGTCTGCCATGGACGCAAAGATGAAGGGGAACAATTGTTTTATTCCATACTGGACTCGGATGCTTCGCGAGAAGTAGGGGGTGCCTCGGTGACGCCGACGACTTGCAGATCTGGTGTCCGGCGATGGCGCTTCACTTGGTTGCTCTCGACCGATCGAAGGGGAGGGGGAACCCAAACCCCTTGTCGAGGCTCCCCCTCATTGCCGCCTTCCTTGTGGATAGACAGCTGCAGCGGGCCGTGGCACCTTGTGAGCGCCGCCGGATGTCCTTAGCGAGCGACGACGGCAGGAAGGGCAGCCTCAGGAGCCGTCTGGACGAGGTGGTGGGCCGTGGGCGCAAAGGCCGGTGGAGAGGTGTTGCACGAGGCTCGAGCTCGGCGTGGAGAATGAGAAGAACAGAGACACCGCCCAATGCTTCTTCCCGGGGCCAAGAAGCTTTGGGGAGCGACGAATGGGGACTTCAAGAAGCGCGAGATCTGGTGGACTTGATCCTCGAGGACGCTAGCGCCGACGGAGCGGCTCTCCTTGCGAGCGGATTGGAGGCCGCATAACACCTCTGCTCCTCGAGGACAGTGTCGGCGGTGAACCGGCTCTCCGTTCCCTCACGAGGCGGATACGTGCCTCCATCTTGGCGTCCCTGTCCTCCGCCTCGAGCGCATGGAAGGCAACGTCGAGCGCCGAGCGGGAGTGCTTCCTGGCCGCGGCGGTGTCGGTGACGCGGCGCTCGCGCCTCCTCCGGTTAGCGGCGACCCTGTCGCAGGTAATGGACGCGAGCTACGGCGAGAGGTGGTGGCACATGGGGGTCTGATGAGGCAAATGCGGCATCGAGAGGTGGTGGCACGGTCGGCTGAGACGAATGCGACGGCGAGCGTGAGGGAGGCGTGAGAGGTAGGCAGGAAGCGGTGTGGAAGGGAGCGGACGCGACATGGAAGAGAGCAGTCAACCCGATTTGAGAAAAACTTTCGCGTCCGTGAGGCCGTGATGGTGGCGATTTTTTTTCTGCCACGCGTCGGCACCGTGTGAAGGAAAATACCGTGAAATATGGGGAGGGCTCGAATCCCTGGCGTCTTTTAACTAAAGGTAATGCAGAAGAAAAATATGGAATGCGGGCCATGTCATTTTTATGCTAGATAACAAAGTCTTCATACGTTGTATAAAATATAAAACAAAAAGACATGTATGTTCTACTAGCTAGGTGCACTACCGGAATCAATCGCTTTGCCGAGTGCCTGAAGCACTCGGCGAAGCGTTCAAAACACTCGGCAAAGGCTTTGCCGAGTGTTACACTCGGCAAAGAAGGCTCGGCGAACAGTGCATCGGCAAAGCCTTCTTTGCCGAGAGCTTTTTATCGGGCACTCGGCAAAGATCTTTGCCGAGTGCCAGCGAGCACTCGGCAAAGAAAAGCAGCCGTTACGGCGTCGAGTGACGGAGACGGCGGCTTTGCCGAGTGTCCCATGTGACACTCGACAAAGAAGTTAGTTTTGCCGAGTGTCTTCCGTGCAGCACTCGGCAAAGAATCCATCTTTGCCGAGTGCCACTTGGGACACTCGGCAAAGAACCCGCCAGGGAGGGTCCCCATGTCAGGTTCTTTGCCGAGTGTCCCTAGTGGCACTCGGCAAAGCCGACCTCTTTGCCGAGTGCCAGGGACGTAACACTCGGCAAAGAACCTAAGCCGGTGCCCAGGTCTGTGCTCTTTGCCGAGTGTTATGACCTTGACACTCGGCAAAGAGCCTCTTTGCCGAGTGTTACACTCGGCAAAGTGACCAGTATATACCTTTTTTATTTGTTTTTTGTATTCCATCCACACAAACAGAAGATATCACATATATACATCACAAATATCATCACAGACATAAATAGCCAACACAAACATAAAACCGTCACCACAAACATAAATATCCATCACAAACATAAGTGTTCAACATAAGTATCAAACACAAACATAAGTCTCTAACGTCGCAAGCTCTCACATAAGTATCAAACACAGACATAATTATTATACACAAGTACAGAAGTCTAAAACAATGAAAACACAACACTCATGGAGGTGGGCGGCTTGACCGGGGCTGCGTTGGGCTGAACCCTTCCGGAGGGTTGTTGGATGCCGCCCCAGATTGGCCCTGCACAGAGAAGAGATTGCATGTGTTATACCAGATGCATTACAAACATCTAACTACAATTTTGATACTCACAGGAGTGTGGAAGAGAGCAGGGTCAACTGGAGGGAACAATGGAGGTGGCGGAGCGATGCCCTGTGCGGCGCCAAGGCTCTGCATGTACTGGAACATCTCCGCCATCCTCTGATGATCTGCCCGATGCTCCGCCTCCCGCTCCGCCATCATCCTCGCCTCCATCTCGCGACGTTCCCTCCTCTCTTCTTCTAGTTGGGTCTGTAATATTACAAGCCAACGTTATAGTAACTCAAAGAGTAGGTATATAACTCAAGGAAGGACGAGTTACACTAACCTCGAGTTGCTGTATGCGATGCTGTGAGCTGTCGTGCCGAGGTCGTATGGCTGGACTCGAGCCCGTGCTCCTTGCTCTCACCTGAGACAGAGTGGGAGTGGAGGACGAGTCGATTGCCCCGTCGGCAATCCAGTACTGCCCATGTCTCTTGCCTCCTCCGACCCTCATGAGCACATCGGTGTCGATCGGCTCGGTGCTCGGATCATAGTCTGGGCCATGGACCTCCTGCGCCATGGCGGTGTAGTCATGGAGGCGGCTGTAGACGGCGGGGTTGGTGTAGGCCTCGGGCCCGTCATCCGGGTTGTAGGTGACGTCGGACGTCGCCTTACCCTTATGGGCCATAGCATAGGCCGAGAAGGTGGAGCAAGGCCTTCCACCATGTGACGCCGACTGCAACGAAAACCAACGAGATAGTTAGAAATAATATCTAACTTAGTGCTATATATCTAAATAAAAAAGGTGGCGTACCCATGCTTCGACATATTGGCCCAGGCTCCGGCTGCCTTGGTGGTGGGAGGGGCCTTGCATCATCAAATGCCGTTCCCGGCTAGCTGTGTGCGCCTCGTCCCACTCAGCCGAACACCACCTATCCACCATCTGCTCCCAGCAAAGAGGATGTGCGGCGCACCAATGTGGAATCATCTGCAAAGTAAACACGTAAAGTGCATATCAGAAGATAAAATAAAATTCATGTATGGAGTACTGGTACCAAACATGCATGACTTTACCTGCAGGTACTGCTCCCTGGTCAACGACATGGTTCGGGCTTGAGTTTTGGTCACCTTCTCCCCAAGGACGGAGCCGTGGTAGGTGATGATGGCCTGGATGCGGGCCTCATAGTGCATGTCCACGACGAGCTTCTTACAGCTCGTGGTGGCCACCACATCCGCCCTAGCCTCGTATCCAGCATCGCATCTGAAGAAATCCTGCATACAAAAACGATGTATCCATACATTATTTCAAGAATTTGCAACGAATGCGACATATTTTACATTATACTAAGACTTACCCACAGCTCTTGCTTCACCCGCTCCGCCTTGTTATTGAATTCCCTGCCATCCCGGTCTACTGCATTGGGGGCGACGGCGTAGTGGTCAAAGGTGAAGGCTGGGCCCGTCACTCCGGCGTACTCCACAAGTCCAGGGAAGTGTTCCCTGCACAGCAGGCCGAGGATGCCATTGGGGGGGCGACGATGACCCCCAGCATAATCCAAAACCGTCCAAGACCTGTCCAAGTGATAAATAAAAAGTATTAGTTTATATTATGATTTTGAACACATAATATGAACAAGAATGAAGAACATAAAGTTACATACCTCTCCCCTTCCGGCCGAATCAGCGGCCGTCTGTCCCGAAGTATGGGACGCTGAGGGAGACTCGCGGGGCCTCGCAGGTAGATGCTCCTCGAACTAGAGCCGCCTGAACCTAAGGCGTCCTGCTGCTGGTCGTCGTCGTCCTGCTCCTGGTCGTTGTCGTCCTGAGGCGCCGCCTGCTGCTGCGCTGCCTGCTCTGCCTCGTCCTGTTGCGCTGCCTGCTCTGCATCGTCCGCCGTCCTACTCCTCCTCCCCCTCCTCCTCCTCAGGAAACCGCCCACCATATTTGTCCAACAACCTGCAATTAAGAGTAAAAAAATAAGCACATATAAAAAGATGTATTTAAAAACAGGTGCGAAATAAAAAGTCATATAGCATTACATCGATTAAAAATAATCTTCATATGTGTCGGGGTTAGCCGGATCATAACTCTCATCATCACTATCAAGCATTTCAATCTCCACACCATCGGAAGACGCAAGTTCGTCAGTAATGTCATTGCCTTCAAGGATTACTAAGTCATTATCATTTTGCACCTCATCCTCCTCCTCATCAACAACCATTTCAATATCTACGTCCATTCCGATAGCTTCGGTTAAGTCTATCTCAAATCGCCCTTCTAGCCCATCTTCTTGGAAGAACTCTCCATCATATGTGTCCGGGTCTAAGTTGTAATCTTCATCGTTAGGAACAGGTAACCTCCCGTGCGGTGATACCTTATACACAACATCCCAACCCTTAAGATGTTCTTTCGTTTGACACGCATATGGGAGATAATACACTTGTGTGGCCTGTTGGGCAACGATATAGACATCGTCTCCTGCTAAGGTGGAATCTTGTCGAATTTCGACTATCCCAAGATTAGAATGTGTCCGTCTCGTCACTTGAGGGTCAAACCAATGACATTTGAATATCACTGGAGTAAGAGGTTTGGAACCATAAAAATTGAGCTCATATATTTCTTCGATTCGTCCAAAATAATCGACATTGTCAAGGCCCGGCGTAAAGACCCCAGAACACGTTGTTTTCCGATTGGGCCGACTTTTGTCGTAGTGTGTTGTGCGAAAACGGTATCCATTGACGTCATACCCAGAATATTTCTTGACCCTATAAGCAAAGCCGTTGGCTACTTGTCTCAATTCGGCACTCATAGACGGATCTCTTTGGCCCTGCAAGTATTCGCAAGTTAAAAGACGCTAAATTGAGTTTAAAGACGTATCTCTTTTACAAACTAAGCACGTACCTTATGTTTGAACCAGGAAATGAAATCGGGCAACCCATTTCTCGCACCCTTTCTAAGAAGAGCGTCATATTCCTGTGGAGTGGGGTCCCTTGATCGACGCCAGAATTCATGAAGAAATTGTTCCATGTATGGCGTCACCTCTTCAAGGTTGGTCAATACGTATAGCATGATATGCCGCCACTCTTCATGTGTCAGGGTCTTGGTGGTCGAGCCACTTGCGCTTCCGAGTTGGCCTCGAAATATGCTAAGGTTCGATTCATTGTCGCCATCATTGTAACGAGGGGGTGGATTATGCACGCTCGGCAGTTTGTCACCATAATAAGTTGTTGTGAAGTTTGAGACCTCCTCTAGAATGTATGCCTCTGCAATGGAAGCCTCGATTTTGCATTTATTTCTACATTTCTTTCTAATAGTCTTTAGACATCTCTCGATTGGATAGCACCAACGTCCCTGCACGGGGCCCCCCATTCGTGCCTCATAGGGGAGATGAAGAATCAAATGCTGCATTGGATTGAAGAAGCCAGGTGGTAATATCTTCTCAAGCTTACACAGTAACACGGGGGCCAATCTTTCCAAGTCTGCAACCACGGTCCGAGATAACTCTTTTGCACAAAGCTGATGGAAGAAATAGCTCAACTCTGAAAGCGCTAGCCAGACATGCTCAGGGACATAGCCTCGAACCATCGCAGGAAGAATCCGTTCAATCCATATGTGGAAGTCATGACTCTTCATCCCTAAGACTCGCATAGTAGATAAGTTCACCCCCCCCCCCCTACTCAGGTTAGCTGCATATCCATCAGGGAACATCAACATCTTTATCCACTGAAGTACTTCCTTCCTCTGGGCCCTGCTTAGGACGAAATCGGCCTTAGGCCTTCTCCACGTCTTTCCGCCACTTGGCGGCTTCATCTCTAGTTTTGGTCTATCACATAACGCTGCCAGATCCACTCTTGCCTTCACATTATCCTTTGACTTATCAGGAATGTCCATAATTGTTGCCCACAGTGCCTCGGCAACATTCTTTTCAGTGTGCATCACGTCAATGTTGTGTGGAAGGAGCAGGTCATCATAATAGGGGAGCCGAGTCAAGCCAGACTTATGTGTCCACATATGCTGCTCACCATATCCCACAAAACCACCTTCTGTATTGTCCACGAGCCCATCTATCTGTTGACGAATTTCGGCACCAGTCATCGTTGCAGGTGGGCGGTCTGTCACTACGACACCTTTCGTAAAGTTCTTGATGTCTAGGCGGAATGGATGGTCAGCAGGAAGAAATTGTCGATGTTTATCGAAGGACGAATATTTGCCACCCTTTTTCAACCAAATGAACCTGAGAGCTTCCTTGCAAACTGGGCATGGGAATTTACCGTGAACACACCAGGCACAGAATAGCCCATACGCCGGTAAGTCATGCATGGAGTACTGGTACCAAACATGCATTCTGAAGTTTGTCTTCGTAGCTCGGTCATATGTCCATACCCCTTCCTCCCAGGCACGTACCAATTCATCGATCAAAGGCTCCATGTACACGCCCATTTTGTTCCCCGGGTGTCCGGGAATTATCAACAACACGAATATATTCTGCCTTTGAAAGCACACACCAGGGGGGAGATTGATTGGGATAACAAACACGGGCCAACATGTGTACGGGGCAGCGCTCATTCCATAGGGATTGAACCCATCTGTGGCCAACGCAACACGTACATTACGAGCCTCTTCGGCTTTCTCACGGTGAATGTCATCAAAATGTTTCCATGCTTCACCATCTGACGCGTGCACCATCTTGTCAGGATTGTATCGTTTTCCATTTTTGTGCCATGTCATCTGTTTCGCGGATTCCTCTGTCATGTAAAGACGCTGGATCCTCGGTATGAACGGAAGGTGTCGTAGGATTGTCAAGGGGATGTCGAGCTGCCTCTTCTGTCCATCACCAGAGTCTACCTCCATAAACCTAGACGAATTACACTTGGGACAGTACTTTGCCTCCGCGTATTCTTTCCTAAATAGCACGCAGCCCTTCGGACAAGCATGAATCTGCTCATACGTCATCTTAAGTGCACGAAGTAGTTTCTGTGCCTCGTACATGCTCTTTGGCAGAACGTGATCATCCGGAAGCAGACTCCCAATAACTGTCAACAAGCCATCGAATGCATCTCTACTGATGCTGTACTGCGACTTGAACGCCATTACACGCCCAATGGCATCTAGTTGAGAAACCTTTGTCTGGCCGTGAAGGGGCTTCTGTGCCGCGTCGAACATGTCGTAGAACGCCTTTGCAGTCGGCTCTGGCTCGTCATCCATACATCCTCCCGTGTACTGTGCCTCCTGATAGTCGTTCAACATATCCGCTACCCCCGCATCCGCGTCATAATCCTCGACACGTTGTCTCAGCACCTCTTCTCTCGTACGATGCGCTTCACCATGAAATATCCACCGAGTATAGCCCGGCGTAAATCCATTCTTCCAAATATGTTCTACCATGGTCTTCTTTGGTTTTCTTTTCCGGTTGTCACATTTGCTGCACGGGCATGGGACTAGACTCGCTCCTTTAGCAGCTTCGCCATATGCCCGTTCCACGAAATCATCGGTCTTTCTAATCCATTCAGTGGTGACATCGTTCCTTCCTCTACGGCCCGTGTACATCCACTCACGGTCCTCCATCCTCTAACATATATAACCGAGTATAGTTTAATATAGACATGTAATGCATGTACACTACGTTCCTACCTTCTAATAGGTGATGATAGGTCCTAATCCCACCCGCGGTTGCGTAGATGGAGTTAGTTTTCATGCTCTACTCCGATCCGAGATAGAATTTCGGCAGCACCTCCCCGCTGTTCTCCGGATACACGTCCTGGCAGGGAGAGTGTACTGTCCGGAGAACAACAGGGAGGTGACGCCGAAACTCTATCTCAGACCGGAGTAGAGCATGAAACTAACACTATCTACGCAACCGCGGGCTGTCCAAAAAACGTGGACAATTCGAAACTGATACATTTGTAGATATGCAAAGATCTGCATATCTACACCGTATCACTTTCGAACGGGAGACGCCTAACTGGGTTAGGTGATCTACGACCATGATGCGGATGTAGAGGTTATACCTAGGGTGGCGGTGGAGTCAGGCTAGTGGGGCTGTGGCGGGTCGGTGCAGTGGCGACGGGACGCGGTGCAGGGAGACCCGCAGCGGCTAGGAAGACAAGTATCTTCTCTATAAAAAAGAAACACAAGTCTGTTAATACAAAAGCCTAGCAACAGAAAATTTCGGCAGCACCTCCCCTGCACGGGGAGGTTTCAAAATCCTGCAAATAAAACTATCAGCACGATGGCTGACATCCACGCATAATTCAACGGCACGATGGCCGGAAATCCATGCATAAAATGATAAGGACATTCAACCTACGCACAAATACCCTCATTCTCCTTCTCATTAAAAATGTGATTGTGTCTACTTTGATTACATTAATATAAACATGTCTACTTTGATTACATTAATATAAACATGTGTTTGTTCAAATTAAATCATCCAAATAATATTGTTTATTAACTAATACCAGTTCATTATCAACAAATGAGCCATATAAACACGCATATAAACACGCAACAAATAATATTGTTATACCTAGGGCGGCGAGGCGGCGGCGAGGCGGCGGCGCGACGAGCGAGCGGGTGCGGCGGGCACGGCCGCGGGGCGGGGGCGGGCAGACGGCGCGGCGGGCACGGCCGAGGAGCCCGGCGCGGCGAGTGGCCACCGCGGCGAGCAGGCGGGCGGGCGCCTGAGTGTGGGGGGCGCGGCGTGCTTCGGGCACACGACCGCGGCAAGGGGCCGGCGTGGGGAGGCCGCGGCGGCGGGCAGCCGGCGTGGGAAGGCCGCGGCGGCGGGCAGCCGGCGTGGGAAGGCCGCGGCGGCGGGCAGAAAGGCGCGGCGTGGGGAGGCTGCGGCGTGGGGAGGCTGCGACGGCGGGCACAAAGGCGCGGCGGCGGGCAGAGAGGCGCGGCGGCGACAGCAGACGCGGCGGCGCGGGCAGAGACGGGAAGAGAGCGTGAGAGAAGAGAAAGGAGAAAGAAGAACGGTCGGATAGTTATTTTACTTCTTTGCCGAGTGCCCGCGATCTGGCACTCGGCAAAGATTTTTTTTTATTTTTTTAAATAACCTTTGCCGAGTGTCAGATCGGCGACACTTGGCAAAAACTCCTTTGCCGAGTGTCGGACAGGTGACACTCGGCAATGTATACTTTACGCTTCTTTGCCGAGTGTCTACTTGGGCGGCACTCGGCAAAGCATACTTTGCCGAGTGTCACCATCTGACACTCGGCAAAGTACATTTGTATTTTTTTTTGGTTTTTGCCACCAAATTTTTTGTGGTTTGTTCCTACACTATGTAGACCTACATATACCATTTGGGGACAATTATAACTGTGTTTGCAATATCTATTAGATTTAGTTCGTTTATTTGAATTTCTTCGGAAAATTCAGATTTGAACTGTAGGTCACTCGAAACTTGGAAAACCGTGCATGCAAAAATGATATTCATGTTACTTACCATAAGTTACGACTGATTCCAGGAGCGTACCGGAAACGTCGAGCAACATGTTCACTAAACATGGCCGTGAACTTGCCATCCACATGTTTAAAAATTGTATAAAAAACAAACAAAGTCAGAAAATCATGAAACTTGTCCACGTGTCATGATATCATATGTACAGGTTGTGATAAAAAATTGAGAATGTTTGGACAAAGTTGTGAGACACTATGTGTAGAAACCTAAGAGAACTACACATGAAATCATAGAGTTTCAATGTGGATCTCTTAGGTTTGTACACATAGCGCGTCATAGTTTTCTCAAAAATTTTTTAATTTTTTATCACAGCCTGTACATATGATATCATGACACGTGGACAAGTTTCACGATTTTCTGACTTTGTTTGTGTTTTATACAATTTTTAAACATGTGGATGGCAAGTTCACGGCCATGTTTAGTGAGCATGTTGCTCGAAGCTTCCGGTCCGCTCCTGGAATCGGTCGTAACTTATGCTAAGTAACATGAATATCATTTTTGCATGCACGGTTTTCCAAGTTTCGAGTGATCTGCAGTTCAAATCTAAATTTTCCGAAGAAATTCAAATAAACGAACTAAATCTACTAACGATTGAAAACTCTGTTAAAATTGTCCACAAATGATATATTTAGGTCTACATAGTGTAGGAACATACCACAAAAATTTTGGGAGACAAAATCAAAAAAATTAAAATATACTTTGCCGAGTGTCTAGAGATGACACTCGGCAACGTATGCTTTGCCGAGTGCCTACTACGCGGCACTCGGCAAAGAAGCCTCTTTGCCGAGTGCCAGCCGTTGGCTCTCGGTAAAGACTGACGGCCGTCAGCTTTGGGACGGCCGCTGACGGCCCTTTGCCGAGAGCCCCTTTGCCGAGTGGTAGACACTCGGCAAACTTGTCTTTGCCGAGTGATGTCCTGTGCCGAGTGTTCAGCACTCGGTAAAGAGGTTCTTTGCCGAGATCCTAACTTTACCGAGTGCGGCACTCGGCAAATCCTTCTTTGCCGAGTGCCCGACAAAAGGCACTCGGCAAATAATACAACACTCGGCAAAGCCTGTGATTCCGGTAGTGGTGGATGCGAATGTGGGTTTAGAACCAACAACCACAATTTGAATTCTCATTTCTGCTTCTTTTTACAATTTAAGTGCGATGGAACGGGTGACGGTGATACCATAGAACTGTGAAAACTGATATTTTATATAGTAAAGATGTAGGCACGATTCTACCAAAGCTATAGATGTCCAAACGGGCTGGGCCTCACAGGTAGCCCGTGGTACGACATGACTTTAGCCTGGCATAAGCACGCCCTGACCCGTTGGTCATTGGGCCCAGGCCGACCCGCCCAATCACCGGGTCGTGCCTACCATAAGTGGAGCCCGATAGGCTAGGCTATTTTATTTTTTCTATTTTTTTGATGTGGATATCTATATGATATTTAGATATAAAGTAAAAACACGAAAGTGCGTGTGTTATATTGGTTAGGTGTGTAAATAGCTTTTTAAAGCTAGCAATTATAGTTCAAACCCATATATACATACTTTTAGATTATTTTTGTTATTTAAACGACACATGGACCGTTCTAGGCACGTCGAGCCTGACACGACATAGTTACTAGTCTACGTGTTAGTCTGATACAACTCGTTGGCTAATTTAGGCCGAGCCAACAATAATCCTAATTTGGATCGGGTCTAGCTGTGTCCGGGAGTGGCCAGCAGGCTCCGGCTATTTGGACACCTATAGCCGAAGGAGATGGGAGGAGAGGCTGCCAACGAATTGTAGGCACGGGTGGTGGCGCGCATGTTGGTTGCGCACAAACGCTTCTGGTTCTCACACACCAATGAGGGGACGTGCTTGGTCAAACGTCCTTCCCCTGACATGGTGGCATAGCATCATGCAAGCCTCCATCCATCCTGGTTTCCCACCCCCTCCCTCTCTATATCTAGCTTCCTTCCCCCCTCCCCCACCCCCCTCTTTCAGGGCCTTGAAACCTCACCCTCGTTGCGGTCGTCCACATCCTTTTCTCTCCTCCTCGCCGGCCCAACCTGATTGTTCTTCAACCAAGAGGGAGAAAGGAAGGAAGAGACCGGAAGCATCAGCCATGGTGAGTACATCCGATCTGTTCCTTCCTCACAATGTCGTCAATTCAAGACACGTTCTCTGATACGTGGTGAGTTCTGTCTGTCCTCGTTGCAAGTCGAACTCGGCGTCGGGAATGGCCGTCTGTGATGAATGCAAGCTCAAGTTCCAGGAGCTCAAGGCGAAGAGGAGCTTCCGCTTCATCGTGTTCAAGATCAACGAGAACGTGCAGCAGGTGGTGGTGGACAGGCTGGGGGGGCCAGGCGAGAGCTACGACGCCTTCACGGCCTGCTTCCCCGCCGACGAGTGCCGCTACGCCGTGTTCGATTTTGACTTCGTCACTGATGAGAACTGCCAGAAGAGCAAGATCTTCTTTATCTCTTGGTAACCCTGCAGCCTACACATCTCTCTTTGGTTTGGTTTTGTTCTTCGCTAAAAACGTTCCATTTTCCAGCATTTCATCTGATTCGGTTTTGATAAGCATTGCTATGGCACGACTTTTGTCGTTGATGATTGCTGCCCCAAATCCTGAGTTTGCATGTGATTTTTTTTACTAAGAGGATCATCTATAAATCTTATTGCAGTTTGGTTTGCCATTGTTTTTTTACAGCACTGTTTCAACCTTTGCGACTTGATCTTGTACGTACAGACTATCACATTAAGCACCAGCAACAACACATTATAGGCGTCATCAATCAATTTGTTTTATGATGAACCATTATATATTGGATCTGTGGTTGGATAAAGCAGCAATTTACTAGGTAAAAACCAGAAGCAAAAAAAAAAAACGAGTTCCACAAAATGAAACACATCTCTGCCTCTCAAGACAAATATGATTAAAATTTATGTAACTACTAAAATTGTCCATGTTCCTTCTTTTGAAATAAATTGTACATGTTGGTAAATATATGATTTAAAAGCAAAATATTATCTCCAAACATGAATTTTAGCTAACCTTAGGGCCTATTTGGTGCAGCCATAGATTCCTGAGAATTTGATTTTAGCTCTAAGCTATGAAAAAGTTGTCATATGCTGATGGTGATGGTGAGGGAAAATTAAAATATATTTGGTTCAAACAACCGTCAACTATAGATTATATAAGAGCATGATGGTTTGCTAGGATGGCACGAATCTAGAAAACCTAGAATAGAAGATGATTCTGAATTGAACTAGCATAATATGTTGATTTTCATGAATCTATATAGCTCTTATATCTATTCGGTTGAGATTCTAGATTTTCAGCAGCGAATATGGTTCACCACACCTTTAATCCTTCACCAGTTAGCGGTTGCACGAGATAAATTAATAGAAAATATTAACTCATGCAAAAGAGATGTATCTCAGAATTAGCCATATACGATTGGCCAATTACCACAGTTAACGCCAAGCATCTTAAAGAAACTGAAATTTAGCATCTCATGGAACTCGTATCAAATCTACCTTTAGGACCGGTATGGGAACTTCATTTACCAAGGGAAAATGAACTATTTTTTTCGAAAAATAAAAATCCTTTGAAAAAATAGGTTCCAAGCTAGCACTTATATGTCAGAGATCCTAACATGCAGATGCGGCAGCTGGATTTTGTGGAGACATGCAATTTAGCAGCATGGGTTAAGAACAAATACTTAAGGTGTTGTTTGGTTCACATATTTATAACACGAACGTTAACCGATAACATTAAACCATGTTTATTTAAGTTCAATCCTAATCAGATACCACACTATAAGTTGATACCTTTATATTCAAATTTATTATCGCTAGTAATCATTATCGTTATCATTTACATTATATTTCGTGAATCAAACGGTACCTATATAGACTACTGGCAGTTCCATATAAAATCTTTATTTTCCGTCAAGATACACATAAATCTTTGATAGAATGCATTGGTCATAGGTAATTCGATCCTTAAGCATGGTTATGCAAAAAAAAAAGCATGCTACCTTTGTAGGTAGGGATGAAAACGGTTTCGGAATTTTTCAGTATTCCGGAAACCGTTTTCGAAATTTTTCGACCGAATTCACCGGTAACGGTATTTTTTGAAAACGGAATCGGTTTTCGGAACTTTCTATCGGAATCGGTGTGGTGTTTTATCGACCGTTTTCTTCGGTTACCGGTTTTTGTCGGAAATTACCGGATTTGTGTCTCGGAATTTTTCGGAATTGTGTCTTGGATTTTTTTGAAATTTTCCAGCATGTGATTTTTCGCATCGTCTGTACGTCTCTAGATAAGGATTACTTATTTTTGTATTTTTTGGACACATTAAGATTTTTTGGAATAGATGATGTTGGAAGGCAGTTGGGATTAACAATTTGGTCTCTTGAACGAATCCACTCTTTTCTATGCACGTGTTATGTATTAGTAATATATAATGATAGAGAACCGATAGTCTGCCTTTTCCACACATTATATTTTAGGATTTTCATGTGAGGCTGTGAAAAAACTCTTTATGTGAGTAAAAAATATTTCATGAGTAAGCATGCCATGTCAGCTAGATCGAGGAGACATTGTGAATTGTGAACTTTGAGTCTGTGAACTTGTGATCTTTATGAACTTGTTATATTGTGAACTTGTGATCTTTGCGAACTTTTTATACTATAAATTTGTGATCCTTATTAACTTTCTATATTGTGAACTTGTTATATCATGAATTGTGAACTTGTGGTCTTTGTAATCTTTTGTCAACTTTGTTGTATTGTGAATTTTGATATGTTTTTCGATCGTATTTTAGATTTCGACCGTTACCAGTGTATTTTCCGCACCAAACTTTCGTTTTCGATATTTCCGAAATATCGATATCGTTTACGTTTCCGGAGTTACCGTTTTCGATTTTGTTTCCGATAATAAAAAATGAAAACGGTAATGGTTTTAGTGTTTACCGACCGTTTTCATCCCTATTCGTAGGTAGCATGTATATTTCTGTGTGACCCATGCACAGAAACGAGATTGAGTGTGCTAAACAGGAAAACTTTAAACACTGAATCGGGGTGTTTTTTTTCCCATCAAACTCTCTGCAGGGCCCCGGATACATCGAGGGTGAGAAGCAAGATGCTGTACGCGAGCTCCAAGGACCGGTTCAAGAGGGAGCTGGATGGCATTCAGGTGGAGCTACAAGCAACCGACCCGAGCGAAATGAGCATGGACATCGTCAAGTCGCGAGCCCTCTGAAACAGCCCCGGCCGCTGCACCTGCACGCTGCAGGGGCGCATCGGCTCCTGCATGCCCGTGGGTCGTCGAATCCTTGTGTGTTGGGAACGGTCTTGTGTTTTCGTGTCCTTGTTTTCCTGGAAGCAAAAGCCCTGCATTCTGTATGAGACTGTACGCCATTTTCCATCTTTTTTCTCTCCCCATATCTCTGCCCTAGCCCTGCTACCGCTGTAGACTAGAACTTATTTGGTGTTTGATCTCGTGGCATTGTCGAGTCTTTTATGTGTCTATGCAATGCTAGTTGTGAATGTTACAAAATGAGGAGGGGTCTAAGATTAATTCAATATTGCAGCATATAAAGCGTAAAGACTAGATTTACTGGCAGATAATATTCATGGCGTTAGAATAAAACAAATCTAAACTAACTCAACGAGATTAACTCATAAAAGAAAATTCGACAACGAGTCTGACCATAAGACCATCATCGTAATAAACTTAAAATGCAGATTTACTTACGGTGATTTCCACGAGCGATGGTGAGGAACACAAGTGGATGTGCGTGAAGGACTTCTAGAAAACCTGATTCGCCGGCACCCGTGCAGGTCATCAGATCACTGACGATGGTTCGGAGACACCACTCACTCTCCCTTGATCTGCTGCACGGTAGATGAATGTGATATCCTGGCTCTTGTGCATGGTGATATACTGGCCCAAGGATTAATAGAATTAATAGAGTACTCATACCAATAAGGTGAATCGTCTTTTTAGAAAGTCTGTCTCAAAAGAACTTCAGGGTTAAGCGTGCTTGGACTAGAGCAATCTTGGTATGGGTGACTGATCGGGGAGTCTTCTCGGGTGCGCATGATCGAGTGAGGACAAAGTACGCACAAAAGACTGTGTTGATCTGTGGTGATGATATATGATCCTAGAGGGTTGTCAGGAGTAAGTACCGCCGGTCCAGGACTCGACAGGGTGTTACAAATAGTATCAGAGCCGACCCTTGCTGTTTCACGGGCATGTATGGGCTAGGGGTTCGAGTATATGGCGCATAACGCATGTGGGCCCAGTGTGGTCACGTGGCATGGCATATTACGACATTAGACATACAGACGTGGCCAAGAGGGGAGGTTCCTGGCTTGAAGTCGACCGACGAGGACGTCGGTCTTCTAAGAGGGGTGGATTGTGATATCCTGACCCCAGTGGATGGTGATCGATATCTAGGTTCAAGGCTTAATCTAATTAATAGAGTACTCATGCTAATAAGATGTATCTTCTTTTTCGAAATCCTACCTTGAAAGAAACTCTAGGCTAAGCGTGCTTGACCTAGAGCAATTTTAGGATGGACGACCGACTAGAAAGTCTTCCCGAATACGTACGAGTGAGGACAAAGTGTATACAAAAGGTTCGTTGGATGGCTTAGGATATGCCGCAACCCACCCATTAGATACGCTCCTGACCATAAGAATCTACTGGACAATGATGTCTTTGGATGTCTTTGTTGAACATGTCCAAACTATTTGACTTTGACCAATTTTTAGAAAAAAATGTTTAGACATCTACAAGTTCAAATAACTACGTAACAAAAAACTACAATATATTTCATGGAAGATTAAATATTTTGAATTTTGATGCATTTTTCTATAGGTTTGGTCAAAGTTAGAGAAGTTTGACTTTAGAACAAAGCCAAAGTGAATTGTTATTTCACTAGTAGAAAAAGGCTCAAAGCCTACCATGCGGTATATTTTTACAGGCGGATTCGGTTATCAACCGTCTGTGCTATTTTTAGTGGTGGTTTCTTAAAAAACAGCCACTAGAAATCTATGATGAAACCAGCAAAATAAAAGTTATAAAACTTTGTAGTTAACAACTTTTAAATTTTAAATCATTTCGGCTCTAAAAAATTACATGACAGGCGGGTGGGGTGGCCGCTGAGCTCAAGAGACACCATTGTATTTTTGCATTAAACAAAACCGATTGCTCTTGTGGTGAACTTACTATATCCTGCTAGCAAGATGCTTGTTGTTAGAGTGGACACACTAACCAGTTCAATCCAAAAGCTTAAACTGACGAGAGAAGGTAGACAATCCAATTATACACTTCAACACCCCACTCACGTGTAGCCAGAGAGAAAGACGCAAACGTCACTACAACTTTCTTAAATTTATAGAATTTATTATTTTCTAAGATAAATTTAAACATAGAAAGGTAACTCCGCTAACTGAGCCGGCGGCAAATTCTTCCTGAGGTAATTTTAAAAAAAAAGTGACGGATTTTATAAACAGACAAACAAAAAACTCGGATCTGGACGCAAGATCCAGGCCCGTCAGACGGCCGATGGAGAAAAGGGAGTTGGAGCTGCAGGCCGTCCTCGCTTGTGGAACGGTAGATGGGCCGAAATGGATGGACAAAATTCTCCGGAACTAGACGGATTTCCCAGTGTGTTTACTACGGTTGGTTCTCCTGTTTTTTTTTAAAAATTTCCAAAATCCAAGAGAAGCTAGGGTGACATTTTTCCTCTCTCTCTCTCTCTTCGACAGGGAAAAAAAGAGAAAGCATATAAAGTCAAGTTCGCTACAGCAATGCAGTGTGCCCTGAGTACTATACTATACCCAAGTAACGACGTAGAAGCAGCAGGCTTCGTACCGAAGGAAACGAAGAATATATTCCCGCCTGCTGTATCGATCGCGTACACGGTCTGCGCTTTTAGGAAAAGGAGTGTACATGTATGGCACATTATTCCAAACGTGACAGTTCCCGAAATTCTCCATCACTGTCTCTCAATTTTTTTTTCTCTCTAACTAATGGGGTGGTGAATAATGGAGATTCGGCTGAGAACGAACTTGGAGAGGCCGAAACACACGAGTCGTCTTTCTGCCGGAGGACGATGAGAGAAGAAGCTAGCCGGGGGCTGCGGGCTGCCACCGATCGATGTTTTATACTTTACTGATGGATGAGCGTTCGTACGTAGGAGTAGACGAAACCCAGCCGGCCATCGGCTACTGCTTTCAAGTTTGACCTGGGAAAGAAATGCGGGGCAGAGCGGATGGCAGCAGCAAAAAAAAAAAAAAAAAAACAACGAGCAGCGCAGCTACAGTGGGAGCGAGAGCGAGCGGGGGACGAAGACAGGCACTCGTTCGCCCGTCTCTGGTTTTTGTTTGTTGCTGCCGTGCCGTTTGGTGCACCAGCCACCCACAATTAATTTCTGGTGCCAAAGCCGCTCGATCGCGATGGTTGGCCCGTAGTTGAAAGCTACTCCGCTCGAGCTTTGTCGTTATTAGCTTGTGTTGTTCTGAGTTGACCTGACTCTTTTGTATTGTTAGTTAATTAAGGGAATGCGTCGGTAGAGGTGGCAATAGATTAGATCGCGATCTAAATCTTTCTTCACAGTAAGTTATGGTCCTTAATTAATTTTAGTCCAAAATGAGTAGAAATATAGCTCGATTCTAATCCATTTCGATCATTAAATTTTATAGTGTACCACCCTTAAATATAGGTTTGACGAACGATGATGCATCGTGTATCTGAAGACTCTATGTTAAGGAGCGTTCATTCGCCTATTTGTATATTTGTTATTATTTTTATAATGTAAAATACAATAGCAGTCCTCAGACTTGGCATGTTGGGTCACTTAGGTCTTCGAACTTAGAATACAAAAAAAAACGGGTCTGATTACTTGGTCGGTCCATACAAACTTGTTCAAAACCGGGTTTGCTCAAATCGAATGCTGACGTGACATGCCACGTTGGAGCACACTAATAAAAGTTCGGGGACCTAAATGACACAGCGTGCCAAGTTTGAGGACCCAATTGACACAGAGTGCCAAGTTTTTTATGATCATATTGGAGCACAGAGTAGGGTTGGTCAGCAGAAAGAGGATGCCTGACGCCTGCATCTTTTTTATGATCAATTGTAGGACTTCTGCCACCTAGAATTGTAGGACTTCTGCCACCTAGAGGAATAGGTATGGAGACAGAGGGTCTCCTTATCTTAGGCCTTGTTTGTAAGGGAACCGTGGCCCAGGACTCTCGTTGACAAGGACAACATTCTTTAACGAAGTTAGCAGCATACTAATCCACGCACTCCATTTCCTGCAAAAACCACAAGCTTCCTGGATCTGTAGTTGAGCCTCCTGATCCACCTTGTCGGAGACCTTGGCAAAGTCCAGTTTGAGGACGAGGGTGAGAGTTTTACGGTTGTGGCAGCATTGGATCAGCTCTAGAGCGTAGATGAAGGAGATTATTGTACAAAGAAGAAGATCACTACAATGTCCTTGCAGTGTGTCGAGCATTAGAGATAGTGGCCATCGAGATCTTCGCAAGACATGGATGGTGTCGGGGATCATAATTAGGGGTACCCTCAAGGCTCCAAATTCTCAGCTAGTAACCCCCATCAGCACAAAGCTGCAAAAGCCTGATGGGTGCGATTAAGTCAGGGATCAGTCCATTCAATGGACTCGATCACGCCTCACCCGAGCCTAGCCTCGGACAAGGACAGCCGACCCCGGAGGATTTCTGCCTCGCCCGAGGCCCCACTTCAGCGGCGAACATATTTCCGGCTCGCCCGAGGCCCTGCCTGCGCCAAGAAGCAACCCTGACCAAATCGCCGCACCGACCGACCAAATCGCAGGAGCATTTAATGCAAAGGTGGCCTGACACCTTTATCCTGACGCATGCCCCCAGCCGGCAGAGCCGAAGTGACCGCCGTCACTTCGCCGCTCCACTGACCGGCCTGACAGAAGGACAGCGCCGCCTGCGCCACTCCGACTGCGGTGCCACTTGACAGGGTGAGACTGACAGGAAGTCAGGCCCGGCCAAAGACACCATAGGAAGCTCCGCTCCGCCCGACCCAGGGCTCGGACTCGGGCTAAGTCCCGGAAGACGACGAACTCCGCCCGACCCAGGGCTCGGACTCGGGCTAAGTCCCGGAAGACGGCGAACTCCGCCCGACCCAGGGCTCGGACTCGGGCTAAGTCCCGGAAGACGGCGAGCTCCGCCCGACTCAGGGCTCGGACTCGGGCTAAGTCCCGGAAGACGGCGAGCTCCGCCCGACTCAGGGCTCGGACTCGGGCTAAGTCCCGGAAGACGGCGAGCTCCGCCCGACCCAGGGCTCGGACTCGAGCTAAGTCCCAGAAGACGGCGAGCTCCGCCCGACCCAGGGCTCGGACTCGGGCTAAGTCCCGGAAGACGGCAAACCTCGCCCGACCCAGGGCTCGGACTTGGGCTCGGCCCCAGAAGACGACGATCTCCGCCTCGCCCGACCCAGGGCTCGGACTTGGGCTCGGCCCCAGAAGACGACGAACTCCGCTTCGCCCGACCCCAGGGTTCGGACTCCGCCCCGGCACCAGCCGGCGATCTCCGCCTCGCCCGAACCTGGGGTTCGGACCCGACCTCGGCCATGGAAGACAGACTCGACCTCGGCTTCGGAGGAGCTTCCACATCGCCCAACCTAGGGCGTAGACCAGCCACGTCAACAGGAGGCGCCATCATCACCCTACCCCGAGCTGACTCGGGCCACAGGGAACAAGACCGGCGTCCCATCTGGCTCGCCCCGCCAGATAGGCAATGATGGCGCCCTACATACTCTGTGACGACGGCGGCTCTCAACCCCCTTACGGAAGCAAGAGGACGTCAGCAAGGATTCAACCGCTCCGACAGCTGTCCCTCCGCCAGGCTCCATCGCTCCTCCGACGGCCACGACATCACACCAGCTGGGTGCCAAAATCTCTCCGGCTGCCACAACGACATGTACTTAGGGCGCTAGCTCTCCTCCGCTAGACACGTAGCACTCTGCTACACCCCCCATTGTACACCTGGATCCTTTCCTTGCGCCTATAAAAGGGAGGACCAGGGCCCTCTTAGAGAGGGTTGGCCGCGCGGGGACGAGGACGAGACACGCGCTCGCTTGGAGCCGCTCGCTCCCTCTCCCGCGTGGATGCTTGTAACCCCCCTACTGCAAGCGCACCCGACCTGGGCGCGGGACGAACACGAAGGCCGCGGGATTCCCACCTCTCTCACGCCGGTCTCCCGCCGCCTCGCTCTCCCCCCTTCGCGCTCGCCCTCGCGCTCGACCCATCTGGGCTGGGGCACGCGACGACATTCAGTCGTCGGCTCAGGGACCCCCCGGTCTCGGAACGTCGACAGTTGGCGCGCCAGGTAGGGGCCTGCTGCGTGTTGACGAACAGCTTCCCGTCAAGCTCCAGATGGGCAGTCTCCAGCAACCTCTCCAACCCGGGACGGTGCTCCGTTTCGGGAGTCTTGAGTTCATGTCCCTCGACGGCAGCTACGACATGATACTCCTTCCACCGCCGTGCGACAACAACAGTGGCGGCCGACAACCCATCCGCCGGCGGCGGAATCGGCGACGTCTTCCCCGCATGGTGGAAGAACAATCTTCGAGCTCACCCCGTCCTCTCCCCCGCCGACGGAGGAGGAGGTGGGGCAACCAAGGCCAAGCAGGAGACAGCGCCTCGTCGGCTGTCGAGCGAGTCGACGACTCCAGCACCCCAACGGGGGGCGCACCGGGCGTCGACCTCGCGTTTGAGACGAAGGCGAGCGCCGTCTCCCTGCGACACGCCAATCCCGAGCAAGCGGACGACGCCAGCACACTCGCGAAAAGCTTGCTGGACGTCACCTTCGTACTTGAGATGACGGCGCAGTCAGTCCCCGACGTGACCTTATCGCCGCCCGTCGACCAAAAGGTACCGACCGATTCCCATCCCACGTCTTTCAGATTCAGCCTCAACCCGTCTAGCGACTTCGCTTTGGCGGGCGCTCTCGTAGAAGCAAGTCCAAACCCTCTGGGGTTTCGTATGCGGTCACCTTAGGACCGGCTGACGGACGTCTCGACCTACGGGCCCTCTGGGTCCGAGGAAGACGACGAGCCCAGCATCTGTTGGGATTTCTCTGGACTTGGCAACCCCGGTGCCATGCGGCACTTCATGACCGCATGCGACTACCGCCTTTCCGACTGTTCCGACGGTAGCCGTAGCCTCGGCGACGAGGACTGCGGCCCAAGTCGCGAATGCTTCCACGTCGATCTAGGGGGTCCCCCCGAAGGCAACCATCTCGGCATGCCGGAGGACGGTGACCTCCCTAGGCCGGTGCCTCCCGATTGACATCCCACGGGAGCTAGCTGTGGTCCCCGTTCAGGCGGGGGGTCATGACCCACAGCTCGAGCAAATCCGCGGGGTGCAGGCCAGGCTCGACGAGGGAGCAGGAGCGCTTGAGCCGGTCCGTCGGGACGTCGGGCAGGCATGGGCGGGCCAACCTCCGGCCGGAGAAATACGTCATCTACCCCAGGGCTTCCAGCACCGCCTCATCGACGACGTCAGGGTCAGGCCACCACCCGCATCCAGTGGGGTCGGCCAGAACCTGGCGGCAGCAGCAATGCTTCTTCGCGCGATGCCGGAGCCATCAACCACCGAGGGGCGGCGAATTCAGGGAGAGCTCAAGAATCTCCTGGAAGGCGCCGCGGTCCGACGGGCCAAGAGCTCCGCCTCCCGAAGGCAGGGGTACCCCTCGGAACCTCATGCCGCGACTTCCCGATTTATGCGGGAAGCCTCGGTCTACACCGGGCACACGCGCAACACCGCGCCTGCGGCCCCGGGTCGCCTCGGCAACGAGCACCATCACCGCGACCGTCGGGCCCACCTCGACGAGAGGGTGCGCCGAGGCTACCACCCCAAGCGTGGGGGACGCTACGACAGCGAGGAGGATCGGAGTCCCTCGCCCGAACCACCCGGTCCGCAAGCCTTCAGCCGAGCCATCCGACGGGCGCCGTTCCCGACCCGTTTCTGACCCCCGGCTACTATCACAAAGTACTCGGGGGAGACGAGACCGGAACTATGGCTCGCGGACTACCGTCTGGCCTGCCAACTGGGTGGAACGGACGATGACAACCTCATCATCCGCAACCTCCCCCTGTTCCTCTCCGACTCCGCTCGCGCTTGGTTGGAGCACCTGCCTCCGGGGCAGATCTCCAACTGGGATGACCGTCCAAGCTTTCGCCGGCAATTTCCAGGGCACGTATGTGCGCCCCGGGAATTCCTGGGACCTCCGAAGCTGCCGACAGCAGCCGGGAGAGTCTCTCCGAGACTACATCCGGCGATTCTCGAAGCAGCGCACCGAGCTGCCCAACATCACCGACTCGGATGTCATCGACGCGTTCCTCGCTGGCACCACCTGCCGCAACCTGGTGAGCAAGCTGGGTCGCAAGACCCCCACCAGGGCGAGCGAGCTGATGGACATCGCCACCAAGTTCGCCTCCGGCCAGGAGGCAGTCGAGGCTATCTTCCGAAAGGACAAGCAGCCCCAGGGCCGCCCATCGGAAGATACTCCCGAGGCGTCAACCCAGCGCAGCGCCAAGAAGAAGGGCAAGAAGAAGTCGCAAGCGAAACGCGACGCCGCCTACGCGGACCTTGTCGCCGCCGTCGAGTACAAGAACCCTCAAGCGCCCCCCGGAGGTGCCAACCTCTTCGACAAGATGCTCAAAGAGCCGTGCCCCTATCACCAGGGACCCGTCAGGCACACTCTTGAGGAGTGCGTCATGCTTCGGCGCCACTTCCACAGGGCCGGGCCACCCGCGGAGGGTGGCAAGGCCCGCGACGACGACAAGAAGGAAGATCACCAGACAGGAGAGTTTCCCGAGGTCCACGACTGCTTCATGATCTATGGTGGGCAAGCGGCGAACGCCTCGGCTCGGCACCACAAGCAAGAGCGTCGGGAGGTCTGCTCGGTCAAAGTGGCGGCGCCAGTCTATCTGGACTGGTCCGACAAGCCCATCACCTTTGACCGAGACGATCACCCCGACCATGTGCCGAGCCCGGGGAAAAACCCGCTCGTCGTCGACCCCGTCATCGGCGACGTCAGGCTCACCAAGGTCCTCATGGACGGAGGCAGCAGCCTCAACATCATCTACGCCGAGACCCTCGGGCTCCTACGTGTCAATCTGTCCTCTGTCCGGGCAGGCACTGCGCCCTTCCATGGGATCATTCCCGGGAAGCGCGTCCAACCCCTCGGACAGCTCGACCTTCCCGTCTGCTTCGGAACACCCTCCAACTTCCAAAGGGAGACCCTGACGTTCGAGGTGGTTAGGTTCCAAGGAACCTACCACGCGGTACTGGGGAGGCCATGCTACGCGAAGTTCATGGCCGTCCCCAACTACACCTACCTGAAGCTCAAGATGCCGGGCCCCAACAGGGTCATCACCGTCGGCCCCACGTACAAACACGCGTTCGAATGCGACGTGGAGTGCGTGGAGTACGCCGAGGCCCTCGCCGAGTCCGAGGCCCTCATCGCCGACCTGGAGAGCCTCTCCAAGGAGGTGCCAGACGTGAAGCGTCACGCCGGCAACTTTGAGCCAGCGGAGATGGTTAAGTCCGTCCCCCTCGACCCCAGCGGCGACACCTCCAAGTAGATCCGGATCGGCTCCGGGCTCGATCCTAAATAGGAAGCAGTGCTCGTCGACTTTCTCCGCGCGAACGCCGACGTCTTCGCGTGGAGTCCCTCGGACATGCCTGGCATACCGAGGGATGTCGCCGAGCACTCGCTGGACATCCGAGCCGGAGCCCGACCCGTCAAGCAGCCGCTGCGCCGATTCGACGAGGAGAAGCGCAGAGCCATAGGCGAGGAGATCCACAAGCTAATGGCGGCAAGATTCATCAAAGAGGTATTCCATCCCGAATGGCTTGCCAACCCTGTGCTTGTGAGAAAGAAAGGGGGGGGGAAATGGTGGATGTGTGTAGACTACACTGGTCTCAACAAAGCATGTCCGAAGGTTCCCTACCCTCTGCCTCGCATCGACCAAATCGTGGATTCCACTGCTGGGTGCGAAACCCTGTCTTTCCTCGATGCCTACTCAGGGTATCATCAAATCAGGATGAAAGAGTCCGACCAGCTCGCGACTTCTTTCATCACACCCTTCGGCATGTACTGCTATGTCACCATGCCGTTCGGCCTGAGGAACGCGGGCGCGACGTACCAGCGATGCATGAACCACGTGTTCGGTGAACACATTGGCCGCACGGTCGAGGCCTACGTTGATGACATCGTAGTCAAGACGAGGAAAGCCTCCGACCTCCTTTCCGACCTTGAAGCGATGTTCCGATGTCTCAAGGCGAAAGGCGTCAAGCTCAATCCCGAAAAGTGTGTTTTCGGAGTACCCCGAGGCATGCTCTTGGGGTTCATCGTCTCTGAGCGGGGCATCGAAGCCAACCCGGAGAAGATCGCAGCTATCACCAGCATGGGGCCCATCAAGGACTTGAAAGGCGTACAGAGGGTCATGGGATGCCTCGCGGCTCTAAGCCGCTTCATCTCCCGCCTCGGCGAAAGAGGTCTACCTCTGTACCGCCTCTTAAGGAAGGCTGAGTGCTTCACTTGGACCCCTGAGGCCGAGGAAGCCCTCGGGAACCTGAAGGCGCTCCTCACAAAGGCGCCTATCTTGGTGCCTCCAGCTGCCGGAGAAGCCCTCCTGGTCTACGTCGCCGCGACCACTCAGGTGGTTAGCGCCGCGATTGTGGTCGAGAGGCAAGAAGAGGGGCATGCGTTGCCCGTTCAGAGGCCAGTCTACTTCGTCAACGAGGTACTGTCCGAAACCAAGATCCGCTACCCACAAGTTCAGAAGCTGCTGTACGCGGTGATCCTGACGCGGCGGAAGCTGCGACACTACTTCGAGTCTCATCCGGTAACTGTGGTGTCATCCTTCCCCCTGGGGGAGATCATCTAGTGCCGAGAGGCCTCGGGTAGGATTGCAAAGTGGGTGGTGGAGATCATGGGTGAGACAATCTCGTTCGCCCCTCGGAAGGCCATCAAGTCCCAGGTCTTGGCGGACTTCGTAGCTGAATGGGTCGACACTCAGTTACCGACGGCTCCGATCCAACCGGAGCTCTGGACCATGTTCTTCGACGGGTCGCTGATGAAGACAGGAGCCGGCGCAGGCCTACTCTTCATCTCGCCCCTCGGGAAGCACCTACGCTACGTGCTACGCCTCCATTTCCCGGCATCCAACAATGTGGCTGAGTACGAAGCTCTAGTCAACGGGTTGCGGATCGCCATCGAGCTAGGGGTCCGACGCCTCGACGCTCGTGGTGACTCGCAACTCGTCATCGACCAAGTCATGAAGAACTCCCACTGCCACGACCCGAAGATGGAGGCCTACTGCGATGAAGTTCGGCGCCTGGAAGACAAGTTCTACGGGCTCGAGCTCAACCACATCGCTCGGCGCTACAACGAGACTGTGGACGAGCTGGCTAAAATAGCCTCGGGGCGAACGATGGTTCCCCCGGACGTCTTCTCCCGGGATCTGCATCAACCCTCCGTCAAGATCGACGACACGCCCGAGCCCGAGGCACCCTCGGCCCAGCCCGAGGTACCCTCGGATCAGCCTGAGGCACCCTCGGATCATCCCGAGGCACCCTCGGCTCAGTCCGAGGCATCCTCGACTCAACCCGAGGTACCCTCGGCCCCCGAGCGCGAGGCGCTGCACGTCGAGGGGGAGCAAAGCGGGGTCACGCCTGATCAGAACTGGCAGACCCCGTACCTGCAATATCTTCACCAAGGAGAGCTACCCTCCGACCGAGCCGAGGCTCGGCGGGTGGCGCGACGCGCGAAGTCGTTCGTCTTGCTGGGTAATGAAAAGGAGCTCTACCACCGCAGCCCCTCCGGCATCCTCCAGCGATGCATCTCCATCGCCGAAGGTTAGGAACTCCTGCGAGAGATACACTCGGGGGGCTTGCGGCCATCACGCAGCGCCTCGAGCCCTTGTCGGGAATGCTTTCCGGCAAGGCTTCTACTGGCCGACGGCGGTGGCCGACGCCACTAGAATCGTCCGCACCTGCGAAGGGTGCCAGTTCTACGCAAGGCAGACCCACCTGCCCGCTCAAGCTCTGCAGACGATACCCATCACCTGGCCTTTTGCTGTGTGGGGTCTGGACCTCGTCGGCCCCTTGCAGAAGGCACCCGGGGGCTACACGCACCTGCTGGTCGCCATCGACAAATTCTCCAAGTGGATCGAGGTCCGACCCCTGAACAGCATCAGGTCCGAGCAGGCGGTGGCGTTCTTCACCAACATCATCCATCGCTTCGGGGTCCTGAACTCCATCATCACCGACAACGGCACCCAGTTCACCGGCGGGAAGTTCCTGGACTTCTGCGAGGATCATCACATCCGGGTGGACTGGGCCGCCGTGGCTCACCCCATGTCAAATGGACAAGTAGAGCGTGCCAACGGCACGATTCTACAAGGGCTCAAGCCTCAGATCTACAACGACCTCAACAAGTTCGGCAAGCGATGGATGAAGGAACTCCCCTCGGTGGTCTGGAGTCTGAGGACAACGCCAAGCCGAGCCACGGGCTTCACGCCGTTCTTCCTAGTCTACGGGCCGAGGCTGTCTTGCCCACAGACCTGGAATACGGCTCCCCGAGGGCGAGGGCCTACTCCGACCAAAGCAACCAAGCTAGCCGAGAAGACTCGTTGGACCAGCTGGAGGAGGCTTGGGACAAGGCCTTACTGCACTCGGCGCGATACCAGCAGTCCCTGCGACGCTACCACGCCCGAGGGGTCCGGTCCCGAGACCTCCAGGTGGGCGACCTGGTGCTTCGGCTGCGACAAGACGCCCGAGGGCGGCACAAGCTCACGCCCCCCTGGGAGGGGCCGTTCGTCATCGCCAAAGTCCTGAAGCCCGGAACGTACAAGCTGGCCAACAGTCAAGGCGAGGTCTACGACAACGCTTGGAACATCCAACAGCTACGTCGCTTCTACCCTTAAGATGTTTTCAAGTTGTTCATATATCTCGCGCCCAGCAAAAGTTTAGTCGTCAAGGAAGGGTCGGCCTCGCCTCGGCAAAGCCCGACCCTCCCTCGGGGGCTAAAAGGGGGGAACCCCCTCTGCGTCGAAATTTTCCTCGAAAAAAGATCTTTTCTGCCAGAAGGTCTTTCGGGCTGTTTGACTACTTCGAAAAGTGGACCCCGAAAACGACGGAGTGTAGCCGAGGCTGATCGAGCCGAGGGACTCCTACGCCTCCGGGATACGGATACCTCACTCGTCACCTTTACACGGGGCGACTCACGCTTGGTGAAGCAGTTCAGACAACCAACAGGCGAGTCTTAGTGCTCGAAAATGAGGAAAAAACACGGCTCCGCGCCAAAAATACATACATGTTCAGGCCCCAACAGCCACAATGAACAAAAACACTGGCATTCAAAGTGCCATTACAAACGGAACCCCGGTTCCACCTCCGTAGGTACGAACAACCCCACTCAATGCGGGGGGGGGGCCTGCGGAGCAACAGAAGACCGACGGACGACTCGCCGTCGCCCGCTCCAGCAGCAGCGACAACGACCCCCTCTACGGGTGGCCAAACTGCAGCGGCAATGGCCTCAGGGCGAACGCTGCTGCAACCTTGCCCTCGCCCACGCCGACGCTCGAGGGGCGAGGACAAGTACAAAGAGCCGGAGGCTCGAAGCGCAGATGGTGGCGGTGATCCCGTCGGCGACGGGGACTTCTCGAGCTGCCTCCGCCTCGGCACCGGCGACAGGGGCCGTCAGCCCGCCGGCAGATCCCCACTCAGATCCTCCCGGACGGGCAGGGCACCGACCTCCCCGCAGAGGCACCGTACCGATGCGAAGGCAGGACCGCCCCAGAACACGAATGCCGCCTTAGCAGCGCGCGACATCTTGGGCGGTCCTCCCGTGCACACGACGCGGCAGTCGCCTTCCGGCAGGAGGTGGCACCAGGGGCTAACCCGACGAGCCCGACGCGTTGGGGCTGACGACGCCTGCCGTCGACCGGCCCCGCGTTGTAGAAGTCCGACCCACCCGCAGGGCCAGCGAGCGCCCTCTCCCTCGAACGCCGCAGGAGAGGGTGACCCACGAACCCGCGCGGGAGGTAGAGCTCTGGCTCAGCCCGGCCTCCACCCCAGCAAGGATGATGAACATCCTTGAAGCTGAGGGTGGGACCAAGATCGCAGCCTGGCTTGCTTCTCCCCACCCAGGGGCTGGTGGTCACCGTCTGGGGTGACCGCCGGCGGAGGGGTGCAGCCGGGCTGCGTGATGAAAATCCTTGAAGCCGAACGATGGCTGAAAGGTACCAACTCCCACGGAGTTGTGTTCCCCCAACGACGAGGCGGAAAGACGGCGGATCTCCCCCATCCGGGGGCTCGGAAGGTGGAAAGACACGATGCATAAGGGAGCGCGAAGACATGGTCGCCTTCCAAAGGGGTCACCCTCCTTTTAAAGGCGGCTCTCCCTACTCGCGTCCCCAGCCATCACGGGCTGAGTCTTCTCCAACACACTCCAAGGTCCTCCCCTACGGCGCGGGGGCGGGGTCCCACACGTCATGCAAGCCGACTCAGAGCAGAAGAAGCCAAACCGCCATGCGCGGTGCGTACGACCGCCCAGCAGTTACAAGCGACCCTCCACTTTTGCCCAGACCAGCGGGCGAAAGGGCGGGCAGCCGTGCAGGCAGCATGCAACCGCGCCAAGTGGGCGCACTTCTCCGACTCCCAACACGCCCGGCATGGAGGCCCAGGCCCACGCGTCATGCAACCGATGCGCCGGTTGCTACGTGTGGGTAACTGCACCGCCACCTGCGCCACCACCGCGCCTCCTCGACTGCGGAACCAATACCGCGACTCAAGGCCACCCAGCGCACGACCCAATGGCTCCAGCCTGGCGCGACGGTCAATACGACCGAAGACGGGCCGGCAGTAATGGCGGTGGCAGGCGGGCAGGTGCAGCGGTCACGTCGTCAGCCAAGTTCACGTCCCATCCGGGGGCAGCGAGAGGAACCTCTCTCACGGCGTGAAGGCAACGCGCCCGTGACCCGTTCCTCGAACGGCCCACGCACGCACAACGACTACCCTGCG
Organism: Zea luxurians; assembly: GCA_029449295.1. Taxonomy (NCBI): domain Eukaryota; kingdom Viridiplantae; phylum Streptophyta; class Magnoliopsida; order Poales; family Poaceae; genus Zea; species Zea luxurians. The sequence goes on along the minus strand of JAOPSE010000013.1, from coordinate 61,179,598 downwards.
AACTACTCGCCCTGTCGCATCAACTCCGCGGCGGGACACGCGGCGCCTCTGGCAGGAGAAGCGAGCGACGCTTCGCCTTCGCCGTAATGACCGCGTCAAAAAAAGGTACGCCACATCGTTCGATTTCGTATCCTTTTCCGTTTTTCCTCTTTCTCTCTCTTGCAACAGGGACCGGGAAAGGGGGATACCCCAAAAAGGATCCTTCCCCGAGAAGCAACCAGGCTCCGAGCCCCCCTACTGATCAGAGGTTCGAAGGCTGGCCCCCCGGAAGGGTTCAACAGCCGCCTCAGATCGCGTGGGCCCTACACCCACTACTGGTCAGAGGTTCGAAGGCCGGCCCCTCGAAAGGGTTCCACGGCCGCCTCAGGCTACTCGGGCTCCGTGCCCATTACTGATCAGGGGTTCGAAGGTTGGCCCCCGAAGGGTTCACAGCCGCCTCAGACGTCGAGCGAGGGATGACCATGGGTACGTTCGATACATAACCGAGGCTCGGGCTGCGCTCCCAAGGTACCCTAGGACATTTCCAAGACCAGCGGGAACGATCTTGTAACAGAATCCCATCAGAGGGAGGCATCGAGCCCTCAGACCCCGTCACCAGGGGACCGGGTCTGGCAGATCACCCGCAGGTACTTTTGGGCGTGCCTCTGGGCCCCTAGCCGACCCCTAACGAATGGGGCACGGACGTCCACTCGGATTACCCGCTTGCAGCTCATCGGAGACACCATGTTCGGCGCCCATCGAGGGCAACATGGCGCTTTCCCCCCCTCCTCCTTGCGGAAAGGCGACGCATGGGCGTATGTAAAAAAGCCGAGTCTACCCCTGACCGCCCTCTCGCTCTGTGCAGAGGCTCGTGGGCTGCTCTCGCAAACCTGGCTCCGGCCGAACCGTTGACAGCGTCAACATACCAGCCCGAGAACTTGGGACCCGACCGTACACCTGGGCTACGGCCAGTTCGCATGAGGGAACGACCAGACCAGCCGAAGCACTACGTAAGGCAGTAAGACCTCGAAGGAGTGAAACCACTCCTCCGAGGCCTCGGGGGCTACACCCGGCGGGTACGCTCGCGCGCACCCACCGGAACAAAAGCGCAACCGAGAAAGGCTGGTCCCCTTGCAAAAAAGTGCGACGAAAGCCTCCAAGCGAGTGCAAACACTCCCTTCGAGGCTCGGGGGCTACTGTCGGGGACCATAATTAGGGGTACCCTCAAGGCTCCAAATTCTCAGCTGGTAACCCCCATCAGCACAAAGCTGCAAAAGCCTGATGGGTGCGATTAAGTCAGGGATCAGTCCATTCAAGGGACTCGATCACGCCTCACCCGAGCCTAGCCTCGGACAAGGGCAGCCGACCCCGGAGGATTTCCGCCTCGCCCGAGGCCCCCCTTCAGCGGCGAACATATTTCCGGCTCGCCCGAGGCCCTGCCTTCGCCAAGAAGCAACCCTGACCAAATCGCCGCACCGACCGACCAAATCACAGGAGCATTTAATGCAAAGGTGGCCTGACACCTTTATCCTGACGCACGCCCCCCAGCCGGCAGAGCCGAAGTGACCGCCGTCACTTCGCCGCTCCACTGACCGGCCTGACAGAAGGACAGTGCCGCCTGCGCCACTCCGACTGCGGTGCCACCTGACAGGGTGAGACTGACAGGCAGTCAGGCCCGGCCAAAGACACCATAGGAAGCTCCGCTCCGCCCGACCCAGGGCTCGGACTCGGGCTAAGTCCCGGAAGACGGCGAACTCCGCCCGACCCAGGGCTCGGACTCGGGCTAAGTTCCGGAAGACGGCGAACTCCGCCCGACCCAGGGCTCGGACTCGGGCTAAGTCCCGGAAGACGGCGAACTCCGCCCGACCCAGGGCTCGGACTCGGGCTAAGTCCCGGAAGACGGCGAACTCCGCCCGACTCAGGGCTCGGACTCGGGCTAAGTCCCGGAAGACGGCGAACTCCGCCCGACCCAGGGCTCGGACTTGGGCTAAGTCCCGGAAGACGGCGAACCTCGCCCGACCCAGGGCTCGGACTTGGGCTCGGCCCCAGAAGACGACGAACTCCGCTTCGCCCGACCCCAGGGTTCGGACTCCGCCCGGCACCAGCCGGCGATCTCCGCCTCGCCCGAACCTGGGGTTCAGACCCGACCTCGGCCATGGAAGACAGACTCGACCTCGGCTTCGGAGGAGCTTCCACATCGCCCAACCTAGGGCGTAGACCAGCCACGTCAACAGGAGGCGCCATCATCACCCTACCCCGAGCTGACTCGGGCCGCAGGGAACAAGACCGGCGTCCCATCTGGCTCGCCCCGCCAGATAGGCAATGATGGCGCCCTACATACTCTGTGACCACGGCGGCTCTCAACCCCCTTACGGAAGCAAGAGGACGTCAGCAAGGATTCAACCGCTCCGACAGCTGTCCCTCTGCCAGGCTCCATCGCTCCTCCGACGGCCACGACATCACACCAGCTGGGTGCCAAAATCTCTCCGGCTGCCACAACGGCATGTACTTAGGGCGCTAGCTCTCCTCCGCTAGACACGTAGCACTCTGCTACACCCCCCATTGTACACCTGGATCCTTTCCTTGCGCCTATAAAAGGGAGGACCAGGGCCCTCTTAGAGAGGGTTGGCGGCGCGGGGACGAGGACGAGACACGCGCTCGCTTGGAGCCGCTCGCTCCCTCTCCCGTGTGGACGCTTGTAACCCCCCTACTGCAAGCGCACCCGACCTGGGCGCGGGACGAACACGAAGGCCGCGGGATTCCCACCTCTCTCACGCCGGTCTCCGGCCGCCTCGCTCTCCCCCCTTCGCGCTCGCCCTCGCGCTCGACCCATCTGAGCTGGGGCATGCAGCGACATTCACTCGTCGGCTCAGGGACCCCCCGGTCTTGGAACGCCGACAGATGGAGATCTAATACTAGATTAGATGGCGCTTGATCTGTTATTTGTATTCTTTGTGTGGTCTCCTTTTATTGTGTTTGGTTTGAGGATTGAGTTTGTCGATCATCTTCTCTCTCCTCATTATTTTATTTGATTTGTGGAATAGAATAAGTTGATCTACACTATTTCATTTCTCATAAGCTAATAATTAGTAATAATACGAGGAATGAGTTCATCCACCAAATTTGTGAAATGAACTCAAGATGCACTCATCCACCACCTCATTTAGAATGAGTTGACTCTTCATCTTCTAAGTGCGTTTGGTTGCAATGACAGGACGGGACGGGATAGGACGATCCCTCAAATAAGGTTGTTTGGTTCAGGGTTAAACGTTGGGACACGACTATTTCAATGTTGTCCCAGTTATCCCGCAAAATTGGAGGGACAAGAGAGGATGCCAGGGGACGTCTCTGTTCTGACTGTCCCGTAACCAAACGCACCTTAAATGTCCAATGGATAACTTTGAATGGTTCTTTATTTATGTTTATACAAAATTTTAGTACGTAGTACAAGCAACCGATCTACCAGTCCAAACTCCAAAGACGAACGAAAAGATGGAGTAGCGGACCACATAGCCGAAACGGCGAGGAGGGAGGAGATTGCAGATGTCTCGTTGCATGGCAGCACAGGTGTACTAGTCCCAGCAGCAGCAGGCGGGCGATTGGGCCAGGCCCCCTCTCTCCGTCCCTTTCCGAGCCACGCAAACGCATCCTTCCACGTGATGAGATTTTAGACATGTTTGGTCCGTTACCTAAGTTGCTATATTTTATTTAACTTTTCTGTCTAAAGTTAGTTATTCAATTCGGATGACTAACTTTAGACAGAGTGTAGCTACAAACAAAAAAAGACCCTTCATGCAAAAGGCAGGAAGGCAGAGGCTAGCATTCACCCTAGGCGCGCTTGCGGAGAAAAGATTGGCGACCATCGGGCATTGGCCGATTTAGGTGTGAGCGTGACCAATGACCGTGCAAGTCCCATCCCATGCCACAAGCCGAAAAGCCTTGCCTTTCCCGTTTTCACTAATTGGTTTGCTTGATTGAACGTACACTTTGCCCGCTCGTGGTTGCACTGCCTTGCTCTATACCGCTTGGAGCATGGCAGTTTGGCAGAGAAGCTCCGCAATCTAGGTAATCGTGTGGCCGTGTGGAGACAGAAACTGGAGGTGCATGACCGGGAACGACCGAAGTCCGGAAAAGTGTTGTGGTAGAGATGGCAACGGGCCTCAATCCCTATTTTCTCGAGATAATTCTTCCATTAAGGCTTATTTGGTAGTGTTGAAGGCTAAAAAGAGCCTGGCGGATGGTTCGGTCCTGAGACCGGACGGTCCGCGGTGGTGGCGCGGACGGTCCGCGCGCGCGCAGAGTCAGTTAGGGTTCCTAGTTTCTCGCAGGATTTGTTACCTAAAACCGCGGGATTAACTCGGGAAACAGTTGGAAACGGATCCAGACCTCCCCCTTTATATAGATGAAGGGCTACGGCCGATTGAACCCCCAACAATCGATCAAATCCAATCTATTACTCATTTTTACCTTATGCATTAGGAGTAGTTCTAGTCTAGTTCTAGTTTAGCCCTAGTTTAGCCTTCCAATCCCCAAATTCTCCGTCTCTCTTCGACTCTACGTCGATTAGAGGAGTCTAGGTCGGCCTGTCCGAGCCTAGACAACTCCTAGAATCTCTCCTCCCTGACGGGGTCCCTCCTGGGAGCGAGATCCAGGCGCCGCCGGCGATCCTCCGTCGCCCCTGCGCACACGCGGACCGTCCGGCCCCAGGGCGCGGACCGTCCAGCCGTCAGGCAGGGAACCCGTGCTCCTGCGCCAGGTCGCGGACCGTTCGGCCCTGTGCCGCGGACCGTCCGCGCCTGACCAGAGAGCACCTCCGCCTCGCGCCAGGTCGCGGACCGTCCGGCCCTGTGCCGCGGACCGTCCGCGCCTGACCAGAGAGCACCGTCGCTGGTTCTTTTGAGTAATTGACGCCTCCAAAAAGGTGTCAACAGGTAGCAAAGATATCGGAGGGATTTTCACCACTCCAATACCTTCATGTATCTTTGCTTCTAAACAAGCTCTTAGTGGATGCGGATGAGGAAGCTTCTTCCCTACGGAGACGTAAACTGGAAAAAAAAACCATAGGTAAACGGGGGACTGTAACACCCGACTTTAAAGGACAAAGCCAGGTGCACCTCATACATGCGCCAAGAAGACAACATATATAATAACAGAGTGTATAGAGATAAATGTCATGAAACATCAGAGTATTTATTACATAGCGGAAGACTTAAGACAAAATAAAAGAATATAAAACGAACTAAGGATCGTTGGCGCCAATGTCGACTGAGAAACGCCACCTAGATCAGATCAAACTCCTCGCCTTGTGGCTCCTCCTGAACCACCTGCTCTTCTCCTGTGGGGGGTGTGAGACAGCAAGAGTGAGCTCACATACGTTCATAGCTCAGCAAGTCGTGGGGAATAATGTGGCATGAACTCACCAAAGGTGGGAGTTCATGAGGTGTAAGGCTGATCAATGAAATAAAGGCTGAAGCTGAGCATTGCTTTTATAAGTTGGTCAAAATTTTATTAGCGGTTACTAAGTGTAAGTAAATACCAAACCATAGTAATAATAAGTAAAAGTAATAATAAAATAATCCCAAATGCAATGAAATGACAGGTTAAGTTTAAGTTCCATAATTTAATCATGTGAGTGTCCGAGCCGCTCATGACCGTGAGCACGGCTAGTATACCAGTTTTACACTCTACAGAGGTTGCGCATCTTTACCCACAAGTCGTGTTACCCATTTGCCACGGAGTTGATCAGACTCCATACACCTCTACCAAGGAAGCGAGGCAGGGTACCACTACGAGGCCTTTACAAAGTTCCACTAGCTTCAGACTACCCACTACAGTTTATAGGAAGCTCCAGTGCAGGGTTCTTGCCTGACCGCCATCGCAGCAAAATCAACCCAAGGACCTCCCTACACTGACCACTCCCCTACTGCCCTTGCCCCTTTCGGGTAAGGTAGCCCTCCACTAGCTTTCCTAGTTAATCAGCCAAGGGCGTCCCATTAAACCCTTGTGGTAGAACTGTTTTCCCGGGTGGTTCTCCATGTTCCCATTAACATAATGATCTTATCATGAACATAAAATAATGAACAGATAATAACAAGTGTAAAAATGAGTGATGAATATCTCTATACCCAATTCCACATAAAGCAATAACATGTACTACCCAAAACTTTAGTAGTAAAACCAGTGGTGAAGCAAGGTATAAAGATAGTCAAATCTAGGGTATCCTATTGGGTCCCATTAAAATTAACCTATGCAGATCATTATGAATAATAAGAACATGAATGGGTAAAAGAAGTGATCAAGGGCACAACTTGCCTTCAACGAGCTCCTGCTCAGCTACTTCCACTTGTTGAACCTCAGATTCCACAATGGCTTGCTCGTCTACTCGCATCAACGCAATACATATATAGCATAGCATAAATTAACATCACACCAAACATGCAAATGGAATATACAGTAATAAACTAGACATTAAAATATGATCATAGGAACTGGAATCACTAAATTTGGAGTTATATATTTTAAGTTATGGATTTTCTAATGTTTTATGTGCTTAATACAAGATTAAGTGAAAGAATAATTTTAATGTGTTTGTCATGTCAGAACAGAGGCACTAATGGGTAGACAATATTATTACAAAAATCTAGGAACTGGAATGGACCAATTTGGAGTTCATATGCATTTTCTATGAATTATACAAATTCTAGGTATTGTTTTTATTTTAAAAACTCATTTTCTAATTCATTTTTCTGATTTAATAACCCTCTGGACGGGGCCTCATTTTCTGGAAAACGCAGGGGCTACGGTGCAACATTCCCAAGACTCAGAAAACCCCAGGCAGGGACGGCGGGTTTAATACAGTATTTCTTAGGGTCTCATACGCAAACGTTCACTCGCGAAGGGGTAAGTTCATATTTCAGCCACACGATCCACAATGGGTGGCCCAGATTAGACCTCCGGTTACTTGAACCGGTATGCCATGATATCCGTTGGATCGGACAACAACGCTCTAGATTTTAAAAGAACCCAAGTGAATCGCGCCCGCACGATCAAAAATCTACGGATCCGGTCCTCCAGCGCGAACGGGTAGGGCACATCTAATCTTAACCGCAGCCTAGGAAATCGACGGCGCAAAACACTCCCCTAACACCGACGGAGGGGCACGGCGGCACGCGCGTTGCCGCGGCGGACGCCATCGCCGGCGAACGCGCCCAGCGGTAAACCCGGCCCGATTCACGCACCTGACTCGGTTTCCATGATCACTCGACTACTACGAAGCACATGGCTAACACATATTCATGAAACGATCCGCCCAGGCCCCTGCCCACGGCGGAACACTGATTCACGGCGGCGCGGACCCTGCTAGACGCAATTCACCGCCGAGCCATCATCCTAAGCTCTAATCTCGACTTCCCGAGGTGTGAGTGAGGTCGATTCAAGCGTAATAGAAGGTTTTTGTACCTGATTACGAGATGAAGGTGGCGAAGACCCGCCGCTACGGTCGCTACTTTCCCCTAGGTCTCCGGCGACAACAGCTCACGGCGCACAGGGTTTGTGATTGTGGCGGCGGTCTAATGGGCTAGGGTACAAAGGCATGCGACTGCCTTAAATCCCCCCAAGGTCGGTGAGCTAAGGCGAGCGGCACCCGATTCCTGCGGCGTCACACGCGCGCGGTTCGGTTGAAGGAGAAGAAGCGCTGACAGCTGGGGCCAGCGAATCAGTGAGTGGAGCGAGAAGCGAGCGGCTGGGGCGCGGGTCCCGCAGGCAGAGATCGTGAGGGTGAGCGAGCGCGCGGTTGCGATGCTGCCACGATGGGCCCACATGTCGGCACCGAGGACTGGAATGGGTCGCGCGGGTTGCATCTTCTGTTGGGCCGAATAGGGTGAAGCCAGCCCAAACTAGGTTTTAGTCTTTTTCCATTTTATTTTCTATTTTCTTTTCTCCTTTTTCCAATTCAAACTCCAATTTGAATTTGAATTCGAATTCCATAGCAAACTTGTCTCCAAATTAAATATCCCACTTGAATATGACATGGGATAAATTAATTTATTTTTAAGAAATTTTATTTGGTGATGGATAATTCTTTTCCCCCCTTCTCCACATTTCTTTAAAATTTTGCTTTCCAAAAATAGAATTTAAATCCATGTGTCCATTAATATATTAACAATGCCTTTATTTTATTAGCCACAAATGCACAATCAAGTAAAACTCAGCATGATGCATGATTTATTTAGGTGTTATTGGTTATTCAATCCCCTTTTGATGGTGTTTATTCACATGTGATATTAACTAGAGATGTTACACACATATAGATAAAGGAAATACTCTCTCTTCATATGAGTTACAAATTTAGGCATTACAGGGACGAAGAAGCATTCTCCATTCTCGTTCCCGCGAGGACCTATTAAACTTGCATGTGACGATGTTTTCGTGCAATAGTTAATGGTAGAAATAAAAATTTATCTTGTCAAGAGATCACCCATTATACAAATGTGTCCATTTTGATATACATATTATGATTTCTTACATCTGATAATGTGTTTAAGTGACAATGTTTTGCATAATAACAGAGTGCGTACATTCTATATATAATTTAAGCTCGTATGGGAATCCCTGTCTCGGAGATTTAACCCACGGCGAACGGAGATAGGAAAAAAATGTCTCCCATAAGTATTTGTATGGATCCCATGCGATTGTTTTGTTCGGTTACAGAGGGTTTGAGGGGGATTGAAGAGAATTAAATTCCTTCCTATTTAAAATTATATAAAAAGGGATTTTAATCCCACTCAATCCTTTATAATCTAGATGCAACCGGATAATACCTCATTCCCTGGCAGGAAATTCCTCGTTGCCATCCCGTGTGAATGTGCAGATCGCAGCTGCGCAGGAGGATGTGTGTGGCGAGATAGCGGCGCTTCGCGTAGGATTATTGGTCACCCTCTTCACTGTCACAACACTTCTCCTCTGTCTATCTATTTATTTAAACATATTTTAAGGTAACCATAAAATTTTATATCAACTATAGATAATTTATAACAAATTGTATATGCATATTAAGGATAGTTAATAAGTCATAGATCTAGTGTAGATTCGACGTTACTGACTTCATTTGTATGGCCAACAACAAATATGATCATATCTAAACATTCGATTGACATGTCCACATTAAGACCTATGGGGTCGAGGTTGTGCACCCCACATTGTCTTCTATCTCTCACTCAAAGTTGCTCTCTCTCTCTCTCTCTCTCTCTCTCTCTCTCTCTCTCTCTCTCTCTCTCTCTCTCTCTCTCTCTCTCTCTCTCGTGCCCCTGTCCCCACCCGACGATCGTCCGCGCGTCCGTCCCACCATGCTCTCTCTCTCTCCCATCCTTTCCCACCACCCATGCTTAATGCCTGCGCCTGTGTCACTGCCACTGGTTTGGGGCTATGTGTGCACCCTCTAGCGCTCCTCCCCGTCCAATGAGCAAAAAAATGTTAAAGATCTAGAAATATTATACCACATGCAAAATAAAATCAACTATAACATACTACGTTGGTCATCACCACCATTATTTAACAACTCGTCATCGTTGTCCTAATCGTCTACTAAAACTTGGCCTGTGTTGCTAGGCACACCTTCCTCTGTCTGATTTGCCTTGTAATTGTAGAGTTCAACCTCCAATTGATTAGCGTCCTCACACATCCCAACGCCATCCTTCGCTTGTTGTTTTTTTATGTGGTACTCTCACTACCGGAATCAGCTTCTTTGCCGTGTGTCTGAGACACACGGCAAAGTCTATTATACACTCGGCAAACGCTTTGCCGAGTGTTACACTCGGCAAAGAACGCTCGGCGAACTGTACATCGGCAACAGCATCTTTGCCGAGTACTTTTTGTCGGGCACTCGGCAAAGACTTTGCCGAGTGCCATTGGCACTCGGCAAAGAAAAGTCACCGTCACGGCGCCAAGTGACGGTGACGGATCCTTCGCCGAGTGCCCACGGCGACACTCGGCAAAGGAGGTTTATTTGCCGAGTGTCTGGTGGACTGGCACTCGGCAAAGAACCCTCCAGTGGGCCCCTTTGCCAGTCCCTTTGCCGAGTGCCTTGGCTGTGGCACTCGGCAAAGACATCTTTGCCGGTTCCCAGGTTGCCTTCTTTGCCGAGTGCCATGGTCAGCACTCGGCAAAGACATCTTTGCCGGTTCCCAGGTTGCCTTCTTTGCCGAGTGCCATTTTCAGCACTCGGCAAAGACGGCTTTACCGGTTCCCAGGTTGCCTTCTTTGCCGAGTGCCATGGTCAGCACTCGGCAAAGACATCTTTGCCGGTTCCCAGGTTGCCTTCTTTGCCGAGTGCCATTTTCAGCACTCGGCAAAGACGGCTTTACCGGTTCCCAGGTTGCCTTCTTTGCCGAGTGCCATGGTCAGCACTCGGCAAAGATGGCTTTACCGGTTCCCAGGTTGCCTTCTTTGCCGAGTGCCATGGTCATAGCACTCGGCAAAGAACCCTTTGCCGAGTGTTACACTCGGCAAAGTGACCAGGATGTCCCTTTTTTATTTGTTTTTGCTGTTCCATCCTTTGCTGTTTCATGGCTTTATTTGAATTTCTTCGAAAAATTCAAATTTGAACTGCAGGTCACTCGAAACTTGGAAAACCGTGCATGAAAAATGATATTCATGTTACTTAGCATAAGTTACGACCGATTCCATGAGCGGACCGAAAACTTCGAGCAACATGCTCACTAAACATGGCCGTGAACTTGCCATCCACATGTTTAAAAATTGTATAAAACACAAACAAAGTCAGAAAATCATGAAACTTGTCCACGTGTCATGATATCATATGTACAGGTTGTGATAAAAAATTGAGAATGTTTGGAGAAAGTTGTGAGACATTATGTGTCGAAACCTAAGAGAACCACACATGAAATCATAGAGTTTCAATGTGGATCTCTTAGGTTTGTACACATAGTGCGTTACAACTTTCTCGAAACTTTTTCAAATTTTTATCACAGCCTCTACATATGATATCATGACACGTGGACAGGTTTCATGATTTTCTGACTTTATTTATGTTTTATACAATTTTTAAACACCTGGATGGCAAGTTTACGGTCATGTTGAGTGAGCATGGTGCTCGAAGTTTCCGGTCCGCTCCTGAAATCGGTCGTAACTTGTGCTAAGTAGCATGAATATCATTTTTGCATGCACGGTTTTCCAAGTTTCGAGTAACCTGCAGTTCAAATCTGAATTTTCCGAAGAAATTCAAATAAACAAACTAAATGTACTAGGTATAGAAAACACTGTTATAATTGTCACAAAATGGTACATGTTGGTCTACATAGTGTAGGAACATACCACAAAAAGTTTGGTGACCAAAATAAAAAAATTAAAAAAATGATTTGCCGAGTGTCTACATAGGACACTCGGCAAAGACCCTTTTTGCCGAGTGCCAGATATTTGACACTCGGCAAAGACTGACGGCCGTCAGTTGTAGACGGCCGCTAACGGCCCTTTGCCGAGAGCCGTATTTGCCGAGTGCTTGACCCTCGGCAAAGCAGTCTTTGCCGAGTGCTTGTATGTGCCGAGTGTTCTACACTCGGTAAATCAACTCTTTACCGAGCGCAGAACTTTGCCGAGGGCGGTACTCGGCAAATTCTGCTTTGCCGAGTGCCCGATAAAAAACACTCGGCAAAGCCTTCGGCACTCGGCAAAGGCACGGATTCCGGTAGTGTCTTAGGGATGCAAACGGATAAGATCAGAGCGGATAACATATTTTTCATATTCTAATCCTATTTTTGTGGCCGGATTTAGATCAGAGCAGATATTACATGGTTGTGGATATGGATATAGATTTTTTTATATATAAAATGGTACTGAGTCAGAATAGTGTCGGAGCGGAAGCGAATTTCAAAGATCAGATAATACATGTCTACGTCTATTTTTATAGTGGTCAATAATCTATAAATTGAAGTTTAATAATTAACAACATAACTTGAGTATAACTATAAATAACTAAGTAGGTAAATAATAAATAGCATTATGTGACACTTGGTAGCAAACGGAACTTGGTAGAAGTTCATCTGCACTTAATAGGACTATAAAAGTAGTGAACAAAATATAGATTCTTAATTAACTAGAAGTAGCTTTTGTACTTTCTGTCCTTTAGTCCTCTTCATTTTTAACTGTAGATGACAATCCGTTCATTGCCATGAATAAAAAGGACATGCATAAGTTTTTGTACTACTACTAGATAAACATTTATAACCTTCTCCTTACAAGCATATATAAATGTAAAAATATACCGCAATATGTATAGCCAGCAATAGGATTATTCATCACCCTCTTCAACTATTTTTTCCTACAAATTTTAGCATTTACAACTTTTTGTCAGCAGTATGTAAGAAATATGTTTCAAATTCATCGGTCGTCACAATATATGTAGTGAGTCTTAAACTAATCTGATATTATTCTATTATAAGCATCGGATAATCTACGTTCAATTATCGGATACTTCATATCCATCAGATTTTAGTGATACATATCCTACTCCACATCCACACGTAGATCGGATTCACCGCATGAATATAAAAAATCCTCCACCATATCCACATCACTTGCACCCCTACTCTGGTTCAACTAGACCAATGAGCTTACAAAGTCTAGAATTGTTCTTCGCCTCCTTTTTATGCTTCTTTGGCTTTCTTCTATCAAACATGACATGATCCACCTTAGTGGCATGCTCATCGTGTTATTCTTTCCCTATAAACAGGAATACAATAAGTTGTGCACGTACATTAAAACAAAAAATAGGGTCACAAAATAATAACATAGCCCAAACACTCACTAGGCAGTTCAGCAACAAGGTCCTTCATGAATTGCTTTTTAAATTTTTATGCCACCCTTGCCCTGTCGTCCTTAGCCTCCTGCTTGGCAGCTCGCAACCTTTGCATCTCCCTACCGTACCACTTATTTGTACTTGAATGTATCGGGTAAAGTATAACCTGTTCCCATGTTTGACGATGTAGCATCTCTTTGTAGAGCTTAGGAAAGTGTTCATGAGCTGAGATCCACACTTTAATTTTTTGTTGCATTGCTTGCTTCTGTCTGATTGTATCTTCGAACTCACGTTTAAAACTAAGCCTTAGTGAACTTCATCAACATATTTGCACAATGCTAGAGAGCTTCGATATATGCTCCTTTTTGGCCTTTTTGCTTGGGCTCCTGTCAATGTGACTTAGGTCCATAGATGCACTCACTGAAAGGTAGTTCCAATATCTGTGCTACAAATTATGAGAAATTGTTAATGCTAGACAAACATATATAAGTTTGAAGAGAAGCAAACATGCGGTTACTTCGTTCTTGTTACGGTACTTAAACTCTAGCTAACCCCTAGGTGCAAGGATAGTTGGATCTCCGTAGTCGCACAGATCAGAGAAGAGTTCTCAAATCATTCATTGACGTCGTCTTTAGTCTTCTCCTCATCTATCATGAGTGTAGGGGATAGGGAGGTGTAACCCACCGCGCTTGAAGTGCTTGTATGGCCATCTTTCTTGACCATGAACAAGTTGATGCCACAAGCTTAACAGTAATCTATGGCAAATGAGAAACTAAGCTGACACGTTACTTCTATGGTAGCGTAAATCCAGATACCTTGACATTGTAACCTATGGCGTCAAGTCATATAAAGGTATGCACAATCTCATTTAATATGCGGTTTCTTGAGAGGTCTCTAAAGGTTAATCAATCTAAATATGATTTTATTTTTACTGTTTTTTTTTTAAAAAAATAAGACTAGAATAGTAAATCGGCATGGCTAACGGGTAGTACTTATCCAGGTTGTACACCACCTGACCTCTCCCGTCTCCATTATTACTCCGGCACTTTGGTGGACGTACGCAGGGGGTGCATGCATGGGTGGAGAGGCAGAGACCGACATGCATGGTGATGATGGTCGAGCCCTACACACACAACACATACACGTCCGATCCCCTCTCGCAGTCGCGGCCCATGCTCCTCCTCCCAGCGACGCGTCATGGCGCAGTGCGTGCAATACAGCGCGCTGCCCTTGCCCCTGCGCCTGCGCCTGCGATGCAGAGACGCCGCGGCATGCATGCATGCGCTCGGCTGGCACTGGCACACGGCCGGGCCGGGGCCGGGGCCGGTCCCTTTCTGCCGTGCCGCCTGCTGCTACGCTTTACTCTTCCGGCCGCCGGCCGCTTTTCCCCGCTAGTAGCTTGGCATGCGATGCGAGCGGGGAAAAAGCTTGCAGCCTTGGTTGATAAGGACAAGGGAGGCCTTTCGCTGGCTGCTTTGCTTTGCCTTTGCCTTTGCCTTTCCTTCTGCTTGAGCTTGATCTCTCTGTGTGCCCGGCTTTCCGTTCCGTGTCAAGGACAGCAGCCATTAGCCGGCCGGCTTGATCGATCGCGTGTCCCTCTCCTCCTCCTTCCGATTCCCTATCGTCCCCCAGCTGGGTCGGTCGATGAGCTGGAACGTGCATGTGCCTCTCTCTCTCTCTCTCTCTGACGATGTGTGTAATGGCTGCCGCTGCAGTGCTGCACCAGCCCCATGCATGCACGTGATCGCGCGCCTTTGTCACGGCTAAATAAACAGCTAGGCTGCAGCCAGGGATACGCTTTAAATGGACACCACACACAGAGCGGGCCGGGCGGGCGCGCCGCAGTAGTCGTAGCTTTCCAGCAGCAGGTAGGGGCGGCGCGAGCACGATCGAGCGCGCAGCGCTGGCTCAGTTGAGGCGGCCGGCGGCAGGCGTGCGTGTCGGCGGCGGGCCATCACGCGCATGTGCCAAGTGGTGCAGTGGAGCTGAACGCCGGCTGAACCGCTGCGCTAAACCACCACCTGTCGCGTCTTGTCGCTTTTCTCCTAACGTAACGCGAGGTAACAAGCGTCCTGCTTTTGCAGCTCTACGCTGACGACCCCCTCTCGGCACGGCAGAACTGTAAAGCGCGGGCCGTCGTTACCGACATCACCTGATCTGCTTCCGCCTTTGTGCATATGCAAACTGTAAAGCCAAGAGGGACCGGGACGGGAGTACGTACATACACGGCCGGCACAGTCGCAAAAAGAAAGAAAAGAAAAGAAAATGGAAAGCAGGGCAACCGTGTGCGTACGTCGGCTTTATTTAACTAACCGATGGAGTTATCGATTCAGTCGTCGTGGAATTCGTTCACACCAAACGCCGCGTGGGGAGAGCATGCATAACTAGAAACGCAGCAGTGCCTGGATGGTGTCGCCGTGGACGCAATCCGGACGGAGAACCTCTCGCGCGCCGGCGGCGCTCTCTCTCTCATTTTATTTACTGACTTGTGCTGCTACTTGCATGGGAAACACTTGTACTTAACGATCCGTCCACGACGCACACGCATAAAATAAAGGAAAGATTGCATCCGCTGCAACTGCAAGCGGCTAGCTCATTTGCCTACAGCTACAAGAAAACGATCTGGGGCGCTTTCCCTCGGTCTCACTCTACAGTCGTTGGGTGTTTATTGTAGCAGTCTAAATAGCTGACTTTTAACTTAAAATAAATATCCTTGTAATAATACTTCTGACAGTCTCCCACCCTTTCCTCTTTTTTTTCCCTTTCCCTTTCAAGGATTTGATATCGCCGTGCTTTTAGAACGTCCATCCAAACAAAGGTCAAAAGCGAAGGGGGCGCCTCTTTTGGTTTCTGGCCAAAGCCAGCCGGGTCCCCTCCCCCCCCAACCCAATCGTCTCCTGGTCCCGATTCCCCAAACGCAACGAACCTTGATATCGCGTCGCCGGCCAAAGTGCGAAACTACCACCCCTCGCTTTTCGCATTTGCGTCACTCGCCCCAACCCCAACCAAGGCGCAGCCGCGCTGGACGGCTCAAGAGAAATAGATAACAAGCGCGCGTCGGCGTCCGTCCCTCGTCGTTGTTGCCGCGCGGTTTTTGGCAGCTGCCCCGCCCGCCCGCCCGTTTCATCCAGTCAACTGTTTCGTTGCCAGCCGGCCTGCCGTGCGCGCTGCTCCGGAGTCCGGAGCGCAGTAAGCACGAGTAGGACCGTCAGATCGGATCGACTCCCGTTAAGCTAACAAGTTATAGAGTCAACTTAGCTCAGCTTATTTACAAGCTCGATCTAGCAGAAAAAAAAACAATAGGTATATAATAATTAATTTCTAGTAAATTTCAAACTAATTTGCCAATACAAAATAGTAATTATACTAAGACCCCGTTTGTTTTCTTTCATGTTGAGGAATTGGAATCTTACTAATAGAATATACTATTTTTTATAATGTGACATTCCACCACTTTCTAAAGTTATCATATAAGCCTATCTCAAATTTATAGGGTCAGATATAGAAATTGATTCTATAGATTTACATGTCATTTTTCTGATGTACAACTTATAACAAACTCTTCTACTTACTTCGCTATAACATAAATGTAGTATATAACTATCTCTTTCATATGATTTAGGATAATATACAAATATATTACATATATAAATATATAAACTTAATTAGTTTTGTCTAAATTATAATTATTAAAATGGAATTCAATTCCAACGAAACAAACGTGGCCTAATAGTTTCACAGACCACATCAACGTAACACCAAACTAATACAACTCATCAATTCACAGTTCACACACATGTTCATCAATTTAACCCACAATTATACACACAATGATCAATTTAAACACATATACACATAGACCGGATATAAGGTCATCTCTTATTTTATCCTAATGTATTTTTCTCGGATACGGGTAGTTAAAATCCAGGATAGATACAGGACAGGATAGGACCAGGTAGTGGTGGACCCAAGTGGTGGCAAGCCTCGACTCTTGCCCATGCTCCTCCATTAGTGCTAATAAACTTATACACATGCAGCAAGCAGTACACATGGGTAAAAATTAGGCAAGGCTATATGTTTACAGCATGAGTACTATTTCTTCCCAGGCTCTTGAAGAATTTTGCGTCAGCCACTTGGACCGGATAATAATTCAGACGAGCAAGAAACGAATATCGGATATTACTCTGGTAGATAACGGATATTTGTCAGATAGTTTATCCCAATAATAATAGTTATCAAACCGTTGAACAAACCAATAAAATAAGAAAATATAACCATGTATATGATAGCTCAAATATAGAAAATTATACCTACAAAATTAATATCACGCAGCTCAAAGTTACTAATCACAAATACATTATAAAACAACACAATTACAAAAAAAAATCAGCAACACACATCCAAAGAGGCACAATCCACAAGTATACAATATATAGTAGATATCCAATAGAGTCATGTGATCGTGTCCAATCTAGAATAACATAATAAGTGAAGAAGTGCACACAACAATAAATATTGTCGGTACCCCAAATCAGGGGTACCCTCTCCTACAGCATGAAGGCATCGCACCCATGCGACGTCCCTGACCGCGCGGAGGACCACGCCTGACCCCGCCGGATGGGCAGGCCAAAGGACGCCACGTGGCAAGAGGAGACACCGCGCCCCAGTAAGGCCGGACCCCCGCAAAAGGACACCGGACCCCTATATACGAGTCCGGAGCCTCCGGGTAAGTCCGAACCCCAGCAGGGTCCCAGAGCAAAAAGGACCCTAATGTGTGCAGGGGTCCGGTGTTGACACGTGTGCGAGCCTCGCCTCTGCTTCCCGCTTAGGCGGAGACCCGCTGCTTGTGGCCCATGACATAAGCTACCGGGCCGACCCTAACGAAAAGCCGTGCAGCCCCTGCATTTATTGAGGAAAAGACGCGCTGCCTGCCACTGCGCAGATGGGCGACGTGCCCTCTCAGCATTAAATGCGTCCCGTCCCATCCGCTGGCAGGCGACGTCAAGGTCATCCAGCAGATAGCACACCTGCTGGGTCTGCTGGTGAATAGTATGCCTGTGATGAGCGGCGTGCTATACTCATCTTCTCTTCCGCAAGAAGCCTCCTCGGTGCGCCAGGGATACGCAGATCTCTGGTGTCATGGGAGAGAGGGTTGTCCCGACAACAGACATTAGAAGCTCCAAGTGCTATATTCTTTATGTACCTGGGCCCACATGTCGGGGCCCAGTCCCCTTTGTGCATGCCCCCTTCAACTATAAAAGGGGAGGCATGTGACGTTACATACACACCCAATCTTAGGCAGACACTCACAAGCTCATACAAGCCCCCGAGCAATACATCTCATAGTGGAGTAGGGTATTACGCTCCGGCGGCCCGAAGAACTCTAAATCCCCGTGTGTTCTTGCGCATTGTTCCTTCCCTCCATCAATCAAGCGAAACGCGTAAGCCCCTCCTCATCTCAGGACTCAGGGCGGGTGCACTCTGCCACCCGGCCGGAGATCTACTCTCCCACATTTGGCGCGCCAGGTAGGGGGCACTCAAGCCAATGATCTTCGGGTAGAACTCAACCGCAGGCATGCGGGAGAGGATGCCCGGGTATCTTTGGAAAGGGCGCGTGAGCGCCGCCAAAACATCAATGGGCGCAACCTCGATCAAGACTTCGCCGCGGTTGCGCCGCAGACGTCAATGGGCACCCGGTCCCATATGGGTGTCCCCTTGGCGGGAGTAGGCTGCGCCGCTCTAGCGGATCACATCCACGCGGCATCCTGGCCACCCAAGTTCCGGCCACACTTGCCAGAGAAATACGACAGAACATCAAACCCTTCGGAGTTCCTGCAGGTGTATGTTACCGCCATCACAGCGGCGGGTTGAGACATCGCCGTATTGGCAACCTACTTCCATGTGGCCCTGTCTGGACCAGCCCAGACTTGGCTCATGAACCTTGCCCTAGGGTCAATCTACACCTGGGAAGAGCTCTGTGCACAGTTCGTTGCGAACTTCGCCAGCGCTTACCAGCAGCATGGCGTGGAGGCCCACCTACACGCAGCGAGGCAGGAGCCCGAAGAGACCCTCCGGACATTTATCTCCCGCTTCACCAAGGTACGAGGTACTATTCCTCATATTTCCGATGCCTCCATCATCACAGCCTTCTGTCAGGGGGTACGTGATAAGAAAATGTTGGAGAAGCTGGCCACACATGACGTGGAGGCTGTCCCCACGCTCTTCGCTCTGGCTGACAAGTGCGCCAGAGCCGCCGAGGGCCGTGCATGGCTGTAACACCCGGTTTTAGCGGACAAAGCCGGGTGCATCTCATACATGCGCCAAAGAAGACAACATATATAATCACAGAGTGTATAGAGATAAATGTCACAATAATCAGAGCACTTATTACATAGCGGAAGTCTTACAAAATAAATGAATAACCATAAAACAAACTAAGGATCGTCGGCGCCAATGTCGACTGAGAAACGCCACCTAGATCAGATCGAACTCCTCAGTGTTAGGCGGCTCCTCTTCGACCACCTGTTCTTCTCCTGTGGGGGGGGGGTGTGAGACAGCAAGAGTGAGCTCACATACGTTCATAGCTCAACAAGTCGTGGGGAATAATGTGGCATGAACTCACCAAAGGTGGGAGTTCATGAAGTGTAAGGCTGATCAATGAAGTAAAGGCTGAGGCTAAGCATTGCTTTTATAAGTTGGTCAAAATTTTATTAGCAATTACTAAGTGTAAGTAAATACCAAACCTTAATAATAATAAAGAACAGTAATAGTAAAATAATCCCAAATGCGATGCAAATGTCAAATTGAATTTAAGTTCCATAATTAACCATGTGAGGGTCCGAGCCGCTCTTGACCGTGAGCACGGCTAGTATACTAGTTTTACACTCTGCAGAGGTTGCGCATCTTTACCCACAAGCCGTGTTACCCATCTGCCAAGGGGTCATGAATCCCATACACCTCTACCAAGGAAGCGAGGCAGGGTAACACTACGAGGCCTTTACAAAGTTCCACTAGCTTCAGACTACCCGCTACAGTTTATAGGAAGCTCCAGTGCAGGGTTCTTGCCGACCGCCATCGCAGCAAAATCAAACAAGGACCTCCCTACACTGACCACTCCCCTACTGCCCTTGCCCCTTTCGGGTAAGGTAGCCCTCCCCTAGCTTTCCTAGTTAATCAGCCAAGGGCGTCCCATTAAACCCTTGTGGTAGCACTGTTTTCCCGGGTGGTCGCTCCATGTTCCCATTAATTTAATGATCTTAACATGAACAGTAATAATAACAAGATAATAACAGAATAATCATGAATAGTGTATCTCCATACCCAATCCACATAAAGCAATAGCAAGTACTACCTAAAAATATTTCAGGGGTGAACAAGGTATAGAGGTAATCAAAACTGGGGTAACATAAAGGCTCCCATCAAAATTAACCTATGCAGATCATTAAAATTAATAAGAACATGGCTGGGAAAAGTAAGTGATCAAGGGCACAACTTGCCTTCAATGAGCTCCTGCTCAGCTACCTCTACTTGTTGAACCTCAGAATCCATAGTGGCTTGCTCGTCTACTCGCATCAACACAATACATACATTGTATAGCCAAAATCATCATCACACCAAACATGTAAATAAAATATACAGTAAAAATCTACACATTAAAATGAAATCATAGCAACTGGAATCACTAAATTTGGAGTTATAGAATTTAAGTTATGAATTTCCTAAGATTTAAGGTGATTATAATAGAATTAGATTATAAATTAATTTTCTAACAGAGTTCATGTCAAAACAGTGATTCTAAATGATAGAGAATAATATTACAAAATTTTAGAAATTGGAATGACTCAATTTGGAGCTAAAATGAATTTTCTATGCATTTTACAAGTTTCTAGATTTGTTTTTGTATTAAAAATGAATTCCTATAATTATTTCTCTGTTTTTAATCTCCTCTGGACTAGGCCTCGAATTCCAGAAAACACAGGGGCTAGCGCAGAAGATTCCCCAGACCCAGAGCACAGTGCACCAGGACGGCGGGTTGGTTTTAACTAAATCGAGGGGCCTTTGTGTTAAACTACGCCCGCGAAGGGGTACCAAGCGTTTCTGGCCGTCCGATCTAAAATCAGGGGCGCGGATTAGACCTCTACTCCCACGAACCAGTACGCCGCACTGACCATCGGATCAAGATCCTACGACTATGGTTTTAAATAGCGAGATCGCCTGGGAACCGTCCGATCGAAGATCTGCGGTCACCGTCTACTACCGCGAATGGTTATCCCCACATCGATTTACTACCGACCGATCAAGATCGGACGGCGCACGATCTCCACCCAAAGCGGCACGCGCCCAGCTCAATCGCAACCGCAGGGAAAGCATCTGACGGTCCACGATCCAACCTACCCCGAGCCACACGACTAGAATCCGATGGCCCGGATTAAAACGACGAAGGGGTATCTCTCTTCTAATCAGAGCCGTTCAACAAAAGATCAACGGCTCTGGTACTCTCTCCCACCTTTAGGCGCGCAGTACGGTGGCGCAGGGCCAACCGCGGTGGTGCCATGATCGACTAACGCCGGCGAGTCCCCATCCGCGCACAAGGGCCCTAAGCTCGGACTTTTGACGACGCTACACGATGCGCTATGCGAAACGAAAGGAATAGAAGGGTTCTTACCCCACGTGGTGGCGCAGAGACCCACGCCCACGACGACGCGACGAGGAGGAACTCCGACGAGCAATTCCCAGAGTCGCAGAGGCTAATCTTGCCCACGACGCAGCGGAGAACCCTCCCCCAGGCCTGGTGAAGATCACGGGCACCAAACAAGACACGGACAGTGTCCCTGCTGGAATTCCCGCCGCGGCGGCTCTCGTTCTCTCTCGCTCACGGCGTGCACGACAGTAGGTGATGGCGTAGATCTCGGTCGAAACGAAGGGGCTGGGTGTGGCGGCTAGGTTTATCGGCGTGAGGACCCGAGTCTAATTTATGTATGGAGGTAGGTCCGCCGTGGTCGGCCATGCCGGGAAGCTCGGCTTCCGTTGCGCAAATCCGATGGAGAGGGGGCTTCTGACTGGCAGGGTCCACCGCACAGCGCCGTGAAAAGGGGAGGCTGACTCGCGGGTCCGCGCAGCAGAGAGCGCCAGCGCGCGCGCGGGGCGAGGATCTGACCCGCGGGCCCTAGTCCTCAGTGGGCGCTGCACAGCGTGGCTCGAGTGGGCTAGCGCGGGAGTCACCTTAGGTGGGCCGAAATGAAGCAGATGGCCCAGGTAAGCTTTTATTCTTTTTCCTTTTTATTTTTCTTTCTATTTTCTTCATTTCTAAGGTTTAGTTTGAATTCAAATTTAGTACTCAAACTTGTGCAAATTTATCCTCCATTCATATTGTGAAATGAGAATATAAATCCTGGAGAATATAGTATATTATTTATATTCTTACACCCTTTTCTCTTCTCTCATTTTTGAAAACCCTAGTTTTAATTTAGGGTTTGATTTAATTCCTAGTATTTATTCTCTTATTATCCTTATTATTATTATTACTATTATTATTTTATTTAATGCACAAACATAAAAACTCCAACAAATGCACTTTTTCTTTATTTTAGAATAATTGTTTTATTTAGTCACTCTCAATTACATAGGTGCTCTTTTTATGATGCAAATGAAACACACAAAATGAGGAGCTCTCTCTAGTACTCTTGGTATACAACTTTGAGTATTACAAATCCTACCCCCCTTAAAAATAATCTCGTCCTCGAGATTTAAGGAAGGACTAGGAAAAAGATGGGGAAAATCTATACGAAGCTCTTTTTCTCTTTCCCAAGTAGCTTCACCTTCTCCATGGTAACTCGATTGCACTTTGCACATTTTTATCACTTTATTCCTGTAACTCGAGTCAAAGTGTCAATACTCTTATTAGGATATTCCGTATAAGCCAAATCTCTCTGAACACTGAGCTTCTCCATTGGTAATTATTCCTTAGGGACACGGAGACCCTTCCTAAGTTGAGACCCATGGAATACATTATGCACATCAGATAGATTATCAGGTAGCTCGAGTTGATAGGCTATCTATCCAACTCGCCTAAAAACTCTAAATGGTCCAATAAAGCGAGGGGGACAATTTGCCCTTGACTTTAAATCTCCTCATTCCACGAAGTGGGGACACCTTGAGGTACACATGATTTCTTTCCTCAAACTCAAGTGGTCTTCTTCTATTATCAGCATAGCTCTTTGGTCTAGTCTGAGCTACCCTCAGATTATCTCGAATGATACGGACTTGTTCTTCTGCCTCTTGAATAAGTTCAGGTCCAAAGAACTATCTTCCTCTAGTCTGGTCCAAAAATAGAGGAGTCCTGCACTTCCTGCCATATAAAGCCTCGAACAGTGACATCTTCAGACTGGCCTGGTAAATATTATCATATGAGAACTTAGCATAAGGTAGACTCTTGTCCCAACTACTACCATGCTGAAGGACACAAGCTCTCAACATGTCTTCCAATACTTGATTAGTCCTTTCAGTCCGTCCATCAGTCTGAGGGTGATAGATTGCACTAAAATTCAACTTCGTATCCATATTCTCATGAAAACTTTTCCAAAATCTGGGGGTAAACTGTGATCCTCTATTCAAAACGATCTTCTTCGGTACATCGTGTAGAGACACAATCCGAGTCATATATCACTCTACCAATTGAGATACCTCAAAAGTAGTCTTGACTGGGATGAAATGAGCCACTTTGGTCAATCTATCCACAATAACCCATATAGAATCCTATCCTTTCGAGGTGCGAGGCAATCCAGCAATGAAGTCCTTGCCAATCTCTTCCCACTTCCACTCGGGTAGCTTTAATGGGTGTAGTAGTCCAGCTGGCCTCTGGTGTTCAGCCTTAACTCTTTGACATGCATTGCACATAGCCACATGTGCAGCCACATCTCTCTTTAATCCATATAACCAGTATTTCTGCTTCAAATTCTGATACATCTTGGTACTACCAGGATGAACAGAATAATCCGAATCATGGGCCTCCTTCAATATAGTCTCACGAAGGCTATCAATCTTAGGAACTCATATCCGATCCTTGAACCATATTGTGCCTTGCTCATCCTCCGTGAATTTCCGGACCTCGACCTTCAGTAACCAGATCCTTAATCTCTTGTATTTTAGCATTACCGATTTGTTCTTTGCGGAATTCTTGTTCCAAGGTAGATTCCACATCAATAATAACTCCTTCAGTGTGAGCAACTATCCCTAGGCTAAGTCTCCTGAAATCCTCAATAATCTCATCAGGTAGCTGGGCAACAACAGCTGAATGAACATGCTCCTTTCGACTCAAGGCATCTGCAACCAAGTTTGCCTTGCCCGGGTGATAGTGAATTTCCAAATCATAATCCTTAATAAGCTCCAACCAACGGTGTTGCCTAAGGTTGAGATCCTTCTGTGTGAATATATACTTCAAACTCTTATGATCCGTGTACACTTGGCACTTGGTTCCCATGATATAGTGTCTCCAAATCTTAAGCGCATGCACAATGGCTGCCAATTCTAAGTCATGAGCGGGGTAGTTCAACTCTTGTTTCCACAACTGTCGAGACACGTCGGCAATCGCGAGGCCTTCTTGCATAAGTACACATCCAAAGCCTTGGCCGCTTGCATCACAATAAATGTCAAATCCTTTCTGTAGATCTGGCATAACCAACACTAGTGGTGACATTAATCTCTTCTTCAATTGAGCAAAGCTGTCTTGGCACTTCTCGTCCCACTTAAATTCTCCTCCCTTCTCTAGAAGTGAGGTCATAGGCTTAGCAATCTTAGAGAATCCTTCAATAAATCTCCGATAGTATCCTGCAAGTCCCAAGAAACTCCGAATCTCAGTAACTGTAGTGGGCACTCTCCACTCCATAATCTCCTTCACTTTAGCAGGATCCACTGCTATTCCTCCATTAGAAATAATATGACCAAGAAAGGGCTTCTCGCCAATCCAAAACTCGCATTTGCTATACTTGGGGTAGAGTTGCTTGTCTCGTCGCTTCTGTAGCACCAATCTCAGATATTTCTCATGATCACTATCACTCTTGGAACAAATAAGAGTATCATCGATGAAAACCACGACGAATCTGTCCAAATCATGAACACCTTATTCTTTAGATCCATAAAATAGGCTGGGGCATTAGTTAATCCAAACGACATATCCGTGAACTCATATAATCCATATCGGGTCAAAGAAGCTATCTTGGGAATATCCGATGACCTAATCTTCATTTGGTGATAACCCGGTCGGAGTTCAATCTTCGAGAATACCCTTGCACCTCTCATCTGATCAAATAAATCCTCAGTGTGGGGTAATGGACACTTGTTCTTCACAGTGACATCGTTAAGGGACCTATAATCCACGCACATCTTTTTTTGCGATCCATCTTTCTTCTGTACGAATAACACCAGTGCTCCCCAAGGTGAGGAACTCGGACGAATGTACCCAGCCTCTTGTAACTCCGTTAAGTGCTTCTTGAGTTCTTTTAATTCTTCTACAGACATCCTGTATGGCCGTTTAGAAATAGGGGTAGGTCCAGGTAAGATATCAATAACAAACTCAACTTCTCTATCAGGTGGCATCCCCGGTAACTCCTCTAGAAAGACATCTGAAAAATCTCTAACCACACGGATGTTGACACCAACAAACTTCCCATCTACTAAGAATGCCGCTAGTCTGGTGGCGGTAGTTACTGTAATTCCAACTTCAAATCTTTCTCCTTTGGAACTGGTGAGTTCTATGGTTCCTTTAGCACAGTGAATAAACTGCCTTAGCCTTTCTTAACCATGACATACCAAGGATCACGTCTATAGTGCTCTCTTCTAACACTATAGGGGTAGCCCATCTGGGTTAGATACATATGTTAAGAGAGAGTAGTAGACAAGGCAGTAATTACGAATCATGTTACTTTGGGGGATTTATTAGCTGAGTGTGTCGCCTACTAAGACTAATTCGTTACCTTATGGTGGTACATGCTAAGATGCCCGTCTATACTATTTCAATCAATCAAAGAAGCAAATCAGACATTGATCATCAGAACAATCAACCAACATTTTTAATAGAGAAAATAATTTTTTTTTAAATTTTTTTTTCTTAGGTCTCCTATCCCTTAAAAAGGTCATAAATGTAGGATTCCAAGGTGTGAAATCCATCTTGTCTCAGAGTAGAAAAGGTAAGAATGATCAGAGTAGAACAGTAGAAGGTGAGATAGGATCAAGGTAAGTGTAGAAAGAATCAGAGTAAGGTAAGTGTAGAATGAATCAGAATGAGATAAGTAGGTAAGGGTTGTCCATTTCTATCTAGGTTTCGTCCTACAGTCAACATTTCCTCTGATACCACTTCTGTAACACCCGGTTTTAGCGGACAAAGCCGGGTGCATCTCATACATGCGCCAAAGAAGACAACATATATAATCACAGAGTGTATAGAGATAAATGTCACAATAATCAGAGCACTTATTACATAGCGGAAGTCTTACAAAATAAATGAATAACCATAAAACAAACTAAGGATCGTCGGCGCCAATGTCGACTGAGAAACGCCACCTAGATCAGATCGAACTCCTCAGTGTTAGGCAGCTCCTCTTCAACCACCTGTTCTTCTCCTGTGGGGGGGGGGTGTGAGACAGCAAGAGTGAGCTCACATACGTTCATAGCTCAACAAGTCGTGGGGAATAATGTGGCATGAACTCACCAAAGGTGGGAGTTCATGAAGTGTAAGGCTGATCAATGAAGTAAAGGCTGAGGCTAAGCATTGCTTTTATAAGTTGGTCAAAATTTTATTAGCAATTACTAAGTGTAAGTAAATACCAAACCTTAATAATAATAAAGAACATTAATAGTAAAATAATCCCAAATGCGATGCAAATGTCAAATTGAATTTAAGTTCCATAATTAACCATGTGAGGGTCCGAGCCGCTCTTGACCGTGAGCACGGCTAGTATACTAGTTTTACACTCTGCAGAGGTTGCGCATCTTTACCCACAAGCCGTGTTACCCATCTGCCAAGGGGTCATGAATCCCATACACCTCTACCAAGGAAGCGAGGCAGGGTAACACTACGAGGCCTTTACAAAGTTCCACTAGCTTCAGACTACCCGCTACAGTTTATAGGAAGCTCCAGTGCAGGGTTCTTGCCGACCGCCATCGCAGCAAAATCAAACAAGGACCTCCCTACACTGACCACTCCCCTACTGCCCTTACCCCTTTCGGGTAAGGTAGCCCTCCCCTAGCTTTCCTAGTTAATCAGCCAAGGGCGTCCCATTAAACCCTTGTGGTAGCACTGTTTTCCCGGGTGGTCGCTCCATGTTCCCATTAATTTAATGATCTTAACATGAACAGTAATAATAACAAGATAATAACAGAATAATCATGAATAGTGTATCTCCATACCCAATCCACATAAAGCAATAGCAAGTACTACCCAAAAATATTTCAGGGGTGAACAAGGTATAGAGGTAATCAAAACTGGGGTAACATAAAGGCTCCCATCAAAATTAACCTATGCAGATCATTAAAATTAATAAGAACATGGCTGGGAAAAGTAAGTGATCAAGAGCACAACTTGCCTTCAATGAGCTCCTGCTCAGCTACCTCTACTTGTTGAACCTCAGAATCCACAGTGGCTTGCTCGTCTACTCGCATCAACACAATACATACATTGTATAGACAAAATCATCATCACACCAAACATGTAAATAAAATATACAGTAAAAATCTACACATTAAAATGAAATCATAGCAACTGGAATCACTAAATTTGGAGTTATAGAATTTAAGTTATGAATTTCCTAAGATTTAAGGTGATTATAATAGAATTAGATTATAAATTAATTTTCTAACAGAGTTCATGTCAAAACAGTGATTCTAAATGATAGAGAATAATATTACAAAATTTTAGAAATTGGAATGACTCAATTTGGAGCTAAAATGAATTTTCTATGCATTTTACAAGTTTCTAGATTTGTTTTTGTATTAAAAATGAATTCCTATAATTATTTCTCTGTTTTTAATCTCCTCTGGACTAGGCCTCGAATTCCAGAAAACACAGGGGCTAGCGCAGAAGATTCCCTAGACCCAGAGCACAGTGCACCAGGACGGCGGGTTGGTTTTAACTAAATCGAGGGGCCTTTGTGTTAAACTACGCCCGCGAAGGGGTACCAAGCGTTTCTGGCCGTCCGATCTAAAATCAGGGGCACGGATTAGACCTCTACTCCCACGAACCAGTACGCCGCACTGACCATCGGATCAAGATCCTACGACTATGGTTTTAAATAGCGAGATCGCCTGGGAACCGTCCGATCGAAGATCTGCGGTCACCGTCTACTACCGCGAATGGTTATCCCCACATCGATTTACTACCGACCGATCAAGATCGGACGGCGCACGATCTCCACCCAAAGCGGCACGCGCCCAGCTCAATCGCAACTGCAGGGAAAGCATCTGACGGTCCACGATCCAACCTACCCCGAGCCACACGACTAGAATCCGATGGCCCGGATTAAAACGACGAAGGGGTATCTCTCTTCTAATCAGAGCCGTTCAACAAAAGATCAATGGCTCTGGTACTCTCTCCCACCTTCAGGCGCGCAGTACGGTGGCGCAGGGCCAACCGCGGTGGTGCCATGATCGACTAACGCCGGCGAGTCCCCATCCGCGCACAAGGGCCCTAAGCTCGGACTTTTGACGACGCTACACGATGCGCTATGCGAAACGAAAGGAATAGAAGGGTTCTTACCCCACGTGGTGGCGCAGAGACCCACGCCCACGACGACGCGACGAGGAGGAACTCCGACGAGCAATTCTCGGAGTCGCAGAGGCTAATCTTGCCCACGACGCAGCGGAGAACCCTCCCCCAGGCCTGGTGAAGATCACGGGCACCAAACAAGACACGGACAGTGTCCCTGCTGGAATTCCCGCCGCGGCGGCTCTCGTTCTCTCTCGCTCACGGCGTGCACGACAGTAGGTGATGGCGTAGATCTCGGTCGAAACGAAGGGGCTGGGTGTGGCGGCTAGGTTTATCGGCGTGAGGACCCGAGTCTAATTTATGTATGGAGGTAGGTCCGCCGTGGTCGGCCATGCCGGGAAGCTCGGCTTCCGTTGCGCAAATCCGATGGAGAGGGGGCTTCTGACTGGCAGGGTCCACCGCACAGCACCGTGAAAAGGGGAGGCTGACTCGCGGGTCCGCGCAGCAGAGAGCGCCAGCGCGCGCGCGGGGCGAGGATCTGACCCGCGGGCCCCAGTCCTCAGTGGGCGCTGCGCAGCGTGGCTCGAGTGGGCTAGCGCGGGAGTCACCTTAGGTGGGCCGAAATGAAGCAGTTGGCCCAGGTAAGCTTTTATTCTTTTTCCTTTTTATTTTTCTTTCTATTTTCTTCATTTCTAAGGTTTAGTTTGAATTCAAATTTAGTACTCAAACTTGTGCAAATTTATCCTCCATTCATATTGTGAAATGAGAATATAAATCCTGGAGAATATAGTATATTATTTATATTCTTACACCCTTTTCTCTTCTCTCATTTTTGAAAACCCTAGTTTTAATTTAGGGTTTGATTTAATTCCTAGTATTTATTCTCTTATTATCCTTATTATTATTATTACTATTATTATTTTATTTAATGCACAAACATAAAAACTCCAACAAATGCACTTTTTCTTTATTTTAGAATAATTGTTTTATTTAGTCACTCTCAATTACATAGGTGCTCTTTTTATGATGCAAATGAAACACACAAAATGAGGAGCTCTCTCTAGTACTCTTGGTATACAACTTTGAGTATTACAATGGCACTCGGCCCCGCAAGCCGGAGTTACCCAGACAGGTGGCTCGGGCGCCGCCCCCTGGGACGGCAAAAAGAAAAAAAGGGTCGCGGCTACGAAAGGCCATAGTCAACCGCGCTGGTCGTTGCAGCTGTGACCGGGGGCCGGGGCGACCGCAACAAGCGCCCACGACCACAGAAGGGTAGCAGCGGCTCATGCCCTGTACACCCCAACGGTCGCCACAGTGCCGCGGAGTGTCGCAAGATCATTGATCTCACAAGGCGCGTCAGCGAGCGGCGTGAGCAGTCTTCAAAGGACGGCTCCCTGCCTCATCGCCGTCCTAGCAAGGAAAAGGTCGACGACGACGAGGTAGCCACGGCTGAATGAGACCTTGCGTACCAGTCGCCCGAGGGGGACCTAAAGGACGTCTTTGCAAAAAACTCCCACTCCGATGGCAACGACTAAACGGACCGCCGGCGGGACCCCATGTCCCCCGACCTATGGAGCTGAAGCCCGCCTTCCTCCGAAAACCCATCTGGACTCCCCACGGGTCCAGGTTTCCGACAGGTCCATCCAGGAATGACCACAGCCAAAGGCAGGGCCTCCTTCGTCGAACGCAGATGGGGACCTAGGTTCGGGACCTAATCTTACGGGAAGTACCAGGCCGAATTAGGGCTCCGTAACACTCCCCCAGCCGGGAAGGACCCTTCATGGTAATGGGAATCGCCCGACCTGAGGGTAACTATCTAGCTACGACTGAAGGAGTGCCTCCCCCGGAGCCGAAATATCTCTGTAAGTTCTATCCATAAGCAAGACTAAGGGGTCGAGTCTGTTTCCTTTTCTTGTAACTAGATAACGCATACGTGTACGACAAACTGGTGGGGTCAGCCCCCATAAACCCGGACTATTGGTCTTCACACATGCACGACAAGTTATAAAGAGAAACTACCCCCCTCAGCTGCGCTCTTGTGATAGTTCCACCTTGCTGCCCCAGGGTCCTACCCCGCAGTTTTTCAGATAATACTTTTTAGCTAACCCACCCGTATGGTTTCCATCTGTCTGACATGGCGGCGCCCGAATTGAACAGCCAGGCTTGCAGTTTAGGACCCCTGATGCGAAAGTAGGGAGGTCCGACAGCCTGGGGGCCGGCTCTGGGAAACGGGACCCCGTTCCATAGGGTGGTCTGGAGCCCGTGTAGCCGCTCAGGCAGGTCTTGTACCATGGGCCTGCATGCTCCGCCACCCCGTGATAGGGACTTAGTATCTAGAGTTATAAGTCCTGCGGGTCCAACAACCTCAGGACCGGAGCTAGAGAACGGACACTAGTCTCCTGGGGTGGTCCGGAGCCCGTGCAGCCGCTCAGCCTGGTCCTAAACCGTGGGCCTGCACGCTCCACCGCCCTGCGACAAGTGTCCTAGTATTTGGAACCGCGACCCAAGGAGGTCTGGACACGCAACTTGGCCACCCAGACTAAAACCTGCAGGTCCCGAGCATGTATCAAAGGGCGACTAATGTCAGACGAAGAACCCTATGAGGTGTACTACTAATACTTCCTAGCTAAGAGTTGTGTACAGATCCAGATCTCGGCGAGTCTGCCTCCCGAGGATTGTTGACGACCTTTTCAAGAACGCTGGCATCCAACCTCAACACATCAAGCCTGCATCCCAGGCGGGGGGCTAGGTACTAAGGAGGAGTCAACAACATCGCACACAACAGGAACAGGCGTTGCACAGATAAGTGTTAAATACAACTCAAAAGGCGATATTTATTTATTTACAAAAATAGGAAAGAGCCTGGGGGCCGCTTCTAAAGAACAGATGCCCGTTCCATGGGGTGATCTAGAGCCTGTGTGGCTGGTTAGCCTGGTTCCGTACCCGAAATCCTGCACACTCCATCACTCCGTGATGAGTGCCCTAGTATTTGGAACTATGAGTCCTATGCGTCCGATAGCTTGGGGTCCAGAACTAGAGAAGCGATGCTTGTCTCCTAGGGTAGTCCGGAGCCATGTAGCCGCTCAGCCTGGTCCCGTACCATGGGCCTGCACACTCCACCACCCTGCGGCAGGTGTCCTAGTACCTAGAACCACCATCCAGAGGGTCCGAACGCACAACTTGGCTTCCCAGACTTATATCCTGTATACATATGTTATTACATTTTGCTTCTGAGCAAGCATATGTTATTACACTCCCTTACAAGTGGGACCCCAGCTCCATTTCTGTAGGAATGAACTACCTCCACACCAGCAAGGGCCGCGGGATAACAAGCCCCGAGCGGCTCACCAGCGGAGGCAACCACATCAGCACCAACGACGACGGTCGCCTCTGCACCGACAACTCACCGGCAGTGGCAATCATCCCAGCATGTGCGCCACTGCGGGTAGGTCCTCGCCCCTGTCCTACTATGGGGAGTGACAACGAGGCCACCAAAGCCAAGGAGTCAAGGACTCAGCGGCAGATGGCTCTGATGCCCTCACCAGCGGAGGCAACCGCCCCTGCAAGAGGCAGCCTCACCAGTGATGGCGACCACCTCTGTACCAGTTGTCAGGGGCCCAAGTCCACACGTCACGTAACCAGCGCGCTAGTTACCGTGTGCAAAGAAGCCACACCGCCGCCTGCGCCAATGCCTTGCCACCTCGGGACTATCACGGATTCTGAAAAGGTAAATTTTTCAGAACCAGTGCAGCGACTCGAGGCAGCCCCACGCATGGCCAAACAGTGCCATTAAGTACGATGGTCGCAGGTCAGTCAACCGTGGGAATAGGCACAACAGCTGGTGTGGTCATAGGAGGGCCGACTGTAATTGCAGCAGCAGGCGCACGGAAGCAGCAGTATAACCACCAATCAGACTCTGGTCCCACCTGCAGGCTTGCGTCCTCCCCTAAGGCAGGACCGAGGGCCACTGTCGGTACCCCAAATCAAGGGTACCCTCTCCTACAGCATGAAGGCATCGCACCCATGCGACGTCCCCTGACCACGCGGAGGACCACGCCTGACCCCGCCGGATGGGTAGGCCAAAGGACGCCACGTGGCAGGAGGAGACATCGCGCCCCAGTAAGGCCGGACCCCCGCAAAAGGACACTGGACCCCTATATATGAGTCCGGAGCCTCCGGGTAAGTCCGAACCCCAGCAGGGTCCCGGAGCAAAAAGGACCCTAATGTGTGCAGGGGTCCGGTGTTGACACGTGTGCGAGCCTCGCCTCCGCTTCCCGCTCAGGCGGAGACCCGCTGCTTGTGGCCCATGACATAAGCTACCGGGCCGACCCTGACGAAAAGCCGTGCAACCCCTACATTTATTGAGGAAAAGACGCGCCGCCTGCCACTGCGCAGACGGGCGACGTGCCCTCTCAGCATTAAATGCGTCCCGTCCCATCCGCTGGCAGGCGGCGTCAAGGTCATCCAGCAGACAACCCGCCTGCTGGGTCTGCTGGTGAACAGTACGCCTGTGATGAGCGGCGTGCTATACTCATCTTCTCTTCCGCAAGAAGCCTCCTCGGTGCACCAGGGATACACATCTCTGGTGTCAGGGGAGAGAGGGTTGTCCCGACAACAGACATTAGAAGCTCCAGGTGCTATATTCTTTATGTACCTGGGCCCACATGTCGGGGCCCAGTCCCCTTTGTGCATGCCCCCCTTCAACTATAAAAGGGGAGGCATGCGACGTTACATACACACCCAATCTTAGGCAGACACTCACAAGCTCATACAAGCCCCCGAGCAATACATCTCACAGTGGAGTAGGGTATTACGCTCCGGTGGCACGAACCACTCTAAATCCCCGTGTGTTCTTGCGCATTGTTCCTTCCCTCCATCAATCAAGTGAAACGCCTAAGCCCCTCCTCATCTCAGGACTCAGGGCGGGTGCACTCCGCCACCCGGCCGGAGATCTACTCTCCAACAAATATAGTTCCAAATATTTTGTGAAGCAACAACAGAAAAAAACAATATAGATGCTTTGTTACCTATATTTATTATGTGAAACTTCATTTTATTCAAGTTTGCTCTAGCTTCGTTAGTGCTTATAAAACCAGTGTAATAGCCAGTTTCAGCAAAGTTTTATTTTTATTTAGTTTTATATTTATTTAATGAACTATCTTATACACGTTTTTAATGATAGAGCAATATTTTCTTAAAAAATTATGCCGATAAAACTCTGTTGGCACCTTTATCAACTATATATTGGTCATATAGATATCTAATGGAAAATCGTAATATAACTTCACATTAAGAGTGTATATTTCGAAGACTGAGGGCCAGATATTGAATTGTACATTTATGTACTGGTTGGGTCTCGTGCAGAGGACACTATGCCAAGAAAATAAGGCCATGTACAACCTTATTTATTATAAGACCTCTTAAGAGATCATTAGGGATTAATTAAAAAGTAAGAGGTGGACTTTTTTCAATGAGTCCGTTCCTACACGACTCTTTTTAATATATTGTCTCTTAACTATATTTATGATCTAGAGGATCAAAGTTGTATTATATGACTTGAAAACCCATCAAGGATCTAGGATTGTACATGCCCTAAGCAGCATATAGAACAACTTGTAAGTTTGCCCCTCTTGAGTATTGTTGTTTGGATCACTTCTGAATGTGTTTTACCGCTCCACCAACAAAATGCCCTCCACGCGAGAAGCCCCTGAAAATCTCGTTGACTACATGTATAGGGCGCAACCGGAGCTACAAATCATTTACCTCCTATTGCTATAGATATCCAAACTGGCCACCCGGCACGGGCACAACCCAAACCCGATTTGGCCCAATCCAAATAGTGCCAGGCTAGGCACGACCCATTAATGGTTCGGGTCGGGTCGTGCCGGCCCACGTGCTTAGGCGTCTGCCCAGGCACGGCACGACCATGCCCAGATCGTGTCGGGCCGGCCCGATGGTCCACCGTGCCTAAACAGACCATGCCAAACATTGGCCCGCACATAATATTGCATAGATTACAAATTACAACAGATCATAGGCTTCCATTGATTACATACAAAACATATTACACACAGAGAAAGTAGATTACATAAGTTAGAACAGATCACTCGCAGACACAAATATGCCAATGAAATAAATTATATGGAGCTGTTAGTGCAATGGCCGCCTCATTAAAAACCTTCTTAGGTAAAAACTCACACATCGTGAGAAAACCCTAAGAAGGAAAAAAGAGTGCAGCCCGGCTCCTAAGTTCATTAGTTTATTACAGTCCACAGTCCAGAACTCCACAGTCCATAAGTTCATACAGACATACAACTCATAAGACATGCAGATCCACCTAAGCATTTTCATCATTTCTAGATAGTGTTGTTGGGTCATCAAGCCAGAGGTTCTCATGCTCAGCTTCAAGTTCTTGTGCGTCCTCCTCCACACTGTGTTGCAGGAGAGCGTCAGTGAGTTCCCAATCTTTGATGCAGGACAAGATCTCAACCATATCAGGATCTAATCGACGTTGGCGCTCTTCAATCACCATGCCAGCAAGACTAAACGTAGATTCTGAAGAAATAGTAGATGCTGGCACGATCAATACATCCTTAGCAAGTAGTGAAATAATAGGATAAGTTAATTTATGCTGATGCCACCAAGATAGGACATTGAAGTCCTCATCAAACTCAGTTATGAGTATAGATGTCCAAACAAATGACCCACAAAGACCGGCTAGCACCAAAAAGACCGGTGACGCTGCGATAGTGAACCATTAGTGAATCACACCGGTGAACAGCAAGCGGCCAGGCATAGCACAGCCATAATGGCAACAGGAAACATACACCATAGACGATCACCAACCACTAGCTACACAGCTACACCAAATCTGGAGGGGATTAAGAGAGATAAACGAACCTGGCAAAGCTGAAGAACTAGAACCACCGGATCTGGAGACCGGAGGAGTTAGGGTTAGGGAGTAGCAGACGCAGACGGAGGGAGGGACGAGGGAGGAGGAGGGAGTAGTAGCACCAGAGCCGATAGCGACGGATAGTCGATCCGTCGTTGAGGAGGCGGACAGAGCACGATGCGAAGCCGAGAACGGCGCCGCCCCCGAATCACCCGAGAAGCCGATGACGCGGGTTAGGGATAGGGTTGTCGTGGGAATGTGTGGTCGTGTGGGTGCCGGTGACGCGCTGCGGCGCTGGCTTTGTGGCCTTGTGGGTGGGTCGTGGGCAGGTGGGGGGTTGTGACATATGGGTCGTCGTCGTGCCGGCGTATAACTTGTGTCGGGCCAGGCCAAGACATGTGGGCCATCATAGCCACCCATACCCGGCACGCTTAACGGGTCGTGCTGACGCGAACCCGTTACCAACTATGTCGGGCCGTGCTTGGACTGGGCCAGAATCGTGCCGGGTCATGGGACAAATGGGCGGCTCACACTGTTTGGACATCTATACCTATTGCTAGACGTGTGCTAGTGAACATGGTTTTCCTCGTGGCCCTGCCCACCGACTTCTTCCTCGCTAGTTGTTGTGGCACTACAGAGGCAGCAAGAGAGCATGCGACAAAGGCGGCATGATGGTGTGGCCTATGGCGGAGTGGACACAATGGAGATGGCATGGGCACGGTGAAGAGGGCTTCAACACAGGAGTGGAAGAGAGGACTCGGGCGCGACAGAGATGGCACAGAACAGGAAGCCACAAACGAGGTCCGCGTCCTACATAGCCAACCAGGTGTATAGCACGACACTGGCACTAGCACAGCAAGACACGACATGATATGGCATGGCACTGGCACTAGCATGGCTAGATATGGCACGATATGGCACGACAAAAATCCGTCTAGTGCCTATTAGTGCCATCGTTCTAGATCATCGGTCGAGGCACGATGTTTTTGCATTTTGGACCACGCTTGCAGCACTTGTTTTGTTTTTGCAAATTATTTTTGGAAAGTCTTTTCAAAATCCTTTTGCAAATAGTCAAAGGTATATGAATATGATTGCAAGAAGCATTTTCAAGATTTGAAATTTCTCCCCCTGTTTCAAATGCTTTTCCTTTGAGTTAAACAAAACTCTCCCTAAATGAAATTCTCCTCTTAGCTTTCAAGAGGGTTTTAATAGATACCAATTGGAAGTATAGATGCCAATTTTGAAAATATACCAATTGAAAGTAAACATACCAATTTGAAATATATTAATTAAAAATTTTTGAAAGGTGGTGGTGCGGTCCTTTTGCTTTGGGCTAATACTTCTCCTCCTTTGGCATTAATCGCCAAAAACGGAGACTTTGTGAGAGCCCTTTTTACTTTCTCCCCCATTGGTACAAGTAAATATGAGTGAAAGATTATACCAATCGAAGAGTGGTGTGGAGTGACGACGAAGAATAAATGATACCGGTAGAGTGGAGTGGAAGCCTTGTCTTCGTCGAGTACTCCATTTCTCTTTCAATCTACAACTTAGTATACACTTGAAAACACATTAGTTGTAGTCATGAAAGAGATATGATCAAAGGTATGAGCTATGTGTGCAATGTTTCAATCAAAATTCTGAGAATCAAGAATATTTAGCTCATTCCTAAGTTTGCTAAAACTTTTCTCATCTAATGGCTTGGTAAAGATATCGCCTAATTGTTCTTTGGTGCTAACATAAGCAATCTCGATATCCCCTCTTTGTTGGTGATCCCTTAGAAAGTGATACCGAATGTCTATGTGCTTAATGCGGCTGTGTTCAACGGAATTATCCGCCATGCGGATTGCACTCTCATTATCACATAGGAGAGGGACTTTGCTCAATTGGTAGCCATAGTCCCTGAGGTTTTGCCTCATCCAAAGTAATTGCTGAAAGTCGCCTAGAGGGGGGGGGGGTGAATAGGGCGAAACTGAAAATCACAAAAATAATCACAACTACAAGCCGGGTTAGCGTTAGAAATATAAATGAGTCCGCGAGAGAGGGTGCAAAACAAATCGCAAGCAAATGAAGAGTGAGACACGCGGATTTGTTTTACCGAGGTTCGGTTCTCGCAAACCTACTCCCCGTTGAGGAGGCCACAAAGGCCGGGTCTCTTTCAACCCTTCCCTCTCTCAAACGGTCCCTCGGACCGAGTGAGCTTATCTCCTTCTCAATCAAACGGGAACAAAACTTCCCCGCAAGGGCCACCACACAATTGGTGCCTCTTGCCTTGGTTACAATTGAGTTTTGATCACAAGAACAAATGAGAAAGAAAGAAAGCGATCCAAGCGCAAGAGCTCAAAAGAACACGGCAAATCTCTCTCGCTAGTCACTAAAGGCTTGAGTGGAATTGGAGAGGATTTGATCTCTTTAGTGTGTCTAGAATTGAATGTCTAGCTCTTGTAAGTGGTTGGAAGTTGGAAAACTTGGATGCAATGAATGGTGGGGTGGTTGGGGTATTTATAGCCCCAACCACCAAACATGACCGTTGGCTGGAGGCTTCTGTTCGATGGCGCACCGGACAGTCCGGTGCACACCGGACAGTCCGGTGCCCCTGCCACGTCATCACTGCCGTTGGATTCTGACCGTTGGAGCTTCTGACTTTTGGGCCCGCCTGGATGTCCGGTGCACACCGGACAACAACTATTCATTGTCCGGTGCGCCGGAATGGGCACGCCTGACGACTGCGCGCGCAGAACGCGCATTAAATGCGCCGCAGGGAGCCGTTGGCGCCGAAATAGCCGTTGCTCCGCTGGCACACCGGACAGTCCGGTGCACACCGGACAGTCCGGTGAATTTTAGCGGAGCGGCTGCCGCGCGAACCCGAGGCTGGCGAGTTCCGGAGACCGCGCTTCCTTGGAGCACCGGACATGTCCGGTGCACACCGGACAGTCCGGTGAATTATAGCGCGCCGGCTTCCGAGAATTCCCGAGGGCGAAGAGTTTGAGTTGGAGTCCTCTGGGCGCACCGGACACTGTCCGGTGCACACCGGACAGTCCGGTGCCTTCAGCCAGAGGTGCCCTCGGTTGCCTCTCTGCTCCTTTGTCGAATCCAAAACTTGATCTTTATATTGGCTGAGTGTGAACCTTTTGCACCTGTATAACTTATGCACTAGAGCAAACTAGTTAGTCCAATATTTGTGTTAGGCAATTCAACCACCAAAATTATTTAGAAACTAGGTGTAAGCCTAATTCCCTTTCAATCTCCCCCTTTTTGGTGATTGATGCCAACACAAACCAAAGCAAATATAGAAGTGCATAATTGAACTAGTTTGCATAATATAAGTGCAAAGGTTGTTTGGAATTGAACCAATATAAATACTTGCATGATGCGCATGGATTGTTTTCTTTGTTTTTGACATTTTGGACCACGCTTACACCACAGGTTTTATTTTTGCAAACTCTTTTGTAAAATTCTTTTCAAAGTCCTTTTGCAAGATAGTCAAAGGTAAATGAATAAGATTTTGCAAAGCATTTTCAAGTTTTTGAAATTTTCTTCCTTTGTCCCAAATGCTTTTCCTTTGACTAAACAAAACTCCCCCTCAAATAAAGTCTCCTCTTAGTGTTCAAGAGGGTTTTAAGACATCAATTTTGAAAATACTACTTGCTCCCCCTTTAGAGCACAAAGGGATACCAATTGAAATTTACCAATTGAAAATCATTAATTTTAAAATTAGGGTGGTGGTGCGGTCCTTTTGCTTTGGGCTCATATTTTCTCCCCCTTTGGCATGAATCGCCAAAAACGGAATCATTAGAGCCCAATAAAGTACTTTCTCTCCCTTTGGTCATAAAATGAATGAGTGAAGATTGTACCAAAGTTGGAGAGATGATGTGGAGCGACGGCGAAGGATGAGTAGTCGAGTGGAGTGGAAGCCTTTGTCTTCGCCGAAGACTCCAATTCCCTTTCAATATACCTATGACTTGGTTTGGAATACACTTGAAAACACATTAGTCATAGCATATATAAAAGAGACATGATCAAAGGTATATTTATGAGCTATGTGTGCAAGACTAGCAAAAGAAATTCCTAGAATCAAGAATATTGAGCTCATGCCTAAGTCTGGTAAAAGATTGTTCATCAAGAGGCTTGGTAAAGATATCGGCTAATTGATCTTTAGTGTTAATGTATGAAATCTCGATATCCCCCTTTTGTTGGTGATCCCGAAGAAAATGATACCGAATGGCTATGTGCTTAGTGCGGCTATGCTCAACGGGATTATCCGCCATGCGGATTGCACTCTCATTATCACATAGCAAAGGGACTTTGGTTAATTTGTAACCATAGTCCCGCAGGGTTTGCCTCATCCAAAGCAATTGCGCGCAACAATGGCCTGCGGCAATATACTCGGCTTCGGCGGTAGAAAGAGCGACCGAATTTTGCTTCTTTGAAGCCCATGACACCAAGGATCTTCCCAAGAACTGGCAAGTCCCCGATGTGCTCTTTCTATTAATCTTACACCCCGCCCAATCAGCATCCGAATAACCAATCAAATCAAATGTGGATCCCCGAGGGTACCAAAGCCCAAACTTAGGAGTATAAGCTAAATATCTCAAGATTCGTTTTACGGCCGTAAGGTGTGATTCCTTAGGGTCGGCTTGGAATCTTGCACACATGCAAACGGAAAGCATAATGTCCGGTCGAGATGCACATAAATAAAGCAATGAACCAATCATCGACCGGTATACCTTTTGATCCACGGACTTACCTCCCGTGTCGAGGTCGAGATGCCCATTTGTTCCCATGGGAGTCTTGATGGGCTTGGCATCCTTCATTCCAAACTTGCTTAGAATGTCTTGAGTATACTTCGTTTGGCTAATGAAAGTGCCCTCTTGGAGTTGCTTGACTTGAAATCCTAAGAAATATTTCAACTCCCCCATCATAGACATCTCGAATTTCTGTGTCATGATCCTACTAAATTCTTCACAAGTAGATTTGTTAGTAGACCCAAATATGATATCATCAACATAAATTTGGCATACAAACAAATCATTGTCAAGAGTCTTAGTGAATAAAGTAGGATCGGCTTTGCCGACTTTGAAGCCATTTGCAATAAGGAAATCTCTAAGGCATTCATACCATGCTCTTGGGGCTTGCTTGAGCCCATAAAGCGCCTTAGAGAGCCTATAAACATGGTTAGGATACTCACTGTCTTCAAAGCCGGGAGGTTGCTCAACATAGACCTCCTCCTTGATTGGTCCATTGAGGAAGGCACTCTTCACGTCCATTTGATAAAGCTTGAAGCCATGGTAAGTAGCATAGGCCAATAATATGCGAATTGACTCAAGCCTAGCTACGGGTGCATAGGTTTCACCAAAATCCAAACCTTCGACTTGTGAATACCCCTTGGCCACGAGTCGAGCTTTGTTCCTAGTCACCACACCATGCTCGTCTTGCTTGTTGCGGAAGACCCACTTGGTTCCTACAACATTTTGATTAGGACGTGGAACTAAATGCCATACCTCATTCCTTGTGAAATTGTTGAGCTCCTCTTGCATCGCCATCACCCAATCCGAATCTTGAAGTGCTTCCTCTACCCTGTGTGGCTCAATAGAGGAAACAAAAGAGTAATGTTCACAAAAATGAGCAACACGAGATCGAGTAGTTACCCCCTTATGAATATCGCCGAGGATGGTGTCGACGGGGTGATCTCGTTGTATTGCTTGGTGGACTCTTGGGTGTGGCGGCCTTGGTTGTTCATCCTCCTTGTCTTCATCATTTGCATCTCCCCCTTGATCGTTGCCGTCATTTTGAGGTGGCTCATCTTCTTGATCTTCTTGTTCAACATCTTGAGACTGATCCTCAACTTGAGTTGGTGGAGATGCTTGAATGGAGGAGGATGGTTGATCTTGTGCATGTGGAGGCTTTCCGGATTCCTTAGGATACACATCCCCAATGGACATGTTTCTTAGCGCTATGCATGGAGCCTGTTTTTCACCTATCTCATCAAGATCAACTTGCTCTACTTGAGAGCCATTAGTCTCATCAAACACAACGTCACAAGAAACTTCAACAAGTCCTGAGGACTTGTTAAAGACTCTATATGCCCTTGTGTTTGAGTCATATCCTAGTAAAAAGCCTTCTACAGTTTTAGGAGCAAATTTAGATTTTCTACCTCTCTTAATAAGAATAAAGCATTTGCTACCAAAAACTCTAAAATATGAAATATTTGGCTTTTTACCGGTAAGGAGTTCATAAGATGTCTTCTTGAGGATTCGGTGAAGATATAACCGGTTGATGGCGTAGCAAGCGGTGTTGACTGCCTCGGCCCAAAACCGATCCGGTGTCTTGTACTCATCAAGCATGGTTCTTGCCATGTCCAAAAGAGTTCGATTCTTCCTCTCCACTACACCATTTTGTTGTGGAGTGTAGGGAGAAGAGAACTCATGCTTGATGCCCTCCTCCTCAAGGAAGCCTTCGATTTGAGAGTTCTTGAACTCCGTCCCGTTGTCGCTTCTAATTTTCTTGATCCTTAAGCCGAACTCATTTTGAGCCCGTCTCAAGAATCCTTTTAAAGTTTCTTGGGTATGAGATTTGTCCTGCAAAAAGAACACCCAAGTGAAGCGAGAATAATCATCCACAATTACAAGACAATACTTACTACCGCCGATGCTTATGTAAGCGATCGGGCCGAATAGATCCATGTGTAGGAGCTCCAGTGGCCTGTCGGTAGTCATGATGTTTTTGTGTGGATGATGGACACCAACTTGCTTTCCGGCTTGGCATGCGCTACAAATCCTGTCTTTCTCAAAATGAACATTGGTTAGTCCTAAAATGTGTTCTCCCTTTAGAAGCTTGTGAAGATTCTTCATTCCAACATGGGCTAGTCGGCGGTGCCAAAGCCAACCCAAGTTAGTCTTAGCAATCAAGCAAGTGTCGAGTTCAGCTCTATCGAAATCAACCAAGTATAGCTGACCCTCTAATACTCCCTTAAATGCTATTGAATCATCACTCCTTCTAAAGACAGTAACACCTGTATCAGTAAATAGACAGTTGTAGCCCATTTGGCATAATTGGGATACGGAAAGCAAATTGTAATCTAAGGAATCTACAAGAAAAACATTGGAAATAGTATGGTCAGGTGATATAGCAATTTTACCCAAACCTTTGACCAAACCTTGATTTCCATCCCCGAATGTGATAGCTCGTTGGGGATCTTGGTTTTTCTCATATGAGGAGAACATCTTTTTCTCCCCTGTCATGTGGTTTGTGCACCCGCTGTCGAGTATCCAACTTGAGCCCCCGGATGCATAAACCTACAAAACAATTTTAGTTCTTGATTTTAGGTACCCAAACGGTTTTGGGTCCTTTAGCATTAGAAACAAGAACTTTGGGTACCCAAACACAAGTCTTGGAGCCCTTGTGTTTGCCCCCAACAATTTTGGCAACTACCTTACCAGATTTGTTAGTTAAAACATAAGATGCATCAAAAGTTTTAAATGAAATGGCATGA
This sequence comes from Zea luxurians, assembly GCA_029449295.1. NCBI lineage: Eukaryota > Viridiplantae > Streptophyta > Magnoliopsida > Poales > Poaceae > Zea > Zea luxurians. The sequence continues at coordinate 61,136,730 of JAOPSE010000013.1, read as the reverse complement.
TCATTTGATGCATTAGGAGTTTTCTTTCTAGGCAACTTGGCACGGGTTGGTTGCCTAGAACTAGATGTCTCACCCTTATACATGAAAGCATGATTGGGGCCAGAGTGAGACTTCCTAGAATGAGTCTTCCTAATTTTGCTCTCAGGATAGCCGGCTGGGTACAAAATGTAACCCTCGTTATCCTGAGGCATGGGAGCCTTGCCCTTAACAAAGTTAGATAAATTCTTTGGAGGGGCATTAAGTTTGACATTGTCTCCCCTTTGGAAGCCAATGCCATCCTTGATGCCAGGGCGTCTCCCATTATAGAGCATGCTTCTAGCAAATTTAAATTTTTCATTTTCTAAGTCATGCTCACTAATCTTAGCATTAAGTTGTGCTATGTGATCATTTTGTTTTTTAATCAAGGCTAGGTGATCATGAATAGCATCAACATTAATATCTCTACATCTAGTACAAATGGAAATATGCTCAGTAGATGTGGAAGGTTTGCAAGATTTTAATTCAATGACCTTAGCATGCAACAAATCATTTTTAGTTCTAAGGTCGGAAATAGTAGCATTGCAAACATCAAAATCCTTAGCCTTAGCAATTAATTTCTCATTCTCATTTCTAAGGCTAGCAAGAGAAATGTTCAATTCTTCAATCCTAGCAAGCAAATCAACATTATCATTTCTAGGATTTGAAATTGAAACATTGCAAATATGAGAATCAACCTTAGCTAACAAATTAGCATTTTCATTTCTAAGGTTGTCTATAGTCTCATGGCAAGTACTTAGCTCACTAGACAATTTTTCACATTTTTCTATTTCTAGAGCATAAGCATTTTTAACCTTAACATGCTTCTTATTTTCTTTAATAAGGAAGTCCTCTTGAGAATCCAAGAGATCATCCTTCTCATGTATAGCACTAATCAATTCATTTAATTTTTCCTTTTGTTGCATGTTGAGGTTAGCAAAAAGAATGCGCAAGTTATCCTCCTCATTTTTATCATCATCCTCATCACTAGATGTGTAACACCCACTTTGTAATTGGTTAGGAATAATACCAATAGAGGAACAATTTCTCTTTATGTGAGGTTGATCTTTGTGCATCGTCATATGTGGACACCATGTCCAAAAACAATTAATAAAGAGAGATGCTACTAAATCATTGCATCATGCTGAAAATTTTATTTGTGTGTGCATTCTTGTGACAATATTAAATTAATGCAAAAAGAAATAGGTGAATATCCAAATGGGGATTTAAATCCTAAATAATCTTAGAATTAAGAAAAGAGAGAAGGAGGAGGTTATACAAAATAGAAGAAAATAAATGTATGAAAAGAATATATTTTGTCCTCACTAATATTTTAATTTAAGTACTTAACTCAGTTAAGAAGCTCACAAACCAGTTTGAATTCAAATTAGGATTTAAATTTGAATTTGTGAAAGAATGGAGAAAGGAGAAAATAAAAGAAAAATAAAAGAAAAAGGAAAAGGAACACTATACCTGATGGGCCAACGAACCTGGAATTCGGCCCAACCCGAATTCACGCCCGCGCGGCCCGGGCGGCTCATCCACCGCGCGCTCCCACTCTCTGACGCGCGGGGCCCACGTGCCAGTTCCTTCCCCGCGCTTGCGCGCACACGGGTACTCGCTGCCGCGTGGGACCGATACGTCAGCCACTCGTCTTGTGTCACTGATGCGCGGGCCAGCTTCGTCAGACCCGTCTCCAACCAGGCCGTAACAGAATCCCTGAGCTCGCGCGCGGAGTTCGCCGTTAAGACCGGGCGCGGCGACCTCCTCCTACTCCCGATTCAAGACCCCTGAATATAAATTCGACCTCGCCTCGCATCTCCTGTTCACCCGGTCGCAAACTCTCCGCCGCCGTCATGACACACCTAGCCGCGCTGCTCATCCTCTCTCCTCCGCGCCGCCGTGGTTTCGCGATTGCGACACTGGCACGGTCGGAGTTGTCGTCCTGAGTGCTTCTACGCAACCTCCGGTGTGTTCCCTCGGCCTCTGTCGGCGCGATTGAAGCTCTGCGCGCCGGTGATTGCTCGCTGTCGTCCGCTCGCCGCCGTGAAACCATCCACGCGGTGGCCGGAGCACTCGGCTACTCCATTACCGGTATGGATCCCTTAACCGAACTCGCAACCTTGTCAATTTCATCCTGCGCTTATCGGCACTAGTAGCGGTACACCGTGGGGCGCGATTGGGGTCCCGGTTATGGCGTCTCCGCCGTGGCCCTGTGCTGCGCCGCGGACCGAGCTCTGCGCTCGTCGACGACACAAATTGGTGGGGGAATTAGGTTCATAATGTCACCAATTGGGCGTGGAGCGAATGAATTAGGAAATGGAGGATGGGAGGGCCGAAATCGCGATCTCTGGTGAGCTCGCCGCCGTACGGTGACCGGCGCCGCCGTCTCGGTTGGTCGAAGGGAAGAGATAAGGTGCGCACCGTTGGTTCGCTTACGGACGGTGTAGATTAGATCATCGCGTAACCCTTCGCTGGATCGGGTCCTGGCCCTTAGATCGTTAACGGACGACCGCGAAGTGATCATAACATTTTAAATCCAAAACCGTCGATGTCCGATCTCGCGGCTGAGATTGCATACCGGTTCGGGTTGGTCCGTTTTAATCTGGGCCGTTAGAATCGGATCGGGCGGCCGTGAACGCACGATACCCCTTCACCGTTGTAAATTCACATAAGAGCCCTCGGGTTTTAATGAAATCAACCCGCCGTCCTGTGCGGGTGTAGTCTGAGTCTTGGAAAAATTGCCCAGAACCCCCTGCGCTTCTGTTTAATTGAGGCCCAGTCCAGGACTTTATAAAACCAGAGAAATTGATTATTAAATAGATTTTTAATAGGAAAATAATTGCTAGAACTTTATAAATTCATAGAAAATTCATACTAACTCCAAATTAATTCATTCCAGTTCCTAAAATTTTGTAATTTTATCCTCTTTCACTTAGTGTCTCTGTTTTGACATGAACTCTGTCAGAAAATTTATTTATCATTTAATCATATTTTAATCACATTAAACCTTAGGAAAATCATAACTTGAATTCTACAACTCCAAAATTAATAATTCTTTTTCCTGTGATCTTATTTTAATATGTAGATTATTAATATGTATTTTGCATATATGTTTGGTGTAATGTTAATTTTGCCTATACCATGTATGTTTGTATTGCTACGACTAGCAGTGAGGTCACGAGGATCTGAAGAATCATCCTGGTACCTGGATCTCAAGGCCCAGGCAAGTTGTGCCCTTGATCACTTCTTTTCACCTACTCATGTTCTGATTAATCATAATGATCTGCATAGGTTAATTTTGATGGGACCCAATAGGATACCCTAGTTTGTCTATCTTTATACCTTGTTCACCACTGATCTTTCTGGGTAGTACTTGCTAGTGCTATATGTGGTTTTGGGTATGGAGATACACCTTACTATTCATGATTATACTTTTGTTATCAGTTGTTATTTATGGTTCATGTTGAGATCATTATGTTAATTGGAACATGGAGAACCACCCGGGAAAACAGTGCTACCACAAGGGTAGTATGGGATGCCCTTGGCTGATTAATTAGGAAAGCTAGTGGAAGACTACCTTACCCGAAAGGGGCAAGGGCAGTAGGGGAGAGGTCAGTGCGGGAAGTGCCCTCGGGAGGATTTTGCTGCGATGGCGGTCCTGCAAGGGATTCCTGTACTGGATCTTCCTATAAACTGTAGCGGGTTTTCGGAAGCTAGTGGAACTTTGTAAAGGCCTCGTAGTGCTACCCTGCCTCGCTTCCTTGGTAGAGGTGAATGGGATTCATGACCCCTTGGCAGATGGGTAACACGACTTGTGGGTAAAGATGCGCAACCTCTGCAGAGTGTAAAACTGGTATACTAGCCGTGCTCACGGTCATGAGCAGCTCGGACACTCACATGATTAATCTATGGAACTAAATTCAATTTGTCATATGCATTGCATCGCGGGTGATGTTGTTATTACTTTTGTTCTATTACTTAATTGGGTTTGGTATTTACTTATACTTAGTAACTGCTAATAAAATTTTGACCAACTTTAAAAGCAATGCTCAGCTCTAACCATCTTCTTTGGTAAGCCTTACACTTTATGAGCTCCCACCTTTGGTGAGTTCATGCACATTATTCCCCACAACTTGTTGAGCGATGAACGTATGTGAGCTCACTCTTGCTGTCTCACATACCCCACAGGTCAAGACCAGGTACTGCAGGATGATGCTCTTGGAGGATGCTGCGATGAGTTCGTGAGAGGTCTAGGTCGTCGTCTCCCAGTCAACTTTGGGTTGCTGGACCGTTGTCTCCTTATAATGTAATTATTTATTTTGTATAGAACTCCCGTTATATATAAAGTTGTGACATTCGATCCTGTGCCACTTTACATCATATGTTTGAGACTTGGTCCCAGCATACCTGGTGTTTATGTTAACCCCGGGTTTTGGACCCCTAAAATCCGGGTGTTACAGAAGTGGTATCAGAGGAATGTTGACTGTAGGACGAAACCTAGATAGAACTGGACAACCAATACTTACTTACCTTTGCTACTCTGATTCTTTTCTAAACTTATCTCAATCTTTTCTCATCTATTTCCGCTTTACTCTGATTATTCTTACCTTATCCTTCTAAAGACAAATGTGGATTTCACACTTTGAAATCCTGTGCCTAGAGTAACCTTTAGGAATAGGAGACCTAATCTTAGGAACAAAAACAAAACTATTTTTATGGTTATCTATGCACTTGAATGTTTGTTCTTATGACACTTGTCTGATTTGGATCTTTGTTTGAGTGTGATGAGTTGTGGAGTAATGTCCACAATTGCATCTGCATATATACATAGGTATAAAAATATATTTATAAAATAACTAGACAACCTAGATTATCCCCATTGGGACATATCTAGCTTAAGAAATTTATCTTGTCACTAAAAAGATCTCATTCTAACCAATTCATCTTATCTTAAAAGATTCTCCCTTATCTTAACAAGATCCATCTTATCTTAAAAGATACTCATCCTATCTTGAAAAGATTGTATCTCATCCTAAATAGATCTAACTGGTCTCAAAAGATTCTACCTTATCCCTATGGATTCATCTTATCCTAATGAGCATACTTATCCACCCTAGATTAAACAACCATGATCTAGTGCAACTTAATTAGATCTTATTAGTCAAACTAGTCATACCAATCTAACCTAGATTCAATCTTGTGTAATAAATCCATCTTATCTTAAAGGATATTCTATTACCTTAATAGATTTATCTTACCTTAAAAAGATTTTATTTGGTCCTAATAAATCTAAAGATTCTAACATATCCTAATAATATTTATCCTACCCTAGTAGATCTATCTAACCTAAACTAGTCTAATCTAGTCATATCCAATTTAATCTAGATCTTATCTTACCTAATGTGACCTGACCCAGTGTGGTCTAATGTTATCTAACTTAATGTGGTTCACTTAAACAGATTAATGACACTAGTAGAAGAGATTAGACCCCACTAGCCATGTATTAACTTATTTTAGCACATTGGATCAATTCAACCATAAGCCAACCCAACCCATAGAGCCATGATGAATGGTATAACCTTTCTATTCCCACCTAACAACAAACAAACTTTTTACCTACATCTTGTAGTCTATCTCACCCATATATATCTCTCATCTTGACAGATTCTATCTTACCCTTGGATATTCACCTTATATGATTGGTTACCCCAATCTGGACATAAATTAAGCTCTACCAAAGAATCTATAGATTATAACCAACTACTAGCTTATCCATTCCGCTTAGTGATTTCCTTTGCAAAACTATTACCACATGCTTCTAACTTTCATGGTCAATACCAGGAAAGGAAAGATTATCACGTAACAACAAACAGAAAATGAATCCTCCAAATCCTCCACCTGTTGACCTCAATCAAGTGGTTGCTACCCAAAGACTGGTAATACAACAGTTAACAGACCTGGTGACCGAGATGCAAAATCAGATAAGACAACAACGCGAAGAAATACGTCAAGCCCGTCAAGAAATAAGGCAAGCACGATTGGAGAGACAACAACAACAACAACCTCCACCACCACCACCAGCTTCACCAAGCTACATAAATATAGATTATGATGATTTGTAAAGATCTAGGTGTTACTTTAGTTAGTAGATGATATGATAATATTTTAGAAGAAATAATAAGGTCTATTGACCCTATGTTTTGTTGAAGAATTATACCTCATGCTGAGATTTCTTTGTTTGTGCATATGTTCCGAGAACAATATGAGTATACATCCCTTTTCTTACAAATCTCGAGGACGAGATTATTTTAAGGGGGGTAGGATTTGTAACACCCACTTTGTAATTGGTTAGGAATAATACCAATAGAGGAACAATTTCTCTTTATGTGAGGTTGATCTTTGTGCATCGTCATATGTGGACACCATGTCCAAAAACAATTAATAAAGAGAGATGCTACTAAATCATTGCATCATGCTGAAAATTTTATTTGTGTGTGCATTCTTGTGACAATATTAAATTAATGCAAAAAGAAATAGGTGAATATCCAAATGGGGATTTAAATCCTAAATAATCTTAGAATTAAGAAAAGAGAGAAGGAGGAGGTTATACAAAATAGAAGAAAATAAATGTATGAAAAGAATATATTTTGTCCTCACTAATATTTTAATTTAAGTACTTAACTCAGTTAAGAAGCTCACAAACCAGTTTGAATTCAAATTAGGATTTAAATTTGAATTTGTGAAAGAATGGAGAAAGGAGAAAATAAAAGAAAAATAAAAGAAAAAGGAAAAGGAACACTATACCTGATGGGCCAACGAACCTGGAATTCGGCCCAACCCGAATTCACGCCCGCGCGGCCCGGGCGGCTCATCCACCGCGCGCTCCCACTCTCTGACGCGCGGGGCCCACGTGCCAGTTCCTTCCCCGCGCTTGCGCGCACACGGGTACTCGCTGCCGCGTGGGACCGGTACGTCAGCCACTCGTCTTGTGTCACTGATGCGCGGGCCAGCTTCGTCAGACCCGTCTCCAACCAGGCCGTAACAGAATCCCTGAGCTCGCGCGCGGAGTTCGCCGTTAAGACCGGGCGCGGCGACCTCCTCCTACTCCCGATTCAAGACCCCTGAATATAAATTCGACCTCGCCTCGCATCTCCTGTTCACCCGGTCGCAAACTCTCCGCCGCCGTCATGACACACCTAGCCGCGCTGCTCATCCTCTCTCCTCCGCGCCGCCGTGGTTTCGCGATTGCGACACTGGCACGGTCGGAGTTGTCGTCCTGAGTGCTTCTACGCAACCTCCGGTGTGTTCCCTCGGCCTCTGTCGGCGCGATTGAAGCTCTGCGCGCCGGTGATTGCTCGCTGTCGTCCGCTCGCCGCCGTGAAACCATCCACGCGGTGGCCGGAGCACTCGGCTACTCCATTACCGGTATGGATCCCTTAACCGAACTCGCAACCTTGTCAATTTCATCCTGCGCTTATCGGCACTAGTAGCGGTACACCGTGGGGCGCGATTGGGGTCCCGGTTATGGCGTCTCCGCCGTGGCCCTGTGCTGCGCCGCGGACCGAGCTCTGCGCTCGTCGACGACACAAATTGGTGGGGGAATTAGGTTCATAATGTCACCAATTGGGCGTGGAGCGAATGAATTAGGAAATGGAGGATGGGAGGGCCGAAATCGCGATCTCTGGTGAGCTCGCCGCCGTACGGTGACCGGCGCCGCCGTCTCGGTTGGTCGAAGGGAAGAGATAAGGTGCGCACCGTTGGTTCGCTTACGGACGGTGTAGATTAGATCATCGCGTAACCCTTCGCTGGATCGGGTCCTGGCCCTTAGATCGTTAACGGACGACCGCGAAGTGATCATAACATTTTAAATCCAAAACCGTCGATGTCCGATCTCGCGGCTGAGATTGCATACCGGTTCGGGTTGGTCCGTTTTAATCTGGGCCGTTAGAATCGGATCGGGCGGCCGTGAACGCACGATACCCCTTCACCGTTGTAAATTCACATAAGAGCCCTCGGGTTTTAATGAAATCAACCCGCCGTCCTGTGCGGGTGTAGTCTGAGTCTTGGAAAAATTGCCCAGAACCCCCTGCGCTTCTGTTTAATTGAGGCCCAGTCCAGGACTTTATAAAACCAGAGAAATTGATTATTAAATAGATTTTTAATAGGAAAATAATTGCTAGAACTTTATAAATTCATAGAAAATTCATACTAACTCCAAATTAATTCATTCCAGTTCCTAAAATTTTGTAATTTTATCCTCTTTCACTTAGTGTCTCTGTTTTGACATGAACTCTGTCAGAAAATTTATTTATCATTTAATCATATTTTAATCACATTAAACCTTAGGAAAATCATAACTTGAATTCTACAACTCCAAAATTAATAATTCTTTTTCCTGTGATCTTATTTTAATATGTAGATTATTAATATGTATTTTGCATATATGTTTGGTGTAATGTTAATTTTGCCTATACCATGTATGTTTGTATTGCTACGACTAGCAGTGAGGTCACGAGGATCTGAAGAATCATCCTGGTACCTGGATCTCAAGGCCCAGGCAAGTTGTGCCCTTGATCACTTCTTTTCACCTACTCATGTTCTGATTAATCATAATGATCTGCATAGGTTAATTTTGATGGGACCCAATAGGATACCCTAGTTTGTCTATCTTTATACCTTGTTCACCACTGATCTTTCTGGGTAGTACTTGCTAGTGCTATATGTGGTTTTGGGTATGGAGATACACCTTACTATTCATGATTATACTTTTGTTATCAGTTGTTATTTATGGTTCATGTTGAGATCATTATGTTAATTGGAACATGGAGAACCACCCGGGAAAACAGTGCTACCACAAGGGTAGTATGGGATGCCCTTGGCTGATTAATTAGGAAAGCTAGTGGAAGACTACCTTACCCGAAAGGGGCAAGGGCAGTAGGGGAGAGGTCAGTGCGGGAAGTGCCCTCGGGAGGATTTTGCTGCGATGGCGGTCCTGCAAGGGATTCCTGTACTGGATCTTCCTATAAACTGTAGCGGGTTTTCGGAAGCTAGTGGAACTTTGTAAAGGCCTCGTAGTGCTACCCTGCCTCGCTTCCTTGGTAGAGGTGAATGGGATTCATGACCCCTTGGCAGATGGGTAACACGACTTGTGGGTAAAGATGCGCAACCTCTGCAGAGTGTAAAACTGGTATACTAGCCGTGCTCACGGTCATGAGCAGCTCGGACACTCACATGATTAATCTATGGAACTAAATTCAATTTGTCATATGCATTGCATCGCGGGTGATGTTGTTATTACTTTTGTTCTATTACTTAATTGGGTTTGGTATTTACTTATACTTAGTAACTGCTAATAAAATTTTGACCAACTTTAAAAGCAATGCTCAGCTCTAACCATCTTCTTTGGTAAGCCTTACACTTTATGAGCTCCCACCTTTGGTGAGTTCATGCACATTATTCCCCACAACTTGTTGAGCGATGAACGTATGTGAGCTCACTCTTGCTGTCTCACATACCCCACAGGTCAAGACCAGGTACTGCAGGATGATGCTCTTGGAGGATGCTGCGATGAGTTCGTGAGAGGTCTAGGTCGTCGTCTCCCAGTCAACTTTGGGTTGCTGGACCGTTGTCTCCTTATAATGTAATTATTTATTTTGTATAGAACTCCCGTTATATATAAAGTTGTGACATTCGATCCTGTGCCACTTTACATCATATGTTTGAGACTTGGTCCCAGCATACCTGGTGTTTATGTTAACCCCGGGTTTTGGACCCCTAAAATCCGGGTGTTACAAGATGTTTCATATTTAGTGGAGGACCTTGATTTTACCTTCTTTTTGCTGTCCTTGGCCATGAGACACTTGTGGCCGACGTTGGGGAAGAGAAGCCCTTTGGTGACGGCGATGTTGGCGGCGTCCTCGTCGTCGGAGGAGTCGCTTGAGCTTTCGTCGGAGTCCCACTCCCGACAAACATGGGCATCGCCGCCCTTCTTCTTGTAATACTTCTTCTTCTCCTTTCTTCTTCCCTTCTTGTCGTCGCCCCTGTCACTGTCACTAGACATAGGACACTTTGCAATAAAGTGACCGGGCTTACCACACTTGTAGCAAACCTTCTTGGAACGGGATTTGTAATCCTTCCCCTTCCGTTGCTTGAGGATTTGCCGAAAGCTTTTGATGATTAGGGCCATCTCCTCATTGTCGAGCTTGGAGGCGTCAATCGGTTGTCTACTTGGTGTAGACTCCTCCTTCTTCTCCTCCATTGCCTTGAAGGCCACCGGTTGCGCCTCGGATGTGGAAGGCTCGTCAAGCTCGTTGATCTTCTTCGAGCCCTTAATCATGCATTCAAAGCTTACAAAATTCCCGATAACTTCCTCGGGGGTCATTAGTGGATATCTAGGATTACCACGAATTAATTGTACTTGAGTGGGGTTAAGGAAAATAAGTGCTCTTAAAATAACCTTAACCACCTCGTGGTCATCCCATTTTGCGCTCCCGAGGTTGCGCACTTGGTTCACCAAGGTCTTGAGCCGGTTGTACATATCTTGAGGCTCCTCCCCTTGGCGAAGACGGAAGCGACCGAGCTCCCCCTCGATCGTTTCCCGCTTGGTGATCTTGGTGAGTTCATCACCCTCGTGCGCCGTCTTGAGTAGGTCCCAAATCTCCTTTGCGTTCTTCAACCCTTGTACTTTGTTGTATTCCTCCTTGCTTAGTGAGGCAAGGAGAATGGTTGCGGCTTGGGAGTTGAAGTGCTCGATTTGGGCCACTTCATCCGTGTCGTAGTCCTCATCCCCTACAGATGGTACCTGTACACCATACTCAACAACATCCCATATACTTTTGTGGAGAGAGGTTAGATGAAATCGCATTAAATTACTCCACATAGCATAATCTTCACCATTAAAAGTTGGTGGTTTGCCTAATGGGACGGAAAGTAAAGGTGTATGTTTCGGAATGCGAGGGTAGCGTAGGGGAATCTTACTATACTTCTTACGCTCTTGGCGTTTAGAAGTGACGGATGCCGCGTCGGAGCCGGAGGTGGATGTCGATGAAGTGTCGGTCTCGTAGTAGACCACCTTCCTCATCCTCTTGTGCTTGTCCCCACTCCGATGCGGCTTGTGAGAAGAAGATTTTTCCTTCTTCTCCTTGCGGTGAGAAGAGGAAGATCTTTTCTCCTTCCGCTTGGAGGAGTTCTTCTTCTTCTCCCTTCTCTTGGTGCGGGACTCTTCCGATGAAGTGCTCCCTTGGCTTGTAGTGGGCTTGTTATCGCCGGTCTCCATCTCCCTCTTGGTGTGATCTCCCGACATCACTTCGAGCGGTTAGGCTCTAATGAAGCACCGGGCTCTGATACCAATTGAAAGTCGCCTAGAGGGGGGGTGAATAGGGCGAAACTGAAAATCACAAAAATAATCACAACTACAAGCCGGGTTAGCGTTAGAAATATAAATGAGTCCGCGAGAGAGGGTGCAAAACAAATCGCAAGCAAATGAAGAGTGAGACACGCGGATTTGTTTTACCGAGGTTCGGTTCTCGCAAACCTACTCCCCGTTGAGGAGGCCACAAAGGCCAGGTCTCTTTCAACCCTTCCCTCTCTCAAACGGTCCCTCGGACCGAGTGAGCTTATCTCCTTCTCAATCAAACGGGAACAAAACTTCCCCGCAAGGGCCACCACACAATTGGTGCCTCTTGCCTTGGTTACAATTGAGTTTTGATCACAAGAACAAATGAGAAAGAAAGAAAGCGATCCAAGCGCAAGAGCTCAAAAGAACACGGCAAATCTCTCTCGCTAGTCACTAAAGGCTTGAGTGGAATTGGAGAGGATTTGATCTCTTTAGTGTGTCTAGAATTGAATGTCTAGCTCTTGTAAGTGGTTGGAAGTTGGAAAACTTGGATGCAATGAATGGTGGGGTGGTTGGGGTATTTATAGCCCCAACCACCAAACATGACCGTTGGCTGGAGGCTTCTGTTCGATGGCGCACCGGACAGTCCGGTGCACACCGGACAGTCCGGTGCCCCTGCCACGTCATCACTGCCGTTGGATTCTGACCGTTGGAGCTTCTGACTTTTGGGCCCGCCTGGATGTCCGGTGCACACCGGACAACAATTATTCATTGTCCGGTGCGCCGGAATGGGCACGCCTGACGACTGCGCGCGCAGAACGCGCATTAAATGCGCCGCAGGGAGCCGTTGGCGCCGAAATAGCCGTTGCTCCGCTGGCACACCGGACAGTCCGGTGCACACCGGACAGTCCGGTGAATTTTAGCGGAGCGGCTGCCGCGCGAACCCGAGGCTGGCGAGTTCCGGAGACCGCGCTTCCTTGGAGCACCGGACATGTCCGGTGCACACCGGACAGTCCGGTGAATTATAGCGCGCCGGCTTCCGAGAATTCCCGAGGGCGAAGAGTTTGAGTTGGAGTCCTCTGGGCGCACCGGACACTGTCCGGTGCACACCGGACAGTCCGGTGCCTTCAGCCAGAGGTGCCCTCGGTTGCCTCTCTGCTCCTTTGTCGAATCCAAAACTTGATCTTTATATTGGCTGAGTGTGAACCTTTTGCACCTGTATAACTTATGCACTAGAGCAAACTAGTTAGTCCAATATTTGTGTCAGGCAATTCAACCACCAAAATTATTTAGAAACTAGGTGTAAGCCTAATTCCCTTTCAATTGCGCACAACAATAGCCTGCGGCAATGTACTCGACTTCGGCGGTAGAAAGAGCTACTGAGTTTTGTTTCTTTGAAGCCCAAGACACCAGGGATCTCCCCAGAAACTTATAAGTCCCTGATGTGCTCTTCCTATCAATTTTACACCCTACCCAATCGGCATCGGAATATCCTATTAAATCAAAAGTGGATCCCTTGGGGTACCAAAGTCCAAACTTAGGAGTGTAAACTAAATATCTCATGATTCTTTTCATGGCCATAAGGTGAACTTCCTTAGGATCGACTTGGAACCTTGCACACATGCATACGGAAAGTATAATATCCGGTCGAGATGCACATAAATAGAGTAATGATCCTATTATCGACCGATATACCTTTTGGTCTACAGATTTACCTCCCATGTCGAGGTTGAGATGCCCATTAGTGCCCATGGGTGTCTTGATGGGCTTGGCATCCTTCATTCCAAACTTGTTAAGTATGTCTTGAATGTACTTTGTTTGGCTAATGAAGGTGCCTTCTTGGAGTTGCTTGACCTGGAATCTTAGGAAATACTTTAACCCCCCATCATAGACATCTTGAATTTCTGTATCATGATCCTACTAAACTCTTCACAAGTTGATTTGTTAGTAGACCCAAATATAATATCATCAACATAAATTTGGCATACAAACAAATCTTTTGCAATAGTTTTAGTAAAGAGAGTAGGATCGACTTTTCCGACTTTGAAGCCATTAGGGATAAGGAAATCTCGCAGGCATTCATACCATGCTTTTGGGGCTTGCTTGAGCCCATAAAGCGCCTTTGAGAGTTTATACACATGGTTAGGGTACTCACTATCTTAAAAGCCGAGAGGTTGCTCAACATAGACCTCTTCCTTGATTGGTCCATTGAGGAAGGCACTTTTCACGTCCATTTGATAAAGCTTAAAGCCATCGTAAGTAGCATAGGCAAGTAATATATAAATTGACTCAAGCCTAGCTACGGGTGCATAAGTTTCACCAAAATCCAAACCTTCGATTAGTGAATAACCTTCGGCCACAAGTCGGGCTTTGTTTCTTGTCATCACACCATGCTCATCTTGCTTGTTGCGGAATACCCTCTTGGTACCTACAACATTTTGGTTAGGACGTGGAACTAAATGTTATACCTCATTCCTCATGAAGTTGTTGAGCTCCTCTTTCATAGCCAACACCCAATTCGAGTCTCTTAGTGCATCCTCTATCTTGTATGGCTCAATAGAGGACAAAAGAATAATGCTCACAAAAATGTGCAACTCGAGATCTAGTAGTTACCCCTTTATGAATGTCATCGAGAATGGAGTTCACGGGGTGATCTCTTTTAATTGCTTGGTGGACTCTTGAGTGTGGCGATCTTTGACCCTAAATCTCTTGATCATCTTCCTTGTCTTGATCAACTTCATCTCCCCCTTGATTATTGTCCTCCTCTTGAGGTGGCTCATCCTCTTGATCTTCATCTTCATTGTCTTGAGCCGGATCCTCATCTTGATTTTGGTGGAGATGCTTGAATGGAAGATGACTGTTGGGGGCCTTCGGCTTCCGAAGGTCCTCAAAAACATGATTTAACAAAGTTTCTGGAGTATAATGCATGAACAGGTATCTTTGGACTTGAGTTAAAACCACAGTGTGAAGAAGAACAAAAGGAATATGAAGGATGGCGTGGAGCCGAAGCTGTGTGCAGAAGAGCTTCGGCATGATAGCAGAAAAGGAAACCAACTTAAAGATGAAAAGGCTATTTAGACCTCGATGGGTTACTATAGAGTTATTAGCAAATGTAAAGGGCATGGATGTAATTTTACATGGGCTGCGTCCCGTGCCTATAAATAGATGAACAGTGCTTCCGTACTATTCAGGCGGACTTGGTATTTGCTTTCGCGTCACACTTGTATTTTTACCTTCTTTCAAGCCGAAGGTACACTTGTAATTTGTTATCATTTCTATTTTTCTATAGTAATAAAATAGAAATGATTTGATAATAATATATGACTGTTTATATTATCTTTTATGTTTTATATGATCCTTTCTTCATCATTATATGTTGTGTCGATGAAGGTATGCCCTTCGCAACCTTCGTCCGAAGATCATTAAATCCCAAGGAAAATAATGCTTCGAAGGACGAAGGACTGTAACGTTTTACATTTACTGTGTTGCCTTGTTCTTAACTCATAACATTTGAGAACAAGTCCCCAACATTGGCGCCCACCTCCGGTGAACCCTTTTCGACCACCTTCGGCAAGCATCGACCTTTGTCATGCCGCCAAAGAAAGCTTCAGCGACAGGGGTTGCCGCTCTGCAGTCGCTGGACCCGAACCAGGAGACCTTTTCTCTTCGAGAGGCCCGAAACCAGAAGAGGAAGGCCACCAGTCCAACGCCCTAGGAGGACGACTTGGACCAAGAGATCAGGAATATGGAGATGCTCCATCAGCAAGTGCAAAGGAAGAAGGAAAAGATGGCTCGACTAGCTGACCTACAAAGGCAGATAGACGAAGCCACTGAAGAAGTTCGTCATCTTGCTCAAGATGAGCAAAACCGAAGGCCCCAGCACAGAGAGCTTCATCAAGAGGGCTTCTTCAACGAGGATGACTGGTATGAGGATTTCCATCATGGAAATTTTGCTTTTGATGATGCTTCTCCTCTGTCAGCAGAACTGCAGGCTACACCTTGGCCCCCCGTCTTACAAGCCACCCCAGCTCCCCATGTATGACGGACACTCAGATCTGAAGCAGTTTCTGATGAGCTACGAAGCAACCATATCTTCGTATGGTGCTAATACTACAGTCATAGTGAAGTCTTTCGTCATGGCAGTTAAGAATGTTGCACAAACCTGGTACTCCTCTCTTCGGCCAGGAACAATCACATCATGGCAGAAGCTGAAGGACATGCTGATCACCAGTTTCCAAGGGTTTCAGACGAAGCCGGTCACCGCTCAAGCTTTGTTCCAGTGCATCCAAGATCACGAAGAATACCTTCAGGCGTATGTTCGAAGGTTCTTGCGTCTGAGGGCACAGGCGCCAACGGTGCCCAATGAAATTGTCATTGAAGCCATGATCAAGGGGCTTCGGCTAGGACCTACGGCCCAGTACTTCGCCAGGAAACCCCCTCAGACTCTGGAGAAGCTGCTCCAAAAGATGGATGAATATGTCCGCGCTGATAATGACTTTTGTCAGAGAAGGGAGGAAGCTTACAAGTTCTCCGAAATGACCAGGGGCTTCCGAGGGAGAATCCACCCAAGGCACGTCAGGTCAATCCACTCTGCTCAGAATGACGATAGAGGAAGTCAGCAATAGAGGCCGCAATATTCCTCTCAAGCTTTGGGACAGCAATAAAGCTATCCTCAGCCCCCAGCTCCAAGGGGTAGAGGCGCCAGGGGCTTCGGTGGAAGGTTTGGGGATCAGCCCAGGAAAATTTATTGTCTATTCTGCGGTGAGGACAAGGGCCATACTACAAGGATGTGCCATGTCACCATCCAGAAACAAAAAGAGATAGCAGAAGCTGTAGCCCAACAGAACCAGCCGAAGCAAGTTATGCATACTGCTTCGTATCATTCACCGTACATCCTAGAGTATGTGGGTAACCATCCTGCAGCTTCTGTTGCTTCGGCAAGTCAACCTTAGGCATCTTGGCAACAGCCTCCACCTCCACCACCAATGCAACGAAGCTAGCAGCCAGAAGGGAGCCAGCACACTCACCAGCAACGAGACTTCAGAGAGGAGTCCGAAGCTTGCACAGTCAACAGCACTGTGCCAGAATCGAAGCACATCTACTAGAAGATATCCTACCTCTGCAACAGTTTTTGCATTCGTCATCATTTTCTTTTTAATAAGGGGCAATCATTGAAAGCATAGTTCTTTTGTTGTTTTCAAATTCTTGTAATAGCTTCGTTATTGTCATGATATAATATACCTTCTTCACAGACTCACGAAGTTCCAAAAAGTCGGTGAAGCACGAAAATTGTTCTTAAGAGAATGCGGGGTTCACAATCATATTGCAAGTTTTGCCGAAGCAACAAGAAGTCGTTCTAAGGAATGCAGCGTAAGTTTGCCGAAGCAACAAAAAGTCGTTCCTAAGGGAGCGCAGCGTAAGTTTTCTGCTCAAAAGTCGTTCCAAAGGGAATGCAGAGCTTACAGCGAAAAATAAACGCTGATTCCGCCGAAATATAAGGCGAAGCACGAAAAGTCAACGCGAATACCGCCGAAATAGAAGGCGAAGAAGTTCAAAAGACGTTCCTAAGGAAATGCAGAACTTACAGTGAAAAGTCAACGCTGATACACCGAAAAATAAGCGGTGAAGCCAAAAAATAAACGGCAAAGAGATTATACTGTGGGAATGTGTGTGTATCTTCGGCACAAATATCATTTTGCATAGCATAGCATCATCACATCATTCACATAACATAACATCATACATCATATCGCATCAATGGCACAAGAAGGGGATACAATGTTGATCTTCGGAAATTGCTTCGAAGAAGTTGTGCCAAGGCATAAAATAAGTTTTGAAGAAGTATAGCTTTATCAACTCTAAAATGAAAGGAGATCTGTTGCTTACGAAGCATAATATTTTTACGGAGATTGAATGTTTTTACGAAATATGGATATTCTTCACGAAGCATGAAAAGAAGGGAAGGTGTTTTTTCGCCGAAGGCTCAAAAACGGTATGTACACAAAGTTCCATGCATCGTAAAGAATTGATTTACAAAAAGCTTATATGTTACATTCAAAACAATAAAATATTACACACTTTGTTCAGCAAATATTACATTCCAAATGTTTTTACAATGATAACTATTCTTCTTTTAAAACTGCTTCCGCGGTTTCGTTTAGTAGTCGAGTAACAGCTTCGTCCATAATAGCTTCGGCCATCTTAGTAATTTCATCTTCTTTCTTTGCTTCGGGGTCGGCTAATGACTCGATGGGCTCTGGGAGAGGAGATAGCTCAGCTGCGGTAGAAAACGTAAATAAGTTGGAAGTCACAAAATAAGTTCGAAGCCACAAAATAATTTCGAAGTCACAAAAATAAAGTTAAAAGCTACCAAGCAATACCTATCCTCCTTTCGAGTTCCGCAGTTTTTTCAGCTTCTTCCGTTGCTTCTCTTGCATCGTGAGAATCTTTTTCGCTCTTTTTTATTATTTCGTGGGCCATCCCTCGGCCGCCATTCTCCCAGATGTCAGTAAAGAATTTTCCGCCAACTAGGCTTGCTTCGGCTGAGGGGTCTCTTGTATCTTCAACAGATAAAGTAGCTTCGGCTTGGGCCAAAGTTTTCACGTGATCGCAGCCCGATTTCTCCAAAATAGCCACGATTCCCCTGGCACCTGAGAAAGCGCACACATCCCCGTGACCACTCAAAATTTCCTCAAAAGCTTCAGCTTCGTTGCTAATCCAATCAATTGGGCCCTCAGGATCGCCTCTCACGAAGTTGTCCTCGCTGGAGAATGCGCCAACATTGGCGAAGCTAGTTTTAATTTTTCTACACATTTTATGGATTTTTCATAGCATTTCTCTTTTGAAGAGCGAAGTTCCACAACTGTCTTCTCCCAATGATTTTTCCAATAGTTACTGGCGTCTCGGTCAGCTTCAGCAATAGCACATTTCAATTTCGCTTCTGCCAGTTATTTCCGAAGGTTTTCAATTTCACATTTCTGGGTTTCAGCTTGGGCTTTGGAAATAGTCTCGTCTTCTTTTATTTTGTTCAACAATGAGTTTAATATTTTATATTTTTCAAGACCTTCGTTCCTTAGTTCAATTACTTCGGAACGAAGGTTGTTCAAAGCTATGCTGCATCCTTCATCTTCAGCAATTTTTTGCGCCCTGAGGGCGTTGCTAAGAATAAGGCCCTGCAAAAGGAGTACGGTATTAAGTATAAGCAAATGAAAAATTTTGTTTTCAAGTACAAAAATCTCATTCTCTCACCTTTAAACTATTGTATGCTAAGCTGTCGGCCAATTCATCTTTTGATAGCACCGAGAGCCCCTTTTCCAGCGTCGGGAATCCGAAGCTCCTGCTTATCTCTCGGCAGACAGAAATCTCTTTGTTGTCTGGGAGACAATACAAGAAGTCTTCTTCTGCGCTGCCATTGAATATCAACGCCCCTTTCGGATATTTCAGTCTCTGGGCATAATATTAGGCTTCTCGCTTCTCTTCTACAGATAACCTATTTCCCGAAGCATGTCGTACAATATAATCGAGAGCTTCAGAAGATGCTTCAGGAATAGGAATGGCAGTTTTTCAGACAGAATTTCTTCTGCAACCTCTTTTTCCGTTTCTTCTCCAATTTCCAAAGATTTCTCCTTGGCGGGCTCTGAGGGCCCAGCTTCGGTCTCGGCTTGGCTCTTGGCAGCTTCGGCTTCGGATAGTTTTGCCTCAATTTGTGTTTTCAAAGCTTCGAAAGTCTTCTTTGGAGTAGAGCTTGAAGTTTTTATTGTTTCCAGTACATCTAGTACGTTCACCATCCTCTTCCTCTTAGGAGTTGTTGTAAGATCCTTTTGTGCCTTCGGCATTGTCACCTTTGCCGAAGGTCTTATAACTTCTAATGTCTTTGTTTTCTCGACCTCTATCTCTTCAATATTAGTGGCCTTTGGCTCATCTGATTTGGCTGATGACGCCTTTGGCATTGCAGCCGACTCTTCAGTTTTCTGTGTAATCGCAGGCTCTTTGGCTTCGGTCGCCGAAGATGTTTCACCGCCAAATTCGGGCACTATGGCCGGTTTGATGAAGCGCGGTCGGTGAGTAAGGACTTTCACCTTTTTTCTCTTTGGCACGGGCTCGCTTGGAGCAGCTGAAGCATCGTCTTTCCCAGAAGTTGCATTTTTTCTTTTTTGCCCCCACGACGGGTAGCGGTAGTCAGGGTACATGAACCCAATAGCATCAAAAACTCTATTTAGTCTCTTCTTTTTTCGGCCTCCAAAGGCCGTAGATAGCGCATTGTCTTCCACTTTGGAATACAGCCCAAGCAACTCATCACTTGTAGCTTCGACGCTTTTTAGCCAGTCATCGTCTGGCTCGATAAACTGGTCTCTAAACCTGAAGGTATATTTTAGTCGAACCAAACCACCTTTGTGGGGATTGCTGATGGTTTCTTTTGGCATCTCCCAGTTGGCTACCAATGGCCATATCCTGTAGGCCACGTGTTCTTGAACTAAGTCTCTTATCCTGATGAAAGAGCAGACTAAGCCGAAGGCCTTACGACATTCTTCGGCTGCTTCGTCAATTTCTACCTTCGGTTTCTAGAGGCCGAAGCATTGCCAGATAGGGCACATGATGATCTCTTTAATATCCTCCCGTGCCTTCAAATCATTTTTCACATAAAACCATTCTTTCATCCAGTCTCCGGGCCATCTCTTTCGAAACGTTGGCACAGGGCAGCTTGACCCAGAGCGGGCAATGAAGCTATAGCAGCCAAAGTTGTTATGATACTGCTCTTTACCCCAGGGCTTCGTCTCATATAAAAGTTCGTGCATGCTGCAGAAACTTTTTGCATTTGGCTCCAGGCCCTGACTCCTCACGGCCCTGATGAAGATTCCCATTCTTATGATTGCTTCGGGAGTAATTTGATGAAGGTAAACCTGGTATATCTTCAGAACTTCTACCACAAAACTGCTTAGGGGGAACCGAAGCCCAGCCTTGAAGAAGCTTCGGAAGATCATGACTTCATTCTCTTCGGGAGCAGGAGAAGTTTTATCTCCGTTGTCAGCCCTCACGATAGACACATCTCGAAAGTATCTTCCGCTCATATTGTCGAGATGACTCTGTTTAATAGTTGATTTTCTAAAAACTGTATGACTTGGCCGCCAGGGTCGATCTTCAGAGTCTTTGCCACCACTTTCCACATCATAACTATCACTATCACCGGTGTCTTCAGATAAACCTTCCAAAATCTCCCTTGTAATCTTCTCTGTATTTGTCTTTGCTATTGATTCAAGAAAGCCAAGATTCTTCTCCTTAGAAAGGCTCAGCTTTGCTTCAGCAACAGCTTTTTTATCTTGAGACATCTTCGGAAATGCTGAAAAAGTGCTCTCAAAGCCAAAGCTTAAAAATTTAAAAAGCCAAGAAAATGTCGATGCGCAAGAGCTAAAAATTGAGTAAGTAAGAGCAAATGGCAAGGAAGCGTGCCAAATGAGCTCGTGGTGCGCTCTTATTTATACGCCTAGTGCGTTGAAAATTGGAAGGCCCCGCTTGTCAGTGACTGTTGCTATTCTAGCAAAGGGAAGGTGTTTTTTCAGACCTTCGGCTTAAGGCCTTCGTCCATATCGCAATCTAAATTTATCATTCTAACAAATTAATATTGCGAGGGGCTACTGTTGGGGGCCTTCGGCTTCCGAAGGTCCTCAAAAACATGATTTAACAAAGTTCCTGAAGTATAATGCATGAACAGGTATCTTCGAACTTGAGTTAAAACCACAGTGTGAAGAAGCACAAAAGGAATACGAAGGATGGCGCAGAGCCGAAGCTGTGCGCAGAAGAGCTTCGGCATGATAGCAGAAAAGGAAACTGACTTAAAGATGAAAATGCTATTTAGACCTCGACGGGTTACTATAGAGTTATTAGCAAATGTAAAGGGCATGGATGTAATTTTACATGGGTTGCGTCCCGTGCCTATAAATAGATGAACAGTGCTTCCGTACTGTTCAGGCGGACTTGGTATTTGCTTTCACGTCACGCTTGTATTTTTACCTTCTTTCAAGCCAAAGGTACACTTGTAATTTGTTATCATTTTTATTTTTCTATAGTAATAAAATAGAAATGATCTGATAATAATATATGACTGTTTATATTATCTTTTATGTTTTATATGATCCTTTCTTCATCATTATATGTTGTGTCGATGAAGGTATGCCCTTCGCAACCTTCGTCCGAAGATCATTAAATCCCAAGGGAAATAATGCTTCGAAGGACGAAGGACTGTAACGTTTGACATTTTCTGTGTTGCCTTGTTCTTAACTCATAGCATTTGAGAACAAGTCCCCAACAATGACGGTTGATCTTGAGCTTGTGTGGGCTCTTCAGATTCCTTAGGATACACATCCCCAATGGACATGTTCCTTAGCGCGACGCACGGAGCCTCTTCATCATCTAGCTCATCAAGATCAACTTGCTCCACTTGGGAGCCATTAGTCTCATCAAACACAATGTCATAAGAAACCTCAACCAATCCAGTGGATTTGTTGAAGACTCTATATGCCCTTGTGTTTGAGTCATAACCAAGTAAAAAGCCTTCTACAGCCTTAGGAGCAAATTTAGTTTTTCTACCTCTTTTAACAAGAATAAAGCATTGGCTACCAAAGACTCTCAAATATGACACATTAGGCTTTTTACCGGTGAGGGGTTCATAAGATGTCTTCTTGAGGATTCGGTGAAGGTAGACCCGGTTGATGGAGTAGCAGGCGGTGTTAATCGCCTCAGCCCAAAATCGGTCTAGAGTCTTGTACTCATCAAGCATGGTCCTCGCCATGTCCAGTAGATTTTTATTCTTCCTCTCCACTACACCATTTTGTTGAGGTGTGTAGGGAGAAGAGAACTCATGCTTGATGCCCTCATCCTCAAGAAATCCTTCTATTTGAGAGTTCTTGAACTCCGTCCCATTGTCGCTTCTTATCTTTTTATCCTTAATCCGAACTTGTTTTGAGCCCATCTTAAGAATCCTTTTAAGGTCTCTTGGGTTTGAGATTTTTCCTACAAGAAGAATACCCAAGTGAAGCGAGAATAGTCATCCACAATTACAAGACAATACTTACTCCCGTCGATGCTTATGTAAGCGATCGGGCCGAATAAATCCATGTGGAGTAGCTCAAGCGGCCTGTCGGTTGTCATGATGTTCTTGTGTGGATGATGAGTGCTAACTTGCTTTCTTGCTTGACATGCGCTACAAATCCTGTCTTTCTCAAAATGAACATTGTTAGTCCTAAAATTTGTTCTCCCTTTAGAAGCTTGTGAAGATTCTTCATCCCAACATGGGCTAGTCGGCGATTCCAGAGCCAACCCATATTAGTCTTAGCAATTAAGCAAGTATCGAGTTCAGCTTTGTTAAAATCGACTAAGTATAGCTGACCCTCTAATACTCCCTTAAATGCTACTGAATCATCACTTCTAATGACAGTAACACCTACATCTGTAAATAGACAGTTGTAGCCCATTTTGCATAATTGAGATATAGAAAGCAAGTTATAATCTAAAGAATCTACAAGAAAAACATTGGAAATAGAATGGTCAGGCAATATAGCAATTTTACCAAGTCCTTTGACCAAACCTTGATTTCCATCCCCGAATGTGATAGCTCTTTGGGGATCTTCGTTTTTCTCATAGGAGGAGCACATTCTTTTCTCCCCTGTCATGTGGTTTGTGCATCCGCTATCAATTATCCAACTTGAGCCCCTGGATGCATAAACCTGCAAAATTGTTTTAGGCCTTGTTCTTAGGTACCCAAACAGTCTTGGGTCCTTTCACGTTAGAAACAAGCACCTTGGGTACCCAAACACAAGTCTTGGAGCCCTTGTGTTTCCCCCAACATATTTGGTAACTACTTTGCCTGATTTGTTAGTTAAAACATAAGATGCATCAAAAGTCTTAAATGACATGTTAGGCTCATTTGATGCAGTAGGAGTTTTCTTTTTAGGCAATTTAACATGGGTTGATTGCCTAGAGCTAGAAGCCTCATTCTTATACTTAAAAGCATGGTGAGAAACATAATGATATTTCTTAGCATGAATTCTCCTAATTTTGTGCTCAGGATAATTAGCATGATATAAAATATAGCCCTCATTATCCTGAACCATGGGTGCCTTGCCCTTTACAAAATTAGACAATCTTTTAGGGACATTAAGCTTGACATTGCTTCCCTATTGGAAACCAATGTCATCCTTAATGCCAAGGCGTCTCCCATTATAGAGCATGCTTCTAGCAAATTTAAATTTTCATTTTCTATCTCATGCTCATTAATTTTTGCAGTTAATTGAGCTATATGATCATTTTGTTGTTTAATTAAAGCAAGGTGATCATGAATAGCTTCTACATTAACATCTCTACATCTAGTACAAATAGCAACATGTTCAACAGTAGATGTAGAGGGTTTGCAAACATGTAATTCATCTATCTTAGATTTTAGCACGGCATTTTCATCTCTAAGACAGGAAATAGAATCATTGCAAACATTTAAATATTTAACCTTGGAAATTAAACTAGCATTTTCGTTTATAAGGTTAGAGATAGATTCATTCAATTTATCAATCTTAGCATTTAAACTAGCATTTTCATTTCTAAGATTGGTAATTGAATCATGGCACATGCTAAGCTCCTTAGTCAAATTTTCACATTTGTCTACTTCCTGAGCATAAACATTTTTCACTTTAACATACGTTTTGTTTTCTTTAATAAGAAATTCCTCTTGGCTATCCAAAAGTTCATCCTTCTCATGAATGGCTCCTATCAATTCATTTAATTTTTCTTTTTGTTGCATGTTAAGGTTGGCAAAAAGAGTGAGCAAATCATCTTCATCTTCACTAGAACTACCCTCTTCACTAGATGTAGTATACTTGGGGTTGGTTCTAGTTTGTACCTTCTTCTTTTTGCCGTCTTTTTCTATGAAGCACTTGTGGCCGACGTTGGGGAAGATGAGGCCCTTGTTGACAGCGATGTTGGTGGCATCCTCGTCAGAGGAGGAGTCGGTGGAGCTCACATCAGAGTCCCATTCCCGACATACGTGGGCATCGCCGCCCTTCTTCTTGTAGTATCTATTCTTTTCCTTCTTCCTCCCCTTCTTGTCGTTGTCCCTGTCACTATCACTAGACATAGGACATTTAGCGATAAAATGATTGGGCTTACCACACTTGTAGCACACCCTCTTGGAGTAGGGTTTGTAATCCTTCCCCCTCCTTTGCTTGCGAATTTGACGGAAGCTCTTGATGATGAGCGCCATCTCCTCATTGTCGAGCTTGGAGGCGTCGTTGGGGAGCCTACTTGATGTAGACTCTTCTTTCTTCTCTTTCGTCGCTTTGAATGCAATGGGTTTCACCTCGGGTGTGGAGGTGCCGCCTTGCTCCAAGTCGACGATGTGTTTGGAGCCTTTGATCATTAGTTCAAAGCTCACAAACTTTCCTATCACTTCCTCGGGAGACATTAATTTGTATCTAGAATCCCCACGAATTAATTGAACTTGAGTAGGGTTACGAAAAACAAGGGATCTTAGAATAACCTTGACCATTTCATGGTCATCTGTAACACCCTAAAATCATATTTTGGGTAATTTAAAAAAGTTTAGTCTGTAACTTGAATAAATATGTTTTCAAATTAGTGAATATATATAAAATCCTTATATGATTTAATTTATTGAATAAAACATTTATAAATATCTTCTAAAAGTATTTAAGCTAAGGTATCTTTTAAAAAAATAATAAATATTAAAGATTAGTTTCTTAATATACAATGTGTGAGCATAATTGGTGTATTTAAAATCATTTTTCATAGATATGGTAAAATAAATAAATAAAATTATGGATTTGCATTCATGCTGAGTTCTTCTGTTTGTTCATTAAAATTTGAGTGCAAATTCAAGACCAAAACTTGAACTTGAAATCCAAATTTGAAAACTAGGAAACATAATAGGAAAGATATAAAAAGAAAATAAAAAGGGAAAGACTACCTGCGCTGGGCCATACCCCAAGCCTCTCAACCCAGCAGTCCCGTCACCTCGGCCCAACTCTGCCTCTCCCACGCCGACACGTAGGCCCGGGGTGTCAGCTCCGTACCGCCTGATCCTTGCACGCCCGTTACACTACCGTGTGGGCCTACCTACTGAGACACACCAACAAACTCGCGATGAGGCTGTGGCCAGATAACAAAATCCGCCCGGGATTTTCTCTCCGCTGGTTGCAACTTCATCGATTGGACCCTCGACCATTGGAGTATAAATCACGAACCGATGACCACCTCGTGATCTATCATCTGCCATGAGATGACACCGAGGAGACAAACACCATCGTGGGCCTCCTTGGTCGTGAGGGGAAGGAGTCACCCGCCGTCGATGCGATCTCTGCCCAGGACCGATTATCCTCGGGGGATGGCTTTTATGGGATCGCCAGGAACCGTAGGACTTGGGTGTAGGGGCTTCCAAGGCCGGGATCATTGGGGTCGTCGGGATCTCGCCGTTGTTCGTCCTCTGTAGCGGGATCACCATGCGTCGTGGTCAGCTCTCATCAGCGCTTCAAACTTTCGGTAAGACACCTTCTAGAGTTCACAATTGTCGCCACATCGTGTATCACCAGTTAGTCTCGGGAATAGGGCATTTGTGCGCCGGATTCCGGAGCTCCGACGTGACCACTGCCACGGCGCGGTGGTGCTGCTGCTCCTGTTGTTTGCCGAGAGCTAGAAGATGCGCCTCAGCCGTTGGATCAAAGGCCAGTGGTGAGGATTAGATCTAGTCCAATATGGTGGGGACCGTCGATCTCGCTATGGGTGGCTGGGATTAGAGGCTTGTACCGGTTTGGCTCGGCTCGATCTCGATCGTAGATCGGGGTGTATGCGGCCACGGTTGGTTTGGGGCTGTTTTAAATCCTGGCTGTCGATCTCGTGATCCGTGGCTCGGGCGTATTGGTGGGTTGGGATCTAATCCGATCCCTGAATTCAGGATCAGACGGCTGTGATCAGCCCGTACCCCTTCGCCCTGGCTTTCTTTCTAAAGAGCCCCTCGATTTTGTTATAATAAACCCGCCGTCCACCGTGGGTAGATCTGGGTCTGGGGAATCTTTCAAGTTTGCCCCTGGACTTTTGTTTATTCGTGCGCCCAGTCCAGAGTTCCAGGAAAATCAGATAAATGAATTTAGAATTTGATTTTCAATACAAAAATAATACGAGAAACTTGTATAATTCATAGAAAATCCATATTAAGTCCAAATTAGTCCATTCCAGTTCCTATAATTTTATAATATTATTGTTTATCATTTAGTGCCACTATTTTGACATAAAAGCCACATTAAAATTGTTATCTTAAGTAATCTTGTACGAAGCACATAAAATCTTAAGAAATCCATAACTTAAAATCTATAACTCCAAAATTAATAATTCCTGTTATTGTGATCTTATTCCAATATGTAGATCATTATTATGTATTTTGCATATATGTTTGGTGTAATGTTAATTTTGCCTATACACTGTTTGTTTGTAATGCTAAGACTAGCGCGAGGTAACGAGAACTTGAAGATCATCCTGGTACCTGGAATCTCAACTCCCAGGCAAATTGTGCCCTTGATCACTTCTTTTTACCCAGTCATGTTCTAATTAATCATAATGATCTGCATAGGTTAATTTTGATGGGACCCAACAGGTTACCCTAGTTTGACTATCTTTATACATTGTGCACCACTTAATTCTTGGGTAGTACCTGCTATTGCTTTATGCGGTTTTGGGTATAGAGATACATTTTATTCATGATTATACCTTTATTATCAGTTGTTATTTATTGTTCATGATAAGATCATTATGTTAATTGGAACATGGAGAACCACCCGGGAAAACAGTGCTACCACAAGGGTTTAATTGGACGCCCTTGGCTGATTAATTAGGAAAGCTAGTGGATGACTACCTTACCCGAAAGGGGCAAGGGCAGTAGGAGAGTGGTCAATGTAGGGAGGCCCTTGGGATGATTTTGCTGTGATGACGGTCATGCGAGGGGTCCCTGCATTGGAGCTTCCTATAAACTGTAGCGGGTTTTCTGAAGCTAGTAGAACTTTGTAAAGGCCTCGTAGTGTTACCCTGTCTCGCCTCCTCGGTAGAGGTGTATGGGAAGTCACGATCCCTTGGCAGATGGGTAACATGACTTGTGGGTAAAGATGCGCAACCTCTGCAGAGTGTAAAACTGGTATATCAGTCGTGCTCATGGTCATGAGCAGTTCGGACACACATGATTAATTTATGGAACTAAATTCAATATGTCATATGCATTGCATCGCAGGTGATGTTGTTACTTTTGTTTTACTACTTAATTGGTTTGGTATTTACTTATACTTAGTAATTGCTAATAAAATTTTGACCAACTTTAAAAGCAATGCTCAGCTTCAACCATCCTCTTTGGTAAGCCTTACACTTCACATGTGCTCCCATCTTTGGCGAGTTCATACACATTATTCCCCACAACTTGTTGAGCTATGAACGTATGTGAGCTCACTCTTGCTGTCTCACACCCCCCCACAGGTCAAGAACAGGTACCGCAGGATGATGCGCATGGAGGATGCTGCGATGTGTTCGTGAGAGGTCTAGGCCGTCGTCTCCCAGTCAACTTTGGGTTGCTGGACCGTTGTCTCCTTATAATGTAATTATTTATTTATTTTGTATAGAACTCCTATTATGTAGTAAAGATGTGACATTCGATCCTGTGCCATGATTCATCATATGTGTGAGACTTGGTCCCATCACACCTGGTGATTATGTTCGCGCCCGGATCTTGGTGCCCCGAAACCCGGGTGTGACAGAAGTGGTATCAGAGCAATGTTGACTGTAGGACGAAATCTAGATAGAACTGGACAACCATTATCTACTTACCCTTGCTACTCTGATTCTTTCTAAAACTCTTCTTAATCTTTTCTCATCTATTTCTGCTTTACTCTGATTATTCTTACCTTTTCTTTCTAAAGACAAAAGTGGATTTCACACTTTGAAATCCTATCCCTAAGATGACCTTTAGGAATAAGAAACCTACTCCTAGGAACAAAAATCAAAACTATTTTCGTAAATATTTGTGTGCTTCAATGTTTGTTCTTATGATACTTGTTTGATTTGGATCTTTGATTGAGTGTGATGAGTTGTGGAGTAATGTCCACAATTACATCTGCATATACATATAGGAAAAAATGCTTATAAAAAATTACTAGATAAACTAAATTATCCCTCATTAAAGTATCTAGCCTAACAATATCCATCTCATCTTGAAAGATTCTATCATACACTCATAGATCCATCTTATCTTAAAAAGATACTCATCTTATCTTGAAAAGATCTTATGTCACCCTAATAGATCTAACTGAGCTCAAAAGATTCTACATTATCCTTATAGATTCATCTTGCCCTAATTAGTATATTTATCCCACTCTAGAGTAACAACCATGAGCTAGTCCAAAGTTTATTTAGATCTTATATAGTCTAAAATAGTCATATCAATTTATTATAGATCTGGTCCAATCTAATAGGTTAATCTAACCTAACGAAGTCTAACCTTAAGTTGAGCTAACCTAAGGTCAGTCACTTAACTAGTTAATAGTGGTAAAATAAATGGGACTCTACTCCTATAGAATATGTTTAACTCAATTCACTCTGCACTAAATTAAGAGCGACCGTCCAACTCGGCCTTATGCAACTACCTTAACCATCCGATGGTTGCATAACCCCTCTGTGTTAACCTAACAGAGATTCTGACTTACCTACACCTTATGATCCGTCCTATGTTAAAAGATTCTAACATATCCTAATAATATTTAGCCTACCCTGGTGGATCTATCTAACCTAAAACTATTCTAATCTAGTAAGACCTGATCCAATCTAGATTCTATCTAATCTAATACGATCTAATCTAATGTGGTCTACTTAATCAGACTAGTGATACTGGTAAGAAGAGATTAGACCCTACAAGCCAGGTGTTAACTTAACTTAGTATAGTAAACCAACTCAGTCACATACATGAGATCTGACCCAACCAATAGAGTCATGATGAATTGCATAATTCGTCTATCCCCACCTAATGTCAAACAAATTTTTGATCTACATCATGTTGTCTACCTCATCCATAACTATCTTAACCATATTCTCCCAACTCCAATGATATACACTAACCTCGAATCAATGAGACAAGACCGGGGAAGATGATCAACTTCATCAAGAAAGGATGAGCACCAACTCAAGTCTTCAAGGATCAAGTAAGATCACCAAGATGAGTCAAGATCCACAATCTTGGATGGAGTCTTTTCTTACCCCACTCCTTACCCAAAACTATATATGCTTTAAAGATATCTTTCATCCCGCACAAAGAAGTGGCTATACCCATATATACCCAGGCCTTCCTAATCACCCACTATTGTCTATGAAAAAAATGTGAAACTCTAGATCTTGAACCTATTATAGACTTAAAGTTGAATTACAAATCAATCCTTCTGTATCCCTTTTCTTACAAATCTCGAGGACGAGATTTCTGTTAAGGGGGGTAGGATTTGTAACACCCTAAAATCATATTTTGGGTAATTTAAGAAAGTTTAGTCTGTAACTTGAATAAATATGTTTTCAAATTGGTGAATATATATAAAATCCTTATATGAGTTAATTTATTGAATAAAACATTTATAAATATCTTCTAAAAGTATTTAAGCTAAGGTATCTTTTAACAAAATAATAAATATTAAAGATTAGTTTCTTAATATACAATATGTGAGCATAATTGGTGTATTTAAAATCATTTTTCATAGATATGGTAAAATAAATAAATAAAATTATGGATTTGCATTCATGCTGAGTTCTTCTGTTTGTTCATTAAAATTTGAGTGCAAATTCAAGACCAAAACTTGAACTTGAAATCCAAATTTGAAAACTAGGAAACAAAAAAGGAAAGATATAAAAGAAAATAAAAAGGGAAAGACTACCTGCGCTGGGCCATACCCCAAGCCTCTCAGCCCAGCAGTCCCGTCACCTCGGCCCAACTCTGCCTCTCCCACGCCGACACGTAGGCCCGGGGTGTCAGCTCCGTACCGCCTGATCCTTGCACGCCCGTTACACAGCCGTGTGGGCCTACCTACTGAGACACACCAACAACCTCGCGATGAGGCCGTGGCCAGATAACAAAATTCGCCCGTGATTTTCTCTCCGCTGGTTGCAACTTCATCGATTGGACCCTCGACCATTGGAGTATAAATCACGAACCGATGACCACCTCGCGATCTATCATCTGCCATGAGATGACACCGAGGAGACAAACACCATCGTGGGCCTCCTTGGTCGTGAGGGGAAGGAGTCACCCGCCGTCGATGCGATCTCTGCCCAGGACCGCTTATCCTCGAAGGATGGCTTTTATGGGATCGCTAGGAACCATAGGACTTGAGTGTAGGGGCTTCCAAGGCCGGGATCATTGGGGTCGTCGGGATCTCGCCGTTGTTCGTCCTCTGCAGCGGGATCACCATGCGTCGTGGTCAGCTCTCATCAGCGCTTCAAACTTTCGGTAAGACACCTTCTAGAGTTCACAATTGTTGCCACATCGTGTATCACTAGTTAGTCTCGAGAATAGGGCATTTGTGCGCCGGATTCCGGAGCTCCGACGTGACCACTGCCACGGCGCGGTGGTGCTGCTGCTCCTGTTGTTTGCCGAGAGCTAGAAGATGCGCCTCAGCCATTGGATCAAAGGCCAGTGATGAGGATTAGATCTAGTTCAATATGGCAGGGACCATCGATCTCGCTATGGGTGGCTGGGATTAGAGGCTTGTACCTGTTTGGCTCGGCTCGATCTCGACCGTAGATCGGGGTGTATGCGGCCACGGTTGGTTTGGGGCTGTTTTAAATCCTGGCTGTCGATCTCGTGATCCGCGGCTCGGGTGTAATGGTGCGTTGGGATCTAATCCGATCCCTGAATTCAGGATCAGACGGCTGTGATCAGCCCGTACCCCTTCGCCCTGGCTTTCTTTCTAAAGAGCCCCTCGATTTTGTTATAATAAACCCGCCGTCTATTGTGGGTAGATCTGGGTTTGGGGAATCTTTCAAGTTCGCCCCTGGACTTTTGTTTATTCGTGCACCCAGTCCAGAGTTCCAGGAAAATCAGATAAATGAATTTAGAATTTGATTTTCAATACAAAAATAATACGAGAAACTTGTATAATTCATAGAAAATCCATATTAAATCCAAATTAGTCCATTCCAGTTCCTATAATTTTATAATATTATTGTTTATCATTTAGTGCCACTATTTTGACATAAAAGCCACATTAAAATTGTTATCTTAAGTAATCTTGTACGAAGCACATAAAATCTTAAGAAATCCATAACTTAAAATCTATAACTCCAAAATTAATAATTCCTGTTCCTGTGATCTTATTTCAATATGTAGATCATTATTATGTATTTTGCATATAAGTTTGGTGTAATGTTAATTTTGCCTATACACTATTTGTTTGTAATGCTAAGACTAGCGCGAGGTAACGAGAACTTGAAGATCATCCTGGTACCTGGAATCTCAACTCCCAGGCAAGTTGTGCCCTTGATCACGTCTTTTTACCCAGTCATGTTCTAATTAATCATAATGATCTGCATAGGTTAATTTTAATGGGACCCAACAGGTTACCCTAGTTTGACTATCTTTATACCTTGTGCACCACTGAATTCTTGGGTAGTACATGCTATTGATTTATGTGGTTTTGGGTATAAAGATACATTTTATACATGATTATACCTTTATTATCAGTTGTTATTTATTGTTCATGATAAGATCATTATGTTAATTAGAACATGGAGAACCACCCGGGAAAACAGTGCTACCACAAGGGTTTAATGGGACGCCCTTGGCTGATTAATTAGGAAAGCTAGTGGATGACTACCTTACCCGAAAGGGACCAGGGCAGTAGGGGAGTGGTCAGTGTAGGGAGGCCCTTGGGATGATTTTGCTGCGATGGCGGTCATGCGAGGGGTCCCTGCATTGGAGCTTCCTATAAACTGTAGCGGGTTTTCTGAAGCTAGTGGAACTTTGTAAAGGCCTCGTAGTGTTACCCTGCCTCGCCTCCTCGGTAGAGGTGTATGGGAAGTCACGATCCCTTGGCAGATGGGTAACATGACTTGTGGGTAAAGATGCACAACCTTTGCAGAGTGTAAAACTGGTATATCAGCCGTGCTCACGGTCATGAGCAGCTCGGACACTCACATGATTATATTATGGAACTAAATTCAATATGTCATATGCATTGCATCGCAGGTGATGTTGTTACTTTTGTTCTACTACTTAATTGGGTTGGTATTTACTTATACTTAGTAATTGCTAATAAAATTTTGACCAACTTTAAAAGCAATGCTCAGCTTCAACCATCCTCTTTGGTAAGCCTTACACTTCACATGAGCTCCCATCTTTGGCGAGTTCATACACATTATTCCCCACAACTTGTTGAGCTATGAACATATGTGAGCTCACTCTTGCTGTCTCACACCCCCCACAGGTCAAGAACAGGTACCGCAGGATGATGCGCATGGAAGATGTTGTGATGTGTTCGTGAGAGGTCTAGGCTGTCGTCTCCCAGTCAACTTTGGGTTGCTGGACCGTTGTCTCCTTATAATGTAATTATTTATTTATTTTGTATAGAACTCCTATTATGTAGTAAAGATGTGACATTCGATCCTGTGCCATGATTCATCATATGTGTGAGACTTGGTCCCAGCACACCTGGTGATTATGTTCGCGCCCGGGTCTTGGTGCCCCGAAACCCGGGTGTGACATCATCCCATTTGGTGCTCCCGAGGTTGCGCACTTGATTGACCAAGGTCTTGAGCCGGTTGTACATCGCTTGTGGCTCCTCTCCTTGGTTGAGGATGAATCGACTGAGCTCCCCCTTGATCGTCTCCCGCTTGGTGATCTTGGTCACCTCATCTCCTTCGTGCACGGTCTTTAGGACGTCCCAAATCTCCTTGGAACTCTTTAACCCTTGCACCTTATTATACTCCTCTCGACATAGAGAGGCAAGGAGTATAGTAGTCGCTTAGGAGTTAAAGTGCCAGATTTGGGCAACCTCATCCGAATCGTAATCTTCGTCCCCTACATTAGGTACCTGCACTCCAAACTCAACAATGTCCCAAATACTTGTGTGGAGTGAGGTTAGGTGATGCCTCATTTTATCACTCCACATACAATAATCTTTGCCCTTAAAACATGATGGCTTGCCTAATGGAACGGAAAGTAATGGAGTGCACTTAGAAATATGGGGATAACGAAGTGGCATCTTACTATACTTCTTGCGCTCATGGCGCTTGGAAGTGACGGACGCGGCGTCAGAGCCGGATGTGGAGGGCGACAAAGAGTCGGTCTCGTAGTAGACCACTTTCTTCATCTTTTTCTTCTTGTCGCCACTCTGATGCAACTTGATGTGAGAAGGGGATTCCTCCTTGCCTTTGGTGTCGGACTCCCTTGATGGAGCCTCCCGTGGCTTGTGGCCTTCTCATCGGTTTCCATCTCCCTCTTGGTGGATCATCCCGACATCACTTCGAGTTGTTAGACTCTAATGAAGCACCAGGCTTTGATACCAATTGAAAGTCACCTAGAGGGGGTGGATAGGCGGAATCTAAAAATTATAAACTTAAGCACACACTACAAGCCGGGGTTAGCGTTAAAATTAAATCCGAGTCTGAAAGAGAGGGGAATACAAATCAGCCAAGAAATAAAGTGGATGAACACTGTGATTTGTTTTGCCGAGGTTCGGTTCTAAAGAACCTAGTCCCCGTTGAGGTGGTCACAAAGACCGGGTCTCTTTCAACCCTTTCCCTCTCTCAAACGGTCACCTAGACCGAGTGAGCTTTCTCCTTAATCAAACGGGTCACTTAGACCCCGCAAGGACCACCACACACTTGGTGTCTCTTGCTTTGATTACAAGTCACTTGAGAACAAGAATGAGGAAGGAAGAAAGCGATCCAAGAAACAAGAGCACAAATAACACAAACAAAACACTCTCTCTAGTCACTAGGTGTTTGGAGTGAATTTGGGACTTGGAGAGGCTTTGATTCTTTTGAACTGTGTCTAGGAGTGAATGCACTAGCTCTTGTATTGAATGTGAAGTGCTGGAAACTTGAGTATTTGGAGTGGTGGTGGTTGGGGATATTTATAGCCCTCAACCACCAATTGATAGTTGGGGCAGGCTGCTGTCGATGGGCGCACCGGACAGTCCGGTGCGCCAACCACGTCACCCAACCGTTAGGGTTCGGGAGCTTCTGACCATTGGAGGCTTTGTCTTCTAGTGGCACCGGACAATCTGGTGCCGCACCAGACAGGCACTGTTCATTGCCCGGTGCGCCTCTGACGGGCGGCTCTGCTCTGTCGCGCACTGTTGCACACTGTTCATCTGATTCTTTAGCTTTTGCAGGCGACCGTTGCGCGAAGTAGCCGTTGCTCCACTGGTGCACCGGACAGTCTGGTGGCACACCGGACGGTCCAGTGAATTATAGCGGAGCACGCCCAGTGAAACCCGAGGGAGGCGAGTTTGGGACTATACAGTCCGGGTGCACCGGACACTATCCGGTGGCACACCGGACAGTCCGGTACGCCAGACCAGGGCATACTTGGTTTCTTTGCTCCTTTGAATTTGAACCCTTTCTTCAATCTTTTATTGGTTTGTGTTGAACCTTTATGCACCTGTAGATTATATAAACTAGAGCAAACTAGTTAGTCCAATATTTGTGTTGGGCATTCAACCACCAAAACTAATTATTGGGAAAAGGTTAACTCTATTTCCCTTTCACTTGGGTGTTGTCTTCGTCGAGCTCTCCGTGAAGACCGTGGAGGAGCCGCAGAGTTGATTGTGAGAGGTTTGCGCCTACTCGCCGGAGCGGCAAAGGTGACACTAGTGAAATCGAGGTATTGAGTGAATTCTTGTCCACTTGGCTCAAAGATCATGTCGTGTCTTGGTAGAGGAGCATGTGAGAGCTTGAATTCCATCTCAATGTGGATTAGGGGTGACCGGCAAATCACCGATACCACGGGATAAATCTCGGTGTCATTCTCTCAACTATTTTACATTGTTTACAAGTAGTTGGTAGCTTATATATTGTTTATCCTTGTGGCATTAGATTAAATTGCTCATTACATTTTGTTGTATCATCAAAGCTAGAAACATTTACATCTCTTGTTGTTTTGATTAAATTGTCTAGTGTGTCTTAATTTTAGTCAAAACCGTCTATTCACCTCCCCCTCTAGCCGGTGTCCTAGATCCTACAAGTGGTATCAGAAGGCAAGGACTCCATTGATTGTGGATTTTATCATCCTGGAGTTGGACAAAATGGCTAATAACAATAATGTGCACATTGGTAAGTCGCCGCATTTTAATGGGAACAATTATGACTATTGGAAAATAAGAATGTCAATGCATCTTAAAGCTATGGGGGGAAGATTTGGCCTATTATTAGAGATGGATTTCTTGTATTGAAGGAAGATGAACCGTCTCCCAATGATCATGAGAATATTCTAACCAATGATCAAGCAATGAATGTATTCTATGATGCATTAGACATAATGAGTTCAACCGCATCAAAAATCTCACAACCGCTCATGAGATTTGGACAAAGCTAATGGAAATTCATGAAGGAACCACAATTGTAAAGAGTGCAAAGTTATATGTATGCAAAGGAAAGTTTGAACAATTTCTCATGAAGGAAGATGAAAGTGTATCCGACATGTTTAATCGCTTAAATGAGATAGTGAACGAGCTCAAGGGACTTGGTTTTAATGTACCGGATGTGGATTTCACTCACAAGTCCTTAGATCTCTTCCGAAAAAATATGACACTATTGTGACCATGTTAGTAAGGAGTGATTTGACCACTACCTCTCCAACCAAAGTATTGGGAGAAATTCTCACTCAAGACATATTCAAGAAATCTCAAGCTGAAGCTATGAGTTTGGCTAAAAAGGTGAAAGGGGAATCAATAGCTCTCAAAGCTAAAGTTTGAAAGGCAATTGAAAAAGAAGAAAGTGAAGATGAAGGAAAAGGAAGTGAAAGCGATGAGGAATTTGCTCTCTTTGTGAAGAAAACCAACAAATTCATGAGGAAAAAGAAGGGTCAACCTAGAAAGGGACAAACATCAAGAAGAAATGTCTTCAATGATAGAAAATGTTTTGAATGTGGGGTGTAACACCCCTGGTGTTACTGCCATTAAAACTTGAGCATGACATCATAAGCATTGGCATATCATGTGTTTGTCACACCTAGAGTGCATTCACTAGGCAAAAATTTCAAACAAAGTTGTATTGATGTGACATTTCATGGGTAAAACCCTAGGATACAGTGCTTAACCCTAAACTGGGCTTAAGGGAGTAAACAAAGCCTAATAAGAGAAAACTTCAAAACTTAGTTGTGATAATCGTAAAATATCACCATGAATGGACTTAAGTAACATCCCAGCCCTAGAAGTGCCAAAAACCCTAAATAGGCCCCTGAAAAACCCTGGACTGAAACCCTAGGGGGTTATCTGTGAAAATGTACATTTATGGACCAAAGTGCAAATAGCAAACTAAAAGAGCACCTCAAACCCACTACCTTTCATATTGAAGGATCTACAAGTTGAATAATGGGATTTGGACCTTTTTGTAAAAAGACCCATGAAAGCCATGTAACCAAGTCTGAATTCCAATAGGTTAGGACCATCTTTGGAGCTATCTATCTCTTCACTCATGAGGATTCTGCCTAGGTTAGTACATCAAAATGGTAGAGCTACTATAGGGATATAAGTTCAATTAAGAAACCCAACCCTAAAGCCCTATGAGATCTCATGAAAACATACCCAAAATAGAGCTAACAGAACTCTGAATTTTTAGACTGAGCACAGTAATCTAAAGCTTATAAGACAGTAAATCGAGCTAGGTTTGGAGCCTTTTTGTGGCCAATCTAGAGGGTTAAAGGCTGTGAGTTATGTAGATAAATTAGAGGCCATTAGAAGGTGATTAAGTGTTCCTAAGACAAGTAGGCTTGATCCTGTGCAAGTATTGAAGAAAATGATACTCAAAGTCGAGCTGTCAGACTAGCAGTTAAAACTATCAATCTGACCAGTTTGTTCTGAATACTTGCCTGTTTGCTCCACTTTGAGGCCTTGTAAAAAGTATCCTGCGTGACTTTGTGCCAAAATGACTTAAGCAAAGTTGGAGAGGTAGTATCCATGAGCAAAGTTTATTAAGGGACCCTGGCTGGACATTATGTAAACTCGGAAGATATAGACGCCCAAAAAGGCCTCTGTTGAAAGGGGAGGGTCAACTGAACAAAACTGAAGATTGGTTCACGCAAAAATAAATGGTAACCAGATTTTGTAGTCAACTTTTGGATGCCATAACTTCTAATCTAGGAGGTTTGAGTCTATGAAATCTGTAGAGACTTAGTAGACCTTGGACTAATGAACAAGTTCTGTTAATGATGATTGCCCTGTTCTTAATCAAAATTAAGAGGAAAAGCTAGTTGAAACCGAGTGAGTCAGTCAAGGACTATAGATCCAAAAAGAACAGAAATATCTGACTGTGATCTTCTTCCTCATTGCCGTGTCCTACTTTGGTATGGGGATAGTAGAGATAAGGTAGAGCAAAGAAATTCAAATTTATGCACATCTCTGAATTATCATCAGTAGAAATATCTACTACAGTGCGCCCCATCCTTACCCCCTCCTTTTTGCCCTGGATAAACTTCACCCTACCTGACTAGGCTCTGTGAATTTGCATGGATATTCTTGAGGGAGCCACGACTGCATCTAGTGTTCATAGCTATCCTTGCTGCAAGTTCAAGAATCCAGCCCCTTTGATCTTTTCCCTGCCTATATAAAGTGCAACCGGGGGGAAGGCAGGAACCGACCCAGTGATTCTTACTTCGACCAGCAACCATAGTGAGCAGCTTCAATTAGCTGTAATGCATCCCCCAAACCATACTCTAGACATGCCCTATTCCACGGATCAAACCGCCGCGTGTGTCCGGTGACCACCTCGACAACACCTCGGCTTCACGTGGCTAGGCAATTGTGGTATGGCTTAACCCCTGCAAGTTTATGTTATAGCATCCTTATAGGAAAGGTGAAGCTCACCCAGGGGTCCGTTTGATCTTTACGGTCTTAGCTTGGACAAAACACGAGCTCGATACCGCAGGGATTGCCCTGGTGTCGACCCACCAGAAATCTGTTCATCCGGGGTCAATTGCTGTGGGCATCATGCTGCCTGTGTCTCACTCGTGCCCCCTGTGCCCTTGATTTGATGGGTTCGGATCTTAAATCGGCCGAGCTGGGACCATGGTGCTAGAGTTTCGCCGTGGATATGGTCTCGCCGCTCCATGTGTTCATAAGCCAAATTCATGCCCCAAAATTGCGCGGGTTAGGTTAAGATTTGATCCGATCACTATCCAATGGCTGCCCGAGCTCTTCTCCACCGTAGTATCGCGAGGAGAACGTGTCCGCGCCGCTGGCGATGTCGGGGACTCAATTTGTAAAGACAAGAAACATAGAAGGGGCCAGAAGTAAAGTGTCAATGACTCGTAGAATCTGATTGGGGACTTTGTTCCTAATTTTGGCTCTGGGAAGGACCTTTTTGAAAAACCTGTTGCACCGCCGCTAGGGATGAAAACGGTTTCGGAATTTTTCGGAATTCCGGAAACCGATTTCGAAATTTTTCGATCGGATTCATCGGTAACGGTATTTTTCGAAAACGGAATCGGTTTTCGGAATTTTCTATCGGAACCGGTATCGGAATCGGCGTGGTGTTTTACCGACCGTTTCCTTCGGTTACCGGTTTTTGTCGGAAATTACCGGATTTATGTCTCGGAATTTTCCGGAATTGTGTCTCGGAATTTTTCGGAATTGTGTCTCGGAATTTTTCGGAATTTTCCAGCATGTGATTTTTTGCATCGCCTGTACGTCTCTCGATAAGGATTACTTATTTTCATATTTTTTGGACGCCTTAAAATTTTTTGAGGATAGATGGTGTTGGAAGGCAGTTAAGATTAACGATTTGGTCTTTTCCACACACTAAGTTTTAGGGTTTTCCTGTGAGGTTGTGAAAAACTCTTTATGTGAGGAAAAAAATATTTCATAAGTAAGCATGCCATGTCAGCTAGATCGAGTGGATATTGTGAATTGTGAACTTTGAGTCTGTGAACTTGTGTTCTTTATGAACTTGTTATATTGTGAAATTGTGATCTTTGTAAACTTTTTATATTATAAATTTGTGATCCTTATGAACTTGTTATATTGTGAACTTGTTATGTCATGAATTGTGAACTTGTGCTCTTTGTGATCTTTTGTCAACTTTGTTGTATTATGAAGTTTGATATGTTTACCGATCGTATTTTAGATTTCGACCGTTACCGATGTATTTTCCGCACCAAACTTTCGTTTCCGATGTTTCCGAAATACCGATATTGTTTCCGTTTCCGGAGTTACCGTTTTCGATTTTGTTCCCGATAAAAAATATGAAAACGGTAATGGTTTTAGTGTTTACCGACCGTTTCCGACCGTTTTCATCCCTAACCGCCGCGGGCGCGCCGCCGAATTCCGTTGGTGCTGGGCCGGATGGGTCAGTTCTGGCCCAACGCTGTTAAACAATTTCCTTTTTCTTTTTCCAAGAAGCTTTAGAAATTCCTAGAAAATTGTAAAAAAATGCTAAAAATACCATACCAATTTTGCTAGACTTTTAATTTACTATAGTATTTAATAAAAATAGTTTCATGATTTTTAGTTTCAATAGGGAATTTTGGGGCATTTAAAATAGCCAAAATACATACTTCTGGAATTTTAGAGAATAATTAATAATCCCAAAATTCACCAAACTTTTTGGATAAACTTAAAATAATATTTAGAAGCCTTGGATAAAATTTGGTATGATTTGAACCATGTTTGGTACTTAGAACCCAAAACCCTAGCCCCCCTGCCCTATGAACTTCACTATGGACTCCGAAAACCCTAGTTTCCCGGAGTTCCGTGAAGGAAAGTTATATTCAAGACATTAGATAATAAACTTTTATTATCTTTGCATTTTCATGAGCATTACATGAGCATTCATGATTATATATGGTTATATCTTGAGAACGAAGAGGAAATAGAGGTTGAAGAAGCGAGAACTTCACCACCACCACTTGAAGAACCTCAGGCAGGAAACTGCTTTTACTTTGATATCTGCGAAGCAGAGCCTGATTCACCTATCACACAAGGCAAGCCCCGGTGCATTTGCCACCTCCTTGTTATTTTGAAATCTTTTTCACTTACTTGATGCATTAGGTGATAGGAGTTGTGTGCTAAACCAGTTGCTGCATTTCCTTCCTTGGATTTGATTACTTCTCCTTAATCCCCTGATTTACAAAAAGGTTTTTCTTATGCTTAGCTTTGCTCTAGAAAACAAAATGTTTTGGTTTCACAAATGATGATGCTTCAAAGTGGGTGGGATGTTTTCAAAAATAAAATTGGATGGTGGATCCATCACGGTCGTGATGGGTTCAACATCGGAAAAGATGTACCTCTGCTAGGTACCAAACTTTGGGTTTGAAATGATTAAGCTGAGACCGGGCAGGTGACTTGCACGAGAAGAGAGTCTCAGTGTAGTGTCTCCGTCTGAGTCGATTAAGGACCTTCTCGATGTAGGCTTGATGATCGAGGACCCTTTAACTGGTCACATGCCTCGTCATGGGTAAGCTTTGCCTCGGGCAGACTAATACCAGAATAAGATAACACACAATGGGAGTGGAGAGATGGCGACAGTAGCATGTACCCTCCGTGGCAAGAGGCTGGACGGTGGTGTATCTGTGCTCTCGGTTGGCGTGAACCTGATCTGGTCTTAAGAAGCCCGGTGGCGAGTTGACATATGCAAGGGTTAAGTGCTACATATGTCGTGTGATTGGAGATCCTTAGCTGAGTATAATCGATTCAGATCGCCGTAACTTCGCGAGCATGAAGACTTGGTCACTGCCCTACACATAGCAATCCAATGAAGACGAAGGGTTGTTAAGAAATTGGCTAGTATAAGATGAGTGATTGAACTAGGGTAGAAAGAACTCTAGATGCAGGTAATTTTACTTAACCTGACAAGTAAAATTGGATTTTTAAGGATCCACTATTAGTAAGCATTTATGCAAACAGAGTCTTTGAATATTGATAAGCCATACCTTGACTCCCAAAGGTCAGCATATCCTTGAGAGTCTTTTATTTTGATGGGTAAGACTTGCGAAAGTACACTTCATACTCAGGGCTTTGTCCCATGTTGTTTTAGGTGAGGAAGTGGCAAATTTTTGCTGCTTTTGTTCCAAGGTGGTACCCAAAGAAGAAAGTCAAGACTGAAGACCTGGGAGGAAGTGTCCTCCACTAAAAACTTTTTACTGTTTATTCAGGAGGGCTTTTTGCCTCCTAGGTAATGTAACAATAATACTCAGCACTCCTATACTTGGTTCTGGTCTGTAATATTACAAGTCTTTCTTACTTTAATATAAGGTAAGTTATTGTAATTACTTCCGCATTTTCGTACCTTCGATGTATTGTAATGTCTGCGTGACGGGTGAAACACTCTTGGGAAAGGTAAGGAATACAGATACCGAACTTGTCAAGTGATCAGGGGCACCTGCAGGGTTGTCCGAGGTCCGTTGGACAAGGACAACTGTAGGTGGGCCTAATGACTTGGGAGGTTCTGTCACAACTGGTATCGGAGCGAAGCCCATCTCTGCAGACATTATGAGACATTTTCAAAAAGAATTTTTCAAGACTTATCTAGAAAATTTCTTTCCTTCTTCTCTAACTACCTTCTGAAATATCTACTTTGAAGACTAGATAGTAGAGTGCAATGTATAGAAGGTGTGAATCAACTAAGGTTGATTATGTAATTATACATGCATCATACTAAAAACTATGCTAATAAGATTTCCCCCCCCCTCATGGAGATATGCCGCCGCGCACAAGAAAAACCGCGCGGAAGTCTACCAGACCCATTGGCATACCTCGCCATCAACTAGCCCCAAGGCATGAGGACAGTAGTAGTGGTAGCAATGATCCAATTGGAGATCTGGAAGCTCAGATAGAACGGCTTCGATCAGAGCTCCGTCACAGGAACGAAGTATGGGTTGAGGATGGTCAGCGAATAAACGAATTGAGAACTGACATCCGACACTTGCAAGACCAAATTGTTGAACAAGATTTAGCGCTCGATTGGGCTGTTAACTCACGTTCACTTGCTTGGGCCAAGGAAGCCAAAGCTCGAGCCCGCGTGGAGGAGCTTAGCACAGCCGTGGACAACTTGCAGGTTTACTATAATACACTACATGAGGAAGTTCATGTATTGTATT
The DNA here is from genome assembly GCA_029449295.1 of Zea luxurians. Lineage (NCBI taxonomy): Eukaryota > Viridiplantae > Streptophyta > Magnoliopsida > Poales > Poaceae > Zea > Zea luxurians. The sequence goes on along the minus strand of JAOPSE010000013.1, from coordinate 61,094,053 downwards.
CACAACTGCACCCTAACGTACCTATGGATCCTGTCGGGATGGAAGCAGGACCTTCTGGAGCAGCGGGTGAAGCCCTTGGAGGGGAACTGGACCTTTTCAGGCCCCCTCCTTCAATGAATCTGGTTGACGAATGGTCTCCTACACCCGACAGCGAGGCTACCAAAAGTGATAAGAAGTTAGAATAGTGTAGTAGAGAAATAGTGTCAATGTATAATAGGTAATGTAATCCTGTTGTAAATTTGAGTCTGTATCATTACTCTTTTAAGTAATGTAAAATGGATGGTTTGTTTTGGCATATTATATTTTCCAAATGTTCTTTGCCTCAGATGTCGTCCAGGACTCATGGACAGGAAGGTGCGGGAACCTCCGGTGGGAGGGAAGCTACTCCTAACCCGCCACCAGTACCCCCAACCTTGGCTGAGGCTATCACTGCCTTAGTCAACGCAATAGCCGACAACACCCGCTTTCTGCGGGAAATGGAGGGACAACAAATGCAACAACAAGGCGGGCGAGCGTATCCGCAAGGACCCCGCGAAACTTCATATTTAGACTTCTTAGAGACACGCCCCCACTATTTGTCAAGGCAGAAGATCCTCTTGAAGCGGATGAGTGGATCCGGGTTATCGAACAAAAGTTTGGGCTTCTCCGGTGCACGGAGACTCAAAAGCCCTTATTTGTGGCACATCAATTGCGAGGCCCTGCCAGCACTTGGTGGGGAAATTTTGTGGCTATCCAACCTGCTGGTCATCAAATTACTTGGGACGAATTCAAACTGGCTTTTCAGGAGCACTATATTCCTGAAGGGGTGCTCCATATGAAACAGGAAGAATTTATGAAGCTCAAACAAGGTGGAGATACTGTCACTCAGTATCTCAATAAGTTCAACCACTTGTCCTAGTATGCCATTGATCAAGTCAACACTGATCTAAAGAAGAAAATTTGTTTTATGAGAGGCCTCAATGACCAGTTGCAGCGGAAAATGGCCACTTGCTCGACCTCACTTATAGCAGGGCTGTCAGCACGGCGCTGGCAGTTGAAGCCAAATATGCAGGCCCGGGAAAATCAAAGGGCTATGGAGGCGATAGGCCCAATCAGGGGCCTGAGAAAAGACAAAGGTTGGTAATCCAACCTTTTAATCAGAATCGTTCTTCATCACATCCACCCTCTTACCCTTTCAAACAACGGGTCTTTATCCGTCCTGCCATTGCCCCCACCTCAACAAATCAGCCGAGTGCCCCTGGTACTCGTTTCCCCGCTCTCCCAAGCTCTTCAACAGGCTGCTTTAATTGTGGAAAGTCCAGACATTTTATCAAGGACTGTCCATACCCGAAGCAGAACAGATCAAATCATCAGCAGAGTTCTGGGAGTTCCGCTCAAGGCAGGGGAAATGTGGCAAACAATACCGCGAGCAAAAACATGAAGAAAACTGGGCGGATTTATTATATGCAAGTGGCCACGACACCAGAAGGAGAACCGATTATGATGGGTACGTTTCTCGTGGCCAATCACCCTACAGTTATTCTTTTTGATTCTGGCGCTTCACATACATTCATAAGCAAGAAGTTTGTGGAGCAATATTACATTCCATACAATGAATCAAGGGAAGGGTTTATAATTCATTCGCCTGGGGGACAAATATTCACTAAAGAAGTGGCTTTCCATGTGCCTATAACATTGGCTGAACGGGACTTTCCTACCAACATGATTGTTCTAAAAGGCCAAGATATAGATGTAATTCTAGGCATGAATTGGTTAGCCCAACATAAAGCTATTCTCAACACTGATCTGAGAACCATCAGGTTGAGTTATGGCCAAGAAGAGGTTCTTTTGTCCATCCCCATAGCTATCCCAGCTAAACCATTTGGCAGAGTACTTGAAGCCATCATACCGGAGATCCAAGATATTCCGGTAGTATGTGAATTCTCGGACGTCTTCCCGGAAGATCTGCCTGGATTGCCTCCAGAAAGAGATGTCGAATTTGTGATTGAGTTGAAGCCCGGTACGACTCCTATTTCTAGAAGGTCGTACCGAATGCCTCCGAATGAATTGGCAGAACTCAAGACCCAATTACAAGATCTACTAGAAAAAGGATTCATCCGACCAAGTTCATCACCTTGGGGTTGTCTAGCCATCTTTGTCAAAAAGAAGGACCAAACACTTTGGATGTGCGTGGATTATAGACCCCTTAATGAGGTCACCATCAAGAATAAGTACCCTCTTCCCCGGATTGACATCCTATTTGATCAACTTACCGGAGCTCGAATATTTTCCAAAATTGACCTCAGGTCAGGTTATCATCAGATCCGTATCCGACCTGAAGATATACCCAAGACCGCATTCACTACGCGGTATGGATTATTTGAATATTTGGTTATGTCTTTCGAACTAACAAATGCTCCTGCCCACTTCACATATCTTATGAACTCGGTATTCATGCCCGAGTTGGATAAATTTGTGGTGGTATTCATTGATGATATCTTGATATATTCTAAGAATGAAGAGGAGCATGCTCGGCATTTATGGATCGTATTAACGCGCTTAAGGGAGCATCAATTATATGCTAAATTCAGTAAATGCGCGTTTTGGCTGGAGGAGATCCAATTTCTGGGACATGTATTATCTGCCAAGGGGATTGCGGTAGATCCCAGCAAAGTCAAGGATATTTTGGAGTGGAAACCCCCTACCACTGTACATCAAGTCCGAAGTTTCCCTGGACTGGCTGGTTATTACCACCGATTCGTTTCAGATTTTTCCAGGCTTATGAAACTAATCACAAGTTTATTGAAGAATGATACTAAATTTAATTGGTCTTCAAGATGTAATGAAGCCTTTGAGCAGCTGAAAGTATTGTTGACCATTGCTCTGGTATTAGCTCAACTGGACATTGAAAAGATCTTTGATGTGTATTGTGACACATCAGGCAGTGGTCTAGGATGTGTTCTAATGCAAGAAGGTCGAGTGATAGCTTATGCTTCAAGGCACACTACTACAGTAAACCTCTGTACAGGCGGTCCGGTTAGCCTCTACACAGGCGGTTCCAGGAACCGCTTGTGGTGCACCGACTATGATGTAAAACAACATCACAGGCAGTCAATCAAAAACCGCTTGTGATAGACACACATCACAGGCGGTCCGGTTTAAAAGAACCGCCTGTGATAGACACACATCACAGGCGGTTTTAAATATAAGTCCGACTGTATTTCAATATACAGATTCCAGATTCATATTTAGATTCCAGATTCATATACAGAATTAATAACAGATTCAAACACATATTCCACATATTCATCCACATATCAAGTTCCATACACATATTCATCCACATATCAAGTTCCATCATACACATATTCATCCACATACAGGTTCCATACACATATTCATCCACATATCAAGTTCCATCATACACAGATTTATACACATATCAAGTTGCATAACAACTCAACATCTCAAAGTTCCATAGACAACTAAACATCTAAAGTTCCTAACTAAAGATTTAAACACTGTGTGATATTGTACAAACTTAGTTCTGGGAATTGTTGCAAATTTCCATTTGTATTGTAGAATAGCCCTTGTTGATGAAGAACTTCATGACGCATAAAGTAAAGCAAGTCTTTTACAACCTTAGCCACGCCGACGGAAACCATATCTCTTTCTAACCATTCAGCATTGATCTTGGATTTAGGAACCTGCAATGAAAGCAAAAAGCAAGCAATACTAAGAGTAATGTGATGAGCAACAATATAACATAAAAATTGCAACATAGACAATGATAGCGAACTTACATCCTCACGATTGACCATGTAATGGAAGGTGACACGACACCATTCGCATACATAATAACCGCACAGGATAGTACCCGGAGGTTGTTTGTCACCATATGGAAATAATGATATTGACAAATTAGGCTTGTCCTCTGGATGTTCGCCGCCAAGACCTTTCCAATAAAAATGGTATGCACTGCATATAAGAATAGCATTGTGAGATTAAGAATACATTTGTTAAGTTGTAATAAGTACAAGTGTGCAATAATAATCATACTTATCTAAAATCTTCAAGAAGTCATTATACGTAGCCTTTTCCATTCTCAGTGAGTCGAAGACCACGACTTTACCATGCTTTGGAAAGATCATGATACAAATGTAGTGGTCACTATATAGACATAGACGAAAACACATGTTAAGATCACGATTGCCATAATTTATAGTTCAAAACCATGTCGAGAACTTACTTAAAGTGGTGCGGAGCTATTATTAAGTCCTTGCCATGTTGTACATGATTATACATGGCTCGTCCAATGTATGCCGCCATTACCTTCATTTTCTTTTTTCTGATTCTGTTTGACGGCTTTCTCAAATTCAGCATCATCCAAGTCTTTGTATTCTTCTCCATGTCTCCGAGCAACTTCTTTGTAGCGAGCTTGGGATATCATCAACGGGTCAAGAAACCCTGTCTTAAGTTGTTTCTTCTAATCATCCATGTATTGCATCCTACGTGTAAAAGTGTTAATCGTTAGACTCTCGTTTATGTGTGCGTGTACAAAACTAACAAATATGAAAGTTTAGAGGTACTTACAAGCAAAAGAGGGTTAAGTAGTTGGTTTCCATCCTTTGTCGGTGGTACAACGACCAGAGATCGTCAAAGAATAAATGCCGCACAGGATCTATATTATCATTGCTCCAAAATGCATCTTCTGGCAAAACAAATGTGAAGTCCTCGAGTTTGTATTTGTTGCTAGCCACCATGTACCACTCATGCATTCTAATCTCCGGAGTCGACAACTTAGAAAGTTGCACCGTCGTCAAGAACGGCCTCCCATTCACAAATTTAGGAGGAACATCCTCCTTCTTGTATATCGAGATATTGATTTTAAGACGTAATGATTCTCGAGTATGAATCATTCGATCTTCTTTCCATACTTCGAAATTGTCTATTTGGGACCGTGTGCGTACTCCATGAGATGCTGATTCCGCTTTTGATTGATTTGTCATAACACTCCGCAATTTATGCAGGTAGCGTGCCACTGATTCTGACGGTTTCTTGACATCGTCAGTGGCGATTCACTAATGAATTTTCTTTGAAATAGTTGGCCCTTCAACATTGGTGTCAACCTTTCCTTCCTTTTTGATGTTTGTGTCGACATTCTGAGGAACAATTTTGTCTATGTCCCCCTCGTCGAGTTCCTTCGCAAGAGGTGATATGAAAGTTTCAACGATTTTTGTGGAGGTCGGTGTCATATTTTCCTGCACCATGGGGTATGGAATGATCGAACTATCTTTCTGTTGCATTGGTGTTGAATTCAGCTTTGGTGACTTACGACGCGTTACACGGCTTAAGATCGGCTCATCACCCAACTTGATGTCGCGTCGATGCCAAAGGACCAACTCGTTCATTGCCTCCTGCAAAGTTATGATCCCCTCAACTGGAAAGTCTATCTCCCAATCTTCACAACCAATGTCTGTGATCTCTAGAACTTGGATCATAGCAGAGTGTGGCGGGACAGGATTATCCTTGTAGTTAACAAGTCCTGGTTTTACCAAACTAGTAGCAGCTTGTTTTGTTTTTGTCCCAGATCGATTGATTGGAATATGAAGAAAGCAAGGCTTGTCCTCAACAATATCGTCTACAGGGTACTTGGTGAAGTCTTGCACAGATCCTACGCTGCTAGGGACTATAGGTGGACTCATGTGGCCTGGCTTGAGTTCAAATGATATGCATTCTGTTTTCTTCATTTTGTTCATCACGTCATTAATAGCCTTTTGTACCCTTTCATCAATAGTCTCTTCAAGGGTCCTTTTCGACTTCTCGTGTTTCCTATATGACAACGCATACTCTGGAAACGCCTCTCTCCAGGAAATCTTAGAAGAGATTCCCTAAGCCCGTCCAGTGTGTTCAGGATTGCCTAGTGCTGCAGTTAGTATGTCATTCTCCCTTCGAGGCTTAAATTTGCCCTTCTTTCTCTTATCTGCATATTCTTGAATTTTTGTCGAAACTTCACCTACCAATTCTGGATGCAAAAGTTTGCCGTCCTCACTCAAACCTGCCTGACCTAAGATCCAACGAATAGCTCGCTCATCGATATCTTTTAATATTGGGTCCAAAGTGCCGTTAGCTATAGCTTCCTCGATTATCCTGTTCCACTGCACAACTTTATGGTGATATCCGGTTGACCCCAGGTGATGGGGGTGTTTGTTCATCTTCGCTCTCTGAGAATTAGTTTCGCCCAGTTCTTTGGCCTTCAGTTCAGTCTTCTGACGAACAAATTCCTCCCACTGAGCTTGAGTGATTTTCCCCATTTTCTTGGGCGGAGGAACCTTATTCTTCTTAACAAATTCCCTATTCATCTCGGCCTTCCACCCACGAAACATCTTGGCCATAGCAGAGAGCATCGACTTCCTTACTGCATCCTCTATGCCTTTTGGGAACTTGAATGACTCAGACAACTTAGCCCATACACTACAGGAAAACAGTTAATTCCCGTCGGCCAGGAACCGACGGGAATAAGCACTAAACCGACGGGAATAAGTAATTCCCGTCGGTTTAGCCCTTATTCCCATCGGTTGTCAGCCGCCAGGCGTCCCTTGTCGGGGATACGGTTATTCCCGTCGGCCGCCGACGGGAATACGTAATCCCCGTCGGCCAAAATCGAGCCGACGGGAATAAGGGCTAATTCCCGTCGGCTCTACAACCGACGGACGTTACTAATTAATCCCCGTCGGCTGACCTGGCCGACGGGAGTTACTAATTAATTCCCGTCGGCCAGGTCAGCCGACGGGAATTATCTGGGCCGACGGGAGGTAATAGTCAATTCCCGTCGGCTATGGTCAAACCGACGGGAATTAACTGGGCCGACGGGAGTTAACCTATATTTCTGCAACTGCAACACCAAATTAGATATTTCTCACACATAACATACACAAAACATATATATCACAAACATATGACAAAACATATCACATAAACATATAAATCACAAACGCATTGACATCACACATCACAAACACATCATTGACATCACACATCACAAACACATTGATATAATTCACACATCACAAACATTTCAGATACGAGAGTGTTTACACAAACATAACGTCCAGGAGTTAAAAACATAACGAGCACGAGTTTAAGTGTTTAAAGATAACCACCACTTGGGTGGTTAGAGCTTTGACCGCTGCCGCCTTCACCACCAGGAGGAGGGTACGCGAAGAGCGAGTCAACAAATCCAGTCCCTGCTGCTGGATCAGACCCACTGCCACCCGCTTCAGGCGTAACCTATGCAAGTTAGCAAATATCAACACGTTAAATGCAAATATCAAAAAGTATACAAGTGTATAAATTAATGGAGAGTTATCAAACGTACCCTATCTCCAGGTGCAGGTATATGTGTCGGAGGGGTGGTGAACTGTGGTGGTGGAACTGGTGTGTTTGCAAATTGGCTCCATTGTGGTGGCGGTGGAAAATTTGATGTCATGCCTTGTTGCTGCATTAACTGTTAAACACATATGTGTTACTACCGAAGATGTTGTATTGAAATATAATAATTTAGAGTTCGGATTATGTGTACTCACTTGATACATCGCTTGATTATGAGCATTGCAAGCTTCCATAAATTCGCGTTGTTGTCTCATCTCTTCGCGCATCCTCATAATCTCCAACTCCTGCTCGTTCGGTCGACGAGAGCATGAGCTACGGGAAGATGAACCCGTCCTCTGAGATCTCACCGACGACGAGTCAATGAATCCGTCGAAGAGTGCGTATCTATAAGTTATTCAAAAAATGTGATTATTGTATAGTCAATTTAGTGTCAACCATATAATTTCATAAGTTAGAGCTTACCGTCCATGCGCTTTGCCACCACCACTTGCGTACACCACCGAGGGATCCACCGGTTCATGGCGCCAGTCGAAGTCAGGGCCATGGCGACGAACCATCTCCTCCCCATATGCCGCCTATACATCATTGACAACCTTACAAATGCAAGAATTTATATACTTTGAACGTTTGAACTTTTGAGCCAAAACTCACCAAGCGATCCGTGGCTGTCTGGCTGCAGAGCTGGTCAGGGTTGTTCGGGTCTGGTCCTTTGTGGCCCTCCTGGTAGACCTCAATGTCACTAGGCTTTTGGCCACTCGTAGCTTCCTGTATAAACAAAAAACATTCATAAGCAATCGTATTATTTGTTGATCGACATAGATAGATCAAACTTACCATTCTTTTAGCTTTTCGTATCATGTCGTCACCGCCAAACTTGTGGTTAGGATTGGTTCCTCGACATTGTCTGTGATGCGCTGACGCTTTCTGGAAGCCTTCGGAAGCCCAATATCGACACCAAGCATAGTACGCATCAGGCACGGGCGCCATCCATGGAACCATCACCTGCACACACACAATGTTACATATTATCAATCACAACAATAAATATAAAGGGTAAAACAAATTGAATACTAACCTCACGATATTGATCCTCAGTCAAATATATCTTTGACGACCCTTCCTTTTTAGTCAAGGGGCCTGCTTCTTCCGGATGCTTTTGAAAATACAGGTTTGTAGCCTGAATTCTCGCATAGTATATGGCATCCTTCACCAGCTTCTTTGCATTGTTTTGGAAGACACGTTCAGCGTGCCCCATGTAATCCTCTCCGTCAGGCAACCGATATCGAAGCTACAACATAAAGAATACAAATACAATGGTATAAGTCATAGATTTACAATATTAAGAAACATAACAAAAATAATAAAGAATTCATACCCAAAAGTCATTACGCACAAGTCCCTGTCTGTCGGTGTGGTTTTGTTCCTTTTTAAACTTGTACTCGTCCCAGGTACTGACGAGCACCTCATCCTCGGTATCACCGTTTGACACCTTCACTATACCAGGGTAGTGAAGGCGGCAAAGAGAACCCAACGTAAGGTTAACCTGAGTGTGGTGTCCCTTGCCGTCAAAGGACAGGTCCTCCCAATTCCTGCATTACACAAAAACATTAACAATACACATAATAGTTATATGAGATAAGTTAATATATTACACTCACCGATCTCCATGTGGCATGATTAAAGTCCTATCAGCCTCTCGCTCTATCGCGTGACGAGGCTTTACTGAGTGGCTTTTTCTTGAGCGACGTGTGCGTGTCGCTGAAGAGCCTCCCGAGCCATCATCCATCGGGTTGTCAGCCGGTTCGCCCTGTTGGCCCCACTGGTCCCACGCCTGTTGCTGCTCTCTCTGGTGGTCCCACTGGTCCCATGGCTGGTGATGCTGTGCGGCCTGGTCCCATGTCACGTGCTCCACCTCCTCAATGTGCTCCACCTCCTCATTGTGCTGCTCAGCCTCATTGTGCTGCTCCTCCTCAATGTGCTGCTCCTCTGTGTGCTGCTCATCCTGGTACATACAACTCAAGATTTATTTGTAAATTTGTAAACAAATTTATTTGTACAAGATATGTTACCTCATCTCCATGTACCGCGCTCAACAGCTCTCGACGTCTGCTGCTGCTCGAAGAACTGCCCTGAAAAAGGCCCAGGCCCTTGAACAACCCTTTCACTGACTTCTTTGATTTTGGCGGCATCCTGCATAAAAAATAAGAAATTATTCATTAGTGCATCAAAAATGACATAATACTTAAAATATAAACAAATGAAATAACAAAACAACTTTACTTGTTAAATATCATCAAAATCAGGATCTATTTGTTCTCTTCTATGCAGAGGTCGCCATGTAACTTTTCTCCTAACAGGTTGTCTTCTCCGCCTCTCCGGAAAAGTTAAGTCGTTAACGTCTGCGACTAGTGAATCTAATGCCGGTGCAGGATCAATATGAAAACTAGTTGGCAACTCTTCTTCTTGAAACACCTCATCAACCTGCTCAAGGTGACCAATTTGATATTCGTCCTCACCAGGAGTGTATAGGCGTTCGCGGGGATTTACATTGTACACAACCCTCCATTTAGACAACTTTTTGCATGGATATGTCGAGAAATAAACTTGGTCTGCTTGATGGGCAAGGATATACGTGTCGTGTCCTTGAAGCAATTTCTCAGGTTGGATCTGTGTCATCCCAAATTCGGTCCTATAATACTTCGGGTCATACCATTTACACTCAAAGAAAACTAGCGCTAAAGGCTTATTTCCAGCAAATGTAATCTCGATTATATTTTTGATTTTCCCGTAATAGCAGGCTTCGTGTCCTTCCATGTCGGTTGCCCTAGTAACGACTCCACTATTTTGAGTGGCGGCCATAGGATGACTTGATTCGAAAATGCTTGAACGAAAGCGATATCCATTGACGTCGTAACGTCCATAGCTTTTGGCAGTTACGCTTCCAATAGATAACTGACGTAAGTCATCATTCAAATTCATTTCCTCCCCAAACTGTCAATCATGCCACAAAGCATTAGCAAATTCTGTAATATTTGTTAAATGAAATTAGCTCTCGGACCCACATAATTAAGACTTACACGGTCCCGAAGCCACATAATGAAATTAGGTCGTCCATGCATACCATCGCGTCGCAATTTGTCTATGTCTCTCGCTGTTGGCCTACCGAGACACCTCATGTTTTGTTCATCAAACTCGCTGTCAAATATTATTGTGTGACATGAGATATTTGATAACATAAACTAATTCACATATGAACAGTTTAAGAAAATAAGTCTTACACAAAGTATTTCTCCACCTCAGGCATATTCGTGAACATGTACAGTAAAGCAGACTTCCGTTCTTCCATACTGAGGTGATATGCCTTGGGTGGACCAACGGCTTTGCCGTTTGTCTGAAAAATCGAAAGATCACTACAAGGAGGCATCTCTCGTTCATCATCATGGTACCTTTTCTTTCGAGCAAATACATTATGTTCTTCTGCAAAGTAACAACTTGTGAAGTGTGCTACCTCCTTTAGTTTAAATTGTTCTGCAATACATCCTTCAACTCTTGCCTTATTGCCCACCATTGCTCTAAGCTTCTTTAATGCTCTTTCTATATGAAACATCCACCTATACTGAACAGGACCACCGACCTTAGCCTCATATGGAAGATGTATAAAGAGATGCTACATAGGATTGAAGAAACACGGTGGAAATATTTTTTCCAATTTGCACAAAAGCACCGGTGCCTCTTTCTCCAGCTGTTCCATCACATCTCTTCTGATTTCTTTAGCACACAACTGTCTGTAGAAATAGCTAACTTCAGCTAACGTTTTCCACACAGCTTCAGAAATGTACCCACGAAACATTACAGGCATGAGCCTCTCCATAATTATGTGGAAGTCATGGCTCTTCAGTCCATTCATCTTCATTGTCTTCAAGTTCACAGATCTTCTAAAACCAGCGGCATAACCATTGGGGAATTTAATATCCTTCATCCACTTCATCACTTCTTTCCGTTGCTTAGATTTCAGACAATAGTCAGCTTTTGGTTTGCCTCCGTTTTCTCTAAGCACCAGGGTTGGACGATCACATATCACTGCTAAGTCCATGCGTGCCTTGTCATTGTCTTTCGTTTTATCAGGGAAATCCATGCATGTATTTATGAGGGCTTGGTAAAAGTTACTCTCTTGATGCATGACGTCGATGTTGTGCATCAAAATCAATGACTTAGCATAAGGAAGCTCCCACAAGCCACATATGTGAGTCCAGTTATGCTCCTCACCAAAACCTTGATACCTTTTCCCACTCTCGTCTAGGACAAGTTTCATATGCTCTTCTGTAATTTCTATCCCACTACGTCGCTTGGGCGGTCCCTTCGTGACGATGGTGCCCTTCCTAAATTCCTTTCTCTGCCTTCTGAAGGGGTGATTGAAGGGTAGAAAACATCTATGGCAATCAAAGTAACATATCTTGCCACCAGCACTAAGACGAAAACAATCTGTATCTTTAGCACAATAAGGACACGTCAATCTACCATGCACGCTCCATCCAGAGAAAATACCATACGCCATAAAATCATGAACCGAGAACAGATATGCAACACGAAGATTGAATTTCTGCTTCTTGAAGCAGTCATAGGCTTCCACACCTTGCCATAGCTTCTTCAACTCTTCAATCAGTGGTTGAAGCATCACATTGAGGCGTACGCCAGGATGCTCAGGACCAGGTATAACAAGACATAGGAACATAAACTCATATTTCATGCAAAGAGCAGGTGGAAGGTTGTACGGTATGGCAATGACAGGCCAACATGAATACGACGCAGCGGTCATATTGAACGGCGTGAAACCATCAGTTGCCAAGCCGATACGAACGTTTCTTGCATCGCTGGCAAAATCTGGATCAAATTTGTCAAGAGCCTTCCATGCATCACCATCTGACGGGTGCACCATTAACCCATCTTGTCTGTCCGTACAATCTTTATGCCACCTCATGTGCATAGCGGTCTTCCTCGAGAGAAACAAACGTTTCACTCTAGGAGTGAGAGGCATGTACCGAAGCTGTTTATGTGCAACCTTTGTCACCACCTTCTCCCCATCTTCATTTACAAGCTCCACGTACCTCGACTTCCCACATTTTAAGCATTTCTGTTCTCTGTCATGTTCCTTCCAAAAAAGCATACAGTTGTCTTGGCAAACATCAATCTTCTCATACTCCATACCAAGACCTTCAAGCAATTTCTTGGACTGGTACATGTCTTTCGGCATCTTGTGACCCGTAGGAAGAACCTCGCTAATCAAATCCACAAGCTCCTTGTAACAATTAATTGAGAATGCAAACTTGGACTTGATTGACATCAGCCGGGTCACAAATTCCAGTACGGTCACGTCAGTGTGCCCGTGAAGAGGCTCTTCTGACGCTTTGAGAAGGTCGAAGAACTTCTGAACCTCCGGTGTAGGTGAATCATGATGATCTGGTGCCAGTTCAGGCTGCAGATCCTCAAGCATCTGGTCCATCCTATCAACATCATCTTCACCGTCATCAACTTCTACTTCTGCTGCTCGTTCAAGGCGTGACTCCCCGTGGAGATACCAGACCTTATAGCCTGGCACAAAACCATGCGAACACAGGTGTAGCGTGACCTGCCTCTTGGTGTGGCTCGTCATATTTCTACATTTATTGCATGGACACCTAATATTATCTATTTGTGACAAAGCAGCTGCATGGTCCAGAAACATCTGCGTCTTTGCAAACCATTCACTTGTGTGACACCCACCCTTCTTGAAACCTTCATACATCCAATCACGTCTATCACCCATTATTGCGGCTGTGTGTACGAGTAAAGAGTGCGTGTGAGACATTCATGTTTCTACACGTCACACATACATCTATAGGTACGTAGTAAAACTATATATATATATATACATAAATAACTATATATACACATAAATAACATCAAATTAACATGATATTCATCAATTAACAATATTTTCAAACATCCAATCCATCAAATTAAATTATAATTGCAGAACATCAAATTCATTACCTATAACATCAAATCTATCAAATTGATTAATGCTTGCATAACATCAATTTCATTAAATAATAACATCAAATACATCATATCATATTTACAAAATCAAGTTACAAATAACAAATATCATACATCAAATAATATTAGGTCAAACCATACTAACAAATAACAATATTAAACAAATTATAATCACATTACAGTTAACTCCCGTCGGCCATAAAAACCGACGAAAATTAAAACATAAACCATTTGTTAAATCAACTATAATAATATAATTAATTTTTACTTAACATCAAGCCACACATGATATTAAAACTAGCAAGTATAATGCATAAAATCATATGAAAACTAAGAACACTATCAATTAACAATTTTAAACTACTTGATTAGAAAGTTAACTCCCGTCGGCCACAACAAACCGACGAAAATAATCACATATTAATTAGAAATACGATTATACCTCGGTTGCGGTGGTTGACCGGTGCGTCGAGGCACTGGCGGACAGCGGACGACGGTGGGCTGGGGACGGCGACGCTTGTGGACGGCGGCGACTTGTTGAGGGCGGACGGCGTGAGCTAGGGGGCGGCGCAGCTCGGGCGGGCCGTGGGTGGTGTGGGGGCGCTCGAGGCGGGGGTGCGGGTCGGGGCGGCGTCGCGTGGGGCGCTCGGCGGGGGCAGCGGCGGCGCAGCTCGGGCAGGGGCGGGGCCGGCGGCGCGCGGGCAGGCGGCGCAGCAAGGGGCATCGGCGCTCGGGGCGGGCGCGGCGGGAGCGGCGGCGCTCGGGGCGGGAGCGGCGGCGCTCGGGGCGGCCGCGGCTACGAGCGGCGGCGCTCGGGGCGGGCTACGCGCGGCGGTGCTCGGCGGGCGCGGCTAGGGGCGGAGGCGGCGGCGACGTAGAAGCCGGCGGCGGTTTGAAGACGAAGGTGAATGAGATCGCGCGTGGCCGTGGCCGGTCTCATAACTGGTTAATTCCCGTCGGCCTGTGACGTGGCCGACGGGAGTTAACGTAATCCCCGTCGGCCTGGGACATGGCCGACGGCGTTAAAGTAATCACCGTCGGCCTGGGATACGGCCGACAGGAGTTAACATAACTCCCGTCGGCTGCTAGTGGGCCGACGGGAATTACTCTATGACCGTCGGCTTTTGCTCTGGCCGACGGGAGTTAGTTTAGCCGACGGGAATCTTTAGAATTCTTGTAGTGATAGCTTATTGCGGGTGTCTTCATCTAAATCCTTCCATTTTTGAAGTGTGATTGGCACTATATCTCTAACAGTAGACCCACAGGAATTTCGAAACTTTGTAACCACGTCAAGTGGTTCTTCAGGAAACCCCTCTGCATTTAGTTTTGTTACGTACATAACTGCACCTTCTTTCATCTGATTGGGACCTCATCGCCCTTGTTTTCGCTTACGTGAAACGGATGATTCAGGCATCGGAGCATCCTCCGCGTTTCGTGTAGAACATGCATCCTCTTTCTTCTCTTCATTTGAAATCTATATATTGAAACAATTAATGGCCTTTCATGTATGAACATTATTTTAGAATATAGTCGGCATATTTCTATTTACCTCTTCATCGTTGGGAATATAGTCGGCATCAAGCTCATCTGATGTTTTTTTCTTCCTTGGAGGTATAGGAGGACAAGGATTATCGTCACTAGAACTATCCTCCCTGCTCCCTTCACCGGAGCTGCTCGTTGTCTGCCATTCAAGTTTGGTCGCGTCTTCATCAACTTTGTTAGACGCACCGGTGCAGACCACATCCATCCTAGTAGGTACCTAGTGCACAGCTGGTTCCATCGATAAAGGGATATACTGTTAGTCTGATATACTGGTTCCATCAATAAGGGAACTTGGAGAAAAGGTGATTCAAAAGAAATCGAGCCCAAACCCGCCTCCGTGTCCCTCCTTTACTCCCCAAACAGAAAGCCCAAACCTGCCTCCGGGGCAGGATCGGGCCGTGAAGCACGGAGCAGATAGAAGTGCACTTTCCAATGCAGTTAGACAGAGAAGGCATGGCTGTGATGTTATAATGCTGAAGGACACCAAGAAGAGATTATGGCCTATCATCCACCACCACTGCCCGTTATTTGTGGGATTCACCGAGGGCTGGAAACATTTGGTGACAGCAAACGACCTTTGGGCTGGGGACGTCTGCGAGATTGTTAAGGGGCCAGACGATGGTGAGCCGGTGTACTCTGTCCGGATGTGTGGTCACAAAATTTAAAGCCGCCCCAGCTTCATCTGTGCGCTTCTCTTCTCTTACGTCGGCTACTAAGATCACTTAGCACCCCACCTAAGAGAAGAGAAGGGCACATATGAAGCCGGGGCGGCTTTAAATTCTGTGACCACACATCTGGACATAGTACACCGGCTCACCATCGTCTAGCCCCTTAACAAGCTCGCAGACGTCCCCAGCCCGAAGGTCGTTTGCTGTCACCAAATGTTTCCAGCCCTCGGTGAAGCCCACAAATAACGGGCAACGGTGGTGGATGACAGGCCATAATCTCTTCTTGGTGTCCTTCAGCATTATAACATCACAGTCATGCCTTCTCTGTCTAACTGCATTGGAAACTACACTTCTACCTGCTCCGTGCTTCCCGACCCGATTCAGGCATTCAGCCGATGCCATTCTCCATATAAGTCCCAAACAGAGAATAGGGATGAGGTAGTCAAGATTTGGACACAAGTCCAAATTTGGTGCTACTCGGCACCATCGATATCACTACTAGCATCTATAGATATGGACACAAGTCCAAATTTGGTGCTACTCGGCACCATCGATATCACTACTAGCATCTATAGATATGGACACAAGTCCAAATTTTGTGCTACTCAGCACCATCGATATCACTACTAGCATCTATAGATATGGACACAAGTCCAAATTTGGTGCTACTCGGCACCATCGATATCACTAGGGAAAACAAATACATCAAAGAGATCCACTTCCCAATAGTACTCGAATATAGTTCATTGACTTGACACTCTCTAAGAGGTTCATACAAAACACATTATCTCTAAGAGTGAAACCTACGATACTCATATCATGTTGTTTAGGACTAAACATCAACAACCCCTTGACTGGTCGCTATCATACTCAATTCCAAATTATTTTTCCAATATGTCGGCTTGAGTAAGGAGATCTGGGCTTGGGAGTTCCTCCAAATCATCTGCAGCTTCATCATCTTCAACATATTGCAGGGCTTCATCTTGAATAATTTTAGCCCTCTTGGAGTCAGCATACTTTTTGATGGATAGAGCACACTTCTCAAGCATGTCGCATACATCTCCAATTTGAAACAAAGTGGTCTTAAGTGTGTACACTGATTTCGGTTCACTAGTATCCACAACCACATTAGTCACTAGACTGCGAATGATGTCAACATGTGTCTTGATGACTCGAACTAAGCTCTCAACCATGTCAAGTGGCTCTTTTTCCATCTCTGAAACTGAAAATGACCAAGTCTCACAATTAAAATTGAGATCGCAACAAAGGCAGGGATCAGAGGGAAAACAAGGATGTGGCTTATAGGGCAAAAATAGGGGTCCAAATAACATTGTCATGGCTATGAACAAGTCAAAGATGGGAGATAAGAACAAGTCTTATAACATAGGGTTGGAAAGCAAAGATAGGTAGTCAAAAAACTAAGAAGGGAGATAAGAACAAGTCTTATAACATAGGGAGATAATAACATTGTCATGGCTATGTACTTCCATGATGTATGTGGCCATAAGCACATTTGCCCTAATGATTATCAAACAAAGATAGGTAGTCAAAAAACACTAAAAATAGACTTGTTGCCCCAATCACTATGGAGATTTTCTTATAACTGAATATGTAAGTGAAAAAACATTTAATCAAAAGGGATAAAAATAGATCCCAATCGATGGAGGGACACAAAATTCTTCATTCGAAGGATACTAACACCTTAATGGTATACAAACATTTAATCAGAAGGGATAAAAGAAATAAAAAAACTGATACATGAGAAGTAATTGACAACCAAGCAATAAGCATATGATTCAGGGATAGCCAAACAAGTAATTAACCTAAGCTATGATTCAAACACATATATATCCAGGGATAGCCATTGACAACTAAGCAATATGTAAGTGAAAACACCAACAGTAATTAATCTAAGCACTGATAATCAAGGATAGCCATTGATTAACACCTTAATGTGTTTGAACCATTGATTAACCTAAGCATTTGATTAACCTAAGCATTTGATTAACCTAAGCTATGATTCAAACACATATATATCCAGCTGTGTATTCAAACACATATATGATTCAAACACAAGTAATCTGCCATCAATTAACATATATGATTCAAACACATATATAATTCAAACACATATAGGAAATTCGAGCCATGAACTTAGAAGAAATGGAACCTGAACTTCGACCTTACTACGAGAGGAAGAAGAAAGAGCTCGGGGACGGCGGCGCTTCAGGCTCGGGGACCGTGACGGCGGCGCTTGGGCTCAGGGACGGCGGCGCACTCGGCGCTCGGGCTCGGGGACGGCGGCGCTCGGGCTAGGGGACGGGGACGACGGCAGCCTGGCGGCGCAATGTGTCAGCTCGGGCGGGAAGAGTTAGGGTTCATGCCGACCAACAAGCCTTTTATATTGTAAACAATCACAGGCGGATATTTAGAAAAACCGCCTGTGATAGATAACATCACAGGCGGTTGTTTATTCCGACCTCCTGTGATAGATTAACTTCACAGGTGGTCGGAATACAAAACTGCATGTGATGTTATATATCACAGACGGTTTTTTTAAGAATCCGCCTGCGATGTGTGTACACTATAAAAGGACTAGCCCACGGGTTCCAGAACCCTAACTCCTAGAACAGTCGCAGCACTGTAGCGGCGGCGGGTGTTTTTTGAGATCTACGGGGAGAAGGTTTTGTTTTGAATTTATTGATTGATTTCAATAGTTTATGCATATATATGATCTCCGTTTGTTTTCTTTCTCATTTTGATGCGATTTTTTGCCTCAATTTTGTAATATAGACCGGATTTGAAGAAAAGCTTAGGAATTCCAAGATTTGGACTTGTAATAGTTGATCTAGTTTAAAGATTCTTTAGAAACACAGTTGTCTCACCTCAAGGTACCTATTGCTGCAATGTTTGTTTCATTTTCATGCACATCAATTTGTTTCATGTTTTATGGATGAATTCAATTAATTAATGATTTTATTGATGTTAATCAATATAGGGATAGGTAATGGCCCGAAGTTGGATGTACAATGTGCCAAGACCACATCCATCATACATTCGAAATTTGAGAAGCTTTATTGAAGCGGCCAACAAGCACGCGAATTTGCGAAAGAGCAAGGAGATATTATGTCCATGCATCGATTGTGATAATAAGATAGCTTGGAGAGATATAGGAGTAATCCAATCACATCTGCTAAAAAGAGGGTTTAAAAACAATTACACGATATGGTCAGAACATGGTGAGTTGGATCCATGTGAAGTGCCTGGTAATGACGAGGGAGTTATTGGAATCTTAAAGTTGATGGTAAAGTGGATAATGTGGATGCTAATCAAGATTTTGAAGAATTTGATTGCGAAGAGATGTTGCGCCATATGGAACCAGAAATGTTGAGTTCTGTGGGATCGCGGAAAGGGCTATCTAAAATGGAGGGACTAGAAAGTGCCTCAAAAGAACCTTTATATGATGAATCAAAGGGTTGTGACAAAGAGTTTACTACACTGCGTACAGTTCTAGAACTTCTTAAGTTGAAGGCTAGCGCCGGATGGTCTGATACTAGCTTCACAGATCTTTTGAATTTTCTATCCCAATTACTACCAAAACCCAACAAACTACCAACAAGCACTTATAAAGCGAAGAAGCTTATATCTCCCATAGCTCTGGGTGTGCAATAAATTCATGCATGTCCGAACCATTGTATTCTGTATCGTGGCGATTTTGAGAACGCATCAAGATGCCCAGTTTGCAATGTCAGTCGATACAAGAAGAGCTACAATCAAGACTGTGTAAAAAAATTCCCGAAGAAAAATAAAAACAAGAAATCCACTATTGGACCTGAAAGTGATGATGACACTTTTGATGATATGGATGGGAAAAAGAAGTCAAAGATCCCAGTTTTGGTGATGTGGTATCTTCCAGTAATTGATCGCTTAAAACGTTTGTTCTCAAATCCTAGGGAGTCTGAGCTTATGCGTTGGCATGCTGAAAATCGCAAGCAGAATAACAAACAGATTCGACACCCTGCTGATTCATCACAATGGAAAAATTTCGATCTTATGTATCCTGAGTTTGCCAAAGAAACCAGAAATGTAAGATTTGCTTTGGGTACAGACGGAATGAATCCATTTGGTGAAAAAAGAAGTGTACATAGCACCTGGCCCGTGACTTTAACGATGTACAACCTTCCATCATGGCTGTGTCACAAAAGAAAGTACATTATGTTGACTATTCTTATTCAAGGTCCGAAATCAGCTGGTGTTGATATTGATGTGTTCCTAGAACCTCTTATGGAAGATATGACAAAGCTCTGGAATGAAGGAGTTAGAATATGGGATGAGTATTGCCATGAGTATTTCAACTTAAGAGCAATTATATTTGTTACCATCCATGATTCTCCCGGTGGCGCCACACTATCAGGGCAAAAGACTAAAGGAAAGAATGGTTGTGTAGTGTGCGTCGATGGAACTGCTTCCACGTACCTTAAATCATCCAAGAAGTTGGTGTTCATGGGACACAGACGGTTCTTGATGAAGCAGCATAAGTACCGAAAGATGAAAGAGGAATTTAACAATGAACTGGAAAGTGAAGGTGCACCAAAGCCTTATAGTGGGAAACTTGTTTTTGAAATTGTAAAGAACATTCATGTTGTATTCGGAAAGGGAAAAAACAAAGGAGAAAAGAGAAAGAGAACTGACCCTTCAACTTACACAACTTTCAAGAAGCAATCAATTTTTTTCAAGTACCTCCCATACTGGAAGGATATGGAAATTTGCCACAGCATTGATTTGATGCATGTAACAAAAAAATGTTTTTGACAGCATCATTGGAACCTTGCTGGGCATGCCGAGTAAGACAAAGGACAGACTTAAATCATGCAATGATCTAGTAGATCTTCAAATCAGATCGGAACTTCATCCAGTGGATAGTGGCAAAGGGAAGCCTTACCTCCCCCCCAGCTAGCTACAACTTGTCAGTTGAGGAGAGAACAAAGATTTGCAAATGTTTGCGTGGGGTCAAAGTGCCCACAGGTTTCTCATCCAATATCAGCAAACTAGTCAGGATGAAGGACTTGTCTCTATTTGGCTACAACTCTCATGACTGCCATGTGATGATGACGGTGTTCCTCCCAATTGCGGTAAGAGCCCTCGAAACAGAGCATGTCAAAGTTGTCATCACACGCTTGTGTTAATTTTTCAATGCGGTTTCACAAAAAGTAATAGCTTTAGAAGACTTGGACTATCTAAAGGCATACATCATCGAGACTATGTGCAAGCTTGAAATGTGTTTTCCTCCATCATTTTTTGATATGCAAGTACACCTAATCATACATCTTTTGGATCAGATAAAAATATTAGGGCCACTATATTTACATCATATGTTTCAGTTGGAGCAATAACTGGGAGTATTAAAAGGTTATGTGCGAAATCGCGCTCACCCAGAGGGTTCAATCATGGAGGGATACACTACAGAAGAAGTGATTGAGAGCTGTATAGATTACATCAGTGACGGAACAATGATAGGTGTGCCTGTACCTAAACATGAGGGTAAACTATGTGGGAGAGGGAGAATGGGCAAGAAAACTTTTCGCGTTGAGGATTACAAGCTAGTACATTGTGCTCATGGTAGTGTACTACAACATCTCACGATAGTCGAGCCTTACATAGAGGAACACCTGGATGAGTTTCGTAAAGAAAATCAGAACCGCACAGAGGACTGGATCATGAGGGAGCACAAACATCGTTTCAGCGAATGGTTAATGGACAAAAACATCCCATTCAGAGACTCTTTGGAAGAGAAAACAATGAAGAATTTGGCTTCTGGGCCATCGTGTTTTGTGACATCATGGCAAGCATATGACATCAATGGATACACATTCTACACTAAATCAAAAGACATGAAAAGTGTTGCACAAAATAGCGGTGTTCGTATCGATGCTTTTGACCTACATGGACAGAAGACCACATATTTTGGATTCATAGAGGAAATATGGGAACTTGATTATGGCCCAAGCATGAAAATACCCTTATTTAAGTGCCAATGGGTACAACATCCCGTGGGGGTGATAGTGGATAACTACGGACTCACACTGGTAGACTTAAAGAAAGTAGGATATAAAGATGACCCGTGGGTTCTCGCCGAATGCATTGCACAAGTGTTCTATGTACTCGATCCAGCAGATGAGAAGATGCATGTAGTTATTTCTAGAAAGCAAAAAATTGTTGGAGTTGAGAATGTGGGAGACCAAGATGAGGAATACAATAAGTATGAAGAGATGTTCGTCTTTAACGATCCAGAGAGAATCAAGCGTGTGGAAAAGAAAATTGATAAGAACTTAAAGCCATACATGCGGAAAAAATGGTAGTTCATGAAAAATTGTATGAATCAAATTGTATTTGTTATCATGTATGATCGACTATGCATTGTGGTTGCCAATTAATTTAAAATCTCTCTAGTTATCTATGTGTGCTATTATAATTCATTTAAATTGTATTTGCATATTTATGTTAAAAATTAAATATTAATTCATTTAAATTGTATTTGCATATTTGTGTTAAAAATTAAAATATTAATTCATTTAAATTGTATTTTCATATTTCTGTTAAAAATTAAAATATTAATTCATTTAAATTGTATTTGTATTTTCATATTTTCACAATCACAGGCGGTTTTTCCTTAGGCTCCGTTTGTCAAAAGAATAGAGCACCACAGGCGGTCCTAAACAAAACCGCTTGTGATACTAATACATCACAGGCGTACCGAACCGCCTGGGACATCACAGGCGGTTTTCTAACCGAACCGCCTGTGATGTAAAAAGCCTACCGCTTGTATAGAGCCAAATTGTACTAGTGCGTTGCACCGGCATGAGGAACATTGTCCAACTCATGACTTGGAGTTAGCTGTTGTGGTTCATGCCTTAAAAATATGGTGTCATTATCTGCTGGGGAATGTCTGTCGCATTTATACAGATCATAAAAGTTTGAAGTACATCTTTACCCAGTCAGAGCTTAATATGAGACAAAGGATATGGCTTGAGCTTATTAAGGATTATGAACTGGAGATTCACTATCACCCAGGCAAGGCTAATGTAGTGGCAGATGCGTTAAGTCACAAGGCTTCCTGCCATTGTTTGACGATGAAGACTTCTGACATTATGTTATGCCAAGAAATGGAGAAGTTGAACCTAGGAATGATACAACATGGAACTTCAAAACACTTGAAGCTTGAGTCAGTCATCCTGCAAAGAATAATTGACGCACAAAGAAATGATGAGGGAATGAAACACATTCATGAGAAAATGGAGGCCAGTAAAGCCAACCGCTTCAGAAGAGATGAACAAGGTGTTGTATGGTTTAACCACCGCATAGTTGTGCCTAAGAATGATGAGGTCCGTCAGCAAATTCTAGATGAAGCCCATCTTAGTCGCTATTCTATTCATCCCGGAAGCACTAAGATGTATCATGATCTAAAACAGCATTATTGGTGGACCAAGATGAAGATTGAAATCACACGCTATGTGGCAAGATGTGACACTTGTAGACGTGTCAAGGCCATACACATGAAAGTTGCTGGTCCATTACAATCTTTACCTATCCCTACATGGAAATGGGAGGATATAAGCATGGACTTTATTGTGGGATTGCCCAGGACAGCAAAAGGGTATGATTCCATCTGGGTCATTGTTGATCGACTTACAAAGATTGCCCACTTCCTCGCAGTCAAAGTAAAGTATCCAGTAATCGCATATGCGGAACTGTACATTGCTCGCATCCTTAGTCTGCACGGTGTTCCAAAGACTATAGTGTCGGATCGTGGACCTCAATTCGTATCCAAATTCTGGGAAGAACTTCACAAATCCTTGGGTACTAAGTTGCTCCACAGTTCAGCCTATCATCCCCAAACTAGTGGTCATACTGAAAGGGTAAATCAGATACTTGAAGACATGTTGCAAGCATGTGTTCTGGAGTTTCCGCAGAAATGGGATGATTGTTTACCATTAGCAGAGTTCTCGTACAATAATAGCTATCAAGAAAGCATTAAAATGGCACCCTTTGAAGCCTTGTATGGACGACGGTGTCGTACTCCGTTAAACTGGTCTGAACCAGGTGAAAGAAGTTTCTTCAGGCCAAATGTGGTAAAGGAGACAGAAGAGAAAGTTCAACGAATAATTCATAATTTGAAGGAAGCTCAAGCTCGTCAAAAGAGTTATGCAGACAAGCGACGACAACCCTTGTACTTTTTAGTTGGGGATTATGTCTACCTCAAAGTCTCACCGATGAAGGGTATATCATGTTTCGAGGTAAAAGGGAAGCTTGCACCCCGGTACATTGGTCCTTTTCCTATCTTCAAAAGATATGGACCAGTGGCATACTGACTCCAGTTACCCGAAACCTTGTCTCCTGTACATAATGTGTTCCATGTGTCTCAATTGAAGAAGTGTCTTTGGGTTCCCGATCAAAACATTGAAGTAACGGATGTTGCCTTAGAACCAGACTTGACGTATTCTGAACATCCTATTCAAGTCTTGGATCAAAAGGACAGAATTACCCGAAGAAAAACTCTCAAGTTTTACAAGATACTGTGGAACCAACACACGGAAAATGAAGCTACTTGGGAAACTCAAGACTTTTTAGACAAGAATTTCCTAGGCTTTTTAGCTTCGTGTAAATTGTAAAGATATGTACACTTGTTAGAGGAATGAACCCCATACCACCCCTGCCTTGTACCAAAAATAAGGGAATAAAAGTATGACACGTTTCCTTTTTCCATTACTTGCCCTAGGACTTTTAATCTCGGGATGAGATTCTTTTATGGGGGAAAGGATATAACACCCCTGGTGTTACTGCCACTAAAACTTGAGCATGACATCATAAGAATTGGCATATCATGTGTCACACCTAGAGTGCATTCACTAGGCAAAAATTTCAAACAAAGTTGTATTGATGTGACATTTCATGGGTAAAACCCTAGGATAGAGTGCTTAACCCTAAACTGGGCTTAAGGGAGTAAACAAAGCCTAATAAGAGAAAACTTCAAAACTTAGTTGTGACAATCGTAAAATATCACCATGAATGGACTTAAGTAACATCCCAGCCCTAGAAGTGCCAAAAACCCTAAATAGGCCCCTAAAAAACACTGGACTGAAACCCTAGGGGGTTATCTGTGAAAATGTACATTTTTGGACCAAAGTGAAAATAGCAAAGTAAAAGAGCACCTCAAACCCACTACCTTTCATATTGAAGGATCTACAAGTTGAATAGTGGGATTTGGACCTTTTTGTAAAAAGACCCATGAAAGCCATGTAACCAAGTATGAATTCCAATAGGTTAGGACCATCTTTGGAGCTATCTATCTCTTCACACATGAGGATTCTGTCCTAGGTTAGTACATCAAAATGGTAGAGCTACTATAGGGGTATAAGTTCAATTAAGAAACCCAACCCTAAAACCCTATGAGATCTCATGAAAACATACCCAAAACAGAGCTAACAGAACTCTGAATTTTCAGACTGAGCACAGTAATCTGAAACTTATAAGATAGTAAATCGAGCTAGGTTTGGAGCCTTTTGTGGCCAATCTAGAGGGTTAAAGGCTGTGAGTTATGTAGATAAATTAGAGGCCATTAGAAGGTGATTAAGTGTTCCTAAGACAAGTAGGCTTGATCCTGTGCACGTATTGGAGAAAATGATACTCAAAGTCGAGCTGTCAGACTAGCAGTTTAGACTGTCAATCTGACTAGTTTGTTCTGAATACTTGCCTGTTTGCTCCACTTTGAGGCCTTGTAAAAAGTATCATGCGTGACTTTGTGCCAA
This sequence comes from Zea luxurians, assembly GCA_029449295.1. NCBI lineage: Eukaryota > Viridiplantae > Streptophyta > Magnoliopsida > Poales > Poaceae > Zea > Zea luxurians. The sequence continues at coordinate 61,068,630 of JAOPSE010000013.1, read as the reverse complement.
AATGTCTTAAGCAAAGTTGGAGAGGTAGTATCCATGAGCAAAGTTTATTAAGAGACCCGGCTGGACATTATGTAAACTTTGAAGATATAGGCGCCCAAAAAGGCCTCTGTTGAAAGGGGAGGGTCAACTGAACAAAACTAAAGATTGGTTCATGCAAAAATAAATGGTAACCAGATTTTGTAGTCAACTTTTTGATGCCATAACTTCTAATCTAGGAGGTTTGAGTCTATGAAATCTGTAGAGACTTAGTAGACCTTGGACTAATGAACAAGTTCTGTTAATGATGATTGCCCTGTTCTTAATCAAAATTAAGAGGAAAAGCTAGTTGAAACCAAGTGAGTCAGTCAAGGACTATAGATCCAAAAAGAACAGAAATATCTGACTGTGATCTTCTTCCTCCTTGTCGTGTCCTACTTTGGTATGGGGATAGTAGAGATAAGGTAGAGCAAAGATATTCAAATTTATGCACATCTCTGAATTATCATCAGTAGAAATATCTACTATAGTGCGCTCCATCCTTACCCCCTCCTTTTTGCCCTGGATAAATGAAAGGGAATTAGGCTTTCACCTAGTTCCTAAATAATTTTGGTGGTTGAATTGTCCAACACAAATATTGGACTAACTAGTTTGCTCTAGTGCATAAAGTTATACAGGTGCAAAAGGTTCACATTTAGCCAATAAAAAGACCAAGTGTTGGATTCAACTAAGGAGCAATGAGGCAACCAAGGGCACCTCTGGCTGGAGGCACCGGACTGTCCGGTGTGCACCGGACATGTCCGGTGCGGCCAGAGGACTTCGACTCAAACTCTTCGCCCTCGGGAATTCTCGGAAGTCGGCGCGCTATAATTCACCGGACTGTCCGGTGTGCACCGGACATGTCCGGTGCTCCAAGGAAACGCGGCCTCCGGAACTCGCCAGCCTCGGGTTCGCTCGGCAGCCGCTCCGCTAAAATTCACCGGACTGTCCGGTGTGCACCGGACTGTCCGGTGTGCCAGCAGAGCAACGGCTCCCTGCGGCGCCAACGGCTCCCTGCGGAGCATTTAATGCGCGCGCAGCGCGCGCAGACGTCAGGCACGCCCATACCGGTGCACCGGACATCAAACAGTACATGTCCGGTGTGCACCGGACACCCAGGAGGGCCCAGAAGTCAGAAGCTCCAACGGTCAGAATCCAACGACAATGGTGACGTGGCAGGGGCACCGGACTGTCCGGTGTGCACCGGACTGTCCGGTGCGCCATCGAACAGACAGCTTCCAGCAACGGTCACTTTTGGTGGTTTGGGCTATAAATACCCCAACCACCCCACATTCATTGCCATCCAAGTTTTCCACTTCTCAACTACTACAAGAGCTCTAGCATTCAATTCTAGACACACCAAATAGATCAAGTCGTCTCCAAATTCCACACAACTCCATAGTGACTAGAGAGAGTGATTTGCTTGTGTTCTTTCGAGCTCTTGCGCTTGGATCGCATTCTTTTCTTTCTCACTTGTTCTTGAGATCATCACTCAATTGTAACCAAGGCAAGAGGCACCAATTGTGTGGTGGCCCTTGCGGGGAAGTTTTGTTCCCGGTTGATTGAGAAGAAGAGAAAGCTCACTCGATCCGTGGGATCGTTTGAGAGAGGGAAGGGTTGAAAGAGACCCGGCCTTTGTGGCCTCCTCAACGGGGAGTAGGTTTGCGAGAACCAAACCTCGGTAAAACAAATCCTCGTGTCACACTCTTATTTGCTTGCGATTTGTTTTGCGCCCTCTCTCGCGGACTCATTACTTTATTACTAACGCTAACCCGGCTTGTAGTTGTGATTATTTTTGTAAATTTCAGTTTCGCCCTATTCACCCCCCCCTCTAGGCGACTATCAATTGGTATCAGAGCCCGGTGCTTCATTAGAGCCTAACCGCTCGAAGTGATGTCGGGAGATCACACCAAGAGGGAGATGGAGACCGGCGATGACAAGCCCACTACAAGCCAAGGGAGCACTTCATCGGAAGAGTCCCGCACCAAGAGAAGGGAGAAGAAGAAGAACTCCTCCAAGCGGAAGGAGAAAAGATCTTCCTCTTCTCACCACAAGGAGAAGAAGGAAAAATCTTCTTCTCACAAGCCGCATCGGAGTGGGGACAAGCACAAGAGGATGAGGAAGGTGGTCTACTACGAGACCGACACTTCATCGACATCTACCTCCGGCTCCGACGCGGCGTCCGTCACTTCTAAACGCCAAGAGCGTAAGAAGTATAGTAAGATCCCCCTACGCTACCCTCGCATTCCTAAACATACACCTTTACTATCCGTCCCATTAGGCAAACCACCAACTTTTAATGGTGAAGATTATGCTATGTGGAGTAATTTGATGCGATTTCATCTAACCTCTCTCCACAAAAGATTATGGGATGTTGTTGAGTATGGTGTACAGGTACCATCCGTAGGGGATGAGGACTATGACACGGACGAAGTAGCCCAAATCGAGCACTTCAACTCTCAAGCAACAACCATCCTCCTTGCCTCTCTAAGCAAGGAGGAATACAACAAAGTACAAGGGTTGAAGAACGCCAAGGAGATTTGGGACCTTCTAAAGACGGCGCACGAGGGTGATGAACTCACCAAGATCACCAAGCGGGAAACGATCGAGGGGGAGCTCGGTCGCTTCCGTCTTCGCCAAGGGGAGGAGCCACAAGACATGTACAACCGGCTCAAGACTTTGGTAAACCAAGTGCGCAACCTCGGGAGCGCAAAATGGGATGACCACGAGGTGGTTAAGGTTATTTTAAGAGCACTTATTTTCCTTAACCCTACTCAAGTACAATTAATTCGTGGTAATCCTAGATATCCACTAATGACCCCCGAGGAAGTTATCGGGAATTTTGTGAGTTTTGAATGCATGATTAAGGGCTCCAAGAAGATCAACGAGCTTGACGAGCCTTCCACATCCGAGGCGCAACCCGTGGCCTTCAAGGCAACGGAGGAGAAGAAGGAGGAGTCTACACCAAGTAGACAACCAATTGACGCCTCCAAGCTCGACAACGAGGAGATGGCCCTAATCATCAAGAGTTTTCGGCAAATCCTCAAGCAACGGAAGGGGAAGGATTATAAATCCCGTTCCAAGAAGGTTTGCTACAAGTGTGGTAAGCCCGGTCATTTTATTGCAAAATGTCCTATGTCTAGTGATAGTGACAGGGGCGACGACAAGAAGGGCAAGAGGAAGGAGAAGAAGAAATACTACAAGAAGAAGGGCGGCGATGCCCATGTTTGTCGGGAGTGGGACTCCAACGAAAGCTCAAGCGACTCCTCCGACGACGAGGACGCCGCCAACATCGCCGTCACCAAGGGCCTCCTCTTCCCCAACGTCGGCCACAAGTGTCTCATGGCCAAGGACGGCAAAAAGAAGGTAAAATCAAAGTCCTCCACTAAATATGAAACATCTAGTGATGAGGATGATGATAAAAAGGAAGAGGATAATTTGCGTATTCTTTTTGCCAATCTTAACATGGAACAAAAGGAAAAATTAAATGAGCTAATTAGTGCCATCCATGAAAAGGATGATCTCTTGGACTCCCAAGAGGACTTCCTAATCAAGGAAAACAAAAAACATGTTAAGGTTAAAAATGCGTATGCTCTAGAAGTAGAAAAATGTAACAAATTATCTAGTGAGCTAAGCATATGTCATGAGACTTTAGACAACCTTAGAAATGAAAATGCCAATTTGCTAGCTAAGGTTGATTCTCATATTTGCAATATTTCAATTCCTAGAAATGATAATAATGATTTGCTTGCTAGGATTGAAAAATTGAACATTTCTCTTGCTAGCCTTAGAAATGAGAATGAGAAATTAATTGCTAAGGCTAAGGATTTTGATGTTTGCAATGCTACTATTTCCGACCTTAGAACTAAAAATGATTTGTTGCATGCTAAGGTCATTGAATTAAAGTCTTGCAAACCCTCTACATCTACTATTGAGCATGTGTCCATTTGCACTAGATGTAGAGATATTAATGTTGATGCTATCCATGATCACCTTGCCTTAATTAAAAAACAAAATGATCACATAGCACAACTTAATGCCAAAATTAGGGAGCATGACTTAGAAGATGAAAAATTTAAATTGGCTAGAAGCATGCTCTATAATGGGAGACGCCCGGGCATTAAGGACGGCATTGGCTTCCAAAGGGGAGACAATGTCAAAATTAATGCCCCTCCTAAGAACTTGTCTAACTTTGTTAAGGGCAAGGCTCCCATGCCTCAGGATAACGAGGGTTACATTTTGTACCCTGCTGGGTATCCTGAGAGTAAAATTAAGAAAATTCATTCTAGGAAGTCTCACTCTGGCCCTAATTATGCTTTTATGTATAAGGGTGAGACATCTAGATCTGGGCAACCAACCCATGCCAAGTTGCCTAGAAAGAAAACTACTAATGCATCAAATGATCATGTCATTTCATTTAAAACTTTTGATGCATCTTATGTTTTGACTAGCAAATCCGGCAAGGTAGTTGCCAAAATTGTTGGGGGCAAACACAAGGGCTCCAAGACTTGTGTTTGGGTACCCAAAGTTCTTGTATCTAATGCCAAAGGACCCAAAACCATTTGGGTACCTAAAACAAAGAACTAAACTTGTTTTGTAGGTTTATGCATCCGGGGGCTCAAGTTGGATACTCGACAGCGGGTGCACAAACCACATGACAGGGGAGAAAAGGATGTTCTCCTCATATGAAAAAAACCAAGATCCCCAACGAGCTATCACATTCGGGGATGGAAACCAAGGTTTGGTCAAAGGTTTGGGAAAAATTGCTATATCCCCTGACCATTCCATTTCTAATGTTTTTCTTGTAGATTCCTTAGATTACAATTTGCTTTCCGTATCCCAATTATGTCAAATGGGCTACAACTGTCTTTTTACTGATACTGGTGTTACTGTCTTTAGAAGAAGTGATGATTCAATAGCTTTTAAGGGAGTGTTAGAGGGTCAGCTATACTTAGTAGATTTTAATAGAGCTGAACTCGACACTTGCTTGATTGCTAAGACTAACTTGGGTTGGCTCTGGCACCGCCGACTAGCCCATGTTGGAATGAAGAATCTTCACAAGCTTCTAAAGGGAGAACACATTTTGGGACTAACCGATGTTCATTTTGAGAAAGACAGGATTTGTAGCGCATGCCAAGCCGGGAAGCAAGTTGGTGTCCATCATCCACACAAAAACATCATGACTACCGACAGGCCACTGGAGCTCCTTCACATGGATTTGTTCGGCCCGATCGCTTACATAAGCATCGGCGGTAGTAAGTATTGTCTTGTAATTGTGGATGATTATTCTCGCTTCACTTGGGTGTTCTTTTTGCAGGACAAATCTTATACCCAAGAGACCTTAAAGGGATTCTTGAGACGGGCTCAAAATGAGTTCAGCTTAAGGATCAAGAAAATTAGAAGCGACAACGGGACGGAGTTCAAGAACTCTCAAATTGAAGGCTTTCTTGAGGAGGAGGGCATCAAGCATGAGTTCTCTTCTCCCTACACTCCACAACAAAATGGTGTAGTGGAGAGGAAGAATCGAACTCTATTGGACATGGCAAGAACCATGCTTGATGAGTACAAGACACCGGATCGGTTTTGGGCCGAGGCAGTCAACACCGCCTGCTACGCCATCAACCGGTTATATCTTCATCGAATCCTCAAGAAGACATCTTATGAACTCCTAACCGGTAAAAAGCCCAATATTTCATATTTTAGAGTTTTTGGTAGCAAATGCTTTATTCTTGTTAAGAGAGGTAGAAAATCTAAATTTGCTCCTAAAACTGTAGAAGGCTTTTTACTAGGATATGACTCAAACACAAAGGCATATAGAGTCTTTAACAAGTCCTCAGGACTTGTTGAAGTTTCTTGTGACGTTGTGTTTGATGAGACTAACGGCTCTCAAGTAGAGCAAGTTGATCTTGATGATGTAGCTGAAGAACAGGCTCCATGCATAGCGCTAAGGAACATGTCCATCGGGGATGTGTGTCCTAAGGAATCCGAAGAGCCTCCAAATGCACAAGATCAACCATCCTCCTCCACGCAAGTATCTCCACCAACTCAAGTTGAGGATGAGGCTCAAGATGTTGAACAAGAAGATCAAGAAGATGAGCCACCTCAAAATGACGGCAACGATCAAGGGGGAGATTCAAATGATGAAGACAAGGAGGATGAACAACCGAGACCGCCACACCCAAGAGTCCACCAAGCAATACAAAGAGATCACCCCGTCGACACCATCCTCGGCGATATTCATAAGGGGGTAACTACTCGATCTCGTGTTGCTCATTTTTGTGAACATTACTCGTTTGTTTCCTCTATTGAGCCACACAGGGTAGAGGAAGCACTTCAAGATTCGGATTGGGTGATGGCGATGCAAGAGGAGCTCAACAATTTCACGAGGAACGAGGTATGGCACCTAGTTCCACGTCCTAACCAAAATGTTGTAGGAACCAAGTGGGTCTTCCGCAACAAACAAGACGAGCATGGTGTGGTGACTAGGAACAAAGCTCGACTCGTGGCCAAAGGGTATTCACAAGTCGAAGGTTTGGATTTTGGTGAAACCTATGCACCCGTAGCTAGGCTTGAGTCAATTCGCATATTATTAGCCTATGCTACTTACCATGGCTTCAAGCTTTATCAAATGGACGTGAAGAGTGCCTTCCTCAATGGACCAATCAAGGAGGAGGTCTATGTTGAGCAACCTCTCGGCTTTGAAGACAGTGAGTATCCTAACCATGTTTATAGGCTCTCTAAGGCGCTTTATGGGCTCAAGCAAGCCCCAAGAGCATGGTATGAATGCCTTAGAGATTTCCTTATTGCAAATGGCTTCAAAGTCGGCAAAGTCGATCCTACTTTATTTACTAAGACTCTTGATAATGATTTGTTTGTATGCCAAATTTATGTTGATGATATCATATTTGGGTCTACTAACAAATCTACATGTGAAGAATTTAGTAGGATCATGACACAAAAATTCGAGATGTCAATGATGGGGGAGTTGAAGTATTTTCTAGGATTTCAAGTCAAGCAACTCCAAGAGGGCACCTTCATTAGCCAAACGAAGTATACTCAAGATATCCTAAGCAAGTTTGGAATGAAGGATGCCAAGCCCATCAAGACACCCATGGGAACAAATGGGCATCTCGACCTCGACACGGGAGGTAAGTCCGTGGATCAAAAGGTATACCGGTCGATGATTGGATCATTGCTTTATTTATGTGCATCTCGACCGGACATCATGCTTTCCGTTTGCATGTGTGCAAGATTCCAAGCCGACCCTAAGGAATCACACCTTACGGCCGTAAAACGAATCTTGAGATATTTGGCTTTTACTCCTAAGTTTGGGCTTTGGTACCCTCGGGGATCCACTTTTGATTTGATTGGTTATTCGGATGCCGATTGGGCGGGGTGTAGGATTAATAGGAAGAGCACATCGGGAACTTGCCAGTTCTTGGGAAGATCCTTGGTGTCTTGGGCTTCAAAGAAGCAAAATTCGGTCGCTCTCTCTACCGCCGAAGCCGAGTATATTGCCGCAGGCCATTGTTGCGCGCAATTGCTTTGGATGAGGCAAACCCTGCGGGACTACGGTTACAAATTAACCAAAGTCCCTTTGCTATGTGACAATGAGAGTGCAATCAAAATGGCCGACAATCCCGTCGAGCATAGCCGCACTAAGCACATAGCCATTCGGTATCATTTTCTTCGGGATCACCAACAAAAGGGGATATCGAGATTTCTTACATTAACACTAAAGATCAATTAGCCGATATCTTTACCAAACCACTTGATGAACAATCTTTTACCCGACTTAGGCATGAGCTTAATATTCTTGATTCTAGGAATTTCTTTTGCTAGTCTTGCACACATAGCTCATAAATATACCTTTGATCATGTCTCTTTTATATATACTATGACTAATGTGTTTTCAAGTGTATTTTCAAACCAAGTCATAGGTATATTGAAAGGGAATAGGAGTCTTCGGCGAAGACAAAGGCTTCCACTCCACTCCACTACTCATCCTTCGCCGTCGCTCCGCATCATCTCTCCAACTTTGGTATAATCTTCACTCATTCATTTCATGACCAAAGGGGGAGAAAGTACTTCTTGGGCTCTAATGATTCCGTTTTTGGCGATTCATGCCAAAGGGGGAGAAAATATGAGCCCCAAAGCAAAAGGACCGCACCACCACCTAATTTTATGATTTTATATTGGTAAATTTCAAAATTGGTATCTCTTTGTGTTCCAAAGGGGGAGCAACTAGTATTTTCAAAATTGATGTCTTTAAACCCTCTTGAACACTAAGAGGAGACCTTATTTGAGGGGGAGTTTTGTTTAGTCAAAGGAAAAGCATTTGAAATAGGGGGAGAAAATTTCAAAACTTGAAAATGCTTCTCAAAATCTTGTTCATTTACCTTTTGACTATCTTGCAAAATGACTTTGAAAAGAATTTACAAAAGAGTTTGCAAAAACAAAACTTATGGTGCAAATATGGTCCAATATGACAAAAACAAAGAAAATAATCCATGCGCATCATATAAGTATTATATTGGCTCAATTCCAAGCAACCTTTGCACTTACATTATGTAAACTAATTCAATTATGCACTTCTATATTTGCTTTGGTTTGTGTTGGCATCAATCACCAAAAAGGGGGAGATTGAAAGGGAATTAGGCTTTCACCTAGTTCCTAAATAATTTTGGTGGTTGAATTGTCCAACACAAATATTGGACTAACTAGTTTGCTCTAGTGCATAAAGTTATACAGGTGCAAAAGGTTCACATTTAGCCAATAAAAAGACCAAGTGTTGGATTCAACTAAGGAGCAATGAGGCAACCAAGGGCACCTCTGGCTGGAGGCACCGGACTGTCCGGTGTGCACCGGACATGTCCGGTGCGGCCAGAGGACTTCGACTCAAACTCTTCGCCCTCGGGAATTCTCGGAAGTCGGCGCGCTATAATTCACCGGACTGTCCGGTGTGCACCGGACATGTCCGGTGCTCCAAGGAAACGCGGCCTCCGGAACTCGCCAGCCTCGGGTTCGCTCGGCAGCCGCTCCGCTAAAATTCACCGGACTGTCCGGTGTGCACCGGACTGTCCGGTGTGCCAGCAGAGCAACGGCTCCCTGCGGCGCCAACGGCTCCCTGCGGAGCATTTAATGCGCGCGCAGCGCGCGCAGACGTCAGGCACGCCCATACCGGTGCACCGGACATCAAACAGTACATGTCCGGTGTGCACCGGACACCCAGGAGGGCCCAGAAGTCAGAAGCTCCAACGGTCAGAATCCAACGGCAATGGTGACGTGGCAGGGGCACCGGACTGTCCGGTGTGCACCGGACTGTCCGGTGCGCCATCGAACAGACAGCTTCCAGCAACGGTCACTTTTGGTGGTTTGGGCTATAAATACCCCAACCACCCCACATTCATTGCCATCCAAGTTTTCCACTTCTCAACTACTACAAGAGCTCTAGCATTCAATTCTAGACACACCAAATAGATCAAGTCCTCTCCAAATTCCACACAACTCCATAGTGACTAGAGAGAGTGATTTGCTTGTGTTCTTTCGAGCTCTTGCGCTTGGATCGCATTCTTTTCTTTCTCACTTGTTCTTGAGATCATCACTCAATTGTAACCAAGGCAAGAGGCACCAATTGTGTGGTGGCCCTTGCGGGGAAGTTTTGTTCCCGGTTGATTGAGAAGAAGAGAAAGCTCACTCGATCCGTGGGATCGTTTGAGAGAGGGAAGGGTTGAAAGAGACCCGGCCTTTGTGGCCTCCTCAACGGGGAGTAGGTTTGCGAGAACCGAACCTCGGTAAAACAAATCCTCGTGTCACACTCTTATTTGCTTGCGATTTGTTTTGCGCCCTCTCTCGCGGACTCATTACTTTATTACTAACGCTAACCCGGCTTGTAGTTGTGATTATTTTTGTAAATTTCAGTTTCGCCCTATTCACCCCCCCCCCTCTAGGCGACTATCAATAAACTTCACCCTACCTGCTGACTAGGCTCTGTGAATTTGCGTGGATCTTCTTGAGGGAGCCACGACTGCATCTAGTGTTCATAGCTATCCTTGCTGCAAGTTCAAGAATCTAGCCCCTTTGATCTTTTCCCTGCCTATATAAAGAGCAACCGGGGGGAAAGGCAGGAACCAACCCAGTGGTTCTTACTTCGACCAGCAACCATAGTGAGCAGCTTCAATTAGCAGTACTGCATCCCCCAAACCATACTCTAGACATGCCCTGTTCCACTGATCAAACGGCCGCGTGTGTCCGGTGACCACCTCGACAACACCTTGGCTTCACATGGCTAGGCAATTGTGGTATGGCTTAACCCCTGCAAGTTTATGTTCTAGCATCCTTATAGGCTGGTGAAGCTCACCCAGGGGTCCGTTTGATCTTTATGGTCTTAGCTTGGACAGAACGCGAGCTCGACACCGCAAGGATTGCCCTAGTGTGGACCCACCAGAAATCTGTTCATCCAGGGTCAATTGCTGTGGGCATCATGCTGCCCGTGTCTCACTCGTGCCCCCTATGCCCTTGATTTGATGGGTCCGGATATAGGTGTACATTTGGGCTGGGCCTAATGGGCGGGCACGAAGCACGAAAAAAAAGCACAGCCCAAGCACGGCACGGCATGAAATTATTTTGGGCAGGGCCGGGCCGGCCCGTTGCATCGGGCCGTGCTTGGGCCGACGCCGAGGCCCACGGGCGGGCACGAGCCCGGCCCATTTAAGCAGACCCGAAATGGCCCGTTTACACGCACGAAAAGGCCTGAAATGCTGTCTCCGCGTCCTCGGCAGCTGCAGCCCAGCAGCGCACTCCTATCCACGGGCGGACGGGCCTAAAGTGCGGTCGCGCGACCCATTTCCAAATTCCAGCTTTAGGTCTTGGCGTCTTGCTGTCGTAGTGTCGTTGCTCGTTGGTGTTGTGAAATGCCAAGAAACCTCAAAGGCTAAAACCCTACTCCCATGACCGGCCGCCGTCTTTCCCGTCCCGTGTCCCGATCCAAACTCCGGTCCCTATCCGGCCGCCATCTCAGCCTCCAAGGCGGCCAGGCTCCAGCGCGACCGCGACCGGAGATGGAGTCGGAGATCAGCCCTGTGCCCTGCACGAGCGCGAGCGTGACCGGTCACCGGAGCCGCCCCTGCGTCCCTGTGCCCCTGCGGCCTGCGCGAGCGGCCGAGCGCGACCGCCGACCGGAGCCGCGGCCTCCCTTGCGCGAGCGCTACCGGAGCCGCCTCTGCACCCTGCGTCCCTACGCCCCTACGGCCTGCGTGAGCGGCCGAGCGCGACCGCCAACCGGAACCGCGACCGCCCCTGCGCGAGCGCTACCGGAGCCGCCCCTGCCCCCACGAGTTCCAGCACTCCGGTAACCGTGGCACCACCTCCACGGCCACCCGGCCCACCGACCGCCGCGGGGACGACCGGAGCAGCCCCCCTGCTCCTCCCCGACCTCCAGGACAGGGAGTTTCCCTTCCTCCCCGACCACCTTTGCGTCCGTGTATCCCTGCTCCTGCTGCTACCGACGGCCAACTTGAGTCGTCCACCATTTCTATGGATGGGAACTCGAATCGAATCGACAATAACAGCAGCCAATCATTTTCCGTTGTTGATCCTCTGACTTTGAGTTCCACTGGTCACGAGAATGCTTTGGATGCAGATACAGGTACAGGTACAGCTGCGACGCCGTCGACAGCGACAGCGACAGCGAGTACCACAAGCACGGATACTATATGCCACAAGCGCGGCCGCAAGAGCACCTCCGATGTATGGAATGACTTTGAGCAATTGTTCAAGGACATAAATGGTAAGAAGGTTAGGTATGTTGCCAAATGCCTTTACTGCAAGTCTCAACTTACTGCTTCTTCAACTGCTGGTACTGGTCATTTGAAACAACATCGTAGTACTTGTGCATCTAAAGCTCAACGTGCTGCTAAGACTCAATCTTTGATTCAGTTTAATGCTGATGGTTCTGTTCGTTCATGGGACTATAATCATAATATTGCTCGTACTGAGTTGTGTCGATTGATATGTACTTTAGATCTTCCTCTAGGTATTGGTTCCACTGCTGCATTTGAACGTTACATAAAACATGCTCATAATCCTAGGTTTACTGCTGTTTGTAGACAAACAACCACTAGAGATTTTGTGAAGTTTTATAATCAAAGTCGTACTTCACTAATAGATGTATTGAAGTCTAGTGTTTCATGTGTTGCTCTTACTTCTGATATTTGGTCTGGAAATGCTAAGGAAGATTATATTAGTGTGGTTGCTCATTATGTTAATGTTGATTGGGTTTTGGAAAAGAGGGTAATTGGTATGAGGTTGATTGATGTTTCACATAATGGGGCTAATATTGCAAATCGTGTTAAAACTGTTATTGCTGATTTTGGATTGACTGATAAGGTATTTTCCATCACTTTGGACAATGCATCAGCTAATACAAATGCCATGAACATACTTAGTCCTCAATTTTCTAGATATGTTGGCTCTCTTTTCTTGCATCAAAGATGTGCTTGCCATATTATTAACCTTATTGTTAAATCTAGACTCAAACGTTTAAAACCTTATGTTGAGGATTTTAGAACTGCTGTGTCTTTTTGAATTCTTCCAATCAACGCATTGCTTCATATAAAAGTTATTGTATTGCAATGGGTGTTAGGCCTCGAAAGTTTGGTTTGGATATGGACGTGAGATGGAATTTGACTTATCTAATGTTGAAACACCTAATCCCATAAAAGAGCACGTTCTCTGTTTTTATCCAAACACACTACCAGCAGCATATGACCCAACCTTTGCTCACAGAGACACATTGGGAAGTTGGTGAGAAAATTCTTACCTTTCTTGAACTGTTTTATGACTGTACTGTTGCTCTATCTGGTGTTTACTATCCAACATCTCCTATGATGCTACACCATATCATTGAGATTGCTGAACATTTGAATAACTTTGAGAATGACATTATGTTAAGAGACACTGTAGTTCCAATGAAATCTAAATTTCTCAAATATTGGAAAAGCATTCCTATTTTGTATTCCTTTGCATTTGTGTTGGATCCTAGAGCCAAGATAAGAGGTTTCAGTAATGCTCTTCAAGTTCTGTCTAGATATGTTACTACTGATTACTTTGATTACTTCAATGTCATTAGATCTGAATTGACTAACATGTTTTCCAAGTATGAGATAAAGTTTGGTGCAGCAAAATTGCAGAGACCAACCCACACCACAAATACCAGCAGGAAGAAAACAGCTTGGGGCAAAATTTATGCATCGCCTGAGGTAAGTGAGGTAAGTGATGCATCTGTTTCGAGTTCATCATTTGGCTCCCAAGTTTCTGAGTTGGCAATGTACTTAGATAATGACCCAGTCACTGTCTTTGATGATGGATTTGATATTCTAAGTTGGTGGCATGAGCATAAATCTAATTACCCTATCCTGTCTCTTTTGGCTAAGGATGTTTTAATTGTTCCTGTTTCAACTATCAGTTCCGAGTCTGTTTTTAGTCTTGCTGGCAGGTTGATTGAGGAGAGAAGACGGTCTCTAACAAGTGAAATGGTGGAGATTCTAACTTGCTTAAAGGATTGGCAGCTAGGAGAGAGTCGGGAGCAGCACAACATTGCAAACAACGACATGGAAGAACACTACAAGAATATGTACTTGGATGAAGAACGTGAAGCTGGCGTTGGTCGTAGTTAGATGTTTCTTGTGATGTAATTTTACTTTTGTTCTGTACTTGGACAATGAACTTTGAACTTATGAACTATTGAACTGCATCTAGAGCTGGCTGCACTCTTTTTCCCTTCTGACCAAAGGGTTTTTTAATGAGACAGCCATTGCACAGCTCTAATAATATTAAGTTTGTTTTGGTAAAAATTGTTTGTCTTCTATTTTGTTGGTTTGCTGATCATATTTGATTGTATGTTTGAATGTTTCCAATTTTAAGCTTTAGTGTATTTCGGGCTCAATTATGTATTCTGGGCTCGATTTTGTATTTTGGGCCCAAATGTGTATTTCAGGCCATTTTTGTATTTCGGGCCTTTATTATTTTTGGGCTGCCCGTTTAAAGCCCGGCACGTTTAGTTAAATACGAGCCGGGCCGTGGGCCGAGGGGTCGGCTCGTGGGCTGGCACGGCACAGCCGAAATTTAATACTGGGCTAGGCCGGCCCGAAATTAAACGTGCCGGACCTTTTCGGGCTTGGGCCGGGCCGGGCCGGGCGACCCGAATGTACACCTATAGGTTCGGATCTTAAATCGGCCGAGCTGGGACCACGGTGCTAGAGTTCCACCGTGGATACGGTCTGGCCGCTCCATGTGTTCATAAGCCAAATTCATGCCCCAAAACTACGCGGGTTAGGTTAAGATTTGATCCGATCACTATCCAATGGCTGCCCGAGCTCTTCTCCACTGTAGTATCGCGAGGAGAACGCGTCCTCGCAGCCGGCGACATCGGGGACTCAATTTGTAAAGACAAGAAACATAGAAGGGGCCAGAAGTAAAGTGTCAGTGACTCGTAGAATCTGATTGGGGACTATGTTCCTAATTTTGGCTCTAGGAAGGACCTTTTTGAAAAACCTGTTGCGCCGCCGTGGGCGCGCCCCCGAATTCCGTTGGTGCTGGGCCGGATGGGCCAGTTCTGGCCCAACGCTGTTAAACAATTTCCTTTTTCTTTTTCCAAGAAGCTTTAGAAATTCCTGGAAAATTGTCAAAAAATGCTAAAAATACGAGACCAATTTTGCTAGACTTCTAATTTTCTATAGTATTTAATAATAATATTTTCATGATTTTTAGTTCCAATAGGGAATTTTGGGGCATTTAAAATAGCCAAAATACATACTTCTAGAATTTTAGAGAATAATTAATAATCCCAAAATTCACCAAACTTTTTGGATAGACTTAAAATAATATTTAGAAGCCTTGGAAAAAATTTGGTATGATTTGAACCATGTTTGGTACTTAGAACCCAAAACCCTAGCCCCCCTGCCCTATGAACTTCACTATGGACTCCGAAAACCCTAGTGTCCCGGAGTTCCGTGAAGGAAAGTTATATCCAAGACATTAGATAATAAACTTTTATTATCTTTGCATTTTCATGAGCATTACATGAGCATTCATGATTATATATGGTTATATCTAGAGAACGAAGAGGAAATAGAAGTTGAAGAAGCGAGAACTTCACCACCACCACCTGAAGAACCTCAGGTAGGAAACTTCTTTTACTTTGATATCTGCGGAGCAGAGCCTGATTCACCTATCACACAAGGCAAGCCCCGATGCATTTGCCACCTCCTTGTTATTTTGAAATCTTTTTCACTTACTTGATGCATTAGGTGATAGGAGTTGTGTGCTAAACCAGTTAATGCATTTCCTTCCTTGGATTTGATTACTTCTCCTTAATCCCCTGATTTACAAAAAGGTTTTTCTTATGCTTAGCTTTGCTCTAGAAAACAAAATGTTTTGGTTTCACAAATGATGATGCTTCAAAGTGGGTGGGATGTTTTCAAAACTAAAATTGGATGGTGGATCCATCATGGTCGTGATGGGTTCAACATCGGAAAAGATGTACCTCTGCCAGGTACCAAACTTTGGGTTTGAAATGATTAAGCTGAGACCGGGCAGGTGACTTGCACGAGAAGAGAGTCTCGGTGTAATGCCTCCGTGTGAGTCGATTAAGGACCTTCTCGATGTAGGCTTGATGATCGAGGACCCTTTAACTGGTCACATGCCTCGTCATGGGTAAGCTTTGCCTCGAGTAGACTAATACCAGAATAAGATAACACGCAATGGGAGTGGAGAGATGGCGAGAGT
This sequence comes from Zea luxurians, assembly GCA_029449295.1. Taxonomy (NCBI): domain Eukaryota; kingdom Viridiplantae; phylum Streptophyta; class Magnoliopsida; order Poales; family Poaceae; genus Zea; species Zea luxurians. The sequence goes on along the minus strand of JAOPSE010000013.1, from coordinate 61,052,829 downwards.
AGTATGTACCCTCCGTGGCAAGAGGCTGGACGGTGGTGTATCTATGCTCTCGGTTGGCGTGAACCTGACCTGGTCTTAATAATCCCGGTGGCGAGTTGACATATGCAAGGGTTAAGTGCTACATATGTCGTGTGATTGGAGATTCTCAGCTGTGTATAATCGATTCGGATCGTCGTAACTTCGCGGACATGAAGACTTGGTCACTTCCCTACACGTAGCAATCCAGTGAAGATGAAGGGTTGTTAAGAAATTGGCTAGTATAAGATGAGTGATTGAACTAGTGTAGAAAGAACTCTAGATGCAAGTAATTTTACTTAACCTGACAAGTAAAATTGGATTTTTAAGGATCCACTATTAGTAAGCATTTATGCAAATAGAGTCTTTGAATATTGATAAGCCATACCTTGACTCCCAAAGGCTAGCATATCCTTGAGAGTCTTTTATTTTGATGGGTAAGACTTGCGAAAGTACACTTCATACTCAGGGCTTTGTCCCATGTTGTTTTAGGTGAGGAAGCGGCAAATTTTTGCTGCTTTTGTTCCAAGGTGGTACCCAAAGAAGAAGGTCAAGACTGAAGACCCGGGAGGAAGTGTCCTCCACTAAAAACTTTTTACTATTTATTCGGGAGGGGTTTTTGCCTCCCAGGTAATGTAATAATAATACTCAGCACTCCTATACTTGGTTTTGGTCTGTAATATTACAACTCTTTCTTACTTTAATATAAGGTAAGTTATTGTAATTACTTCCGCATTTTCGTACCTCCGATGTATTGTAATGTCTGCGTGACGGGTGAAACGCTCTTGGGAAAGGTAAGGAATACAGATACCGAACTTGTTAAGTGATCAGGGGCACCTGCAGGGTTCTCCGAGGTCCGTTGGACAAGGACAACTATAGGTGGGCCTAATGACTTGGGAGGTTCTGTCACATGGTGAATCCGGTCACATTGCCATGAATTGTTCAAACAAGAAGAACAAAGGTAAGGATGGAGATGATAAGAAGAAAAAGAAGTTCTACCACAAGAAGAGGGATGGCAAAGCCTATCTAGTTGAATGGGATTCAGATGCAAGTTTGGATGATGATGATGATTCTTCATCTAAATTAAATGCCAGAATTGCAATCAAGGAGGCTCCCTCATTTTTATAATCTCCTCATTGTCTTATGGCAAAAGGAGATGCTAAGGTAAAAATCATAACCGACTTAAATGACATTGATGATGATGATGACATTGATGATATTGATGATGATGGATATTATTATGGTGATCTTGTTAGAATGTTGGGTGAGGCCGATGACTACATGCACAAAGAAAAAGAAAAATTTAAGACCTTGAAGGAACTATACAAAAACCTTCAAGTGTCTTTTGAGGAGCTCAAGACTTCCCACAACAATCTAAAAGAAAGTTGTGAGAGCCTTGTGGAATCTCAAAACTCACCTCTTGTGCATGAAGTTGTGGTGGTCACCAAAGATGTTGGAATCACTTGTGACTTATTTGATAGCTCTACAAGTGATTCACAACCTACTAATTTCATTTGTGACAAATGTAAAGTTTCTCTTGAAAATGATGATATTAGTTGTGATAAATCAAACATTATTGTTGAAAATGAGATTTTGATAGAAAGAGTAAATGCTCTAACTCATGACTTAGAAAAGGCATATGGTGGAAAAGCTAAACTTGATTTTATCTTGGGAAGTCAACGTTGCTCGCTTAACCATGAAGGTCTTGGGTATCTTCCTAAGAAAGGAAAAAATGCATTTGTTAAGCAAAAGACCATGTTTGTGAAAGAATGTGACAAAGTGTGTCACAAATGCCACAAGAAGGGACATGTCAAGAAAAATTGTCCTAAATTCAAAAATGTATCCTTGCCATGTTTTGAGCATTGTTATGTCCTTTCACATAATGCAAAAGGTGTACATGCTAAGTTTATTGGCACTTCAATTGTTGGTACCAAAAAGAAAGAAATTTGGGTGCCAAAATCCTTGGTCACTAACATCCAAGGACCCAAACAAATTTGGGTACCTAAAAGAGATTGATTTCATTTTGTAGGTAAATTACAAGGCGGGAGGAAATCATTGGGTATTGGATAGCGAGTGTACTCAACATATGACCGGTGGTATGAGAATGTTCACCGAAATGAATGAGGAAGGTTGCTCAACCTATGATACCATCACTTTTGGAGATAATCGTAAAGGAAAGGTTAAAGGTTTGGGTAAAATAGCTATTTTAAATGATCATTCCATTTCAAATGTACTCTTAGTTGATTCTCTTTACTTTAATTTGCTATCCGTAGCTCAACTATGTGATTTAGGTTTTAGTTGTAATTTTACCGTTGATGATGTCCTCATCTTAAGTGTTGATGGTAGCAATCTAATATTCAAAGGTTTTAGTCATGAGAATCTTTATCTTGTTGATTTTTCATCTAATGAGGCAAAACTTACAACTTGTCTATTCTCTAAGGCTTCACTAGGTTGGCTATGGCATAGGAGAATTGGTCATGTTGGTATGAGACAATTGAATCAACTATCCAAGCATGATTTAGTTCGAGGGTTGAAGGATGTGAAATTTGAAAAGAACAAATTATGTAGTTCATGTCAAGCTGGGAAACAAGTGGCAAATACTCATCCCTACAAGAGTCAAATGTCTACTCATAGACCATTGGAATTACTTCACATGGATCTTTTTGGATCAACATCCTTCATGAGTATTGGTGTTAATTCCTATTGTCTTGTAATTGTGGATGATTATTCTAGATTTACTTGGGTCTATTTTCTTTGAGATAAATCAAATGTATTTGAAACCTTTAATTCATTTGCTATACTGTCCCAAAATCATTTTGATTTTGACATCAAGAAAGTTAGAAGTGATAATGGATCAGAATTCAAAAATGCTAGAATTGATGAATATTGTGATGACAAGGGCATTAAACATGAATTCTCTTCCAAATACACACCGAAACAAAATGGAATTGTTGAGAGGGAAAATAGGACTCATTGATATGACTAGGTCTATGTTAGCCGAATATAATGTGCCAGACTCCTATTGGGCCGAAGCCATTAATACCGCTTGTCATGCATCAAATAGATTATATTGTCACAAGCTCTTGAAAAGACTCCCTATGAATTGCTTATTGGAAGAAAGCCAAACATTTCTTATTTTAGGGTGTTCGGTTGCAAATGCTATATTTTGAGGAAGGGTAGTCGACTCTCTAAATTTGAGAAAAAATGTGATAAAGGTTTTCTCCTTGGATATTTATCAAATAGCAAGGCATGTAGAGTCTTCAACAAAACTCATGGGATCATTGAAGAAGCATATGATGTAGAGTTCGATGAAACAAATGGTTCTCAAGATGAAAATGAAAACCTTGATGTGTTGGTGGAGTTCATTTGAGAAATGCTATGAAAACTATGGCTATCGGTGAAATAAAGCCAATAGAAGACGATGATGATAGTATGGTTGTCATTCCATCCTCTTCAACTATGAATGAGGAAATTCAACAAAGTCAACATAATGATGAAATTGAGGATGATCGTGTTCAAGACATCTGGGGTCATGCATTTTCTCCTCAAAATACAAATAGTGATTTTCAAATTACGTCGAGAATTCATCATTCAATCATAAAAGATCACCCACCAAATCAAATTGTGGGTGATATAAGTAAGGATGTTCAAACTCGATCACGTATAGCTTCATTTTGTGAACACTTCTCTTTTGTATCTTGTATTGAACCTAACTGTGTGGATGAAGCTCTACTTGATGTTGATTGGGTGAATGCAATGCATGAGAAATTATAAAATTTTACCCGTAATGAAGTTTGGGAGCTTGTTAAAAGATCAAAGAATCACAATGTTATTGGAACCAAATGGGTATTTCGAAACAAGCATAATGAAGATGGTTTGGTGATAAGAAACAAAAAAAGACTAGTGGCACAAGGTTATACACAAGTAGAAGGATTGGATTTTTGTGAGACATTCGCACCTGTGGCAAGATTGAAAGCCATTCGAATTCTTCTCGCCTATGCTTGTGCTCATAATATCAAGCTCTACCAAATGGATGTTAAGAGCGCCTTTTTGAATGGTAAGATTAGTGAATTAGTGTATGTGGAATAACCTCTCGGTTTTGAGGATCCCAAAAGATCTAACCACGTGTGCAAGCTCTCTAAGGCTCTCTATGGGCTTAAGCAAGCTCCACGCGCTTGGTATGTAAGGCTTAGGGATTTCTTGCTTTCCAAATACTTCAAAATTGAGAAAGTTGACACTACTCTATTCACTAAAAGAATTGGTAAGGATTTATTTGTTTGTCAAATTTATGTTGAAGATATCATTTTTGGATCAACTAATGAGCTATTCTGTGATGATTTTGGTAAAATGATGTCAAATGAGTTTGAAGTGTCCATGATAGAAGAATTGAGCTTCTTTCTCGGTCTTCAAATCAAACAATTGAAACATGGAATCTTTGTAAGTCAATCTAAATATTTGAAGGATACGCTCAAAAAGTTTGGATTGGAAAATGCAAAGTCTATTAAGACTCCTATGGCAACAAATGGTCGTCTTGATTTAGATGAGGGAGGTACCATTGTTGATCAAAAACTTTTTCGTTCAATTATTGGTAGTTTGCTCTACAATACCGCATCTAGGCCCGATGTTATGTTTAGTGTTTGCATGTGTGCTCGCTTTCAAGCATCACCTAGAGAGGTTCACTTAAAGGCCGCTAAAAGAATTCTAAGATATTTGAAGCATACCCCCAATATTGGTCTCTAGTATCCCAAGGGTGCTCAATTTGAATTAATTGGTTATTCGGATTTGGACTATGCGGGGTGTAAAGTTGATAGAAAAAGCACATCAAGATGCTATCAATTTCTTGGAAGGTCTCTTGTTTCATGGTCATCCAAGAAACAAAATTTGGTTGCTCTCTCCACCGTCGAGGCGAAATATATATCGGCCGGTAATTGTTGCGCTCAATTACTATGGATGAAACAAACCTTATTAGATTATGGGATTTCATTCAAAAATATTCCTTTCTTGTGTGACAATGAAAGTGTCGTAAAATTGGCTACAAATCCTGTTCAACACTCAAGAATGAAGCACATTGATATTAGGCATCATTTCTTAAGAGATCATGTTGGCAAGGGAGATATCTCTGTTTATTCTATTGGCACAGATGATCAACTGGCACATATTTTTACAAAGCCTCTAGATGAAGCAAGGTTTTGCAAGTTGCGGAGTGAAATGAATATAATTGATCTCTCGAATGTTGCTTGAACATGAGTACATACGGATTACACTTGGTTTGATTACTTTTGATGATCTCTATCTTCTACTTTTGATCACTTACTTTTATTACATGAGGATAATTTTATATGTGCAAAATACTACACAAGATATGGAAATCACTCTGTCAGGCTGCGGACCGTCTGCCCTAACAGCGGATCGTCCGGTGCTTTGGCTGTGGGACTGTCCGAGAATTCCTGTGGTGATCCCCTACGATGTCTTCCTCTCGGTATTAACATTTCTTATGCACTTTCTCAAATTATTGCAATGTTTTAGGGTTTACATAAATTGGTCCCTGATCTGTTCTTGTATAGATCTTTCTTCAAATTGATTGGTGGAATTTGATAGGATTGTCCTAATGAACGCTCTATAAAAATTTGGTTTCACTCTTTTGGATATTTTTGCCTAAATGTTGGGATTCATGTTTGGAGCACATTAGGGATCCAAAATCGCCTCTGACCAGTTGCGGACCATCCGCCCGTGTAGTGTGGACAGTCCGGCCCTGGATGCGCGGACCGTCCGCCCCTTGACAGATTACACCATTACTCATGCTGTCATTCTTTTTCATTTGTTATTATCTTGGTATTGGGATTAGTTATATTGTATTTTTTCAGTGGACTCGGTGGTCTCAAGAATAAGCTAGCAGGGCGATTTCTGTCCAAACGTCATCGTGCAGACGATTCTAACTACAATCCTGCCACAAACTCTGAAGCCCAATCCTTAGCTGGGGGCAATGTTTCATTGGATACCGAAGATGCTCCTCATTCTCACCCAGATTACCCAATTGATATTATAGGATGGACTTATCCCAAGATGCGTTTTTCAATGGCTGAGTATTCCTCAAGAAGGACTATGAATCAATTCTCTCTGCCCAGTGACACCAACATTCAATACTTCCATACTCAGTTGCAGTTTGATGTGTTTTGGGGTACTCTAATGGATATCAAATTTCATAAACATCAAGTTATTTACTGGGACTACATGTAGGGCCAAACTGTTATGCAAGGCTTACTCGCTAAATTCCAGGCCTGTGGTTTATATGAGTTCATGGGTCAAAGAACTGACTTTAATGAATTAACTGTCAAGCAGTTTCTTGCAACTGCTGAAATCAACATTGATGAACAGCTCATTGTATGGATGACTGGGTTTAAAAGATATGTTGCTACATTTGCTGAATTCGCAGCAGCTAATAGTCTGGATTATGCACTTATGTCTCAGGGAGTCGATCTTTATACTAAGGATCAGTTTGAAGATTTTGCCCAATATTATGAACCTGCCAGGCTGTGTAAACCTAAGCGGTTCGGCGAGACTCCAGGGCTGCGCCATCATCTAGCTGTCATCAACAAGATTGCTAGAGTCACCATTCTTCCAAAGAGTGGAGACAAGAGCAGGATCCGTGACAAATTCTGGAACATTATTGATCATGTCATGAAAGGGGAAGTCATGGATGTTGTTATTTTCATGATGCGCCAGTTAAATGATCTGAAGATGGATAAGAACCAGAATCTGGCATATGCACCATATATTATGACCTTAATTAAAGCCAAAACCAGATTCGAAGGGTGGTGTGAAACGGCTCACACCCCGTTCAGGCCATTCAAGAATGAAATTGGTTTTCTTACCAGGCCTCTCACACCGTTCCCTGATAATGAGGAAACTTAGGGACATGATTTCGATGATCAGCTTGCAGAGCAGCACATGCCACCACCTCCACCTCCACCTCCACAACAGCAAGGTCAGTACTGGCAGCCTGCCCCTGGTTACTTTGATCCTTATTTTAACCAGATGCATCAAGGGCTCCAGACACATATTTATGGTCAGTTTTAAAGCATGATGTCACATTTAGATGACCGGTTCGATTATATGCACTCCACATTTGATGGTCAGTTTTCTAACTTACATGAGAGATTTACAGTTGTTGACACTCAACTGGATGGGGTCCATACATAGTTTAATGATCTTCATTCTCATATTCACACTACTGTGCATGATCCTATTATGAGCAGAATGAACAATTTGCAACAAAGCTTTCTGGACAATATGGGTGCTTTGTCCAGTCAGTTTGAAACTCTCTCTACCAGTGACAGTGTTCATGCTCTGGATGAAAGACAACATCAACTTCAGAATGATTTTAGTCAATTCACTTCGATATTTGACAGCTTCAGCTCTCATTTTTACACCATGTATCCTCGTCCTCCACCGGGTGTGCAGTGATGTTCCCTTTGTGGAAATTGATGCCAAAGGGAGAGAGAGAAGTGATGACTCAAGGGAGAGCTTGATGATCTTGCTGCATATTTATGCTATTTATGTTACATTTGTGTTTAATGCTACTCAGTTATTATGTCGCTTAAAACCTTGTTTACATTGCTGTGTTTAAGGCTCTATCTGTTTGAATTCTTTATGGTTAATTGAAGTAGTTTTTTCACTTGCCGCTTCCATTCTTCATACTACTATGTGCCTCGATAACCAAGATTATAGGAAGGTCTTCACCAAAAACTCTGATATACAATGTGTGTGAATTTGAGATCTGGATATTCTCTATGCACACATTTAGGGGGAGTTATTCCTATTCTCTGAGTTTTCTGCGATGGCTTATCAATATTTCAGATGAACTTCAAAATCCAGCTAAGTCACTCAAAAACTCATCTCAAATCTTTCTTATGCCCAGATGGTAAGAAAGGTTGGGAAACAAAAACTTCTTTACACAAAAATATGTGATGTTGTCATCAATTACCCAAAAGGGGGAGATTATGAATCATCTAGGCCCCTAAGTGGTGTTTTGGTAATTAATGACAACCGATTGTGTACTAACAGTTCCTTGAGTGATAAGATTGCAGGACTGAACCACAAGGTACTGCAAAGTTCTTGAGGAATCATAACCATTGATTGTAGATCAAGTGAAGGCAAAGGTAAAACATAGGTTTTTTGCTTTTGTTGGTCAGCAGGTGTTTAGAGAAGAAACTGACTGGATTAATGGGATAGACAGTCATACTATTAAGAGGGGTCAATGAACTTAAATGGTGTATAACTTAGTGCCTCGTAGAGCATAAACGGTAACATGTGCATGAGGGATAACAGCGCTACATATTTCAAAATTAAAATTCTTTTGAATCAACGCAAAAACCTTTTTGCCTAAGGACTGCGGACCGTCCGGGCCAGATGGCCAGACCGTCCGCGACTGTGCCAGAGAGGTCTGTCCCTGCCTTCTTGTGGCGAACCATCCGACTCTAGGAGGCAGACCGTCTGCATAGCAAAAATTGAGTTTGGGCAGGGACGGTGTGTTTTTGAGATTTTGTACTACGGACCGTCTAGGGGTTTTTAGCCCGATGGTAAGTGGTCAATCTGCGGACCGTCCGAGCATGAATGGCAGACTGTCCGCTCGTTTTACTGAGACTGATCAAGCCCTCTGTTACTCAAGTGTGTCAGGTTCTAGACCGTTCGACCTTGACTTTTCTGACAACTCTGACATGTTTCAAACGGTCGATATAGTCGTTACTGGTACGACGGACCGTCCGGTGCTAGGGCGCGGACCGTCCGCATGTACGCAAAATCTGTGCAAGTTGCACATAACGACTACATATGTGTTGAGGGGTTATAAATAGAGGGGTAGCTCGTGTGTCGAGTCTCTCTTGGCCATTTCTAGCAGACATTGAACTCATTTGTGAGCCTCCCACTCAAACACTCACACTAGTTGATTGAGATCACATTCTAGTGAGTGATTGAGACACTCTAGTGCATTCGCATTCATTGTAATCTTTGAGGCACTAGGTGATACACCGGGCAAGCATCATCGACTTGTTACTCTTGGAGGTTGTCGCCTCCTAGACGGCTTGGGTGTTGTCTTCGTCGAGCTCTCCGTGAAGACTTTGGAGGAGCTGCAGAGTTGATTGTGAGAGGTTTGCGCCTACCTCGCCGGAGCGGCAAAGGTGACACTAGTGAAATCGAGGTATTGAGTGAATTCTTGTCCACTTGGCTCAAAGATCAAGCTGTGTCTTGGTAGAGGAGCAAGTGAGAGCTTGAATTCCACCTCAATGTGGATTAGGGGTGACCGGCAAATCACCAATACCACGGGATTAATCTCAGTGTCATTCTCTCAACTATTTTACATTGTTTACAAGTAGTTGGTAACTTATATATTGTTTATCCTTGTGGTATTAGATTAAATTGCTCATTACATTTTGTTGTATCATCAAGGATAGAAACATTTACATCTCTTGTTGTTTTGATTAAATTGTCTAGTGTGTTTTAATTTTAGTCAAAACCGTATATTCACCCCCCTCTAGTCGGAGTCCTAGATCCTACACCTTCTAAGCACTCTACTAAAACCTTTCATTTTAGCTCTAGGGTCTAGGATGAATGCAAAAGAGTAAAGTAAAGGTATGTTCGCCCAATATTTATTATATTTGTCTATCATAGGTTGAATCACACGTCTGATGTGAGCGTCATTAGCATAGTTCTTTAGATGTATAGCAATCTTAACAAGAAAATGAAGCATAAGCGGAGATGTAGGATAATAAATACTAGACAATGCAACTGTATAATCACAAAAGAGCTCAAGAAATTTAAGTAATTTCTCTCCAATAACCCAATGGTCATTAGTTAAAATAAATTGATCACCTTCAGCCATATGATAGTTTGCATGAATGAAAGTAGTGAAAGGGGCCCTATGAGGAAACAAATGCTTAAGCATCAGATATGTAGAGTTCCACCTAACCTCCATGTCTAACTGAAGTTTTCTAGACCTAATATTAGTAGCAATGCAATAACTTTTATATGTAGCAATTATCTAATTAGAAGAGTTTAAAAAAGATATTGCAGTTCTAAATGTTAATTTCAATCAAATTCTTAAGAGCATCTAGGGCCCCTTTAACTACCAAATTGATAATATGACATCCGCAACGCTGATGCAAGAACAGAGAAATGGAGGTTTGGGATTCATCACCATTACCAACATTATCAATACCTAGATATGGTGACAATATAGGTCTAAGCAACATCATGGCAGAAGCATTAGATGATGCATTGTCTATGGTAACAGCAAACAAATTATTAGTCAAGCCATAATCAGCAAGCACACTAGCAACACGATCAACAATGTTTTGTCCATTGTGTGACATGTCAATAAGCACTAAAGCAAGCACCTTTTTCTCTAGTTGCCAATCAGGGTTTATATAATGGGCAACAACACTAAGGTAGTCCTCTTTGGCATTACCAGACCAAATGCCAGAGGTCAAACACACAATTAACATCATAAGAAGTAAGAGTCTCAACAAGCTTAGCCATTTTGTCAGTGAAGTATTTAACCATGTCTCTGGTGGTGGTTTGCCTAGAGACAGATAAAAATTTAGGATTATGAGCAGTTCTAATGTAGTGTTCAAAACCAACATTTTCACCCAAACTAATAGGAACTTCTAGCCTAGCAAGCAATCAAACCAATTCATTATGTGCAACCATAGGACAATACTCCCAGTTACGCATATTACCATCAGGATTAAAAGATATCTGAGACTGAGACATGCGGGGGTTTTCACGCTTCCTGGGACATCTATCCCTGTGTTGGGTGAGGTGGCCAATGCCACCACTAGAGAGAGCAGAGTATTGCTTCAAGCAATGTATGCACTTAGCTGCATACCTTACCTTCTTACCATTCACAGTTTTGAAAAGTTTCTCGAAATCTAACCAGGCTAGAGAAGTAGAAGGATGAGAGTGCTTGGCGCTGTGTTCATCCTCTTCACCTTGACCTTCGTCACCACCACCTTGTTGATCATCACCAACATGGACAGGTTGTTCGCTGCTATGGCCGAAGAGCGCTGCAGCATCCTCCCCGAGGTCATCCTCATCGTCATCTCCGGCCAACCCACATAACCGTAGCTCCACGTCGCTGCCAATCTCAATAGTGTCATCGTCGAAGATGGCCATCGTCACTCATCGGAGTCCCGGTTCCTCATCGGCTACAACAAAGATGCGGCCACCGGTTAGGATTAGCCGATTAGGGAGGGTTACCTAATAAAAGAGGTTAGGGTTAGGGTTACCTAATAAGTCGGAGCACTAGGATCTCTGCCAGTGATGTCGATCGATCGACGAACAACAGATTCGGACACCTGGTTCCTTGATGGATTTGAATTCGGAGCATCGTAGCAGCCGACGGCCTATGAGCTCGAGGGAAACGACGAGGTAGACGAGGATGATGTCGTGACGTGTGCCAGTGCCAGCCAGCAGCCACCAGTTGGTCAAGATGACTCCGGAGAGGGAGAATAAGAGAGGAGTTAGGGTTACGGTTCGACGACTTCCGGCAGCGCCCCCAACATGCAAATTCGTTGAGGATGGAGCAGGGGAGGATCTCCGATGATGGATCTGAGCGACCACTGGAGTAGGAGAAGAGTGTTGCTGGCTCGCAACGGAGAAGAGCAGAGGCGGAGATCGGAGAGAGGAGAGAGGGACCGAGGGAGAGGGAGCGAATTTAGGGTTAGGTTTGTGTCTGAGAGTGACCGAGTGTGCGTGCGCGTCGACGGGGGCCATGTGTCGGGTCCTTGAGACTTTGACCACGCGTACGGGCTGGGCCGCTTGCGGTGGTTGGGTCGTGCTGGCGCCGTGCCTAGGTCGACCCTACGGGCCGAGCTGGCGGCGCAAGCACGACACTGTGTACGGGCTGGGCCTGTCACAGGCACTACGTGGAACGGGTCGGGCTAGGCCTAGGCCGTGCTTTTTAGTGCCGTGCCCGGGCTGACCCACCATGTTAGGTGCCATATGAACATCTATAATCCGCGTGTGAGCGGAGTTGGCCTCTAGGCTCTAGGGGGAGACAGATGAGGAGTAGAGAGAACCAGGAAGGAAAAAGAAATAAGAGAGAAAATGGAAAATAAATTTTAAAAAATTTGTTTTATCAAACAATTTTCTAACTAGTAAATCAAAAGCTAAACTAGAGTCCAAAAAGACGTTCCTTAGTCTGTCTTCAGTAGATCGTGTAAAATAGGGGTCACGGAATTATTTTTGACACTATTTACATAGTAAAGTTTGAAATAGAGGATGAGATATGAGATCTGATAGGGGATCTGCTAGAGATAACATTAGAGAAGCTATAGATATAACTATTTTTACTGAAGTTAAATCTCTACCAAATAAACTCTTAGTTATAGAATGATATACTCCCTCCGTCTCTGTCTCAATCTCAATTTCTAATTCGTTTAACGTTTTTATCAAATTTGACCGACTCGTCTTATTCAAGTTTAACGGATCCTCGTAGGTGCTTCCCAATCATCGTCCCTATTTACCCATTGAAAGAGATGTTTCCTTTGTTTATATTTACTAGGTAAATACCCGTACAACAATAACCTAGATAGATACATAAAATAGGAGGAGGGAGTATGCAAGTACAAAGGGCTTCATAAAGAATATTAGGCATAATCGACATGAAAGTTTCAGACATGCTTTTCATGTTTTTCAGTAATCATAGCACAAATACAACAACAAAATGATCAATACAAAACGTCCTCCGAATCAGAGCCAACCTGATAGCTTGAGATCCTCTACACACTGGACAACAATGCGGAACATCCGAACGACAACGCTATTGGTGGCACCATGCTTCTTCCCCAAGATGCCCTCTTGATGCAGTTGAGGATCACCAGGATGAGGAGCGGCCACGTGGTGGCTGCAAACAAATAACATCACGCCATCAATAACAAAATCATGAAACCATCAACCAATGATGTGAGATGTGAAGGGCAAGGGAAATGCATATTCGTAATTGTCATTCAAATATTCAATGATTTGACATGTACTAAAATTTAGTCTGAAGAAACAAACACAACATATAACATAACTAAAGTAGCTTCCTAGGCATAAACAACTTTTAATAAAGCGAGCCACTACAATATGTTTTCAATTGAGATTTCACGCAATATGTGAGAGGGGTAAGGGAAATGCATGTGGGGGTAACTCGGTCACCCTGCAGCCATGTTCGTTTTATGTGTCAAATAAAATGGGTCCGTTATTTTCTATGTTAAGTCTCGTGAAATTAACGAAAAAAGTGTGGGTCATAACTCACAAGCAAGCAGACCTATGATCAACACAAGATAGCATTACGCCAAAAATATGCAGCATACCTATGATCGTCACAAGAAAGCATTATGCCAAATTAAAATATGTGATGCATGTCTGCTGGAGTCAAATGTTTCAAAGGATCATACATCATTAAAGTGCCAATTGTCTACTAGTGTCAAGTGTTTCAAATGATCATATATACATCATTAAATTCTCTGTTGGTACTCTGCCTTTTAAACATAACCAATTATCCTTTTAACGTTCTGATTTGAGTCTACTAAATTTTACACAAAATTACTATCTCATTTAATCTTCACACAATAACAACACCTATTTTCTCTTTTTCTAGCATATACGGAACAAATTACTAAAAATCACTTAGAGATTTTATTTCTACGTGAAACTCTTTCTACAACGTCTAAATATACAATCAACTCATATGTCCAATTTTTAGAGATTTTACATTGACGGATCTAACGATATTAACCAATTATTGAAAAGCACTAATTCAACAAAACAACAGTAAAGTGTTTCAAATACTTGATATCTAATATTTTTCCAATACAAGGCTAATATAATTGATTTCACGTTTTTACTATTTTTCTAGAATTTTCTACGACGTTTTCTCATTATGGTACAATGCACGTGCGTTGTGCCGGCACACAATCATATTCACTTCCACTCACCATCATGGTGATTGAAATAATGAGTACATCTCTACTACTATAAATATACCGAAACCGGTAGTACCTGCGCATTACCTTTTTTAGATTTTGAATATCCGCCTCTTTAGCTTTGATTTGAAGTTCTTTCTTTGTTTTGTCCCTTTCTCAGCTCCGGTATGTTAGCATATGTGATGATGCCTAGGCAAACCTCCTCCAGCACCGCCTTGACGGCATCAACTACGGGGTACCCGCACATCGAGTTATTGTTGGGTGTGGCAAACTTCTCTGACACGATGCTCGAGCGATTGTCCAGCAGGATGGATCTGTCGTAGACCTGGATGAAGAAATAAACAATAGTATTTTGTTGGAGTTGTGCTGCAATAGCAGCTCGAGTGCCTTCATATTGAATAGACAATCCATGCTTAAGGATGTGCTTTGGCTATTGTGATGTATTCTTGTGGTTTAATGTCATCCTTTCCTATAAATATTTTAGATGAATTTGCAATATTGTTGGGGTGGGAAGTGGGAAAGTAGGCCAAGATGAAATGTGTTCTTTTGGCTTTTGAGGATTACAGATTTTAGACAACTACAGTACATTGTAATTGATGAGCAGTACACTCTACCTTTGACAGACCAGTTAGTCCATCCTTGACTTTGGGGATGATGAGGATGTGTGTTGGAGCTTGAGCGTTTATGTCCCTGAAAGCCAGTACCTAGAACCAAAACATGATGCACTTCATAGATTGTGAATACTCATAATCTGTAGCAAACGAAGAATCATACATTAGGCATTTGGGCTGAAGGTTTAGCCATTCACAAAAAGCATCAAACAATATAGTTCAATGAAGCACTCAGTTCACTCAACACAATTGCAAAGTAAACATGGGGAAACAAAGATGCAATATGCTTAATAGCATGTAACAACAAATACACAAAATTCAAAACAAATAGGCCATAGTTGCATGAAATAATGTTTATGTTACTGAAATTAGTAGCATAGCACTGAAGGATAGTATGTTAATTATCGTAAGTGCTGGTAACTTCCCATACTGCATATGGTATGTTTGCCTCATGCCAAATAAATGTGTCCTGATTAGCAAAATCATTGAACTTGTCACCCTCTAACAAATACATCCACATATCATGCAGCAACATATCCACCATGCATTTGGTGTTGAGCAACTAAAAAACGACTACTGACCAAGGGAAGACCAAAAATTAATAATGAACTCTGCATTATCCATTTTGTTGATCATGTTCATAGACATTTCCACTCTAGCGTAAACATATCGAACAACCACTCTTCCATCATCAACAAATTATTCAAAATTCAAAAACCCAGTTTAACACACCTAAAGTGAGATCTTATTCACACGGTAAAAGGAATGTTGATTATGCAGAGCACCAAAACAAGGTGATCGCCAGGCCCTAAAATATCTCTCTTGCACTCGAACATAAACAAACACCTATGAATACCCCTAACGACTACAGCTTCAAGTTTACATCAACCAAAGGAAAGGTCAAAGTAAATCTTAAAACTACCTTAGCATCAAAGAAAACATAACAAAATTACGCGTACTACAAAACTGCAACCATACCCGGATCTGATTTACTGAAATCATATCTGTATTCTAATTTGAGAAACAATGTAGCTATCTGTGTTCATGTCCGTAGTTATCCAACCATTTGCACCCTAGTCATGGTAGTATTTTCTTAGTATTTTCGTTGGCATTATTTATTCTTTGTGTGCTCAAATCAAGTTTTGGTAAAGAACATGCTTTCAATGCTGTGAAATGGTTTCTCCAGCTGTTCAACTCCTTTTGTTCTTGGCTGGTCCTCTGAGATAACCTGAAAAGGTACAAAGAGAAGGCCTCCTTGTTGGCATCCACCCGATGAGGAATAGGTGGACCAAGAAAACGTGTGACATATACTTGAGAGCACCTAGAGGGGGGGTGAATAGGTGATCCTGTAAAACTTGAGACTTAAGCCACAAAAACTTGGTTAAGTGTTAGCACAATAATCGCCAAGTGGCTAGAGAGGAGTCAAAACACAATAACCACAAGAGATCAATCACAGAGATGGCACGGTGGTTATCCCGTGGTTCGGCCAAGACCAACGCTTGCCTACTCCACGTTGTGGCGTCCCAACGGACGAGGGTTGCAATCAACCCCTCTCAAGCGGTCCAAAGACCCACTTGAATACCACGGTGTTTTGCTTGCTTTTCTTAATCCCGTTCGCGAGGAATCTCCACAACTTGGAGCCTCTCGCCCTTACACTTGAAGTTCACAAAGAAGCACGGAGCAAGGGAGGGATTAGCAACGCACACAAGACACAAGAATCAGAGTGTCAACACGCACACAAGTCGCAACAAGAGCTCGCAACACAACCCAATGAGTTCACAACTCCACTAGAGCTCTATATGCTATCACAAAGAAACAAATGCGCGGAATCGAGGTTTTGGTGCTTAGGAATGTTGTAGGAATGCTTGGTGTACTCCTCCATGCGCCTAGGGGTCCCTTTTATAGCCCCAAGGCAGCTAGGAGCTGTTGAGAACATTCCTGGAAGGCAGATCTTGCCTTCTGTCGACTGGCGCACCGGACAATCCGGTGCACCACCGGACACTGTCCGGTGTAGATCTCCTTCCTTATTTGGCGAAGCCGACCGTTGGAGTCTGAGAGCCGTTGGCGCACCAGACACTGTCCGGTGCACACCGGACAGACCGGTGCACCAATGTGACCGTTGGCTCGGCCACGCGTCACGCGCGGAATCCTCGGCCGACCGTTGCCCCGGCTGACCGTTGACTTCACCGGACAGTCCGGTGCACCACCGGACAGACCGGTGAATTTTAGCCGTACGTCGTTGATGGTTTCCCGAGAGCGACGAGTTCACCTGTGAACGGCTCACCGGACAGTCCGGTGCACCACCGGACAGTCCGGTGAATTATAGCCGTACACCGCCGTCGAAGTCCCGAGAGCAGCCTGTTCGCCAGAGCCAGCCTGGCGCACCAGACACTGTCCGGTGCACCACCGGACAGTCCGGTGCACCCAGACCGAGCTGACTTCGGCTGAACATAGCCATCTCATTTCCAATTCAGTTTTTCCTGTTTCCAGCACTTAGACACAACACATTAGTCCATAAAACAATGTACTAAGTCTAGAAACATACCTTTTGACATGATTTGCACTTTGTCCACCCCTTTGCATAGATTAGCACAAAAGCACTTGTGTTGGCACTCAATCACCAAAATACTTAGAAATGGCCCAAGGGCACATTTCCCTTTCAATACTTTCAGTAATACCAAAGGTGAAGACTGTGTTGTTACTAAATAATTTAGGTAGCAAAATCAGTACATCACAGGAAGAACTAATCTTGCCTTGGGATAGACGATGCAACAATGGCGCATGAGGTATTAGAGGGCGATGACCTTGCTGACCAGGAACGTGGCGCAGCCGTCGCAGCAGCCTTCTCGTCGTCGGGGGTGCTCGAGGCGGTGAGCGTGACGACCTTGTCGACCATGAACGTGGTGCAACCGTTGCAGCAGCCTCCTTGTTGTCGGGGGTCCTCGTGTATACGGGTCGGGGCTAGGGTTTCGGGAATCCTAGGCAAGGGAGCAGGGTTCTCTCCGTCTACCGGTAACCTCTGAGCTACAGGGATGCGACCAGGTCGGGGAGGCGGCGAGGGGGAGTGGTGGCACGGTGGGGCTTCGGCCTCGTGCGACGACGATGGCATGCGTCGTGGCTGCGGGGGTTCGGGGAGGCAGCGATGGGGAGGGAGTGGTGGCACGTCGGGGACACGCGTGCCGCGGCTGCGGGGCTCGGGAAAGCGGCGATGGGTGGCGCGACGGGCGTGACGGCTCAGAGCAAGGACGGAGCGGTGGCGCGGCCTCGTGCGACGACATTCACGGCCGGGTCAGGGAGGCGTGTGCTTGTGCTGGGCAAGCGGGAACGGGAATGGGCTGTGCGGGAGCGGGAATGAGAGCGGCAGAACAGAGAATGGCAGAAACAGGAATGACAGTCTACCCCTTACTGCCTTAATAAATAGTAAAGATGTGGAGAAGGAACTTCTCTATCTCCTGATAAAGAAATTCTCCGTGGAAAACGAGAGGTCCCTATTGCCAATGTGAAATGGGAGGGGACACAACTACGTGAGCGATGAGCAGGGGATGAAAGTAGCCTTAGAAATAAAATAGTTCTTTTAAATGTTTTATAACCGGAGGTAGGACATATTACTAGGGCTGGACGAAATGCTCGTGGCTCGCTGGCTCGCTCGGTTCATGGTCAGTTTGGCTCGGCTCGGATCGGCTCGTTTGAATTTTTCACGAGCTGAGCTGACATCCTAGCTCGGTTCGTTAACGAGCCACCATATTCCCGCAAAACGAAACTATATGCATATCATTTACAGAATAATTGATGAACATGTTATATATATGTGATGTGTTTATGGCCTATGAATTAAACTAATGATTAATGAACTATGTCTATGTGTTAATTTGGTCTATGCAAATATAATTATGGATTAAACTGATGAACATGTATGTGAATTGTGAATTAATGAGTGATGAATTGTGCTAATTTGGTGTTATATTGACGTGGTTTATGAAACTATGAGTATAATTACTATTTTTTATTGTTAAATTAGTTTAAAATTAACTTAAAATAATTATTATATATATTTTATTTTTTTCTGATCTGGCTCGCGAGCTGAACGAGCCAGCTTGAGCTCGTAAACGAGCTGAGCCGAGCTGACTCTGTGGCTCGTTACCTTAACGAGCCGAGCCGAGCTGGCTCGAACGAGCCGGCTCGTTATCCACCCCTACATATTACATGACGGATTGATGGTACCGGTACAAAGTTATGTATACCATGAGACCATATGAGAACTCAATATGGGAGAGAGAGTAGAGATAAATCCTAAACATGAGTTATATGTTAAATTTAATATTTTAAATAGATTTAAGATAGATATATATAAAATTCGGTCTAATCTTTAATCTTTAGCTATATTGTTAAACACATTATTTAAAATAAGAATAAAATTTTGTATAATTTTTTTTTTGCATCATTTGTTTCCTACAACAAAAAAAAGTATCTAAATCTGTACCCAAACTTTATATCCATCATTTGGAAGAATATATGATAAATTTGATATTTACCTTTCATAAATATTACCAAGTTCAATGCTAAAAATATGAATATAGATTTGTATAGAAGATTTTATATCTTATTTATTCGTAACCAAAGAAAAAAAGACAAAATTTAACGTCCGAATAAATATCCGTATCCATGTTAAGGTAGAGAGATCTCAAAGGGTCCCAAAAAGCCACAACTGTCGTTGTCCAAACGCTAAGACACTATCAAACTTGGACCACATATATATGCGATTCGGTTCAAGAGCAACAAACACATTTCACAACCCCAGATATCCGTGGGAAAGAAGAAATGCCAAGAGTCGCAACCAAGGCGCCGCGCCAACGAGCTGACCCACAGTCTGGAAAAGAAAGCTGACTCAAGCACACCACTGAGAAAACCTTGCTACGCATTATACAAGTTAATCTTACTCCTAATAAGCAAACTGGCATCAAGTGTATTGTGCAGATATAACAGAATGTTCTGTCGAGTGTGAATTAGCTGTGTTAAAAAAATCCCTTGCAGACGCTACATTTTCTTGGTGTGTTTGCTATTGTAACCAAATTTAACATTTTTTACTAGCTTACTAAAACATGTATGCGCAGGACTCATTATTTGACAGGTCCGGTGTTATAGTAGCATGAAACCCAACTGGTCTTGTTCGGTTATTCTCATTCCCTATATTCAAATAAACCCTGCAAATTTCACAAGGTCTTGTTTGGTTATTGCCAACCCATGTGGATTAGGATGTATTTTAGCTTATTCATTTTGCTCTCGATCTATGTGGATTGGATGAGATTGAATGGGTTTAAATCCCAAACAAGTCAAAATCTTTCATATTTTTTTTTCCAATCTCACCCAATCCATATGGGATAGAAATAACCGAATAAAGCCTTAGGAATGGACCATTACGAGTTCAGCTCAAATAGAAATGCACTATGTAAATCAGTAAACTTCTAAACAATCTCTAACTATCTTCTTGAAACGAAACTTCAGTTCTACTATTTCCAATACAGCTGGTTCTAACTCTAAGCACGACCAGCACGCTAACCTTTTGAAATAACTGACCACAACAGTACTGATTTTAAATGTTCCAGTCTAATGAGAGCCAGACCCAAGTTCTGATGATGGATGGCAGTATGGCACCATCAATCTGAAGCAAATTGCAGATAAGGTAACAAGACATATTGATGTTTGATCCATAACAATTGAACTGCACAATGAAAATACCATAAGAACAAGGACTGATATAAAGAAACACGAAACACATATCAGTACTATACCACAGACATTTGATAGGTTAATTATACCCTCTCCTCACAAGCAGCGTTCCAAATGACATGGGAATGTCTAGTGAGCTGAGAGCAAGCAGGGTAAAATCTTAGACCAACACCATTACACTAGAGATATTGGCACCAACATTGCTAAAAATCCACTAGTTCTAGCTCGTAAGTTGCAAAGATGATGAACATGGAGGGTTCAACAGCAATATATCAGTTTCCTTAGCAGCATTCAATTGCAAGACAAAATACACATTACTCGGGTTGGAGATGCCAGCAAATGTTGGTGGAACATGGTGCGCACAGGCGTGGATCGCTGATCAGCACCGCCATGCTGATACAGTGACAAGCTCGCCACACTGCCAGTATAGTGTGAGCCCGACCCCGCATTTCTCCACGTGGAAACCGCGGACCTGCACCCGCTTCAGGAGGCAGTCGGCCTGTGCCTCCGCCAAATTGCTGGGTGGAACAGGTGCGAACCCAGCAGCTGCAAATGCACTTCTCCATGCAATTGGCTTGTCCACCTTGCCCCGCCCAAGCACCGCATCCTCAATTCTTGGCTGAATCAGGAACTTCTCAATCTTGCAGGTAGAATCAGCATCAATGCCAGCAGCATCAAGCGAATCAAGGAGGAACATGCAGGACTGGAAGCAATTCAAGAAGTGCTGCGAGAAGGGAAGGTCAGCACGATCAGCGCCATGGTCTATGGCTATCACAATCTTAGGAGCCAGCTGTTTCACCAACCGAAGGATCGCTGGCAGCGGTGGTGCACGAGCAGAGCAACCAACCGGGAGGACAACAGCTACAACTTCATCAGCGGTGGCAGAAACGAGCTCTGCAGGGTTGATCGTATCAGCGCTGATAGCACTGAACTCAAAGGGAATCCCAAGGTCTGCAGCAAACTGTGCAATGTTGTCACGCGTGAGACGCAGCTCCAGTGGATGGTGGGAAGCAGCTGATACAAAGGCAGTGAGCTTCACGGACGGCAGAGCCGCACCGCCTGCGCCACGGCGGTGTGCGAGCTCCTGCAAGAAAGAAGCCCACTGGCCTCCAACACCAAGATCAAAATCGATGACATGGATGCAGGACGATGTGCTGCGGGCAATTTCGTCGATAAGTGCCTGTGTCGCGGTGAAGTTGGTGAACTGGAGCACGGGCGAGTGGTCAGAGAAAGTCTTGTACGCCGCGAGCTTGAGGGCAACGTCGAGGGGCGATGTGAGGTGGCAGCCGCCGTGGTGGCCTTCGGCGAGCGCGAGGAGGAGGGCCTCCTTGAGGTAGGAGGCGGAGCGGAGGAACGGCTTCCCGAGCAAGGGAAGCTGGTGATTGAGCCGCGCCAATATCTCTCGCGCGCCAATGGAATTGCCAGCTTCGGCGGCCTTTGCCGCCGCCGCCAGCTCGTCCAGCAACTGCTGCTGCGCCGCCTCCGCAGCCGTTGTCTTCATCGCCCCGTGGGACAGTGGTGGCGAAGGCTGGAGCTGGAACGGAGAAGGGCCATTTAATGGTGGAAAGGCATGACCTTGCCCCGCCGCCGGCGGCAGAAGCCGGTTACGGGCGAGATAGAGGTCATCCCCTACGGATTGAGGACGTTTGGGCGGTGGTTGGATGAGTGGCGAGCGCTGATTGGGGTCGGGGAAGGAGGGGATGGGCATGAAGAAGGTTGTGGCGGGGGTCGGCTGGTGCTGGTACTGGTGGAGGAGGCCGGGCAGCTGCGCACCAAGAAGAGGGGGCTTTGTGTCGATACCTTCGTGGAACAGCACCGGGGGCGGCGGCGGCTGGAGGGAAGCAGACTCCGGTGAGAAGAGGCCGAAGGCCGAGGACGCCTTGTTGCCACCGCCGCTACTGTTGGTAGTGTGCGACACCGCACCAGGGGACGACATGTCACAGGCAAGGCCGCAGAGGTGTGGATCGAGCGTGAAACCAAGGGGGTCCGCTGCCGGGAACCCGAAGCCCACATTGTCAAGGAGCGGCTGCTGGTGCACGGGAAGCGGCGGCCCTGGCTGATCCAGGTCGCCGGCGGCCCCAATGATCCAGTTCAAGAACGTCTGGTCCTGCCCCGCCGCAGCGGCATTGCCGAGCATGGCGTCCCAGCTGTCGCCGCCTCCGACCCCCATGTCGAGGCCGGTGGGAATCGGTGGCAGCTCACAGCCGCCAGCCCAGTCCTCCTTCCCGCCGCCGCCGTGCTCGCCGGGGGCTCCCCATTTGGTGGCTTCGGCGGCGGCGCTGCTGTCCGAAGCCACCGCCATGCCGGTCGAATCCGCAGCGCCGGCGCCGCCACCCACGGACGACGACAACGTCGATGTTGAGTTGTTGGGGCTGAGGCTCCGCGTGCAGTCCAGCACGGACCTCGGCTCGAACAGCGCCTTCGCCTTCCCCTCCGGCCAGAACAGCGTCTTCCCGTCTCCGACGAGGTCCGCAGCCCCGTTCCGCTCGGCACCGAACAGCGCCGCCCTCATCTACCTAATCCCACATAATCTCGCCGGGGAAACCGGGATGGAGTGGAGGATTTCTTGCCGCGGTGCGTCTGAGGGCGGGGGAGGGGCTTGACCTGGGCCTGCGAGAGTATAGAACAGGGAGGAGGCGGGGGCAAGCAGAGCACCGCGTGCCAACACCAAGTGCCTCTGTGCCCTCTTCTGTCAGCTCATGCGCTCCCTCCAGGGCTCCAGGCCTCCCTCCTCTCTCTCTGCTCTGCTTGCTCGGTGGCCTCTTCTCTCTCTACTGCCATTGCCTCCGGATGCGTGCAACATAAAAAGGTTTTAAAAAGTGTCCCTCTCGCCATCATTTTCATCTAGCACTAGCTTTTTCTTCGGAGCTAGTAAAAATAACATAAAATTTTAAAATTAAGAAGACAGCGCTGACGTCAGCTCCACCAAAATTCATAGCTAGGCCTAGGCGTACTCCGTATACTGTACAAGCGTGGACCACCAGTGGCAGCGAGAACCAGCGGGGCCCACCCACAGCAGGCAGGCACACACGCCACCCATGGATGGACCGTGGACGCATGCTGCACAACTGTAGTGCAGCACTGCTGGATGCAGACGAGACGACCACCATAGATAGTTTCGCAGGAAACCGTCCGGTTCGCCGGTTAAAAAAACGACCGGTTAACTATTTTTACCGGTTCGGAATCGGATTAGTTTAGGTTCTAGTTTGGTACTTCTAGCGGTCTGACCGTTGATGTAATCCGGTTCTAATAACTATGATCCTATGATAAGTACACTTTTAGCCCCTTTAGAAAGCGGGAATTTTTTTTGTTTTTTATGTTTTTCGTGTAAAAATGAATTAGTTTCTGTAAATATATGTATGCATTCTAAAGTGGATCTGAGCTTAAAATTTATTTCTAAATAGAGCCTCAGATTCATATTCTTAGAAACAATTTTTTGCCTCTAGTTTTTGAAATCTGTATTCTGAGCAAAGTGTGTCTAGAGATCACTAGCTTTTTCTGTCTTCATTCAGTTTCACTCAGTCTGTTCGTTTGGCTTTGATGATTTGATCCATAACGACTTCTACTGTAGTATGAAAAATTGGCTTTAATACGAAATGAGCAGCCTGATTTATTATCCATTGGGTCAAAAAAAACTACTAGTAGTATCAGCAAATCCCTAGATTTTAAGAAGGAAGAATATGGCGAAGACTAACATAAAAAAATCGATTTAAATACCGTGTGAAGTGCGGAGAGCAAAGTTTAATTACTGAAGCGAGTCTAGCAAGTCAATGCAAATGTACTGTACGAAATCTTTCGGGGGATTTGACGGCTGTTTTGTCCGGTTTAGTACGTGAGTGACTCCAATCGTGTGACGTCTACGCGGTGGACTAGCACGACATGGGTACTGTCTGGCTATACAACGTCTTGACCACAACCATATATGTTACTGCTCACCACCGTTCACGTCTTGAAAGCCTTTGTCCTCGACTTTGTGGCCACCAAAGTAGCTGTCATGATGGTTATCAAAAATAAAGGGGCGACTTCAGGGCATGGACTATTATTGGATCTCTCTAACTTTTTTTTATCACTAGCCTCTCGAGATTGTTCTGAGTTTCATGAAAAATTAGCGCATTGTTACATACATCGATCTTTTGTGTCAGTTGTTTTGTGGGTCGGAGCAATACAGATAATAAATTGTAAAGATCATATTAAATAAAATATATATTGTCCTTTCATATTAAATAAATAGGTGAGTATCCGTGCGTTGCAACGGTAACATATAATATCACGATAATTTATGTACAAATGTATATTATATTGAAATGAAAAACATTTCGTAATCCAAAGTAGACAATATACGCGTCTATTAATAGACGCATTTGGTATGAACCAATGGCAAAGTTGTTCTAAAAATTTAAGAGAACCAACATCTTTTCCATTAAAAACGCCACATACTTAAAGCATGTAAGTTTCTTCCTAAAAAGCAAAAATCAGATGAAGTTTGCTAGTACAATGCCTGTGCATTGCAACGACATACAAATTATTCGATAAAATGTTAGTGCACAATAATTTCCACGCCTACATATACAATGCAACCAAACATATAAAAGAGAAACTAAAAGGTTAACACAAAGTTGAAAGCATGGATAATGCAACAACATGCAGCAATCAGGAGAATATATACCTTCAATTCAGAATCCACTTTCGATTTTTCTCTACATCCATCAGATAGATGCAAATAAGTAGCCAGAAAGAAAATGCAAAGAAGGTTTTTGTGCATCAATATCACACACCTTTGGTACGAACAACAAAAGAAGGTCCATAAAAATAGAGTAATTCTCCGTGATGGCAAAGTCATGCATCATTACAGATTCTAGTATGGATGCCTTGTTGCAGGCATGGATTCATACATATCTAAATCCGTGAACTTTCAAAATATAATATAATGCCTGCAGCGGTATTTGATGACAAGTATTACAAAATTTAGGAGTAAAAATTACATGTGCTTGGTAGCCTGTCAAAAGCATTGCGCCCTAAAAAGAGGAATGGATGCATAAGTTGCAAGACTACACTTTATGCTCAACACAGGAAAAAAACAAATGTTGAAAGACTAAAAGTGCCCGATCATTCAATATGGCGCTGGAGGATATCTAGTGTAAAAGGTACACATGCTTCCTACCTTAACAACAACACCAAATAAATATACGAAATTAAACAGCAACAGTGTGTTATCTAGTGTAAAGGGTCCCTGGAGGATTATAGAACAAGAAACATGAGGCATAGTTGAAAGGGAAGATCTACAGCTGCAGCATCCATTGACTTGGCCTGACTCTTGACAGATGGGTTGATAAGGTCTAACATGATTGATCTACAACCAGAAAAGTTAAGAATGTATATAAGCAATTGAGAAGAAAAAACTACAATATCATAAAATAGAAAAATTAGGAATCCTAAATATCAAAATTATCATAAATCAATAGAAAACAAGAGGATTATAGAACAGGGAAAGAAGACAAACTTTCGAGATTCTGAGAGACGTTCGACCTCCTTACAGCGCATTTTCATAAGGTTCATTGTTGATTCATCCAAAATCTGTTGCACATTCACCTTGCGCCAAGTAGAGCCACACTCTAGACGCAACCCATTTTTATCCTCTCCACTTTGACATTCTTCATAAATATCACACAATTCACCAAGTTCAGATGGCCATATATATATATATATATATATATATATATATATATATATATATATATATATATATATATATATATATATATATATATATATATATATATATATATATATATATAGAAAACATGACTGTTAGGAGGCAGGAATCCAATCTATGCAGGCTAGATGGGTCTGTTAATACTTCAGCGCTCAGATTAGAACTCCTCATCCATAGAAAAATGCTAAATGAAATATGAAATTATTATGCTAGATAGGTCTGGATCACCATTAAGGGAATTCACCTAAAAGTAACAACATCAAATCAAATACCTCGTAAGAACTAATT
Source organism: Zea luxurians (assembly GCA_029449295.1). Classification (NCBI taxonomy): domain Eukaryota; kingdom Viridiplantae; phylum Streptophyta; class Magnoliopsida; order Poales; family Poaceae; genus Zea; species Zea luxurians. The sequence continues at coordinate 61,026,508 of JAOPSE010000013.1, read as the reverse complement.
GTACAACGATAGATACTGAAAAATAAATAGAAGAACCAACAACAATGGGGTGCTTATTGTAGTTATCTATGGATTGCTCTCTAAAGTACATGTATATCTAAATGGTTGTAATTTATACCAAGGTTTAGTTTTAGTTTTTTCATTTCTAGTATCAGTTTTTCAGTAGAAAATTGAATCATCGAAGAGCAGGGAGCTTATTCTTCCATAGTGGTAATGCTCGTGTGTTGCAACGGTTTTTATATACAACATTATTGTTGAAGTGGTTCTTTTTTGAAGTGTCATGAATGAATTCACTCCTATTGTCGACTTATGCTTAGGCAATGTACAAGGCTTACTGACTACAACCACATCATAGAGAATGAGACAGAGCAAATTCGAACAAAGAATTCATTCACTGAAACAATATTCAAGAGTAAACGTGCATCATAAGATGATTTGAGTAAAACCTCTCCGGCTCGTTTGGTGGAGAAGTGAACAATTTGTGTTGGAGCCAGCGCCTTCTTGGCAGTCATCTTTAACCCACCATAGATCTTCTCTTATGAAGGGAAGGCGAAATGGACAATCTCCTTGGCGTCCAACCTCCTCCTCCTCCACGATTGGTGGATAGCCTAGGCACATAGGACTTTGATGCCCACATCCATTCCATTAGGAAACAATGATTACAAAATCGAGGATTACGTTTAACACCATATGCTGTAATGAAATAGCAAGAAACGTGTCCTGGAGTTCTTAACAACTAACCTCCAACCTCACGGTATACATCAGAGAAACATACATCATCAACGCGCCGCATGTGGTCCTGAAATGTAGTAATGAGTTCTTTCTAGCAGGTCCTGGAATAAGTGAATTATAAAGAAATTACCTTTAGATCTTGCCATGATGCCGATGAGGGTAAACCAGTGACCATAACTGCATGATTCAAGAAATGAAACTTGAGTCTCTGTAAGGAGCTATAATCAAACATTCTCATATGACAGAAGTACCAACCACAGAAATTAGAGCGCCTAGAAACACCTCCACAGCATACACTGCTATAGCTGTGTCGGCGTTTCAAGACCGGGGGGTCCCCGAGCCGACGAGTGAGTGTGCCGCGTGCCCCAGCCCAGATGGGTCGAGCGCGTGGGCGAGCGCGAAGGGGGGAAAGAGCGAGGTGGCCGGAGCCGGGTCGTGAGGGAGTTGGAGATCCCGCGGCCTTCGTGTTCGTCCCGCGCCCAGGTCGGGTGCGCTTGCAGTAGGGGGTTACAAGCGTCCGCGCGGGTGAGGGGAGCGAGCGGCCCCAAGAGAGCGCCTGCCCCTGCCCTCGTTCCCGCGAGGCCAACCTTCTCTAAGAAGGCCCTGGTCCTTCCTTTTATAGGCGTAAGGAGAGGATCCAGGTGTACAAATGGGGGTGTAGCAAGGTGCTACGTGTCTAGCGGGGGAGAGCTAGTGCCCTAAGTACATGCCAAGGTGGCAGCCGGAGAGATCTTGGCACCCAGCTGGTGTGGCGTCGTGGCCGTCGGAGAAGCAATGGAGCCTGGCGGGGGGACAGCTGTCGGAGTGGTTGGGCCCTTGCTGACGTCCCCCTGCTTCCGTAAGGGAGCTGAGAACCGCCGTCGTCATGGGTCCAGCGGGGCGCCATCATTGCCTATCTGGCGGAGCTAGCCAGATGGGACGTCGGTCCTGTTTTCTGCGGCCCGAGTCGGCTCGAGGTAGGGTGATGATGGCGCTTCCAGTCGACGTGGCGGACTCGTGCCCTAGGTCGAGCGACGTGGAGGCTCCTCCGAAGCCGAGGTCGAGTCTGTCCTGCATGGCCGAGGCTGAGCCCGAGCTCCTGGGTCGGGCGAGGCGGAGGTCGTTCGGCAGAGGCCAGGGCGGAGTCCGAGCCCTGGGTCAGGCGAAGCGGAGTTCATCGTCTTCCGGGGCCTTAGCCCGAGTCCGAGCCCTGGGTCGGGCGGAGCGGAGTTCGCCGTCTTCCGGGGCCTTAGCCCGAGTCCGAGCCCTGGGTCGGGCGGAGCGGAGTTCGCCGTCTTCCGGGGCCTTAGCCCGAGTCCGAGCCCTGGGTCGGGCGGAGCGGAGTTCGCCGTCTTCCGGGGCCTTAGCCCGAGTCCGAGCCCTGGGTCGGGCGGAGCGGAGTTCGCCGTCTTCCGGGGCCTTAGCCCGAGTCCGAGCCCTGGGTCGGGCGGAGCGGAGTTCGCCGTCTTCCGGGGCCTTAGCCCGAGTCCGAGCCCTGGGTCGGGCGGAGCTTCCTATGGCGCTTTTGGCCGAGCCTGGCCGCCCGTCAGTCTCACTCTTTGCGTTAAATGCCCCAGTGACTTGGTCGGTCGGCGCGGTGATTTAGTCAGGGTTGCTTCTTAACGAAGGCAAGGCCTCGGGCGAGCCGGAGATGCGTCTGCCGTAAAAAAGGGGGCCTCGGGCGAGACGGAAACACCTCAGGGTCGGCTGCCCTTGCCCGAGGCTAGGCTCGGGCGTGGCGTGATCGAGTCGCTCGTATGGACTGATCCCTGACTTAATCAAACCCATCAGGCCTCTGCAGCTTTATGCTGATGGGGGTTACCAGTTGAGAATTAGGCGTCTTGAGGGTACCCCTAATTATGGTCCCCGACAGTAGCCCCCGAGCCTCGAAGGGAGTGTTAGCACTCGCTTGGAGGCTTTCGTCGCACTTTTTTGCAAGGGGACCAGCCTTTCTCGGTTGCACTTTGTTCCGGTGGGTGCGCGCGAGCGCACCCGCCGGGTGTAGCCCCCGAGGCCTCGGAGGAGTGGTTTCACTCCTTCGAGGTCTTAATGCCTTGCGTAATGCTTAGGCCGGTCTGGCGGTTCCCTCATGCGAATAGGCCGTAGCCCGGGTGCACTGTCGGGGCCCAAGTTCTCGGGCTGGTATGTTGACGCTGTCAACGGTTCGGCCGGAGCCGGGTTTGCGAGAGCAGCCCCCGAGCCTCCGCACAGGGCGAGAGGACGATCAGGGACAGACTCGGCTTTTTTACATACGCCCCTACGTCGCCTTTCCGCAAGGAGGAGGGGGGGAGAGCGCCATGTTACCCTCGATGGGCACCGAACATGGTGTCTCCGGTGAGCTGCAATCGGGTAATCCGAGTGGACGTCCGTGCCCCGTTCGTTGGGGGTCGGCTAGGGGCCCGGAGGCACGCCCAAAAGTACCTGCGGGTGACCTGCCGGACCCGGTCCCCTGGCGACGGGGTCCGAGGGCTCGATGCCTCCCTCCGATGGGATTCCGTTACAGGTTCGTTCCCGCTGGTCTCGGAAATGTCCTAGGGTACCTCGGGAGCGCAGCCCGAGCCTTGGTTATGTATCGAACGTACCCCTGGTCATCCCTCGCTCGGTGTCTGAGGCGACTGTGAACCCTTCGGGGGGCCAGCCTTCGAACCCCTGATCAGTAATGGGCGCGGAGCCCGAGTAGCCTGGGGCGGTCGTGGAACCTTTCGGGGGGCCGACCTTTGAACCTCTGACCAGTAGTGGGTGTCGGGCCCACGCGATCTGAGGCGGCTGTTGAACCCTTCGGGGGGGCCAGCCTTCGAACCCCTGATCAGTAAGGAGGCTCGAAGCCTAGTTCCTTCACGGGGAAGGATCCCTTTGGGGGTATCCCCTTTCCCGGTCCCTGTTGCAAGAGATAGAGAAAGAAGGAAAAGGGAAAAAGGATACGAAATTGAACGACGTGGCGTACCTTTTTTGGTGTGGTCGTTTTGGCGAAGGCGAAACGTCGCCAGCTGCTCCTGCCAGAAGCGCTGCCCGTCGAGCCGCGGAGTTAATGCACCGGGGTGAGTAGTTGGCGAGGCTGCCGTTGCGCGTGCGCGAGCCGTTCGAGGAACGGGTCACGGGCGTGTCGTCTTCACACCGTGAGAGGGGGTTCTCTCGCTGCCTCCGGATGGGACGTGAGCTTGGCTGATGGCGTGACCACTGCTCTCGCGCGCCTGCCACCGTCATTACTGCCGGCCCACTTTTGACCGCGTTTGACCGCTGCGTCAGGCTGGCGCTGCTGGGTCGCGCGCTGGGTCGCCTCGGGTCGCGGTATCGGTTCCGCAATCGAGGAGGTGCAGCGGTGGCGCAAGTGGTACAGTGGCTTACATGCAGCGTCCGGCGTGCCGGTTGCACGACGCGTGGGCTTGAGCCTCCGTGCTGGCCTGTCAGGAGTCGGAGAGGCACGTCCACTTGGCGCGGTTGCATGCCGCCTGCATGGCTGCCCGCCCCTTTCGCCCGTTGGTCTGGGCAAAAGTGGAGGGTCACTTGCAACCGCTGGGTGGTTGCGCGCGCCACGCGCGGCGGTTCGGCTTCTTCTGCTCGGAGCCGGTCTGCATGACATGTGGGTCCCAGCCCCCGCGCCGCAGGGGAGGGCTTTGGAGGCGTGTTGGAGAAGACTCAGCCCGCGACGGTTGGGGGCACAAGCAGGGAGAGTCGCCTTTAAAAGGAGGGCGACCCCTTTCGTAAGGCGACCATGTCTTCTTCCTCCCTTATGCATTGTGTCTTTCCACCTTTCAAGCCCCCGGATGGGGGAAACCGCCGTCTCCGTGCCTCATCGTCGGAGGACACTACTCCGTGGGAGTGGGTACCTTTCAGCCATCGTTCGGCTTCAAGGATTTTCATCACACAGCCCGGCGGTTCCCCTCCGCTGGTGATCACCCAAGACGGTGGCCTCCAGCTCCCGGATGGGGAGAGGCAAACCGGGCTGTGGTCCCGGCCCCGCCCTCAGTGTTGAGGGTGTTCGTCATCCTCGCCAGGGTGGGGAGCGAGGCGAGCCGGGGCCCCACCTTCTGCGCGGGTCGGCGGACCACCTCATCTTCCAGCTTCTGGTGGTGGCAATCGCCCTTTAGCCCCACGGCGGAGACATCCTCCAGCCATGCCGGGGAAGGCGAACTGTTGCTGCCCAGCTAGGATGCAACATTCCGTCTTCCTCCTCGCATTCGCGGCGAGGACGGCTGCGAGGATCTGCCGGGGTGCTTAGGGGCGTCCCGCGTTTTGCTGGTGATTCGCCCAGAGCTCGTCGCTCCACGGGCTTCCCCGCCGCGGAGGTTGTCCATACCCGCGGGGACGGAACCGGAGTTCCGTTTGTAATGGCACTTCGAATGCCAGGGTTTTTTGTTCATTTCGGCTTTCGGGGCCTGAACATGTATGTCGGCGCGGAGCCGTGTTTTTTCCTCATTTCCGAGCACTAAGACTCGTCTGCTGATTGTCTGAACCGCTTCACCAAGCATGAGTCGCCCCGTGTCAAGGTGACGAGTGAGGTATCCGTATCCCGGAGGCGTAGGAGTCCCTCGGCTCGGTCGGCCCTGTTGTCCGAGGCTCCTCTAGCTTAGTTAAAGAGACCCCTCGGCCGCTCTTCGATGAGCCGAGGCCAGGGGTAGCGATATCAGTATGAGCAGAGGCGGAGTCGGTTCGGAAATGAAACCTGGTTGGCCGGAGCCTAGCCGAGTTGTCCGCTGGCAAGATCGACGCCGGAGTTGGTCAGCCGAGGCTTCGGACCGGGCTGGTGCCCTCGAAAGGTGGTTGGCCGAGGCCCCGGAGGTGGCCGGCCGAGCCGCCCGCTCGGGCCGAATCCTGGAGAGGTCCCTGACAGCGATCGCTCGGGCGTGGTGATGACGTCGTCCTTCGGAGCGGAGACCCTCGGACCGCGTTGCCATTCGAGGCTAGGTCGGGCCTCGCCGAAGGTGCCGTTGATGCCGAGGGTGTTGCCGCCCCCTTCCAGCGTCAAGACCCGAGCCTGCAGGATCAGATTGTCTTGTAGCGTGGGCCTTGTGCGGCCGTCGAGGCCAGAACACACACCCTTGCTGTGTTGTAAAGCTGCGTCTCTCTTCCTCTTGTTTCGAGCATCTGGACTTTTTGTCGGTAACAGGGATGTTTGTGCGAGCGAAAGTTGCTTCTCGCGGAAGGTGAGGAGTGAGGTATCCGTATCCCGGGGGTGTGGGAGTCCCTCGGCTCGGTCGGCCTTGCCGCTTACGCGCACTTTTACTCGTCCATGAGGCCCTATCACCGACTTGGTCGAGAAAACTCGAAGAATCACTTCGACAGAAGGGCTTCCGAACGTAGAGACTTGTTTGATCCGCGGAGTCACCTTATCCGAACGCGAGTTACTTATCGCAGAAGGTGATGAGTGAGGTATCCGTATCCCGGAGGCGTAGGAGTCCCTCGGCTCGGTCAGCCTTGACTGCTTACGTGTACCCCGTCGTTTCTAGGACCCACTTTTCGAAGTAGTCAAAAAGCACGAAAGATATTCTGGTAAAAGAGATTTTCTGTTCGAGGAAAATTTTGACGCAGAGGGGGTTTCCCCCCTTTTAGCCCCCGAGGGAGGGTCGGGCTTTGCCGAGGCGAGGCCAACCCTTCCTTGTTGACTAAACTTTGCGTGGGTGCGAGGTATATGAACAACTTGGAAACATCTTAAGGGTAGAAGCGACGTAGCTGTTGGATGTTCCAAGCGTTGCCGTAGACCTCGCCTTGACTGTTGGCCAGCTTGTATGTTCCGGGCTTCAGAACATTGGCGATGACGAACGGCCCCTCCCAGGGGGGCGTGAGCTTGTGCCTCCCTCGGGCGTCTTGCCGCAGCCGAAGCACCAGGTCGCCCACCTGGAGGTCTCGGGGTCGGACCCCTCGGGCGTGGTAGCGTCGCAGGGACTGCTGATACCGCGCCGAGTGTAGTAAGGCCCTGTCCCGAGCCTCTTCCAGCTGGTCCAGCGAGTCTTCTCGGCTAGCTTGGTTGCTTTCATCGTCGTAGGCCCTCGTCCTCGGGGAGCCGTATTCCAGGTCAGTGGGCAAGACGGCCTCGGCCCCGTAGACCAGGAAGAACGGCGTGAAACCCGTGGCTCGGCTCGGCGTCGTCCTTAGGCTCCAGACCACCGAGGGGAGTTCCTTCATCCATCGCTTGCCGAACTTGTTGAGATCATTGTAAATCCGAGGCTTGAGCCCTTGTAGAATCATGCCGTTGGCACGTTCTACTTGCCCATTCGACATGGGATGAGCTACGGTGGCCCAGTCTACCCGGATGTTGTGATCCTCGCAAAAATCCAAGAATTTTTTGCCTGTGAACTGGGTGCCGTTGTCGGTGATGATGGAGTTCGGGACCCCGAAGCGATGGATGATGTTGGTGAAGAACGCCACCGCCTGCTCGGATCTGATGCTGTTCAGGGGTCGGACCTCGATCCACTTGGAGAATTTGTCGACGGCGACCAGCAGGTGCGTGTAGCCCCCGGGCGCCTTCTACAGAGGGCCGACGAGGTCCAGACCCCACACAGCGAAGGGCCAGGTGATGGGTATCGTCTGCAGAGCCTAAGCGGGCAGGTGGGTCTGCTTCGCATAGAATTGGCACCCTTCGCAGGCGCGGACAATTCTAGTGGCGTCAGCCACCGCCGTCGGCCAGTAGAAGCCTTGGCGGAAAGCGTTCCCGACGAGGGTTCGAGGTGCTGCATGATGGCCGCAAGCCCCCGAGTGTATTTCCTGCAGGAGTTCCTGACCTTCGGCGATGGAGATGCATCGCTGGAGGATGCCCGAGGGGCTACGGTGGTAGAGCTCCTTCTCATCGCCCAGCAAGACGAACGACTTGGCGCGTCGCGCTACCCGCCGAGCCTCGACTCGGTCGAGGGGCAGTTCTCCTCGGCGGAGATATTGCAGGTACGGGGTCTGCCAGTCTTGATCTGGCGTGACCCCGCTCCGCTCCTCCTCGATGCGCAGTGCTTCGCCCTCGGGGGCCGAGGGTTCCTCGGGCTGAACCGAGGATGGCTCGGGCTGGGCCGAGGTCACCTTGGACGGGGCCGAGGGCGCCTCGGGCTCGGGCGTGTCGCCGATCTTGACGGAGGGTTAGTGCAGATCCCGGGAGAAGACGTCCGGGGGAACCGTCGTTCGCCCCGAGGCTATCTTTGCCAGCTCGTCCGCAGTCTCGTTGTAGCGCCGGGCGATGTGGTTAAGCTCGAGCCCGTAGAACTTGTCTTCTAGGCGTCGAACCTCATCACAATAGGCCTCCATCTTCGGGTCGCGGCAGTGGGAGTTCTTCATGACTTGGTCGATGACGAGCTGTGAGTCGCCGCGTGCATCGAGGCGTCGGACCCCTAGCTCGATGGCGATTCGCAATCCGTTGACCAGAGCCTCGTACTCAGCCACATTGTTGGACGTCGGGAAATGGAGGCGGAGCACGTAGCGCAGGTGTTTCCCGAGGGGCGAGACGAAGAGCAGGCCCGCGCCGGCTCCCGTCTTCATCAGCGACCCGTCGAAAAACATGGTCCAGAGCTCCGGTTGGATCGGAGCCGTCGGCAACTGGGTGTCGACCCATTCGGCTACGAAGTCCGCCAGTACCTGGGACTTGATAGCCTTCCGAGGGGCGAACGAGATTGTCTCGCCCATGATTTCCACCGCCCACTTTGCGATCCGTCCCGAGGCTTCTCGGCACTGGATGATCTCCCCCAGGGGGAAGGATGACACCACAGTCACCGGATGAGACTCGAAGTAATGTCGCAGCTTTCGCCTCGTCAGGATCACTGCATACAGCAGCTTCTGGACTTGTGGGTAGCGGATCTTGGTCTCGGACAGCACCTCGCTGACGAAGTAAACTGGCCTCTGAATGGGCAAAGCATGCCCCTCTTCCTGCCTTTCGACCACGATCGCGGCGCTGACCACCTGAGTGGTAGCAGCGACGTAAACCAAGAGGGCTTCTCCATCAGCTGGGGGTACCAAGACGGGCGCCTGGGTGAGGAGCGCCTTCAGGTTCCCGAGAGCTTCCTCGGCCTCGGGAGTCCAAGTGAAGCACTCGGCCTTCCTTAAGAGACGGTACAGGGGCAGGCCTCTTTCGCCGAGGCGCGAGATGAAACGGCTCAAGGCCGCGAGACATCCCATGACCCTCTGTACGCCTTTTAAGTCCTTGATGGGCCCCATGCTTGTGATGGCTGCGATCTTCTCCGGGTTGGCTTCGATGCCCCGCTCGGAGACGATGAATCCCAAGAGCATGCCTCGGGGCACCCCGAAGACGCACTTCTCGGGATTGAGCTTGACGCCCTTCGCCTTGAGACACCGGAATGTCACTTCAAGGTCGGAGAGAAGGTCGGAGGCTTTCCTCGTCTTGACTACGATGTCATCGACGTAGGCCTCGACCGTGCGACCGATGTGTTCGCCGAACACATGGTTCATGCACCGCTGGTACGTTGCACCCGCGTTCCTCAAACCGAACGGCATGGTGACATAACAGTACATGCCGAAGGGCGTGATGAAAGAAGTCGCGAGCTGGTCGGACTCTTTCATCTTGATTTGATGATACCCTGAGTAGGCATCGAGGAAAGACAGGGTTTCGCACCCTGCAGTGGAGTCCACGATTTGATCGATGCGAGGTAGAGGGTAGGGGACCTTCGGACATGCTTTGTTGAGACCCGTGTAGTCTACACACATCCGCCATTTCCCCCCTTTCTTCCTCACAAGTACAGGGTTGGCGAGCCATTCGGGATGGAATACCTCTTTGATGAACCCTGCTGCCATCAGCTTGTGGATCTCCTCGCCTATCACCCTGCGCCTTTCCTCGTCGAATCGGCGCAGAGGCTGTCTGACCGGTCGGGCTCCGACCCGAATATCCAGCGAGTGCTCGGCGACATCCCTCGGTATGCCGGGCATGTCCGAGGGACTCCACGCAAAGACGTCGGCGTTTGCGCGGAGGAAGTCGACGAGCACTGCTTCCTATTTGGGGTCGAGCCCGGAACCGATCCGGATCTGCTTGGAGGTGTCGCCACTGGGGTCGAGAGGGACGGCCTTAACCGTCTCCGCTGGCTCGAAGTTGCCAGCGTGTCGCTTCACGTCCGGCACCTCTCGGGAGAGGCTTTCCAGGTCGGCGATGAGGGCCTCAGACTCGGCGAGGGCCTCGGCGTACTCCACGCACTCCACATCGCATTCGAATGCGTGTTTGTACGTGGGGCCGACGGTGATGACCCCGTTGGGGCCCGGCATCTTGAGCTTCAGGTAGGTGTAGTTGGGGATGGCCATGAACTTCGCGTAGCATGGCCTTCCCAACACTGCGTGGTAGGTTCCTCGGAACCCGACCACCTCGAACGTCAAAGTCTCCCTTCGGAAGTTGGAGGGTGTTCCGAAGCAGACAGGAAGGTCGAGCTGTCCGAGGGGCTGGACGCGCTTCCCAGGAATGATCCCATGGAAGGGCGCAGCGCCTGCTCGGACGGATGACAGATCGACGCGCAGGAGCCTGAGGGTCTCGGCGTAGATGATATTGAGGCAGCTGCCCCCATCCATCAGGACCTTGGTGAGCCTGACGTCGCCGATGACGGGATCGACGATGAGCGGGTACTTCCCCGGGCTCGGCACGTGGTCGGGGTGGTCATCCTAGTCGAAGGTGATGGGCTTGTCGGACCAGTCTAGGTAGACTAGCGCCGCCACCTTCACCGAGCAGACCTCCCGACGCTCTTGCTTACGATGCCGAGCCGAGGCATTCGCCGCATGCCCTCCGTAGATCATGAAGCAGTCGCGGACCTCGGGGAACTCTCCTGCTTGGTGATCTTCCTTTTTGTCGTCGTCTCGGGCCCTGCCACCCTCTGCGGGTGGCCCGGCCCGGTGGAAGTGGCGCCGAAGCATGACGCACTCCTCGAGGGTGTGCTTGACGGGCCCCTGATGGTAGGGGCACGTCTCCTTGAGTGCCTTGTCGAAGAGGTTGGCGCCTCCGGGGGGCTTCCGGGGGTTCTTGTATTCGGCGGCGGCGACAAGGTCCGTGCTGGCGGCGTCGCGTTTCGCTTGCGACTTCCTCCTGCCTTTCTTCTTGGCGCCGAACGGAGTAGACGCCTCGGGAGCATCTTCCGACGGGCGGCCCTGGGGCTGCTTGTCCTTTCGGAAGATGGCCTCGACCGCCTCCTGACCAGAGGCGAACTTGGTGGCGATGTCCATCAGCTCGCTCGCCCTGGTGGGGGTCTTGCGACCCAACTTGCTCACCAGGTCACGGCAGGTGGTGCCGGCAAGGAACGCACCGATGACATCGGAGTCGGTGATGTTGGGCAGCTCGGTGCGCTGCTTCGAGAATCGCCGGATGTAGTCCCGAAGAGACTCTCCCGGCTGTTGCCGGCAGCTTCGGAGGTCCCAGGAATTCCCGGGGCGCACGTACGTGCCCTGGAAGTTGCCGGCGAAAGCTCGGACCAGATCCTCCCAGTTGGAAATCTGCCCCGGAGGCAGGTGCTCCAACCAAGCGCAAGCAGTGTCGGAGAGGAACAGGGGGAGGTTGCGGATGATGAGGTTGTCGTCGTCCGTCCCACCCAGTTGACAGGCCAGGCAGTAGTCCGCGAGCCACAATTCCGGTCTCGTTTCCCCCGAGTACTTTGTGATAGTAGTCGGGGGTCGGAATCGGGGCGGAAACGGCGCCCGCCGAATGGCCCGGCTGAAGACCCGCGGACCGGGTGGTTCGGGCGAGGGACTCCGATCCTCCCCGCTGTCGTAGCGTCCCCCACGCCTGGGGTGATAACCTCGGCGCACCCTTTCGTCGAGGCGGGCCCGACGGTCGCGATGAGGGTGCTCGTCGCCGAGGTGGCCCGGGGCCGCAGGCGCGGTGTTGCGCGTGCGCCCGGTGTAGACCGAGGCTTCCCGCATGGGTCGGGAAGTCGCGGCACGAGGCTCCGAGGGGTACCCCTGCCTTCGGGAGGCAGAGCTCTCGGCCCGCCGGGCCGCAGCGCCTTCCAGGAGATGCTTGAGCTCTCCCTGGATTCGCCGACCCTCGGTGGTTGATGACTCCGGCATCGCGCGGAGGAGCATCGCTGCGGCTGCCAGGTCCTGACCGGTTCCGCCAGATGCGGGTGGCGGTCTGTCCCTGGCATCGTTGGCGATGCGGTGCTGGAGACCCTGGGGCAGGTGACGTATTTCTCCGGCCGGGGGCTGGCCCGCCCATACCTGCCCGACGTCCCGGCGGATTGCCTCGAGCGCTCCTGCTCCCTCATCGAGCCCGGCCCGCACCCCGCGGACTTGCTCGAGCTGTGGGTCGTGACCCCCCGCCGGAACGGGGACCACAGCTAGCTCCCGCGGGATGTCGGCGCGAGGCGCTGGCCTAGGGGGATCACCATCCTCCGGCATGCCGAGACAGCTGCCTCCGGAGGGATCCCCTAGCTCGACGTGGAAACATTCGCGGCTCGGGCCGCAGTCCTTGTCGTCAAGGCTGCAGCTGCCGTCGGAACAGTCGGAGAGGCAGTAGTTGCATGCGATCATGAAGTCCCGCATGGCACTGGGGTTGCCAGATCCAGAGAAATCCCAGCAGATGCTGGGATCGTCATCTTCCTCGGACCCAGAGGGCCCGTAGGTCGAGACGTCCGTCAATCGGTCCCAAGGTGACCGCACACGAAACCCCAGAGGGGTTGCACTCGCCTCAACGTGAGCGCTCGCCAAAGCGAGGTCGCTAGGCGGGTTGAGGCCGAGTCGAAATGACGTAAGATGGGAATCAGCCGGTACCTTTTGGTCGACGAGGAGCGACGAAGTCACATCGGGGGCTGATCGCGCTGTCGTCCTGGGTGCGAGGGCGATGTCCTGCAGGCCCTCCGTGAGCGTGCTGGCGTCGTCCACTTGCTCGGGGTCGGCGTGTCGCGGGGGGACGGCGCTCGCCTTCGCCTCAAACGGGAGGGTGATGCCCGACGCGTCCTCCGTTGGGGCGCTGGGGATGTCGATTTGCTCGACAGCCGACTGAGCGCAGCCTCCCGCTCGGCCCTGGTTGCCCCGCCTCCTCCTCCGATGGCGAGGGAGAGGATGGGGCGAGCTCGAAAGTTGTCCTTCCCCCACGCAGGAAAGACGTCGTCGATTCCGCCGCCGGCGGGCGGGCTGTCCGCCACCATTGTCGCTGTCGCGCGGCGGTGGAAGGAGTATCATGTCGTAGCTGCTGCCGAAAGACATGAACTCGAGGCTCCCGAAACGGAGCACCGTCCCGGGTTGAAGAGGTCGTTGGAGACTGCCCATCTGGAGCTTGACGGGAAACTGCTCGTGAACACGCAGCAGCCCCCTACCTGGCGCGCCAACTGTCGGCGTTTCAAGACCGGGGGGTCCCCGAGCCGACGAGTGAGTGTGCCGCGTGCCCCAGCCCAGATGGGTCGAGCGCGTGGGCGAGCGCGAAGGGGGGAAAGAGCGAGGGGGCCGGAGCCGGGTCGTGAGGGAGTTGGAGATCCCGCGGCCTTCGTGTTCGTCCCGCGCCCAGGTCGGGTGCGCTTGCAGTAGGGGGTTACAAGCGTCCGCGCGGGTGAGGGGAGCGAGCGGCCCCAAGAGAGCGCCTGCCCCTGCCCTCGTTCCCGCGAGGCCAACCTTCTCTAAGAAGGCCCTGGTCCTTCCTTTTATAGGCGTAAGGAGAGGATCCAGGTGTACAAATGGGGGTGTAGCAAGGTGCTACGTGTCTAGCGGGGGAGAGCTAGTGCCCTAAGTACATGCCAAGGTGGCAGCCGGAGAGATCTTAGCACCCAGCTGGTGTGGCGTCGTGGCCGTCGGAGAAGCAATGGAGCCTGGCGGGGGGACAGCTGTCGGAGTGGTTGGGCCCTTGCTGACGTCCCCCTGCTTCCGTAAGGGAGCTGAGAACCGCCGTCGTCATGGGTCCAGCGGGGCGCCATCATTGCCTATCTGGCGGAGCTAGCCAGATGGGACGTCGGTCCTGTTTTCTGCGGCCCGAGTCGGCTCGGGGTAGGGTGATGATGGCGCTTCCAGTCGACGTGGCGGACTCGTGCCCTAGGTCGGGCGACGTGGAGGCTCCTCCGAAGCCGAGGTCGAGTCTGTCCTGCATGGCCGAGGCTGAGCCCGAGCTCCTGGGTCGGGCGAGGCGGAGGTCGTTCGGTAGAGGCCAGGGCGGAGTCCGAGCCCTGGGTCGGGCGAAGCGGAGTTCGTCGTCTTCCGGGGCCTTAGCCCGAGTCCGAGCCCTGGGTCGGGCGGAGCGGAGTTCGCCGTCTTCCGGGGCCTTAGCCCGAGTCCGAGCCCTGGGTCGGGCGGAGCGGAGTTCGCCGTCTTCCGGGGCCTTAGCCCGAGTCCGAGCCCTGGGTCGGGCGGAGCGGAGTTCGCCGTCTTCCGGGGCCTTAGCCCGAGTCCGAGCCCTGGGTCGGGCGGAGCGGAGTTCGCCGTCTTCCGGGGCCTTAGCCCGAGTCCGAGCCCTGGGTCGGGCGGAGCTTCCTATGGCGCTTTTGGCCGAGCCTGGCCGCCCGTCAGTCTCACTCTTTGCGTTAAATGCCCCAGTGACTTGGTCGGTCGGCGCGGTGATTTAGTCAGGGTTGCTTCTTAACGAAGGCAAGGCCTCGGGCGAGCCGGAGATGCATCTGCCGTAAAAAAGGGGGCCTCGGGCGAGACGGAAACACCTCAGGGTCGGCTGCCCTTGCCCGAGGCTAGGCTCGGGCGTGGCGTGATCGAGTCGCTCGTATGGACTGATCCCTGACTTAATCAAACCCATCAGGCCTCTGCAGCTTTATGCTGATGGGGGTTACCAGCTGAGAATTAGGCGTCTTGAGGGTACCCCTAATTATGGTCCCCGACAAGCTGCTTGAACGATCATAAGAATAAGACTGGCCTCTGCCACCATGAGCTAATTCAACATGAGTAGAAAATGCATTTTCAGCAAATGCAAGAAAATACAAATCAATCCTCTCTTCTAGGAGAACCATTAAATGAAAGCATGATATACATACCCGCAACCTGTAGCCATCAAAGTTATACCCATCACGACCATAAATTGCATCATCAGCATCATGTGGATCCTCAAACTATAAAAGCATCATTTTTTTGTTAGCACCAAATGTTTGGTGACATCAAAAGAAATTAATTATATCAGTCAGTTTGATTTGAAAGGTTAAAGCATGATCAAAAATATGTTTTAAAACTGAACACAGTAATGGAGCAGTTGCATGTGTTTAAAAGCAGGTCCCATAAGAGAATGTATCATTCTTACAGAATTAGACAATAGCAAAATAGCATCACCTCAACGAATGCATATCCAGGAGATCTTGGAGGTATTTTCAAGTCAATATCCAAAATACGGCCATACTGCACAATCATACATCAAAGAAAAAAAATTAAGGCATTGTCATATGGTTCAATGAAATTATAGGTGATGCAGAGACAAAATAAAAGGTATCGAGCATCGTTGCAAAACAGATAATATTATTTACTTGATTACTTCACACAGAGAGAAGTACATATATAGAGTTTTTTTAGTTGACATAACTCAATAAAAACATGTATTAAACTCAAACAGTAAATCTTGGGCACCCCCCTCAACCAAATTGCTGATAATATACTACTCCCTCTAATAGTCCATTTGGACACTGGCACAAGATTAAGGTAAGGAATACAATGACCCTACTACCACCAATTGTTGCTAAGTTAAGGTAGAATGGTAGATAACACATTCACTGAATTGATTAGGGCACCTTTAAGCAAGTGTAGACATGGAATGGAAGAATGAAGATAAAAGATGTCACAAAGTTGTGATGGACTTATATTTGGTGGATCTAAGACTATCTCCAAAAGACTTCCAGAAAATCACCCCAAAACATGGTTTTTGGGAGCAGCCTAAAAATTATTGGGAATGGATTTTCTTTTAATCTCCAATAGTTCCCCTAAATATATACCAAAAATAATTTAACCTTTGATGCCGACGAGCATCCAGTCGCACTCCACAGTGAAGTTGACAAACTCACCATTCGGCGGCGCCACCACCATCCTTATGAGTCACCGGGATAGAGGTTATTTCTTTAACAAGAGACAATCGTGCAATTATGGAACAATTGGCATATAATGCTCTCAGCAATTGCTGGATCTTACCTTTGATACAAAGATGACATTATTGATATTCCTTGGGAAGAATCAACACAAGTACCTCAAGCGAAAAAGAAATGCCACATCGGCTTCAACTTCCTTGAGTGAAGCCCAAAATTTGAAGCCCATAAATACACAGGAACCCCATTTGGCTTACTTGAACGAATTTTAGGGACAAATCTGGCTTTTTCATATTGAAGCAGATGAGATGCACTCTCTTGAGAGGCAAGAGATCCCTGGGGAATTGCTTGAGAAGCTGCCCTAGACGACTACATTATTTGCTGACTTCGCAAGTAGCAGAAGTCTATACCCTTCCAGTCCCCAAAATCAACAAATTATGGTATGTCAAACCTCGAAGTGTCGATCGATCGCCAGATTGTCTAGAAAACAGCCCTCTCGTGCTATGTCACTTTCCCGAGGAAGCAGGCACGCAAACGCACCATAGGTTGAGATGGTCGGCTCGGCTTAGGGAACAGAAGTGGGGAGCAGGAGAGGTGATCGAAAGGGAGGAGGATGCTAGCTGCCGAGGTTGTCCGCGACGGCAGCCCCGGATGCGGGTTGGGCGTGATGCGCGGGGGGATGCGATGGGGAAGGGGGCAAGGGCATCGTCTCCTGTGGGCGCCATGGATCCCGTAGCGCCATGGATGACCCCCTCTGGTGACGCTGCGGCGGACCGAGAGGGAGCGTGTCGAAGCTAGCCGATCCAGAGCTAGGCGTGGATGCTGGAGCCGGTCAAGCGTGTGCATCGACGACGCGAACACGGGGGGGGGGGGGGGGGAGGGAGGAGGCGCGTAGTGGGGGGGGGCAGAGCTGGAGAAGAAGGGCAGCTCGTGTTGGCCACCGAGGTGTCCTCCCGGAGAGAGGGAGACGGGACAGGCGACGACGACGTTCGGGTCGGCTCCAGAGAGGATGCAGGAGCGACGCAGTGTGCCCCTTCGAGGTCATCGTGCGGCGCCGTGGTGAGGGTCGGGGTAGAGGATCCCGCAAGGCTTGAGGAGACCTACATAGGATGCCAGAGCCGTGCAGATGGCGACATGGGGAGAGAACGGAAGGGGGGTGGGCATCTCGCGAGGAACGGACAAGGTTTGGAGGCTAGGGCGTCACGGGGGTGGGGCAAGCGGGGGCATGGCGTGTGGCTAATTGACGGGCGCAGATGGAGGGGATTGCGGGCTCGACGGCGAGGATGGTGGGGCGCGGTCCCTCGGGGGCAAGGATTGCGGGCTTACGGATGGAAGGGCCACCTGGGGGAGGCGTGGTTTACGGATGGAAGATTCTGCCATGGATGGAAGTGGGCGACGCGGTTTTTGGGGCAGAGGGAGCGCGGGAGGGGGCGCGCTGGCGATGGTAGGCGGGCGCAGCGTGTGGGGAAGACGACATCGATGGAAAGGAGCGCGGCGGGCGGGCGGGATGCAGAACCGGCAGAACCGTGCACCACTGGCCAATGTGGATGCCTACGATAGACACTTAAGTAGTAGTAGAGATATTTAGTGGGTCAGTCTCTAGCACCGGCTCGGTTCTCTTGGCTCCGAGGTATAAGCTTCATTCTTTCATCGACTTTAGGTCGTTTATGTTTCTGTTGTTGGGCTAGTTTCCTCATTTAAGTTCTTGCACACACCAGCATAGGGAGAGTAGGAGAGCAGCAGGAATCCAAAATGATCTTTGTGAGAGTTCATCTGCTCTGAGTATAGGTCAGTAATTCCATTTTTACAGTGTCCGCAATTGGCACAACTGCTCACTTTATCATTTTTTTCTTAACAAATTGGTGGTGATCAACACGACTACTTCTCTGCACTAAACCAAACGGAACGACTACACCAATAGGTACTATGTCAAGTGCATCTGGCTCTATCGTTGGGTATATTCTTCTTGTTAAATATTCAATAAAATTTTAGATCAATTCATGTTAGTTAGTAATTTCTACATGCGTAAATCATGCATTATATATTCCTAGATTAAATTGCTACTAAATTTTTTTAATAATCTATCAATCCTAAAATGTGATAGGCTTTTCTCAATATCTGGCTTATGTTAAAACTAAATAATTTTAGGTAACATATTACAAATTGTAGGGTCAGAGATGCATACTATGATTGATCTCTATGCACTGTTACTTTGTCACTGAACCTAGATCATCTAGACCGCATATCGCTTAAAAGGAGCATACATTTTAGGATGTTGATGCTACGTTTAAGGGAGCAATAATTAGCGTGCTAAGAGATTCCATAGCTTATGTATATATGATTGTTGGTCGCTTATTTTTGACTCTTGAAAAAAATCAAGAACATGGCAACACAAGTGAATTAACCTTCTCTTCACCACTTAATTAACTCCCCCACAAGGATAGCAAATTGAGGGGAGAAGGTTGAAGATAGATAAATAAAAATTGAATCACAGATGAAGGAATTAGAACACGAGAACATCATGGATACTCATCTTGAAAGTGTTACTCCCCTTCGTTTTCTTGTTAATCTAATGATTACAAACGTACCTTCGGCTGTACTAAAAACAACACGAAGGCAAAAATGAAAAATACACGCTTTGTAGGTGGTACTGTACCTCTATTCAATTTTTTGGCTCCTCCTAGACGAACATGTCTGCATGGTGCTGTACCTCTATTTATAGGGATGAAGTACAACTTCGTGAAAGTTACAATCATGACCTTCAACCCTATACACACGAACTACAAAATCAACTAGGGTGGTGTCGTCATTTCCTTCGTAGACATGATGAGCAAGCCTTGAGGATTTCATCCTCTGTCTTTGCTGATGCATTCATATCGTGGAATCAAAGCTTGTTGCTTTGTCTCTTGTTTGTATGTTGGTTGTACATGAGAGCACCTAGAGGGGGGGGGGGTGAACAGGTGATCCTGTAAAAATCAAACACTTATAGCCAAAAAAACTTGGTTAAGTGTTAGCTCAATAGGAACAAGTGGCTAAGGACCGAGCTCTTGTGAAACACAATAGTCACGATGAAGACAGGAACAAGAGACACGATGATTTATCCCGTGGTTCGGCCAAGTAACACTTGCCTACTCCACGTTGTGGCGTCCCAATGGACGAGGGTTGCACTCAACCCCTTTCAAGTGATCCAATGATCAACTTGAATACCACGGTGTTTTCCTTTCTTTTACTCAATCCCGTTTGCGAGGAATCTCCACAACTTGGAGCCTCTCGCCCTTACAGATGATGATCACAAAGAAGCACGGAAGTAAGGAAGGGAAGAGCAACACACACAAGACTCAAAGCATGAACACAAACACGCTCACACGTCACAACTTGAGCTCACAACACAATGCGGGGAGTTCACTACTCAACTAGAGCTCAAGTCACTATCACAATGAATCAAATGCGCGAGAATGAAGTCTTGGTGCTTAGAGATGATCAAAGAATGCTTGGTGTCCTCCTCCATGTGCCTAGGGGTCCCTTTTATAGCCCCAAGGCAGCTAGGAGCCGTTGGAAACAATCTGAGAAGGCAATTCTTGCCTTCTGTCGGGTGGCGCACCGGACAGTCCGGTGCACCACCGGATAGGCACTGTTCATAGTCCGGTGCAGATTGCCTTCCAAAAATAGAACAGTCGATCGTTGCAAAAATGGAGCCTTTGGCGCACCGGACACTGTCCGGTGCACACCGGACACTGTCCGGTGCACCCTGCCGACCGTTGGCGTGGCCACGCGTCACGCGCGGATTGCGCGGCTGACCGTTGGCGCAGTCGACCGTTGGCTCACTGGACGTCCGGTGCCTCACCGGACCGTCCGGTGAATTTTAGCCGTACGCCGTTGAACGATTCCCGAGAGCGACGACTTTGCCACAGACGGCTCACCGGACAGTCCGGTGCACCACCGGACAGTCCGGTGAATTATAGCCGTACACCGCCGTCAGTTCCCGAGAGTGGCCTGTTCACCGGAGGCTGGCCTGGCGCACCGGACACTGTCCGGTGCACCACCAGACACTGTCCGGTGCACCACCGGACAGTCTTGTGTGCCAGACTATGCTGAGTCTTGGCTGTTCCAGCCAAGATCTTTTCTTCTTCTCTTTTCTCTGATTCCAGCACTTAGACAAATATATTAGTACACAAAAACCAATGTACTAAGTCTAGAATCATACCTTCTTGTTGATTTGCACTTCATCAATTATTTGGCACAAGATTACTCACTCAATACGTGTTGGGCACTTAATCACCGAAACTATACTAGAAATGGACTAAGGGCACATTTCCCTTTCAATCTCCCCCTTTTTGGTGATTTATGCCAACACATCAAAAAGCAACTAAAAGGAAGTGCAACATCAAAGCAATTGAGAACAAGAATTATTTTTGATTCAAATTTGGCATATTTGGATCATTCTTTGCCACCACTTGGTTTGTTTTCGAAATCAAACTCAATTTCTTATCTCTAAGTCAAACACACTTGTTTAGGCATAAAGAGAGGTATTCCATGAGAAAAATTGATCAAGAGCCAAAACCCCCCCTTTTTCCCATAATCCTACATTCTCCCCACAAGAGGCCAAATTTTGCACATAAGAGTATTTTGCCAAAACAAAAGTTCTAAGTCTACTATTTTCAAAATTCTCAAGTGGTAGCTGATCCATTTGCTTTGGCCTTAATTTCTCCCCCTTTGGCATTAAGCACCAAAACGGGATCATTATTGGCCCTTAAACACCATTGTCTCACCAAAACCATCAATTAAGAGTAAAAAGGCAATAAGAGCATAGAGATGAACTTGGAGTAAAGTACCCTCTCATCAGAGTGCAGTGGAAGTCTTGCATGGTCCAAGTTCACCTTTTCCCTTTCAATCCACCTTTGAGACTAAATTAAGAAAACTCAAGCACACGGTTAGTCTCAAAGGGTCAAGTTGTAGCATTTCTCCCCCTAAATATGTGCATCATTCACACATGGACTTGTGAGGTCTGGGGATCCTTTGCACAACTTGAGCACCATAGATAAGCAATGATATGCATAAAAGAACATGATCAAAGGCATAAAACACATGTATGCTCTAGATCAATCCAAGTTACGCGAATCTAAGACATTTAGTTCACTACGCAGCCTGCAAAAGGTCTTCTCATCTAAAGGCTTGGTAAAGATATCGGCTAGCTGGTTCTCGGTGCTAACATAAAACACTTCGATATCTCCCTTTTGCTGGTGGTCTCTCAAAAAGTGATGCCGGATGTCTATGTGCTTTGTGCGGCTGTGTTCAACAGGGTTGTCCGCCATGCGGATTGCACTCTCATTGTCACATAGGAGTGGGACTTTGCTCAGATTATAGCCAAAGTCCCGGAGGGTTTGCCTCATCCAAAGTAGTTGCGCGCAACACTGTCCTGCGGCAACATACTCGGCCTCAGCGGTGGATAGGGCAATGGAAGTTTGTTTATTAGAACTCCAAGACACCAGGGACCTTCCTAGAAATTGGCACGTCCCTGATGTACTCTTCCTATCAACCTTACATCTAGCATAATCGGAGTCTGAATATCCAATTAAGTCAAAGGTAGATCCCTTTGGATACCAGATCCCGAAGCAAGGCGTAGCAACTAAATATCTAAGAATTTGCTTAACGGCCACAAGGTGACATTCCCTTGGGTCGGACTTAAATCTAGCACACATGCATACGCTAAGCATAATATCCGGTCTACTAGAACATAAATAAAGTAAAGACCCTATCATAGACTGGTATGCCTTTTGATCAACGGACTTACCTCCTTTGTTGAGGTCGACATGTCCGTCGGTTCCCATTGGAGTCTTTGCGGGCTTGGCGTCCTTCATCCCGAACCGCTTGAGCAAGTCTTGCATGTACTTTGTTTGAGAGAGGAAGGTGCCGTCCTTGAGTTGCTTCACTTGAAACCCAAGGAAGTAGTTCAACTCGCACATCATCGACATCTCAAATTTCTGTGTCATCACCCTGCTAAACTCTTCACAAGACTTTTGGTTAGTAGAACCAAATATTATGTCATCGACATAAATTTGGCACACAAATAGATCGCCATCACAAGTCTTAGTGAAAAGAGTTGGATCGGCATTCCCAACCTTCAAAGCATTAGCAATTAGAAAGTCTCTAAGGCATTCATACCATGCTCTTGGGGCTTGCTTAAGTCCATAGAGCGCCTTAGAGAGCTTACATACGTGGTCGGAGTACCGTTCATCCTCAAAGCCAGGGGATTGCTCTACGTACACCTCCTCCTTGATTGGCCCGTTGAGGAAGGCGCTCTTCACGTCCATTTGGAACAACCTGAAATAATGGTGAGCGGCATAGGCTAACAAAATGCGAATTGACTCTAGCCTAGCCACAGGAGCAAAAGTCTCCATAAAGTCCAAACCTGCGACTTGGGCATAACCTTTTGCCACAAGTCGAGCCTTGTTCCTTGTCACCACCCCGTGCTCGTCCTGTTTGTTGCGGAACACCCACTTGGTTCCCACAACGTTTTGCTTGGGACGTGGCACCAGTGTCCAAACTTCATTTCGCTTGAAGTTGTTGAGCTCTTCCTGCATGGACAACACCCAGTTCGGATCTAGCAAGGCCTCTTCTACCCTGAAAGGCTCAATAGAAGAGACAAACGAGTAATGCTCACAAAAATTAGCTAGACGTGAGTGAGTAGTTACTCTCTTGCTTATATCACCCAAAATCTGGTCGACGGGATGATTCCTTTGAATCATCGCCCGAACTTGAGTTGGAGGGGCCCGTGGTGCTTCTTCTTCCACATCTTGGACATCTTGTGCTCCCCCTTGATCACACGCCTCTTCTTGAGGGACCTATTCATCATCTTGAGTTGGGGGATGCACCATTGTTGAGGAAGAAGGTTAATCTTGCTCCTGGTGTTCCTGTGGTCGCACATCTCCAATCGTCATGGTGCGAATTGCGTCCATTGGAACATTATCTTCATCTACATCATCAAGATCAACTTGCTCTCTTGGAGAGCCATTAGTTTCATCAAATACAACGTCGCTAGAGACTTCAACCAAACCCGATGATTTGTTGAAGACTCTATACGCCTTTGTATTTGAGTCATAACCTAACAAAAACCCTTCTACAACTTTGGGAGCAAATTTGGAATTCCTACCTTTATTTACTAGAATATAACATTTACTCCCAAATACACGAAAATAAGACACGTTGGGTTTGTTACCGGTTAGAAGTTCATACGACGTCTTCTTGAGGAGGCGATGAAGGTAGACCCGGTTTATGGCGTGGCAAGCTATGTTCATAGCTTCCGACCAAAACCGCTCGGGCGTCTTGAATTCTCCAAGCATCGTCCTCGCCATGTCTATAAGCGTCCTGTTCTTCCTCTCTACCACACCGTTTTGCTGTGGTGTGTAGGGAGCGGAGAACTCGTGCTTGATTCCTTCCTCCTCAAGAAACTCTTCCACTTGAAGGTTCTTAAACTCGGACCCGTTGTCGCTTCTAATCTTTTTCACCTTATGCTCAAATTCATTTTGAGCTCGCCTTAGAAAGCGCTTGAGGGTCCCTTGGGTTTCTGATTTATCCTGCAAAAAGAATACCCAAGTGAAGCGGGAAAAATCATCAACAACAACAAGACCATACTTACTTCCCCCTAAGCTGAGGTAGACGACGGGTCCAAAGAGGTCCATGTGAAGTAGCTCCAAAGGTCTTGATGTGGTCATCACATTCTTGCTGTGATGAGCGCTTCCCACCTGTTTGCCTGCTTGACAAGCTACACAAGGTCTATCTTTTTCGAAAAACACATTTGTTAGACCTAACACATGTTCTCCCTTTAGAAGTTTGTGAAGGTTCTTCATCCCAACATGTGCTATACGGCGATGCCACAGCCAGCCCATGCTACTCTTAGCAATTAAGCATGCATCTAGATCGGCCTCCTCTTTCAAAAAATCCACTAAATAGAGTTTGCCATCTAGTACACCCTTAAAAGCTAGTGAACCATCACTCCTTCTAAAGACAGACACATCTACATTTGTAAATAGACAATTATAACCCATGTGACATAATTGACTAACAGATAGCAGATTATATCCTAGTGACTCTACTAGAAATACATTAGAGATAGAGTGCTCATTAGTGATAGCTATCTTGCCTAAGCCTTTGACCTTGCCTTGATTCCCATCTCCAAATATTATTTTATCTTGGGAATCCTTATTCTTGACGTAGGAGGTGAACATCTTCCTCTCCCCCGTCATGTGGTTTGTGCATCCGCTGTCGATAATCTAGCTTGAGCCCCTAGATGCATAAACCTGCAAGGCAAATTAGGCTTGGGTTTTAGGTACCCAACTCTTGTTGGGTCCTACAAGGTTAGTTATAATAGTCTTTGGGACCCAAATGCGAGTCTTGTCTTCTTTGCATTTGGCCCCCAACTTTCTAGCAACCACTTTCTTATTCTTACGACAAATTGCAAAAGCAGTATTGCAAGCATGGTAAATTGTAGAAGGTTCACTACTTACTTTCCTAGGCACATGAACAACATTTTTCCTAGGCATATTTCTACCATGCACAAAAGAAGAACTTGAAGCAATCATAGCATGTGAATCATAAGCATAATTCCTATGAGCATTTCTAGAAAATTTCCTATCACTATAGATAAAAGCATGATTCCTTTGAGCATTACTAGTCATAGGGGCCTTCCCTTTCTCCTTGGCGGAGATGGGAGCACTTTGACTTGTTAAGTTCTTGGCTTCCCGTCGAAAGCCAAGCCCATCCTTAATAGAGGGGTGTCTACCAACAGTGTAGGCATCCCTTGCAAATTTTAGTTTGTCAAAATCATTTTTGCTAGTCTTAAGTTGGGCATTAAGACTAGCCACTTCACCATTTAGTTTAGTGATGGATGCAAGATGTTCATTACAAGCATTAACATCAAAATTCTTGCACCTATTACAAATTACGACACGTTCTACACTTGAACTAGATTTGTTAGCTACCTCTAACTTAGCAATTAACTCATCATTAACACTCCTCAAACTAGAAATAGATTCATGGCAAGCAGAAATTTCAGAAGATAAATCTCATTTCTTTTAGTTTCCAAAACAAGAGATTTTTGTACACTAATAAACTTATCATGTTCTTCATACAATAAATCCTCTTGCTTTTCTAGGAGTCTATTCTTTCATTTAATGCATCAATCAATTCATTGATCTTTTCTACCTTGGCTCTATCTAGACCTTTAAACAAGCTAGAATAGTCTACTTCATCATCACTAGACTCTTCATCGCTAGAAGAAGCATACGTAGAGTTATCTCGAGCGTTTACCTTCCTCTCCTTTGCCATGAGGCAGGTGTGACACTCGTTGGGGAAGAGGGACGACTTGTTGAAGGTCGAGGCGGCGAGTCCTTCGTCGTCGGAGTTGGATGAAGAGCAATCCGAATCCCACTCCCAAGGTACTCCTCGCCCTTCGCCTTCTTGTAGGATTTGTTTTTCTCTCTCTTCCCGCTCTTTTCTTGTCCCTGGTCATTATCATTATCGGGACAGTTAGCAATAAAGTGACCAGTCTTACCACACTTGAAGCAGGAGCGCTTTCCCTTCGTCTTGCTCTTGTTGGGATGCTCCTTGCGACCTTTTAGCGCTGTCTTGAAGCGCTTGATGATGAGGGCCATTTCATCCTCGTTTAGCCCGGCCGCCTCTACTTGTGCCACCTTGCTAGGTAGCGCCTCCCTGTTGCTTGTTTCTTTGAGAGCAATGATTTGAGGCTCGTAGATAGGCATTGGGCCATTCAATGCCTCATCAACATATCTTGCCTCCTTGATCATCATACACCCGCTTACAAATTTTCCGAGTATTTCCTCGGGCGTCATCCATGTGTACCTAGGATTCTCACGGATTGAATTCACAAGATGAGGACCAAGAACAGTGAAGGACCTAAGCATAAGCCGGACGACGTCGTGATCGGTCCATCTCGTGCTTCCATAGCTCCTGATTTTGTTGACCAAGGTCTTGAGCCGATTGTATGTTTGTGTTGGCTCCTCTCCCCTGATCATTGCAAACCTCCCTAGTTCGCCTTGCACCAACTCCATCTTGGTGATCATGGTGGCGTCGTTCCCCTCATGAGAGATTTTGAGGGTGTCCCAGATTTGCTTGGCGTTGTCCAAGACACTCACCTTATTGTACTCGTCCCTACACAAGGATACGAACAAAACAGTGGTAGCTTGTGCATTTTTATGGATTTGCTCATTAACGAAAACGGGGTTGTCAGTACTATCAAAAAGCATTCTGTTTTCAACAATCTCCCAAATGCTTGGATGGAGAGAGAATAGGTGACTACGCATTTTGTGACTCCAAAATGGGTAGTCTTCTCCATCAAAGTGCGGAGGTTTCCCAAGTGGAATTGAAAGTAAATGAGCATTTGAATTGAACGGAATACGAGAATAATCAAAAGAAAAGTTCGAATTAACCGTTTTCTTTTTATCTTCGTATTCCTCATCTCTTGGGGAAGAGGAAGACTCGTCGCTGTCGTAGTAGACGATCTTCTTGATGCGCCTCTTCTTCTTCCCGTCCTTCTTCTTATGACTCGAGCCAGAGTCCGAAGGCTTATCATCTCTTGGCTCGTTGACGATGGTCTCCTTTGTCTTGTCGTTGACCACCATCCCCTTTCCCTTAGGATCCATCTCTTCGGGCGATTAGTCCCTTGGTTAAAGAGAACGGCTCCGATACCAATTGAGAGCACCTAGAGGGGGGATGAATAGGTGATCCTGTAAAAATCAAACACTTATAGCCACAAAAACTTGGTTAAGTGTTAGCTCAATAGGAACAAGTGGCTAAGGACCGAGCTCTTGTGAAACACAATAGTCACGATGAAGACGGGCACAAGAGACACGATGATTTATCCCGTGGTTCGGCCAAGTAACACTTGCCTACTCTACTCCACGTTGTGGCGTCCCAATGGACGAGGGTTGCACTCAACCCCTTTCAAGTGATCCAATGATCAACTTGAATACCACGGTGTTTTCCTTTCTTTTACTCAATCCCATTTGCGAGGAATCTCCACAACTTGGAGCCTCTCGCCCTTACAGATGATGATCACAAAGAAGCATGAAAGTAAGGAAGGGAAGAGCAACACACACAAGACTCAAAGCACGAACACAAAAACGCACACACGTCACAACTTGAGCTCACAACACAATGCGGGGAGTTCACTACTCAACTAGAGCTCAAGTCACTATCACAATGAATCAAATGCGCGAGAATGAAGTCTTGGTGCTTAGAGATGATCAAAGAATGCTTGGTGTCCTCCTCCATGCGCCTAGGGATCCCTTTTATAGCCCCAAGGCAGCTAGGAGCTGTTGGAAACAATCTGAGAAGGCAATTCTTGCCTTCTGTCGGGTGGCGCACCGGACAGGCACTGTTCATAGTCCGGTGCAGATTGCCTTCCAAAAATAGAACAGTCGACCGTTGCAAAAATGGAGCCGTCGGCGCACCGGACACTGTCCGGTGCCCCCTACCGACCATTAGCGCGGCCACGCGTCATGCGCGGATTGCGCGGCCGACCGTTGGTGCAGTCGACCGTTGGCTCACCGGACAGTCCGGTGCCTCACCGGACCGTCCGGTGAATTTTAGCCGTACGCTATTGAACGATTCCTGAGAGCGACGACTTTACCGCAGACGGCTCACCGGACAGTCCGGTGCACCACCGGACAGTCTGGTGAATTATAGTCGTACACCGCCGTCAGTTCCCGAGAGTGGCCTGTTCACCGGAGGCTGGCCTGGCGCACCGGACACTCTTCGGTGCACCACCGGACAGTCCGATGTGCCAGACTGCACTGAGTCTTGGCTGTTCCAGCCAAGATCTTTTCTTCTTCTCTTTTCTCTGATTCCAGCACTTAGACAAATATATTAGTACACAAAAACCAATGTACTAAGTCTAGAATCATACCTTCTTGTTGATTTGCACTTCATCAATCATTTGGCACAAGATTACTAACTCAATACGTGTTGGGCACTTAATCACCAAAACTATACTAGAAATGGCCCAAGGGCACATTTCCCTTTAGTACATCGTTCTCAGACGAAGGTAACCTTTGTCAATTGCTCTACTATACCTGGAACAAACTTAAGAACAATTGATAAGTAATTGTTTTGAGGATCTTTAGCCTAGAGAGGGCCCCAATAGTATCCCCTCACGAAATTAGTTTGTTTTCCATAACGATCTCAGGCCACACAAACAATAAAGGCCTTATGCCGAAGGTCCAAAAACACCTTCTTTGAGCACGTTATTGAAAACAGAATAAAACAATTGCAACCAGACCATAAGGCAGTGGGCAAGAGCTGCGTGATTCATTGGCTTCCCTACCCGCTAACCTATTGTAAGGAAAATGGACCCCGTGGCTCAATAGGATTTGGTGTTTGATGATTAACACAACCTGTGGATTAATGTGTTTGCTAGTGTTTATGTTTGTAGTTCACAAATGCTAAGGTTACTTGGACTAAGGCAATGAGGAAAGCAACACCTCAAAAGAAGACAATATGAAGATCACAAATGAAGATCAACAAGTATCAAGCAAGTCCAAGAAATGAAGACAAGTGTTGCCATGGCGAACTGTCCGGCAGAGAAGCACCGGACTGTCCGGTGCACCCAGGTACAATAGCCAACGGCTAGTTGCAGGTGGCACTGGTGGAGAGAAACCACCAGACTGTCTGGTGTAGAATCCTATAGCGCCAACGATCACCTGAGGTGTCAGATCCAACGACTAGGCGCACTGGACAGAGGCATCGGACTTTCCGGTGTGCCACAGAGAGCAGCAACTTTTCTCAGGCCACACAAACTTGGGACCTCAAAGTATATATGAAAATCAACTAGAAAATAAGAAAAGGGATTTAATGGAACTATTCATTCCTCCCATGAATAAATAATAAGGGAAAGAATAAAAAAATATTATCTTAAAGAGTAAGGTTTATATTCCTGGTAGTATTAATTTTTGACATTTGGAATCTGAAATTCAAAATAGGGATTTGAATCTAGTTTGAATACTTGGTAGTAAAGCAGAAATTACAAAAGAAAAAGAAAAGAAGTTAGTAAGCCACACTGGGCCTAATCTATCGCGCCAACCTATCAACACCGCACAGCCTCCGCGCGTGATTCCCTCGTGACCACCAGGTGGGCCCGCGACGCAGTCTCAACCGAAATCACTCTTGCGCGCATGACTCACTGGAGTGTGGGGCCCGTTTGCTAGTTCATTCCCCCACCTCCCGCGATAGCTGGCTCTGCTCAACAGAAGCCGGGTCCTTGCCTGCGCGCGTTTGCTCCAGGGCTGGCTGACGACTGGGGCCGCAAGCGCAACTACCTCCGCGGACCTCGGGTGCCGTTGAGGGCCGTCCGCACCTAGGCAAAGGGCTATAAGCTGGACGAATGTGTGCTCCGAAGATAGCGCGCATTCCGCCACTCGTCCACGGTTGGAAGCTATAACTGGGGCGCCAGATTTCTGGATCTGTGCGCCGCATTCCTATACCTCTATTTCCCTGAGTTGCAACGTGGTGCGGAAACCAGTGGTTGGATGAACCGTAGCGCCTCCGCTCGGATTTGGGGCTTCCACGTCATGCGGTGACCGACACGGGGAATCTCTGGTGAGTGCAGCTTCCCCGTACTGCGCGAAGGTTTATCCAAGGGTTCGCCTAGCCGGAAAGTGGGAGCTTCGTCGTCGGCGTTGAGGGATCACCGTCGCGCCACAAGTCTCCGTGAACCACCACACTGGTGCATCCAAACGCGGTAAGGGCATATCTCTGCAGTCACCATTATTTGCATTGTGCGTAGGTATGATCCATGCTCCAAACCGTAGCCTGGTAGCGCTAGTCGCCTGCTCGCCAGGGTGGCGGATCAGTGACCGCCGTCGAGGGCGTCGCGACCAGAGCCCTCTGGGTGTGTTCTTAGCGAAAGGTAGGTGAAGATGCCTGGATCGTTGGATCCTGTTTTAACGATCAGGATTAGAGTTGGCTGGCGAGTGGTTTCTGTTGAATCGGGACCGTCCGATCGGGATCAGAGGGGTAGGAATGGGTTGGTTTTCATTAAAATGTGGCCGTCGATCTTAAATCCGGCGATCAATGCGACATACCGATTTGGGTCCTGGATGATCTAATCGGGACCGTTCATAAGTGATCGTGCGGTTGTGGTAGGCATGTACCCCTTTAGTCGAGACCCATTTGTAGAAATGCCCTCAGCTTTAGTGGTATTCGACCCGCAGTCCGCTCAATGGCGCTCTATGTCTTAGGAAAATTTATGTAGAGGCCTCTGTGTTTTCTGTAAATGGAGAGCTCAGTCCAGAGAACAGAAAATCAAAAGAATTAATTTAGAAAATACATTTTTATGTGAAAATAATTATAGGAATTTAATTAATTCATAGAAAATGCATTTTAACTCCTTTTCAGTCCATTCCAATCTCTATAATTTTGTAATAAGGTTGTTTATCACCTATTGCCCTGTTTTGACATGAAAACAATAATAAAATCGATCTCCTAATTAATCTCATATCAAATACATAAAATCCTTAGAAATTCATAACTCCTCCGATTTGATCCGTTCAAGTTGCGTTAATCTCGTACAAATATTTACTATGCAATAACAACACTTACTATACCATGTCTCATTCTTTTATAATTAGGTCTTTATTTAACCCATGTGGTTAGTCTTGTTAATCTACTTACCATTATAATATACTAAAAATATGAACTAAGGTCAATTTATAATTTGGATTAAAGTGTAGATAGTTATTTAGAGAATAATCTCTCATATGATTTATATTAACCAATTTATGATATAGTTTAATATTTTAATCACATAGATCTTCTATAGAATCATAACCCCCTATTCTTAACTCCGATCTTAGTAGTTCTCGTTCCCACGATCTCGTAGCAACGTGTAGATTATTATTATTCAGTTTGTACTTATGATTGGTGTGATGTTAATTTTATCTATACCATGTTTGTTTGTATTGCTATGACTAGCACGAGGTCACGAGGATTCGAAGAATCACCCTGGTAACTGGAATCTCAAGTGCTAGGCAAGTGTGCCCTTGATTCACTTTTGTTACCCAATAATATTCTTTATTATCACTATTCAATGCATAGGTTTAATTTTGATGGGACCCAATAGGTCACCTAGTCTGTTTATCATGTTTACCTTGTTTACCCCTGAATCACTTGGGTAGTTTTGCTATTGCTTTATATTTTTTGGGTTAATATTTCATTATATCCATGTTCCAATTATTTTGTTATTTTATTTATATTCATGTCAAGATCATTAATGTTAATTGGAACATGGAGCTTAACTTGAGAAACACGTGCCACCATAAGGGTGGAATGGGACGCCCTTGGCTGACAAATTAGGAAAGCTAGTGGAAGACTACCTTACCTAAAAGGGGCAAGGGCAGTAGGGGAGTTGCATGCAAGGAGGTTCTCGGGTTGATTTTGCTGCGATGGCAGTCAGACGAGGGATTCTTCCAAGTGCTCTTCCCATAAATTGTAGCGGGTTTTCGAAAGCTAGTGGAACTTTGTAAAGGCCTCGTAGTGGATCCCTAGCCATTCACCTCGGTAGTGTCTAAGGGTCTAGCTAACCCTGGTGACATGGGATACACGACTTGTGGGTAAAGGGTATAACCTTTGCAGGGTGTAAAACTGGTATACTAGCCGAGCTCATGGTCAAGAGCAGCTCAGGACTCTCGCATGATTAAATTATGAAACTTAAACTCAATTTGTCATATGCAGTGCATGGGATTTTTTTATTAATTTTGTTCTATTTATTATGGTTTGGTATTTACTTACATCTAGTAATTGCTAATACAATTTTGACCAACTTTAAAAGAAATGCTCAGCTTTAACCATTCTCTTTGGTAAGCCTTTCACATCACATGAACTCCCACCTTTGGTGAGTTCATGCCACATTATTCCCCATAACTTGTTGAGCGATGAACATGTGTGAGCTCACCCTTGCTGTCTCACACCCCCCACAGGTCAAGAACACGTACCACTGGATGAGGCGCATGGTGGATGTTGCGCTGTGCTCGTGAGAGGTCTAGGTTGTCGTCTCCCAGTTGGCTTGCTGGCGCCAAAGATGGATTTTAGATCCTGTTATATTTATCTTTTATTTTTGTAAGTCTTCCGCTATGTAATAAGTACTCTGATTCATTTGTGACATTTATCTCTATACACTCTGTTATTATATATGTTGTCTTCTTTGGCGCATGTATGAGATGCACCCAGCTTTGTCCCTTAAAACCGGGTGTGACAGAAGTGGTATCAGAGGAATGTTGACTGTAGGACGAAACCTAGATATAAATGGACAAAACCCTTACCCACTTACCCTACTCTGATTCTGTCTATACTTATCTTGATCCTGTCTCACCTTCTACTGTTCTACTCTGATCCTACTCTAATTCTTTTCTAAACTTATCTTAATCTTTTCTCATCTATTTCCTCTTTACTCTGATTATTCTTACCTTTTATTTCTAAAGACAAATGTGGATTTCACACCTTGAAATCCTGTGCCTAAAGTGACCTTTAGGAACAGGAGACCTACTCTTAGGAACAAAAATAAAACTATTTTTAGGTAACTATACGCTTGAGTGTTTGTTCTTGTGATATTTGTCTAATTTGGATCTTTGATTGGGTATGATGAGTTGTGGAATAATGTCCACAATTACATCTGCATATACGTATAGGCATAAATATAAATAAATAAAATTCATGAGGTAACTAAACAACTTAGAATATCCTCCATTAAAGTGTATCTATTTTAAATGGATCCTTCTTACCTTAAAAGATTCTCTCTTATCTTAATGGATCTATTTTTATCTTAAATTTTTTCCCTCTTATCTTAATAGACCCCTCTTATCTAAAAGACTCTCTCTTATCTTAATAGATCCATCTTATCTTATCTTAACAGAATCATCTTATCTTAAAGATTCCCTCGTATCTTAATAGACCTATCTAATCTTAAAAGATTCTCTCTTATCTTAAAAGATTCTTTCTTATCTTAATAGATCCATCTGATCTCAAAAAGATCCTATCTTACCCTAATAGATCTAAATGACCTCCAAAGATTCTACCTTATCCTTATGGATTCATCTTATATTGAAAAATTCATCTTATCTTGAAGGAATCATCACATCCTAACCACTTTGCTTATCTCATAGTAGTGTAACAAACAAGATTGATTCCAAAATAAATCTAGTAGAGCTTATCTAGTCTAATCTGATCACACCAATTTAATTCTGATCCTATCTAATTTGATCAGATCTAACCTGATGGACAAACATGTTAGATAATACTGGTAAAATAAGATTGGATCCTACTCTTATAAATATGTTTTAATCCAAGTTGGACTGAGATTCCAATTTAGACTAGACCACATACTGGCCTTATGCAACTACCTTAACCACCCGATAGTTGCATAACTCCTCTGTTTTAACCTAACAAAAATTCTGATCTACCTACACCATATAGTCCATCCTATCCCAAAAGATTCTAACATATTCTAATAATATTTATTCTAACCTGGTAGATCTATCTAACTTAAACTAAGTTCAATCCAGTTATATCCAATCTAATCTAGACCCTACCTAATATAATATGGTCTAATCTATGTTACAAGTATTAACTAAACCATATTCCTATAAATAAGTTTTTAAACATAAATTGGTGTCTTAAACCAACTCGTTCGTGAAACCATGACCTAGCCTATGATATAGGTCCCCCAACCCATTTATCCCAAAAGCAAAGTAAAACTATGTTTAACCTGCCTACCCCATGTACCCGCCATTGTTATCTCAAGTCAGATGGTGGCATCTAACATCACAATCGATGGTCCCTAAATCACACCCAAGAAGGGGGGTTAACTTCGACAATGAAGGATATGAGTAGAAACAGATCTTCAGATGAATCAGGATCCACCACACGCAATAAAAGTCTTCCTTACCTAACTTTCTTTTACCCCCGACTCTTTTCTACACCCACCTAATAGCTAAAATCTGAGGTACCCTTGTTTTCTAAGCCTCACCTGCTAATGTCATGATGAATGGTATAATCTATCTATCCCCACCTAACATCAAACAAACTTCTAACTTACATCATGTAGACTATCTCATCTTAACAAAATTCTATCCTAGTTTTGGTTATTCACCTTATATGACTAGTTACCCCAATCTGGACATAAAACAGATTAAGCCCTGCTAAAGAATCTTCAGATCATAAACAACTACTAGCCTATTTCATTCTGCTTACCAAATACTTTTCATTACAAAGCTATCCTACCATATGCTTCTAACTTTCATGGTCAATACCAGGAAGGAAAGATTACCAGGCAACAACAAACATAAATGAATCCTCCAAATCCTCCCCCAGTTGGAATCAATCAAGTGGTTGCCACCCAAATGATGATAATACAACAAATGGCAAACATGGTTACCGAATTGCAAAATCAGATAAGACAAGAACGCGAGGAAATACGACAGGACCATCTCGAGATACATCGAGAAATAAGGCAAGCACAATTGGAAAGACAACAACAACGACAACCACTACCTCCACCACCAGCTCCACCAAGCTACATAAACATATATATTACTACTATTTGTAAAATCTAAGTGTTA
Organism: Zea luxurians; assembly: GCA_029449295.1. Taxonomy (NCBI): domain Eukaryota; kingdom Viridiplantae; phylum Streptophyta; class Magnoliopsida; order Poales; family Poaceae; genus Zea; species Zea luxurians. Next base: position 60,992,277 of record JAOPSE010000013.1, on the reverse strand, counting down.
CTTTAATTAATAGTCGTTATGATACTGTTTTAGGAGGAATAATATGGTCTAATTGACCCCATGTGCTGCTAATAAATTATGCATCATGCTGAGATTTTTGTTTGTGCATATGTGTTGAGACAATACGAGTATACACCCTTTCCTTACAAATCTCGAGGACGAGATTTCTGTTAAGGGGGTAGGATTTGTAAGGCCCAAAATGTGTATAAGAAAAAATATAAATAATAAACTAAATATATAAAGAGATAAAATAGTAAATTCAGAAATCTCAAATTATACTTGAATACTGAGAATCGAGGACTGAATTTTGAAAACCAAGAATTATCTTAGAAAAAAATAAGTAATCCAATCAAATAAATGACTATTCATTTCATTAAATGATGTACTATATGCATTTTATTCTTATGAAAATGTGGTGAAACATTTTAATAAAGAGTCACAATTTAAACTTGGGACCTCAAAGTATATATGAAAATCAACTAGAAAATAAGAAAAGGGATTTAATGGAACTATTCATTACTCCCATGAATAAATAATAAGGGAAATAATAAAAAATATTATCTTAAATAGTAAGGTTTATATTCCTGGTAGTATTAATTTTTGACATTTGGAATCTGAAATTCAAAATAGGGATTTGAATCTAGTTTGAATACTTGGTAGTAAAGCAGAAATTACAAAAGAAAAAGAAAAGAAGTTAGTAAGCCACACTGGGCCTAATCTGTCGCGCCAGCCCATCAACACCACACAGCCTCCGCGCGTGATTCCCTCGTGACCACCAGGCGGCCCCACGACGCAGTCTCACCCGAAATCACTCTTGCACGCTTGACTCACTGGAGTGTGGGGCCAGTTTGCCAGTTCGTTCCCCCACCTCCCGTGATAGCCGGCTCTGCTCAACAGAAGCCGAGTCCTTGCCTACGCGCGTTTGCTCCCGGGCTGGCTGACGACTGGGGCCGCAAGTGCAACTGCCTCCACGGACCTCGGGTGCCGTTGAGGGCCGTCCGCACCTAGGGGAAGGGATATAAGCTGCGCGAACGTGTGCTCCGAAGATAGCCCGCATTCCACCACTCGTCCACGGTTGGAAGCTATAACTAGGGCACTTGACTTCGGATCTGTGCGCTGCATTCGTATACCTCTATTTCCCTGAGTCGCGACGTGGTGCGGACACCGGTGGTTGGATGAACCGCAGCGCCTCCGCTCGGATTTGGGGCTTCCACGTCAGGCGGTGGCCAGCGCGGGGGATCTCTGGTGAGTGCAGCTTCCCCGTACTGCGTGAAGGTTTATCCAAGGGTTTGCCTAGCCAGAAAGTGGGAGCTTCGTCGTCAGCGTTGAGGGATCACCATCGCGCCGCAAGTCTCCGTGGACCACCACACCGGTGCCTCCAAACGAGGTAAGGGCACATCTCTGCAGTCGCCATTATTTGCATTGTGCGTAGGTATGATCCACGCTCCAAACCGTAGCCTGGTAGCGCTAGTCGCCTGCTCGCCAGGGTGGCGGATCAGTGACCACCATCGAGGGTGTCGTGGCCAGAGCCCTCTGGGTGTGTTCTTAGCAAAAGGTAGGTGAAGATGCCTAGATCGTTGGATCCTGTTTTAACGATCGGGATTAGAGTTGGCCGGCGAGTGGTTTTCGTTGAATCGGGACCGTCCGATCGGGATCAGAGGGGTAGGAATGGGTTGGTTTTCATTAAAATCTGTTCGTCGGTACAACCTCTAGAGAGTGTAAAACTGGTATACTAGCCAAACTCACGGTCAAGAGCAGCTCAGGGCTCTCGCATGATTAAATTATGAAACTTAAACTCAATTTGTCATATGCATTGCATGGGATTTTTTTATTAATTTTGTTCTATTTATTATGGTTTGGTATTTACTTACATCTAGTAATTGCTAATAAAATTTTGACCAACTTTAAAAGTAATGCTCAGCTTTAACCATTCTCTTTGATAAGCCTTTCACATCACATGAACTCCCACCTTTGGTGAGTTCATGCCACATGATTCCCCATAACTTGTTGAGCGATGAACATGTGTGAGCTCACCCTTACTGTCTCACACCCCCCACAGGTCAAGAACAGGTACCACTGGATGAGGCGCATGGTGGATGTTGCGCTGTGCTCGTGAGAGGTCTAGGTCGTCGTCTCCCAGTTGGCTTTCTGGTGCCAAGGATGGATTTTAGATCCTGTTGTATTTATCTTTTATTTTTGTAAGTCTTCCGCTATGTAATAAGTACTCTAATTATTTTATGACATTTATCTCTATACACTCTGTTATTATATATGTTGTCTTCTTTGGCGCATGTATAAGATGCACACCGGGTGTGACACAAGTGCTTAATAGAATCAGTCGGTGATTAGCGTAGGTGCTTTACGAAGTGCTTAGGTTAGTAGACTGCTTTAGCACTTGCTCTAGGTGAACCCTAGTTAGTTGAGTGAGTTTAGAAAAACCACACAACCCCTCGGCTCTTATGTGAGCCATTGTAATTGTACCGAGTGGGGCGAGAGTTTTGCAAGAACGTGACAACCACGTTTGTGTCACGGCTACCACAGTGTACCGGAGGGAACGAGGCCCGTGGCGTTTTGGGCTGGAAGCTCGATAGTGGAGACGACAGGGAGCATTCGAGAGGAGACAGAAGCGGAGCACCACTTCCGTGTGGAGAAGGCCCATGGCTCTCTACAGAGTTACTCAGTCGTGGTGCTTGGCCCTCGCATGGGCTTCCTTTGCGTAGGGCACTAACGAGGATTAGTCGGGAGCTTGCGTGGTTCCAGATACCTCGGTAAAAATATCGGCACCATCCACGAGAGTTTGCATCTCTACCTTGCTCTTTAGCTTTCCATTTATATTAAGCATTTAAGTTTCAATCTTGTCTTTATACTTATATTATTTAGGATTGGAACTTAGATATTGCGGTAGAGATACCAACACTTAGAAAAAACCAAGTTTGCATATTCTAGTTTGATTATTTGCATAGGTTTTGCTCTAGGGATTTATTTGTGGCCTAGTTTAGATAAAGGTTTAGAAGTCCTAATTCACCCCTCTTAGGTGTCACCTGTTTCCTTCACCTATATAACCCTATCGGTCCTAGGCGATCACATTGACATTTACTGCTCATACCAACCTGCTGACATTGAATCCTCTACATCCAAATCTTCCTCGCTCCTCCAACTCTTGCATAAGCTTCGATTATTCGGTGCTTTGGTGAGTTGTCAAATGGCTAGGTTCCATTCAACCACCAAGATGACAACCCCAACCTCATCCAAAGCAGCCTAGAGAGATGAAAATGCTCATGATACCATAGAAATGGGAGCTACAATGTCGATTTCTAAAGTATGAAAGCAACTACTGAGACAAAGGTTGCTGGGAAGAAAGACAACCTTGAGGAGAATGCTTCTGAAGTTGAATAAAAGGATAATGACCTTCGGCCAACAAAGTCGAGCTACATTGACATTGGCGAATCTGCTGTTAAGCCTAGCGATTTTGATGTTTTGAAGAGGCTTTGGTATATTGGTGATAATGATGGAATTCGCCTTGCTGGCAGAGAATCCACCTCAGATTCAAAAGAGGATGGAATTGTGGTTTTTAGGAGCATTCCTAGGCTAGGCTTCGACTACCGATGTTCAAGATGATTACCGAAGTTCTAAAGAAATACGAGATCTATATGCACCAGATGGCGCCAAATGCAATAGTCAGAATTAGTGTGTTCATATGGGTAGTGTGTGGCCAAGGTGCTCATGTCGATGCTGCAGCTTTCTATAGAATACACGAGCTACACTATCAGATGAAGGCTAGACCTTCAGACAACCTTCACAACAATCTTGGGTGCTATAATCTTGCTTATACAAAATATATGAGGGCTCCTGCGTTAGTGTAAGTGCAATCAACCCTAATTGAGGGTTTTGGTGATTAAATGACAAAACAAACAGAGTTTCTAACAAGTTTGCTCCTAGCATGTACACAGTAATTCTACAGACAGGAGAAGCACAGATCTTATGAGCATAAAAATGTAAAGCACAGCGGATTTAAAATTCTACATCAAATGGCATGCTCCAAGTGCTTGGAAACAACGGCAGTACTCTTTTTATAATTCTTGAGTTATAGGATTCGCCGTTCAATTAAGAGGGATCCGCAATGGTTAAGTAAGTTTTGCAATGAGCTAAGTTTAAAATCCTTCAAAATCATCCTAGAGAACATTTTTCCAGATCATGAATGCCTTGAGAAAAACCATTTTTCACTTCCCACAAAAGTTCCACCTTTGTTCACTTCAAAAAGTTCAAAACTTGTTTTTCAGCCTTGGAAACCGGTTCAACCGGTTTTGGGACTGTTCCTCTGCCATCTCTGCTCTGACCTGTCTGACAGTCAGAGTTGTCAGAAAAGTCGTTGCAGATATTTTTGGGAAACCGGTTCAACCGGATTTTTTCCCGGCTCAACCGGTTTTGGATCCGGTCGAGTCTCCGGCTGAGTAGGTTAGTGAACTGGGTTCTCCCTGGTGGAAACCAGTTCAACTGGTCTGTAAACCGGTTCAACCGGTTTTTACCGCTTTTCTCCCAACGGCTGCCAGCTTTTGGGGGATCCTTTATATACCCCCCACACTCTCTCTCTCTTATTTACTTCTGCCTCTCCCATGAAATCTTAGCTGACCAAACTCTCAACAAGTGCATTCATTTCACCTTTCACACCCGCAATCGCATCTCCTTCAATCGCTTGAAGGATCCTTGGTGTGAGGTGAACTCGATCTAACACACTGTCATTTTCATCTCGATTCTCCTATTCTCTTTGTTCTTGAGCTCGTTGCAAACTTGACCTTGTGCGGATTTGTTACTCTTGGAACCTTGTGTTCCTTGACGGTTAAAGGTTGCTTGGGAGTCTCCGAATTTGTGGACGACCCCAAGAAGTTTGTATCACCCGCTCTTTGAGCATATTTGAGAAGAGATTGCCTTGACCTTTGTGGTCGGCTTGTGGAGGTTTAGGGTTGGAAAAGACCCGGCCCTTTGTGGGCTCCTCAACGAGGAGTAGGACACCTTTGTGGTGGTTGCCGAACCTTGGGTTATATCGCGTGTTCTTGTTAAGCGCTTTAAATTTGTTGGTTGGTTCATATTATCTATTTGAGTAGATCTTGTGTAGGGCAAGTCTTTAGCAAAATCTTTCACTACTTCATAATATTTGTTTATCTAAGTTGAGCAGGTTCAAACTTGTTCAATTGTAAACAAAATCAACTGAACCGGTTTGCACCAGTGCAACTTTAATTTAACCTATCTCGAAGTTTTTAGTGAAAAATTTCAGGTGTAGCCTATTCACCCCCCCTCTAGGCTACTTTCAATTGGTATCAGAACTACGTACCTCGTTTTACGCTTAACCGCGTGAGGAAACGATCATGTCTACTCAACGAGACCATGTGGATCCTATCCTCGAGGAAATCCCCGTCACATCTTCCGGTGAGGAAGTGGACCCCAAGGTCCTCGACCTCGCCATGAAGATTGCTGAGAGGATGTTCCTCAAGATGAAAGAGGAGGATGCTAAGAAGAATGACGAAGAAGAAGAATCAAGAAGAAAGGCCGAAGAAGATAAATGTAAAGGAAAAATTGAATACAATGATGACTTGGTAGATCTTTTGGTGTCAAAAGTGTTGAGTAAGGTAAGTCTCAACACCGAAGGATCATCTACCAAAAGTAAAGGTAACGAATTCAGTAAAGTTCAATTTGATTATTCTAGAAATTTTATTCCCAACTTCTCTTCCGCCCCACTTGGAAAGTTACCAACTCTTAGTGAGTTGAACTATGACGAGTAGGCCGATAAGATGAAGTCACATTTAATCGGTGTACATCCTAGTCTTTGGGAGATTGTTAATGTAGGTATGTATAAGCCCGCCCAAGGAGAGGAGATGACTTCGGAAATGATGCAAGAGGTTCACCGCAATGCTCAAGCGGTGAGCATAATTAAAGGAAGTCTTTGTCCGAAAGAATATCGGAAAGTTCAAGGAAGAGAAGATGCCCGTGACATTTGGAATATTCTTAAAATGTCACATGAAGGAGATCCCAAAGCTAAAAGACATAGAATTGAAGCTTTGGAGAGTGAGCTTGCTAGATATGATTGGACTAAGGGTGAGTCGCTTCAATCACTCTTCGATCAGTTGATGGTGTTAGTAAACAAAATAAGAGTGCTTGGAAGTGAAGATTGGAGTGACTCCAAGGTCACAAGACTATTCATGAGAGCATACAAAGAAAAGGATAAGAGTCTAGCAAGGATGATAAGGGATCGTGATGACTATGAGGATATGACACCTCATCAATTATTTGCAAAAATTCAACAACATGAATCCGAAGAAGCCCCAATCAAGACAAGAGAGTCTCATGCCTTGATCACAAATGAACAAGACACACCCAAGAAGAACAAAGATCAAAAGGCAAAGAAAGTGGTCGAGACATCAAGTGATGAAGATAGCTCAAGTGATGAAGACACAGCTATGTTCATCAAAATATTCAAGAAATTTGTAAGGAAAAATGACAAGTTTCAAAGGAAAGGAAAGAAGAGGGCATGCTATGAATGTGGCCAAACCGGTCATTTCATAGCGGATTGTCCTAACAAAAAGGAACAAGAAGCCAAGAAGGAATACAAGAAGGACAAGTTCAAAAAGGGAGGCAAGACCAAGGGACATTTCAAGAAGAAGAAATATGGTCAAGCCCATATTGGTGAAGAATGGAACTCCGATGAAGAGAGTTCTAGCTCCGAAGAAGAGGAAGTGGTGGCAAACATTGCCATCCAATCTACTTCAAGCTCGCAACTCTTCACCAACCTACAAGATGACTCCTACACTCCAACTTGCCTCATGGAAAAAGGAGATAAGGTAACTTTATTTAGTAATGATTTTCCAAATGATGATGATGATGAACAAATTGCCATGAAGAATAAAATGATTAAAGAATTTGGCTTGAATGGATATAATGTTATCACCAAATTAATGGAGAAGCTAGATAAAAGAAAAGCAACTCTTGATGCTCAAGAAGACTTGCTTATCCTTGAAAAGGAAAGAAACCTAGAGCTTCAAGAATTGCTACTCAATAAAGATGAAATGCTTGATGCCTTGACTAAGGAAGTATCTTTAGTCAAGATAACTATAGAGGATAAAGAAAAAGAAGTAATCAATATGAAAACCTCTATAGCTAATCTTGCAAATGAAAAGGATGCACTTGAATCAAGCATGTTAAGCTTGAATGTCCAAAATCAAGAACTTCAAGTGCAACTTGAAAATTGCAAGAACATCAATGCCTCATCTTTATTGATTGAATCTAAGTATAGCTCCTCAAATAATACCTTTTGCAAACATTGTGCCAAATACCATGCTTCTTGTTGTTTAACTAACCATGCAAGGAAGAAAAGACCACAGGTGAAGGTCAAAGAAATATTGAAGAAATGCTCTAGCAATGATGGGTTAAAGAAAATTGAACCCAAGTACAAGTCCCTAAAGCCCAACAATGGAAGAAGGGGGCTTGGGTTCAACTCATCCAAGGAAAACCCTAGCATAGTGCATAAGGGGTGGAGATCCCCCAAGTTCATAGAGGGAACCACCCTATATGATGCCTTGGGGAGGATTCACTCCTCAAATGACAAGTCAAGTCAAGTAAAGGTAAACTTGAGTTCCACAAAGAGTAAGATGAAGGAAGCGGCATCAACAAGTGGAGAAAAATTTAATGCTCCCATTTCTCACTCTTATCTTTGTGATTATATGTTGACTTGGGATTTAGGGAAATTGGTTGTTAAATATGTGGGTGTCTACACTAAAAGAAAAGTCATGAAAAGAAGTGTGTGGGTACCCAAGGCTATAACTAACACTGCAGGACCCAATTCAATTTGGGTACCTAAAAGCATAGCCTAAATTTGTTTTGCAGGTCTACTCCTCTGGTGGGTCAAGTTGGGTGCTTGACAGTGGATGTACAAATCACATGACCGGGGAGGAAGACATGTTCCATTCCTTGCAACTAACTCAAGAAGCACAAGAAATTGTGTTTGGAGATAGTGGCAAGAGTAAGGTGATTGGTATTGGTAAAATTCCTATCTCTGACCAACAATCACTTTCAAATGTTTTATTGGTAGATTCTTTAAGCTACAATTTGATGTCCGTTTCACAACTTTGTGGAATGGGTTATAATTGCTTATTTTCTAATGTGGATGTGAAGATCCTTAGAAGGGAGGATTCCTCTGTTGCCTTTACAGGTCGCTTGAAGGGCAAACTCTAACTTGTTGATTTCACAACAAGTAGAGTGACGCCTGAGACTTGTTTAGTGGCAAAATCTGACAAGGATTGGCTTTGGCATCGCCGGCTAGCTCATGTTGGCATGAGGAACTTGGCCAAACTTCAAAAGGATAGTCACATTATTGGACTAACAAATGTTGTGTTTGAGAAAGATAGGATTTGTGGCGCATGCCAAGCAGGAAAGCAACATGGAGTCCCACATCAATCAAAGAATGTGGTCACAACAAAAAGGCCATTGGAGCTTCTTCACATGGACCTCTTCGGACCTGTGGCTTACATCAGCATTGGTGGTAGTAAGTATGGTTTAGTCATTGTTGATGATTTTTCTCGCTTCACCTGGGTTTTCTTTTTGAGTGACAAAGGTGAAACCCAAGAGACCTTGAAGAAATTCATGAGAAGAGCTCAAAATGAGTTTGAGCTCAAAATCAAGAAAGTGAGAAGTGATAATGGGACAGAATTCAAGAACACAGGTGTCGAAGAATTCTTAGGGGAAGAAGGAATCAAACATGAGTTCTCCGTTCCCTACACTCCACAACAAAATGGTGTTGTGGAAAGGAAGAACTGAACTCTAACTGAAGCAGCTAGAACTATGTTGGATGAGTACAAGACCCTGACAACTTTTGGGCAGAGGCGGTCAACACCGCCTGTCATACAATCAACCGCCTCTATCTTCACAAGATCTACAAGAAGACTGCCTACGAGCTTCTCACTGGTAACAAACCTAAAGTTGATTATTTTAGAGTATTTGGTTGTAAGTGTTTTATTCTTAACAAGAAAGTCAAGAGCTCAAAGTTTGCTCCTAGAGTGGACGAGGGTTTCTTGCTTGGTTATGCATCAAATGCGCATGGATATCGCGTTTTCAACAATACCACCGGTCTTGTTGAAATAGCGATAGACGTGACATTTGATGAGTCTAATGGCTCGCAAGGGCATGTTTCTAATGGCACTGCAGGAAATGAAGAACCACCTTGTGAGGCCATAAAGAAACTTGCAATAGGTGAAGTGAGACCTCAAGAAAAATATGATGAGGAAGGAACTTTGTAGATGACCAATGAGGTTTTTGATGTGGGTGCAAAGGTGGTAGGTGAAAAATCCTCCACCCAAGCAAACCCATCAACCTCAAGTCATCCAAGTCTTGAAGAAAATCATCAACCCCAACGGATGCCAACCGTGGTAGAAGATGAACACGAAAGTGCTAATGGTGAAGTACCTCTTGATCAAGTGGATGAGGAGGAGGAGCAAATTCAAAGACAACCATCAGTGCCTCATCCTCGAGTCCATCATACCATTCAAAGAGATCATCCGGTGGACAACATCCTGGGTAGCATCAGGAGAGGGGTAACAACTCGATCTCATTTAGCAAATTTTTGTGAATTTTACTCGTTTGTTTCCTCTCTTGAGCCACTTAAGGTTGAAGAAGCGTTGGGTGATCCGGATTGGATAATTGCCATGCAAGAGGAATTGAACAACTTCACCCGGAATGAAGTCTGGTCCTTGGTTCCAAGACCCAAGCAAAATGTGATTGGGACAAAATGGGTCTTTAGGAACAAACAAGATGAACATGGCGTGGTTACAAGAAATAAAGCACGGTTGGTTGCCCAAGGCTACACTCAAGTGGAAGGACTTGATTTTGGTGAAACATATGCGCCGGTAGCAAGGTTAGAGTCAATTAGAATATTAATTGCCTATGCTACTAACCATGATTTCAAGTTATATCAAATGGACGTCAAGAGCGCGTTTCTAAATGGACCACTACAAGAGAGGGTCTATGTGGAGCAACCGCCGGGCTTTGAAGATCCAAGGAAGCCAAATCATGTCTATCTACTTCACAAGGCACTCTACGGGCTTAAACAAGCCCCTAGAGCTTGGTATGATTGTCTTAAAGATTTTTTAATTAAGAATGGATTTACAATAGGAAAAGCTGACTCTACATTATTTACTCGCAAAGTTGACAATGAATTATTTGTGTGCCAAATATATGTCGATGACATTATATTTGGTAGTACTAATGAAAAATTTTGTGAAGAGTTTAGCAAAGTAATGACGAACAGGTTTGAGATGTCTATGATGGGCGAGCTCAAATACTTCCTAGGATTTCAAGTCAAACAACTCAAGAAAGGTACCTTTCTATGCCAAACCAAATATACACAAGATATGCTCAAGAAGTTTGGCATGGAAAAAGCAAAGCACGCCAAGACTCCAATGTCATCAAATGGACATCTTGACCTAAATGAAGAAGGTAAACCGGTAGATCAAAAGTTATATAGATCAATGATAGGATCACTGCTTTACTTATGTGCATCTAGACCTGACATCATGTTAAGTGTTTGCATGTCTGCACGCTTTCAAGCTAATCCTAAAGATTGCCATCTTGTTGCCGTTAAGAGAATCCTAAGATACTTAGTGCACACCCAAAACCTAGGATTATGGTATCCTAAAGGCTCCCTTTTCGATTTGCTTGGCTACTCTGACTCATATTATGCCAGTTGCAAAGTAGATCGAAAAAGCACTACTGGGACTTGCCAATTCCTTGGGCGGTCCTTAGTGTCATGGAGTTCCAAGAAACAAAATTGTGTTGCACTTTCCACTGCAGAAGCTGAGTACATAGCAGCTGGGGCATGTTGTGCACAGTTGTTATGGATGAAGCAAACCCTTAGAGATTTTGGTTGTGAGTTTAACAAGATTCCACTATTGTGTGACAATGAGAGTGCCATAAAACTTGCAAACAATCCGGTGCAACACTCTAGAACCAAACACATTGACATTAGACATCATTTCTTGAGAGACCACGAAGCCAAAGGAGATATCGAATTGTTTCATGTGAGCACCGAAAATCAACTAGCCGATATCTTCACAAAACCCCTTGATGAGACTAGGTTTTGCTTTCTTAGGAGTGAGCTAAATATCTTGGATTCTCGAAACGTGTCATAAAACTAAAATTTTGATCACATGATTGATAGATATAAAATAGTTGTATGCACAAAATGTCTTGAGAAATACTGTTTTTATTATCAAAATTACTCATGTCAAATTTGTTAAGTGTTGATATAGCCTTACAGGGCAAAATCTCAAAATAGGTTAAGTAAATCGGCTGAGTAGGCCACTCAACAGGTTTTCCCCTGGTAGAAACCGGTTGAACCGGTATAAAAACTGGTTGAACCGGTTTTGACCACCTCAGCGTCCGTGCTGTTAGTCAGCGCCGCAGTCTGCGCCGTCAGTCTCACAGACTGCGCTGTCAGTCTGGCAGAAAATCCACGCAGTCAACAGCTTTTTTTGCGCGCTTTTACAGCGCAGTCTGACGCAAAACCGATTGAACCGGTTTTGGGTCTGTTGACCAGCCGACGCCACCCCTTTTTCTCCTCCTCTTTCCTCCTTTCACCTCTTACCCTTTCACTTCTTCCAGCCGCCAAGCCTACACTTTTTCCTCTCTCTTCCTCTCACGTTCACCACAAACCAAAGCCATTTGTGCCATCAAAATCTTTGGGAGCTCATTGGAAGATTCGTTCTCTTGGCTTCCTCCATCACCTCCCTCACTCTCGTTGGATTTTTGTGGTTCAATCTTCAGATCAAGGTATTACCTTAGTTCATCATGTCTTTACTCGATCTCACCCGTTCTTGATTATCTAGTGTATTGTTTCTAGGATACATTTTAGTTTAGGTGCTTGAAACACTTAGACTATCTTCTTTTGTCTCAAACATTGCTTGAGTTTAGTTGTTTGGTATTGTTCGTTGTAGTTGAACCGCTCGCATGAACGGTTGAAGTACATGCTCAATATCATACGCGTCTCTACTCAAACATGTTTGTTAAGATCCTTGTACTTCGATCTCCTTACTCATCATAGGTTCTATCTTTTATTTTATGGATGGTGCGTCGGAGGAATCCTTCAGTTGTTGAATCCGACTCTTCCGACGAACAAGAGATTCATGAAGAAACTCCCCCGCGCTCCAGATCCAAGCGTGGGCGAGGATCTGGGAATGTAATGCAAGGTGGTGAGCCTCTAGGTCTCATGGTGCTCGTGGTCGGACAACCCGGAATCCTTCCGGTCGGTCCTGACCCGCAGCAAATCCACAAGCATGGGAGCCGACAAGTGATGATGATGGTGGAAAGGATGATGAGATTGACCTTCCCTCTGCCCACGCTCCTATTATTCGAGGGTTGGTACTCCACCATGCGGAGGCCCGTCGTTCTGGCAATGAGCTAGTTACGGATTTTACTGCCAGCGACGGTTCTGCACTTCTCCAGGACATCCGCTTTCAGAATCCTGCATTGCACATTCGTGATGCCAGGATTGATGGAAATCGGTTCTGGACTCTTCATCATGTCGACTTCTACAACTCGGTAATTCTTCCCAAGAAACATCAGCCCATACTGCATCAGCGCTACATCAACTGGGAAGGCTGTGAAGCTATTGGAGATCCGGAAATGACACAGGCTTTGAGGGCCTGTGAGAGAAAGAAAATGAAGCCTATTATGACCTTTCAATATGATTGGAATGATGAGGTCATTGCCCAGTTTTATTCCACTCTTTGGATCAAGCTGGCCGATGAGGAAAGTCCCTACAACTTTCCTTATCTTAATTTCTACATCGAAGGCAGCTGGTACAAGGTGAGCTACCGGCGATTCGCTCACATTCTTGGGTTCACTGATGAGGACATCTCTGGTGACAAGATCAAAATCCATGATTTTCGCCAACCCACCAGAGATGAAACCAGAGATCTTCATCTCTCTGAGTCTGGAAAATTTTGGGAGTCAACAAATATGCACAAATATTACAGATATATCACCTCTCTCAGCAGGATGACCCTCGTTCCCAAAGGGGTAACTAGATGAATATTCTTGGAGAGAGCAAGGTCTTGCTCTCATTCATGAAGCCCAACAGTTCAGAGAGCATCAACATTTTTGATATGATCTGGCAGGAGATTATCCATGCTGCCTGCTTTCCACTTAAGGGATGTCTACATGCACCTTTCATAATGAAGATGATTGAAGTTGTGACGCAGTTCCGTTATGAAAAAGGTACTAGACAAAAATCTTATACCCCTTTCTGGATTGATCCAAACAGTCCAGCAGGGCGTTTGAGGAAAGCTCCTTCCGGCTCCCGTGCACATACTTTGGCTGGTCCTTCTGCTAGTTCTGCTGCTGCTGCCGGTGCCTCGTGTCCCTCCCCTGGCCGCGGATCTCCCACGCCACGTGGTCGTGGTCGTGGTCGAGGTCGTGGCCGAGGGATGGATGCTCGCCTGGCTCATGGGATTGCAGCATTTTTTTCTATGTGCCAGAATATTTCTACAGATGTGCATGAGCTGGCAAGGCGTCAGCGGGAGACTGACGACAATCTTCGTCGTCAAGCTTCCACTATGGGCATGCCATTTGCCCCTCGCTCGCCTGACGTGCCTCTCCATCCGCCTCCTCCTGAAATCAATGAGTGGCACCAGCAGGCCTACGGGGTGCCTTTTATGTCTGCTGACGATGAAGAAGAATATGAAGAGTACTATGATGATCGCGAGCAGTTTGCCCCGCCTCCCCACCAGGGGGATCCGGGTCAATCATCTTCTCATCCTCCGCCCTAGGATCCTTCTGGAAGTGCTCCTCCCCCAGATCAGTCTGGGGAAGAACACTTTGCTTCTCACCTGGCGCATCATTTCTTCGCTCCGCATCATCCTCCTCCTAACTGGTGATCTATGTATTGGTGGCTCTCTCCTTTTTTGGTTCTTGTTGCCAAAAAGGGGGAGAAGGACTTCTTATCTTAGCTGCATCTTTAATTTTTGTCATGAACAATTTGGTTTGTAATGATTATTATTCGTCTGTCTCGTGATGCATCTGGTGTTGGTTTAGAGGCCACAAACTTTTTAATGTTGTGATGTGATGACATTATTGTAATAGCCAGTAGTAACATTTCATATCTTTTGCTATGCAATAATGGGCTTGTTTGTGTAATACTATTGTTTTTATCATCACATCATATATAATTGTGTTGCATCCCTCAATTTTTGTGTATTGTGTTGGTTGTTCACTCTCTCTAAATATGTTGCAAATTGACATATCAAGTCAATATTAATATCACAAAACTCATGCACATATTTAGGGGGAGCTGCACATACACAAATATTTTTTTTCTCGCAAGTGTTCTTAATTTTCAATTTTTATCTCTACTCTTGTTTGTTTTGGCATCAATCACCAAAAAGGGGGAGATTGTAAGTGCAATCAACCCTAATTGAGGGTTTTGGTGATTAAATGACAAAACAAACAGAGTTTCTAACAAGTTTGCTCCTAGCATGTACATAGTAATTCTACAGACAGGAGAAGCACAGATCTTATGAGCATAAAAATGTAAAGCATAGCGGATTTAAAATTCTACATCAAATGGCGTGCTCCAAGTGCTTGGAAACAACGGCAGTACTCTTTGTATAATTCTTGAGTTATAGGATTCGCCGTTCAATTAAGAGGGATCCGCAATGGTTAAGTAAGTTTTGCAATGAGCTAAGTTCAAAATCCTTCAAAATCATCCTAGAGAACATTTTTCCAGATCATGAATGCCTTGAGAAAAACCATTTTTCACTTCCCACAAAAGTTCCACCTTTGTTCACTTCAAAAAGTTCAAAACTTGTTTTTCAGCCTTGGAAACCGGTTCAACCGGTTTTGGGACTGTTCCTCTGCCATCTCTGCTCTGACCTGTCTGACAGTCAGAGCTGTCAGAAAAGTCGTTGCAGATATTTTTGGGAAACCGGTTCAACTGGATTTTTTCCTGGCTCAACCGGTTTTGGATCTGGTCGAGTCTCTGGCTGAGTAGGTTAGTGAACCAGGTTCTCCCTGGTGGAAACCGGTTCAACCGGTCTGTAAACCGGTTCAACCGGTTTTTACCGCTTTTCTCCCAATGGCTGCCAGCTTTTGGGGGATCCTTTATATACCCCCACACTCTCTCTCTTATTTACTTCTGCCTCTCCCACAAAATCTTGGCTGACCAAACTCTCAACAAGTGCATTCATTTCACCTTTCACACCCGCAATCGCATCTCCTTCAATCGCTTGAAGGATCCTTGGTGTGAGGTGAACTCGATCTAACACGCTATCATTTTCATCTCGATTCTCCTATTTTCTTTATTCTTGAGCTCGTTGCAAACTTGACCTTGTGTGGATTTATTACTCTTGGAACCTTGTGTTCCTTGACGGTTAAAGGTTGCTTGGGAGTCTCCGAATTTGTGGATGACCCCAAGAAGTTTGTATCACCCGCTCTTTGAGCATATTTGAGAAGAGATTGCCTTGACCTTTGTGGTCGGCTTGTGGAGGATTAGGGTTGGAAAAGACTCGGCCCTTTGTGGGCTCCTCAACGAGGAGTAGGACACCTTTGTGGTGGTTGCCGAACCTTGGGTTATATCGCGTGTTCTTGTGTGTTCTTGTTAAGCACTTTAAATTTGTTGGTTGGTTCATATTATCTATTCGAGTAGATCTTGCATAGGGCATGTCTTTAGCAAAATCTTTCACTATTCATAATATTTGTTTATCTAAGTTGAGCAGGTTCAAACTTGTTCAGTTGTAGACAAAATCAACTGAACCGGTTTGCACCAGTGCAACTTTAATTTAACCTATCTCGAAGTTTTTAGTGAAAAATTTCAGGTGTAGCCTATTCACCTCCCCCCCTCTAGGCTACTTTCAGTTAGCATACCAGACGAAAAGGCCAAGTGACTGGACTAAAGAATGGTTTTATGTGAAGGCTAATTTAAAAAACAGAGACAAATTCAAGTGTATCATAATGAGTCCAAAGAAGGAGAGCTTTGCTTTCAAGAGACCGTGTTGCAACATGGCCATGGGTTGAGCGTCCCACAAGGCCCATATTGCCTTCAACATCGAGGTGGACCAGATTGGCACCTGGGATTTGGTGCAAGAGTTCCTTGCCAACAGGGTGTTCCCACACTATCAGGCTCGAGATTGTCGAAGCCCAAGAAGAGTGACGAGGAGGTTAGGAGTGTGGTGCTAAAGGTTTTGCTATACCGCTTTAAAAACAACCTATTTTGATGTGCCCAAGTGTTGACTGGTTGGAATCTATTGAAATAACTTGCAATGAAATTCTTGATAGTTATATGGTAAAAGAAGGTCGACTAATGAAAGTTGACTTTGGGGGTTGATCAAAACGAAGGTTGAACAGAGTTATGGATGCACTGGGGTTTTGATTACCCCAACTATCCAAAGCTAATGGAATAGGCTGACGCCAGGGTGAAGAGGAAAATAATAGTTAGTACTTTGAAAAGAGAAGTCGTCAGGTTAGTCAAAGCCAAGTAACAAGCAAAAAAAGAAGGTTGAAGAACCGAAGGTGACCAAGGTGAATGATGAAGGATCTTCTCAATTAAGAGTCAAAGACTCCACCTTCAAAGAGGAAGAAAGCAGATACAACTATTAGCAAAACCGAAGAGAGACCCTCGAAGGCAGCTAAGAAAGACATTGGTAGTTTGTCAGCTTCGTCACTTGGGGCTACACAAGTATTAGAGGTAATGACCTACTCTTTGCTTTTCACTGCTTTGAGTCCATTGGGATCGAACCTAACTAGTCTGTTGCTAAACATGAAGGACAAAAAAGATAGAGAAGTGCCAACTAAAGCTTTGGCTGCACTAGTATTGCAAGGCTTAGCTAAAAAAACTGTCAAAGAAAGGCCCTTAGATGAAGCCACTTATGAGGGCAATATTTGAAACTCCTTCATCCGAAGAGGGAAACAAAAGCCCAAGCTTAGAACTAGATGACGAAGCATGTGCTTCTGCTTCAATTGAAAAGATAATCGAGGCCTTGGACCCTAAAAAGGTTAGCAAAGAAGCTATTATAGTGCAGCCTTGCAAGGCACTAGAGCCAAAAAAAAAGATGGAGACAAAGGCCCCAAAGCCGCATGAGGCCGAAGCGATATCTCTTCGTGAAGAGGAAGATATCGGCTTTGATTTCAAGCACATTGCTGGTGGACAACTTGATAATGAAAAATTAACCGAGCTGAAGGATTATGATTTTATTGGACACATTGACGGTGGACAACTTTTATTGGACTCTTGTTTTAATCCATGAACCATGTGAACCATGATAATGAGACAAATATTTAGTATTTGTGTTCGTGCCATATATGCTTTGGTTGTACGACATGCTTAGTAGGTATGAATTCAATCCTAAAATTTAGTTTTGTCAAAGGTTCTAAATGTCATATATGTGTGCAATCAAACCAACCTCACAATCCTCATAAGTCTACTATGACAAGGGACCTAGTACCATTAAAACTAATTTGTTCTGGTTTGCATGAAATGAATGACGAGTTGACCAAAGATAGCAAAAGATACTTTTTGATGTTCATAGATGGTTCTATTAGATTTTTCTTATGCACTTGTTAACATCAAAAGCATCACATTATTTTAAGATCTATAAAGTTGAGGTAAAAAATAACTTGATATAAAAGTAAAATGGTTGCGGGGTGATCGGTGGGGAAGAAAACTCCAATGAGTTTTGTGCATACCATGACATTGTTCATGAGAGAACACCACCATAATCACCATAATTTAATGGGATTGCGAGGAGAAAGAACTGCACTCTAACTAAGTTGGCTAAAGGTATGTCAGTATGTCAGAGCCAATAGAGCTATCTAAGGAATGGTGGGGTAAGACAATTATGACAATGTATCATGTCCTAAATAAAGTGCCCACAGGGAACAAAGAAATTGCACCATTCAAGGAATGGGAGAAGAAGATATTAATCTTTCTAACACACAAATATGAGGTTGTTTGGACAAATAGAATGTGCTAATCAACAAGAAGCAAAAGTTTAGATAAAAACAGTTGATTGTGTCTTTCATGGGTGTGCTTTTAACAATGTGGATTATATTTTTTAAATAATAATTTCTAGAGTACCTGACATGAATGTTAGTACAATTATGGAATCCAGAGATGCTACACTTTTTAGAGTGGATATTCTATAAAAAATACACCTAGCATTTCTAATCATGAATCTATTTGATGTGAGATTCATTAACCAACAATACATGCCAATAATGATAAGCATATGGAAAGCTCAGATGAGGATAACACTAAAGTAAATCAAAAGAGTATGAGACAAATGACTATAAAGTATTTTGGTGAAGTGATATTATATATCGTGTGAATGATACTCCTAAAACCATATAAGAGGTATATTGATCTCTTGATGTTTACTTATGTGAGTTCAAGAAAAACTTTGGCCTGATGGTACTATTGATAAGTACAAAACGAGGCTTGTGGCCAAGGGTTATACCTAGAAAGAAGGCAAATATTATTTTGATACTTATTCATCAGTTGCCCATTTGATGATCATGTGTGTGCTACTTACCTTGGCTGGCTAACATAGTCTTCTTGTTAATCAGATGGACATAAAGATTGCTTTCCTAAATAAAGAGCTTGAGGAATATATCTATATAGATCAGACTAATGGTTTTGTAGCAAATGGTTAAGAGGGAAATCACTATAAATTATTGAAATCCTTGTGTGTCCTAAAATAAGCACCTAAGTTATGGCACGAGAAGTTCGATAAAATTTAGACATCAACCGAATTTGTTGTAAATATAGGTGATACATGTGTCTATTATCGTATGGTGGGGAAAGGCGTGATCTTGTGCTTGTATGTGGATGATGTACTATTTTTTGGAAACAATACTAATGTGATTAAGGGAGCTAAAAATTCTTTGTCTAGTAATTTTGAAATGAAGATTTGGAAGAGGCTAATGTTATTATTAACATAAAGTTCTTGAGAGAAGAAGGAAATGGTGGGCTTTTTCTTGTCCAATCCCATTATAACAAGTCACTTTAGGTATAGAAATTACACATTGCTCCAACATTCTTATGCCCAAGTGTGCTGTTAAAGGAAATCACAAAATAGCACGTGATCAATTAAGATACTTTCAAATCATTGGCTCTCTTATGTATTTGACTAGTGCAATGAGGCCATACATCTTATTTGATGTAAGCAAACTCAGCCGATTTATTTCGGTATTATGCTATCTAAAAGGTAATATGAGCTACGACATTCACATATTGGGTACCCTAGGGTACATGAGAGTTATTGTTATGCAAACTAGAGATTTGATGCTGATAAGATTTGTGCCACAAATGTATATGTGTTCTCACTGGGAGGTGGCACTCTTTCATAGAAGTATTGCAAGCAAACCGTCCTAACAACATCAATAATAGAAGCAAAACTCACATCATTATATACAACAACAATTGATACTGAGTGGCTTCATGAACTCCTAATAGATTTACTAGTATATGAAAAACCAATAGCGGCTATTTTTATGAATTGTGACAATCAGAGAGTGATAGTCAAAGTGAACAGTTCTAAGAATACATGAAGTCTATGAGGCATGTGAAAAAGCGATTGAAATATGTATGGGAACTAATGAACTCTAAGGTAATAGTGTTGTACTATGTTCATAAATCTAAGGATCTAGTAGATCAGTTTACAAAGGGTCGGTCATGTAATGTGACAGAAAGTGCATCAAGGGAAATGGGCTTGAGACCCACTTAAAGTCATCCTATAGTGGTAACCTATTCTATGTGCGTGATAGAAGAACCCATGAAGTAGAATGGTGAAACAAGTTAGTGGTTGGCTAATAGAGAGACCCCTATAATAAGGCCTAGATCGTTAGAGATGCATGTTTCTCCTTTACTGTATGGCATGTTGACTAAATTTTTAATATGATCCTAGTGGCTTATTTAGGAAGGGATGTTATCCTACAAAACATTCTAGAAGGTACACGCATATATGACTTTGGTTGCTACTCATAGTCTATGATATGTGGGTAACCTCTAGACACTCATGAAGGGACTTAAAGTGTGACTTATATGTTTCAAACAGTGGGGATGCTTATGGCATTCTAGTACTAGAAACGAAGTTTGGTGAAACTCACTTTGGACAAAACTATCAATTCAAAGCATAGTCCATTGTACCTAGTTCTGGACCATTCAGATACTTCAAGGTTTTGATTGATGCATCTACAAGATAGTCACATATGTCCTTATTATCCACATGAAACAATTTAGTTTCCAAAATAATATATCAAATTCTTAAACTAAAGGCAAGTCAACCTGAACATAAGATTAAATCAATTCGAATGGATAATGTCGCTGGATTTTCATCCCATGCTTTCAATAATTAATGCATGGCTTTAGAAATTGAAGTGCAACATTCCATTCCATATGTCCATACTCAAAATAGTTTGGCCAAATCATTTATTAAGAGAATCAAACTTATTGTCCATCCATCACCGATGAATTGCTCTTTGCCTTTGTCATGTTGTGGTCATGCGGCCTTACACGATGCTGATTTGATCTAACTATGACCAAATGCATATCATAACCTAGTTTGCTGATTCAATATTTAATGAGAAACATTTCCTGGCATTTGAGGGAAAATTAGAGTACTAAAAGGAATGACAGGAAGTAGATTGGGATAAAACATAATCCTTTCCTCAGATCCACATGCTAAGAAAATTGAACTTTTAATTCAAAAGATAATTGCTTTGTAAAACTATGCAGATGAACTGCCAGATGCATTCCGATTACAAAGGAGTCATAAAATCTTTAATTCCTACTAAGAATGCTCCTGCACGAGTGGAGGTGCCAAATAAAACCACACTAACCCTAAATAGAGGCAAATGGGGGAGAGGCAAGACAATTAAACAAGATCAGCCTACCCAACCTCCTACAAAAGTAGAAAAAGATGGTAAATGCACGCCAAACTAAAATTGCTAAAAATGGAGATAATCCACAATCCTCTTCAAGTGCACGTATTAATGAACAAGGGCCATCGAAAAACATGAGTATCATCGATAAGGAAAATCTTTATGAATCCTTAAATATAAATGAACTTGCACAAATTACATCCAAACTTGAAAGTCATACAATAGACAGTCTATTGTTGTTTACATATATTTTTTTGAACAAATTGTTGATATTATAAATGATCTAGATCCTAAATCCATGGTTGAGTGCAAAAGGGACTCGGACTGGTATCAATGAAAAACAATAGATACATAAACTATCTCGCTTTATAAAAGGAAAAGGCATTCTTAAAAGATAGTGAACTCATAGTATCTTCCTAGTAGGAAACAAATGGGTTTTCATCCAAAAACATGACGAAAATAATGAAGTGGTGAAATATAAAGCAAAGCTAGTAGCACAATCCTTCATGCAAAATCCTAGAATAGATTACACGAATCCTATTCCCTATGACAAGCGACATTAGTTTTAGATATTTAATATCATTGGCATTACAAAATTGTCTAGCAATGCAGTTGATGGACATCTTGATTGCATATCTACATGGGTCATTAGATTTAGATAGATCCATGAAAGTTTCAGATGGAATAAATGTATCGAATCCAAAGGCAAATCGTAACGTGTATTGTGTAAAATTGCAAAAGTCGTTATATGGCTTAAAGTACTTAAGGCATATGTGGTACAAACGATCGCGTGAATTCCTTTCCCAAAAAGGATACACTAACAATGATGACTAACCATTTGTCTTCATTAAGATTCTTAATGTCATTGGAAATGTTACTGATATAAATGAAGCATGAAATCACCTAAAGATATAATTTGAGATGAAAAATTTAGGTAATACCAAATTATGTTTAGGTTTATAACTCGAGCATTTTCCTTGAAGCATACTCATATATCAAGCAGTCTATATCCAAAAATATTAGAGAAATTCAATATGAATAAGTCGTATCCCTCTCAGACCCCTATGGCTGTGAGATATCTTGACATGGAGAAAGACCCATTCCAACCTAGAGAGGAAAGAGAGAAGATTTTAGGTTTGGATTACCTATTTCTCGGTGCCATTGATGCACTTATGTAGCTAGCAAATAGTAGTTGGCCACACATTGCATTTGTAGTGAATCTACTTGCAAAATACCACACTACTCCAACTAAACATCATTGGATAGGAGTAAAGCATATCTATAGATATCTCAATGGTACAAGAGATATTGATATTCTCTATGAAAGAAACTAGGGCCCAACTTTGATTGGATATATAGATGTTGGCTATCCTACAGATCCCCACAATGTTAGATCTCAAACAGTTTTTGTCTATTTACAAGGTGGGACAACAATTTCTTAGAAATCAACCAAACAAACTTTGGTAGACACCTCTTGATTCATTCTGAAATAATTGCTTTATATATATGAAGCCTCCAAATAATGTGTATGGCTTCGTAGAATGATAAATCATATAATACAATTTTATGATATAGGTTCTCTAGCTAGAATCACCTACCATTATCTATGAAGATAAACTTGTGTTATTCTGATGGGAATTGGTTATAAGAGTAATATGACTAAGCATATAGCTCCAAAATTATTTTTCCCTCATGAATTACAAAAGGATGTGGAGATAAACATATTGAAGAAAAAATCGTGCCATAACCTTGCTAATTTATTCACTAAATCCTTACCTTACACTTCATTTTTAAATATGTTGAAGTTATATGTATGAGACGACTTAGAGATCTACAAAATTCGGGGGATGGGTCTCTTACTCATATGTAACCGGATTACCTCTTATTGTACTATTTGGTTTGTGTGGTTTTCTCTCACGGAGAGTTTTGTCGCATAAAGTTTTTTAATGAGGCAATATTAATACAAGTGTATGCCATATCAATTAATTTTCGCACAGAGATTATATAAGATGATATAAGGCATAATAGAAATTTTAGCATAGGACTTTCACTGATGGACTCAATCAATGGGGAGTGCTTAGATATGAAGGAGTTGATGATTTTGTCCACATCATGGATCCAGAGGAGAAAAGACAACACGAGATCAATGGTGGAAGATAATCGAGATTAATGGTCAATAGATAATACGATTAGTGTTAGTAAACTCCTTAAATCTAAAAAAGCCCGAACATACATGCCCTTTCTCCTTCCCACTACTGCAGCAAACTTCCAATGGGGAACAAAGACGTTGTCGCTCATTCATTGTGTACTAGGTAGGTGCCCGTGCGTTGCGACGGTACATAAGTTGTTGAGGGAGATCTATGGCTGCTCGTTGTAATACTCAAAGTTGTATACCAAGAGTAATAGAGAGAGCTCCTCATTTTGTGTGTCTCATATGCATCATAAAAAGAGCACCTATGTAATTGAGAGTGACTAAATAAAACAATTATTCTAAAATAAAGAAAAAAAGTGCATTTGTTGGAGTTTTTATGTTTGTGCATTAAATAAAAATAACAATAATATAAAAAGACTAGGAATTGGATTAAGCCCTACATTGGAAACTAGGGTTTAAAAGGAAGAAGAGGAATGATGTGAAAATAAAAATAATATAAATATATTTCTAGAATTTGTACTTATCATTTCATAATATGATTTGACAACAAATTTGTACAAGGTTTGAAGTTAAATTTGAATTCAAACTAAAACCTTAGAAATGAAGAAAATAGAAGGAAAAAGAAAAAGAAAAAGAATAAAAGCTTACCTGGGCCGGCTAACCTCAATTCGGCCCACTATCTATTCTGACCCGCGCGCCCATCAGGCATCACGACGCCGACACCTGGGGCCCGGGGTCAGTCGCTCGGGATTCATTTGATGGCGCGCGCACGCTTCACTGACTCGTGGGTCCCTCTGGTCAGACCCATCCCTTCCGCACGGCTAAACCACCGCGACGACCTCGCGAGAATCCGAGGAATTCGGGTGGCCGGTTGCGGGAGCTGGGGGGGATAAAGCTAGCGCCCCGCGGACCAGTCGCAATGCACGCCCACGCCACTGGTTGGTTCGCTGCGCGATGGGACCTGTGGGTCAGCGCGTTCGTCACCTCCGCTCAAACGGAGCCCGCAAATGCCGCGTCAACCTCGCCGAGAACCTCGGGTGGTTAACGGCGTACGTTGGCTAGCTCCGTGCGTATAAGGAGACCGCCCCGCCAGTAGCGCCCTGCGACAACGACACCCTTGACCGCCTCCCGTTCTCTAGAACTCAAAAACGCCGCCGCAGTGGTAGAACTCCATCCGCCGCCGCGATTGCCCTCACCCACACGTCGACTAGTCCTCTGCGCTATAGCCTGGGTACCTGCTTGGCGCGGCAAAGCTTCGGCCGCCGTCAATTTTCCCCGCCGGTGTCCTGCGCAAGCTCAATTCGTCGCCGTAGTGAAGACCTCCGCCGTGCGCCGTGGGCAGGCCTCCCGGTGACCTAATCCTCGGTAAAAATCCCACCTCTGTGTTCGCCATCTTCCCAATTTCATTTTGCACCAACTGATTTGGCGAATCAACTCACGGGTGGGCGAATTTGGGTCGCTCCGGCGATGGCTTGCCGCGGCGTGGCGCGGTGTGCCGTCGGAGAGGATCGAAGGGTAGAAGAACGCTTGTGGCCGTTGGATCTCTAATATGCGGCCCAGATTAGACAATGGCGTACCGATTGGGTTGGAACAAGCGTGCGCCGTTGGATGGATGTTGGACGGCTCGGATTAGATCTCATACCGATCCAGCGGCACCTAACCACAACCGTTGATCCGCGATCCCGCGGCTCATATTGGTTCTAGATTCATTAAATCTGCGTGCTCGGTTCGGGATCTGACGGATCTGCGCGATTCGTGATCGGCACCGTTGGTTTCGGATCCTAGGGTTATTGTCGCGTACCGTTTCATAATAGGCTAGGTATAATCCTGCGCGCTCGAATCGGATCGGACGGCTAGAAATTGTCGATACCCCTTCGCGGGTCAATTTTTCTAAAGAGACCCTCACCTCTCTGGAAATCAACCCGCAGTCCATTGGCCACTGTCCACTGAGTCTAGGATTTTATTCGCGCAGACCCCTGCATTTTCCAGAAAATGACGCCCGGTCCAGTGATCGTTTAAATTGAATAAATAAAATAGAAAATAGATTTTTAATATGAAAATAATTGCTAGAACTTTGATAATTCATAGAAAATTCATATGAGCTCCAAATTGGTCCATTCTAGTTCCTAAATTTTTGTAATAATATTGTCTACGCATTAGTGCCTCTGTTTTAGCATGAAAGGCTCATTTAAATTTATCTAATACTTAATCTTGTATTAAATACATAAAAGCTACAGAAATTCATAACTTGAAATATATAACTCCAAATTTAGTGATTCCAGTTCCTATGGTTTCATTTTGATATGTAGATTTTTACTGCATATTTTATTTACATGTTTGGTGTGATGTTGATTTTGGCTATACTATGTATGTATTGTGTTGATGCGAGTAGACGAGCAACCCACTGTGGAACCTGAGCTTCAACAAGTTGAAGTAGCTGAGCAGGAGCTCGTTGAAGGCAAGTTGTGCCCTTGATCACTTCTTTTACCTATTCATGTTCTTATTAATCATAATGATCTGCATAGGTTAATTTTGATGGGACCCAATAGGATACCCTAGATTTGACTATCTTTATACCTTGTTTCACCACTGGTTTTACTACTAAAGTTTTGGGTAGTACATGCTATTGCTTTATGTGGATTTGGGTATAGAGATATTCATCACTCATTGTTATACTATTTATTGTTATCTGTTTTATTATTCCTTGTTCATGTTAAGATCATTATGTTAATGGGAACATGGAGAACCACCCGGGAAAACAGTGCTACCACAAGGGTTTAATGGGACGCCCTTGGCTAATTAACTAGGAAAGCTAGGGGAGGGCTACCTTACCCGAAAGGGGCAAGGGCAGTAGGGGAGTGGTCAGCGTAGGGAGGTCCCTGGTTGATTTTGCTGCGATGGCGGTCAGCCAGGAACCCTGCACTGGAGCTTCCTATAAACTGTAGCGGGTAGTCTGAAGCTAGTGGAACTTTGTAAAGGCCTCGTAGTGGTACCCTGCCTCGCTTCCTAGGTAGAGGTGTATGGAGTCTGATCAACTCCGTGGCAAATGGGTAACACGACTTGTGGGTAAAGATGCGCAACCTCTGCAGAGTGTAAAACTGGTATACTAGCCGTGCTCACGGTCATGAGCGGCTCGGACACTCACATGATTAATTTATGGAACTTAAACTTAACCTGTCATGTCATTGCATTTGGGATTATTTTATTATTACTTATACTTATTAATACTATGGTTTGGTATTTACTTACACTTAGTAACTGCTAATAAAATTTTGACCAACTTATAAAAGCAATGCTCAGCTTCAGCCTTTATTTCATTGATCAGCCTTACACTTCATGAACTCCCACCTTTGGTGAGTTCATGCCACATTATTCCCCACGACTTGTTGAGCTATGAACGTATGTGAGCTCACCCTTGCTGTCTCACACCCCCCCACAGGAGAAGAGCAGGTGGTTCAGGAGGAGCCGCCTAACACTGAGGAGTTCGATCTGATCTAGGTGGCGTTTCTCAGTCGACATTGGCGCCGTCGATCCTTAGTTCGTTTTACATTTATCTTTATTTTTGTAATAAATCTTCCGCTATGTAATAAATACTCTGATGTTTTATGACATTTATCTCTATACACTCTGTTATTATATATATTGTCTTCTTTGGCGCATGTATGAGATGCACCCGGCTTTGTTTCTTTAAAACCGGGTGTTACAGAAGTGGTATCAGAGGAAATGTTGACTGTAGGACGAAACCTAGATAGAAATGGACAAAACCCTTACCTACTTACCTTATTCTGATTCTTCTAAACTCACCTTACTCTGATTCTTTCTACACTTATCTTGATCCTGTCTCACCTTCTACTGTTCTACTCTGATCATTCTTACCTTTTCTACTCTGAGACAAGATGGATTTCAAACCTTGGAATCCCTACCCCTATGACATTCTTAAGAGTTAGGGAACCCGAGACAAAATTTAAAACTATTTTCTTAAAAAAAATGTTGGTTGATTGTGCTGGTGCTAAATGCATGATTTGCTTCTTTGATTGATTGAATTATTATAGATGGACATCTTAGCATGTACCAACATAAGGAATTGAATTAGCTTTAGTAGGTGAAATATTAATCTGCTTAGCTAATAAATCCCCCAAAATAACCTGATTTGTAATTACTGCCTTGTCTACTATTCTCTTACCATATGTATCTAACTCAGATGGTCAATACCAGGAGGGGTGGTGGAATTGATCTGCCTCCTAATCGACACACTCGAAGGATATACAGACAACCTCAGCCACAGCCAGCAGAGATAAATCCTCCTAATCCTCCACCGGGCGGAGTTGACCCACTGGTTGCTGCTCAGATGGCGGTGATGCAGCAAATGGCGGATACTATGGCTGATATGCGTGCCCAGATGCAGCAAGAACGCCAAGAGATGCGTCAGGAAAGAGAAGACATACGCCAGGAGTTGCGCCAGGAGCGAGATGAGATACGCCAGGAAAGGAGGGCGCAACAACAGCAGCTGCAACAACAAATGCAACAGCAACAACAGCAACAACAAGTGCCACTGCCTCCACCACCACCACTAGTTCCACCCCGTGATAAGCACCGGGAATTTATGAGTCATAAGCCACCGACCTTCGCCAGCTCGCCAGATCCACTTGATGCAGACGATTGGTTGAAAGCAATTGAGAAGATGCTCAACATTGCACAATGCACTGACCGGGAGAAGGTTTTATATGCTTCTGGACGTCTGACTGGTCCTGCTGCTGACTGGTGGGATTCTTATACTGCTGCCCATGATGCTGCGGATACCATTACTTGGGCAGAGTTCAGTACACAATTCAGGAACTACCATATTCCAGCTGGGATGATCAAGATCAAGAAGAAGGAGTTTCTGTCATTGAAGCAAGGCAATATGTCGGTCAGCGAGTACAGGGATAAATTTATTCAGCTGTCGAGATATGCTCCGGAGGAAGTTGCTGAGGATGAGAGGAAGCAGGAGCATTTTATTGAAGGACTTAATGGACCCTTGCATTATGCACTGGTTGCACACACCTTTCCATCATTTCAGAGGCTACTGGATAAGGCTCTTGCTATTGAACACAAGCGTGTTCAACTGGGTGATTTGAAGAGGAAGGCTATCTCGCAAGGGCAGGGTAGCAGCAGTGTTCGTCCTCGCTACAGTTCACCACAGGGTACACCGACTCGACCAGGAGGACCACGCCCAGTTCAGCAATCACCACTGAGGACTCCACCTCCTCGACAGGCTACTCCCACGGGCACCCCGACGAAGTTTGCAGGACAGAGTCCGGGCACTCAATGTTTCAAGTGTGGGAAGATTGGTCATTATGCAAATGTCTGCCCACAGAGGATTGCTACTACTCCAGTTCAGAACAAGCAACAGACCCCTGGCAAGGGATATTCTATAGCCAGGGTGAATCAAGTCAGCGTTGATGATACTCCTGATGGTGGGGACCTCGTAATTGGTATGTTTTATGTTAATACAATTCCTGCAACAATATTATTTGATTCTGGTGCTACACATTCATTCATGTCTGCTAGATATGCCAACACAAATGAAATACCACTACTAAATATGAGAAAACCCCTGATAGTAATTACACCTAAAGGGCCTGTTGAGGCGAATCAAATGACACGTAGATTGACATTAACCATTATGGGTAGAGAATTTGGAGCTACTGCTATAATATTAGAGTCAAGCAGTATAGATCTGATCCTTGGTATGTCATGGCTAAGAAAGGCAAAGGCCGTTATAGCATGTGGTAGAGGTACCATAGAACTCACTACCACTAAAGGAGAAAGGTTTCAAGTTAATATTGTAGTAACCTCCTCATCCATGCGTGCAATGTTCTTTATGCCTGAGGAGTTTGTTGGTGACAACATCCGGGTGGTTAGAGATTTTCCGGATGTCTTTCCAGAGGAGTTACCAGGGATGCCACCTGATAGAGAAGTTGAGTTTGTGATTGATCTCTTACCTGGAACCGCCCCTATTTCTAAACGGCCATATAGAATGTCCGTAGAGGAGTTGAAGGAACTAAAGAAGCAGTTGACGGAGTTACAAGAGGCGGGGTATATTCGTCCGAGTTCCTCACCTTGGGGAGCACCGGTGTTATTTGTGCAGAAGAAGGATGGATCGCAACGGATGTGTGTGGATTATAGATCTCTTAATGATGTTACGGTGAAGAACAAGTATCCATTACCCCGTATTGAGGATTTATTTGATCAGATGAGAGGTGCCAGAGTATTCTCGAAGATTGATCTCCGATCGGGATACCATCAGATGAGGATTAGACCATCGGATATTCCCAAGACAGCTTTCTCGACTCGATATGGATTATATGAGTTTACTGTTATGTCGTTTGGATTGACCAATGCACCGGCATATTTCATGAATTTGATGAATAAGGTGTTTATGGAGTATTTGGACAGATTCGTCGTGGTGTTCATCGACGATATTCTTATCTATTCTAGGAATGAAAGTGATCATGAACAACATCTGAGGTTGGTGCTACAGAAGTTGCGAGATAATCAACTCTATGCTAAGTTCAGCAAGTGCGAGTTTTGGATTGACAAGGTGCCATTCCTTGGTCATATTATTTCTAATGGAGGAATAGCAGTGGATCCTGCTAAAGTGAAGGAGATTATGGAGTGGAGAGTGCCCACTACAGTTACTGAGATCCGGAGTTTCTTGGGATTAGCAGGCTATTATCGGAGATTTATTGAAGGATTCTCTAAGATTGCCAAGCCTATGACATCACTTTTGGAGAAAGGAAGAGAATTTAAGTGGGATGAGAAATGTCAAGAGAGCTTTGATCAATTGAAGGAAAGATTGATGTCTCCTCCAGTATTGATTATGCCAGATCTGCAGAAGGGATTTGACATTTATTGTGATGCATGTGGCCAAGGACTTGGATGTGTGCTTATGCAAGAAGGACATGTGATTGCCTATGCATCTCGCCAGTTGCGAAAGCATGAATTGAACTACCCCACTCATGACTTGGAATTAGCAGTGGTTGTGCATGCACTTAAGATTTGGAGACACTACATTATGGGAACTAAGTGCCAAGTATATACGGATCATAAGAGTTTGAAGTATATATTCACTCAGAAGGATCTCAACCTTAGACAACGTCGTTGGTTGGAGCTTATTAAGGATTATGATTTGGAGATTCACTATCATCCAGGCAAGGCGAATTTGGTTGCAGATGCCTTGAGTCGGAAGGAGCATGTTCACTCCGCTTTTGCTGTCCAACTACCCGATGAATTAGCAAAAGATTTTGAGAAGCTCAACCTGGGAATTGTTACCCACACTGAAGGAGTTACCATTGAGTTGGAACCTACCTTGGAGCAAGAGATTCGTAAAGGTCAGATTGGTGATGCTAAGATTCAAGAGATCAAGGATCTTATTACTGAAGGAAGAGTTCCGGAATTCACGGAGGATGAGCAAGGTACTATATGGTTCAAAGATCGGATATGCGTTCCAGAGGTCTATAGCCTCCGTGAGGCTATATTGAGAGAAGCTCATGATTCTAATTACTCTATCCACCCTGGAAGCACTAAGATGTATCAAGATTTGAAGCAAAAGTATTGGTGGTATGGACTGAAAAGAGATGTGGCTGCTCATGTGGCTAAGTGTGATGTATGTCAAAGAGTTAAGGCTGAACATCAAAGACCCGCTGGACTATTGCACCCATTGAAGATACCTGAGTGGAAATGGGAAGAAATTGGCATGGATTTTATTGTTGGACTACCCCGCACTCCAGCAGGATATGACTCTATTTGGGTAATTGTGGACAGATTGACAAAAGTGGCTCATTTCATACCAGTGAGGACTAATTACACGGGAGCCAAGCTAGCAGAATTGTATATGTCTCGGATAGTGTGTTTACATGGAGTGCCTAAGAAGATTGTGTCTGATCGAGGATCACAGTTTACTTCTCGGTTTTGGAAGAAGTTGCATGAGAGTTTGGATACAAAGTTGAATTTTAGTTCCGCTTACCATCCCCAGACTGATGGACAGACAGAGAGAACTAATCAAGTGCTGGAGGATATGTTAAGAGCTTGTGCTCTTAAACATGGTGGCAGTTGGGAGAAGAGTTTACCATATGCTGAGTTCTCTTATAATAATAGCTATCAGGCCAGTTTGAAGATGTCACCGTTTGAGGCTTTGTATGGCAGAAAGTGCAGGACTCCCTTGTATTGGAATCAAACGGGTGAAAGGCAGTTGTTTGGGCCTGAGATTATACAAGAAGCAGAGGAACAAGTTCAGCAAATAAGGGAGAATTTGAGAACTGCACAGTCCAGGCAGAAAAGTTATGCTGACACCCGGAGAAGACTACTTGAGTTTAAGGAGGGTGATTATGTCTATTTGAAAGTGTCACCACTCCGGGGTATGAGGAGATTCAAAGTCAAAGGAAAGTTGTCCCCTCGCTTTATTGGACCCTTTTTAATCTTAAAGCGAGTGGGAGAGGTTGCATATCAATTGGAGTTACCGGATCATCTTGCGGATGTTCATGATGTCTTTCATGTATCTCAGCTGAAGAAATGCCTCAGGGTACCTGAGGAACAATTACCAATGGAGGACCTTAGTGTTCAAGAGGATTTGACTTATGCTGAGTACCCCATCAAGATTCTGGATACTTTGACTCGAGTTACGAGGAATAAGGTTATAAAGATGTGCAAAGTTCAATGGAGTCACCACGGTGAAGATGAAGCAACTTGGAAAAGAGAAGAAGAGCTTCGTATAGATTTTCCCCACCTTTTCCCTAGATCTTCTTAAATCTCGAGGACGAGATTATTTTTAAGGGGGGTAGGATTTGTAATACTCAAAGTTGTATACCAAGAGTAATAGAGAGAGCTCCTCATTTTGTGTGTCTCATATGCATCATAAAAAGAGCACCTATGTAATTGAGAGTGACTAAATAAAACAATTATTCTAAAATAAAGAAAAAAGTGCATTTGTTGGAGTTTTTATGTTTGTGCATTAAATAAAAATAACAATAATATAAAAAGACTAGGAATTGGATTAAGCCCTACATTGGAAACTAGGGTTTAAAAGGAAGAAGAGGAATGATGTGAAAATAAAAATAATATAAATATATTTCTAGAATTTGTACTTATCATTTCATAATATGATTTGACAACAAATTTGTACAAGGTTTGAAGTTAAATTTGAATTCAAACTAAAACCTTAGAAATGAAGAAAATAGAAGGAAAAAGAAAAAGAATAAAAGCTTACCTGGGCCGGCTAACCTCAATTCGGCCCACTATCTATTCTGACCCGCGCGCCCATCAGGCATCACGACGCCGACACCTGGGGCCCGGGGTCAGTCGCTCGGGATTCATTTGATGGCGCGCGCACGCTTCACTGACTCGTGGGTCCTTCTGGTCAGACCCATCCCTTCCGCACGGCTAAACCACCGCGACGACCTCGCGAGAATCCGAGGAATTCGGGTGGCCGGTTGCGGGAGCTGGGGGGGGGGGGGATAAAGCTAGCGCCCCGCGGACCAGTCGCAATGCACGCCCACGCCACTGGTTGGTTCGCTGCGCGGTGGGACCTGTGGGTCAGCGCGTTCGTCACCTCCGCTCAAACGGAGCCCGCAAATGCCGCGTCAACCTCGCCGAGAACCTCGGGTGGTTAACGGCGTACGTTGGCTAGCTCCGCGCGTATAAGGAGACCGCCCCGCCAGTAGCGCCCCGCGACAACGACACCCTTGACCGCCTCCCGTTCTCTAGAACTCAAAAACGCCGCCGCAGTGGTAGAACTCCATCCGCCGCCGCGATTGCCCTCACCCACACCGCGACTAGTCCTCTGCGCTATAGCCTGGGTACCTGCTTGGCGCGGCGAAGCTTCGGCCGCCGTCAATTTTCCCCGCCGGTGTCCTGCGCAAGCTCAATTCGTCGCCGTAGTGAAGACCTCCGCCGTGCGCCGTGGGCAGGCCTCCCGGTGACCTAATCCTCGGTAAAAATCCCACCTCTGTGTTCGCCATCTTCCCAATTTCATTTTGCACCAACTGATTTGGCGAATCAACTCACGGGTGGGCGAATTTGGGTCGCTCCGGCGATGGCTTGCCGCGGCGTGGCGCGGTGTGCCGTCGGAGAGGATCGAAGGGTAGAAGAACGCTTGTGGTCGTTGGATCTCTAATATGCGGCCCAGATTAGACAATGGCGTACCGATTGGGTTGGAACAAGCGTGCGCCGTTGGATGGATGTTGGACGGCTCGGATTAGATCTCATACCGATCCAGCGGCACCTAACCACAACCGTTGATCCGCGATCCCGCGGCTCATATTGGTTCTAGATTCATTAAATCTGTGTGCTCGGTTCGGGATCTGACGGATCTGCGCGATTCGTGATCGGCACCGTTGGTTTCGGATCCTAGGGTTATTGTCGCGTACCGTTTCATAATAGGTTAGGTATAATCCTGCGCGCTCGAATCGGATCGGACGTCTAGAAATCGTCGATACCCCTTCGCGGGTCAATTTTTCTAAAGAGACCCTCACCTCTCTGGAAATCAACCCGCAGTCCATTGGCCACTGTCCACTGAGTCTAGGATTTTATTCGCGCAGACCCCTGCATTTTCCAGAAAATGACGCCCGGTCCAGTGATCGTTTAAATTGAATAAATAAAATAGAAAATAGATTTTTAATATGAAAATAATTGCTAGAACTTTGATAATTCATAGAAAATTCATATGAGCTCCAAATTGGTCCATTCCAGTTCCTAAATTTTTGTAATAATATTGTCTACGCATTAGTGCCTCTGTTTTAGCATGAAAAGCTCATTTAAATTTATCTAATACTTAATCTTGTATTAAATACATAAAAGCTACAGAAATTCATAACTTGAAATATATAACTCCAAATTTAGTGATTCCAGTTTCTATGGTTTCATTTTGATATGTAGATTTTTACTGCATATTTTATTTACATGTTTGGTGTGATGTTGATTTTGGCTATACTATGTATGTATTGTGTTGATGCGAGTAGACGAGCAACCCACTGTGGAACCTGAGCTTCAACAAGTTGAAGTAGCTGAGCAGGAGCTCGTTGAAGGCAAGTTGTGCCCTTGATCACTTCTTTTACCTATTCATGTTCTTATTAATCATAATGATCTGCATAGGTTAATTTTGATGGGACCCAATAGGATACCCTAGATTTGACTATCTTTATACCTTGTTTCACCACTGGTTTTACTACTAAAGTTTTGGGTAGTACATGCTATTGCTTTATGTGGATTTGGGTATAGAGATATTCATCACTCATTGTTATACTATTTATTGTTATCTGTTTTATTATTCCTTGTTCATGTTAAGATCATTATGTTAATGGGAACATGGAGAACCACCCGGGAAAACAGTGCTACCACAAGGGTTTAATGGGACGCCCTTGGCTGATTAACTAGGAAAGCTAGGGGAGGGCTACCTTACCCGAAAGGGGCAAGGGCAGTAGGGGAGTGGTCAGCGTAGGGAGGTCCCTGGTTGATTTTGCTGCGATGGCGGTCAGCCAGGAACCCTGCACTGGAGCTTCCTATAAACTATAGCGGGTAGTCTGAAGCTAGTGGAACTTTGTAAAGGCCTCGTAGTGGTACCCTGCCTCGCTTCCTAGGTAGAGGTGTATGGAGTCTGATCAACTCCGTGGCAAATGGGTAACACGACTTGTGGGTAAAGATGCGCAACCTCTGCAGAGTGTAAAACTGGTATACTAGCCGTGCTCACGGTCATGAGCGGCTCGGACACTCACATGATTAATTTATGGAACTTAAACTTAACCTGTCATGTCATTGCATTTGGGATTATTTTATTATTACTTATACTTATTAATACTATGGTTTGGTATTTACTTACACTTAGTAACTGCTAATAAAATTTTGACCAACTTATAAAAGCAATGCTCAGCTTCAGCCTTTATTTCATTGATCAGCCTTACACTTCATGAACTCCCACCTTTGGTGAGTTCATGCCACATTATTCCCCACGACTTGTTGAGCTATGAACGTATGTGAGCTCACCCTTGCTGTCTCACACCCCCCCCACAGGAGAAGATCAGGTGGTTCAGGAGGAGCCGCCTAACACTGAGGAGTTCGATCTGATCTAGGTGGCGTTTCTCAGTCGACATTGGCGCCGTCGATCCTTAGTTCGTTTTACATTTATCTTTATTTTTGTAATAAATCTTCCGCTATGTAATAAATACTCTGATGTTTTATGACATTTATCTCTATACACTCTGTTATTATATATGTTGTCTTCTTTGGCGCATGTATGAGATGCACCCGGCTTTGTTTCTTTAAAACCGGGTGTTACACTCGTCCAAGTCGATGACAGGCTATCGTTGTTGCTAGACACCATCATTTGAGTAAGGATATAAGTATCCGGGATAGGAAGGAGCGTGAAGTTCTACACAAAACCGAACAGGTGCTTGACGGCTCCTATCTTGCGAAACACGATAGAGATCCTCTTGCATGGACGAAATTAATATGATAAAATACATTTATATAAAAAAACACAAATAGTAGTAGAGATGCTGCTGTGATAGTGGAAATGTCAGCAAGAGTATTATATGAACAAATATGCTAGCATATGCAGTGTAGTTGTAACGAAAAATAGAGCGAGTGAAATGAGAAACATAGAAAACGTTGATGGAAGTTTAGTACCATTTTTCAGTAACATAATACAAAGTTTAATTTGCTTTATCCATTCTATTTCCTTTCAAAACAATCTAGTTTAAATCATTACAATAACTTGTTTACTTATCACTTATCAGTACAATGCCAACTTCTCAAGCCTTGCACAGACACAAAACCTGTACAGACTTTCCTTTTTTCGTAGCACTACAAAAGTATGGAAACTCCCATGAGAAAACTCAGTTTACATGGAAACGAGAAAATCTCAACAAGCGCCACTTTTACGGTCACTAACAACCAAAAAAAGTCCAAAATTCCAAGAAAGGTGTGATCATGCACACTGCAGGTCAAGAAGCACTCATGGCACGACACCTACTTCCATAGCTGGAGCAGCAGCAGGCTTGCTGGTTTCCTGCAGCGAGATGACGCTCTGTCAGTCTCAAAGGCGTCGACGAGTGCCTTCACCTTACTCTTCCTCGCCTCAGCGACTCGGTCACGTTGTTGAACAACCCTGGCTCCTGCTTTTTCGTTTCCTTCCTGTCCTGCCACCACCGCAGCACAACAACCTCGGCACCCGTGTCTCTCGCTACAGCATCGTCGCCGCTCCTCCTACTTGTGATCCTGTCGCATCTGCTCCTGGATGTTGCAAATCAAAGGCACCCCGGGATTAAGGGGTAGCAGTGACATGTAACTCGAGTAAAATGCAGATGCTTACCTTTGCATCAAAATGGTGGTTCCTTGTTACTGTAACCAGCTGAAAGAGAGAAAAAATATGCAAGATGCAGTGAAGGAGATGAACTGCAATGAACTCTCTGACATCTATAAATTTCTGACATGTAAAACTCTCTGTCATGCACAAATTAAAATTCTATGAAACGATAGACTGAAGGATTGATTTTCAGTATTTCTCTTAGTTGTGTTAGCAGCCAAGTAATATATGTTCAACTAAATAGATGCAGTACTGTCTTGGTTTTCAGTCCAGAAGGTGAATGAGTGTCAAGTTAACAATTCCAATAATAAAATTGACATTGCCCACATCTGATCAGCAACCACATATCTCGAAATGACTTGTAGGATAAAAATAAGACAGAGAACATCGCATTAATAGATCTAACAACATTGGATGTCCCTGATTCATGCTGCAAACTCTAATGCAATAACAAAACATGACCGTAAGAGTGAATTTCAGTGTTGACGCACCTAATGAGTTGAACAAAATGCCAGCCTGATGGCATTAAGAGTTCTAGAAAAACAGGCACGGTAGATGATGTAGCAGTTGCCGCAGCAGTAGAGGAAGTAGGGAGGCAGAGCTGGTGGAGCCACATCCAACCTACCAAGAAATGAGCAAGACTTTTAAGCATCCATAACATTTTTTACCATCAACACTGATATTCTTTTTTTCACCAGTGATGAATACCTAGGCTGGTCTGTAGGCAAGGGGAAAAAATCAAACATATAGACTAAATGAAACTTAAACAAAAAAACTAATTACCCAGACATAGCAATTAACCCGAGTGTTTAACCTTGCAATATTTTTTTTGCTTCAGTCGTAATTGGACGACATCTATGTTGAGGCATGTTAAAAAAATTAAATTGCTCCATACAGCACTGTACTTAATAGATTAATCTAATGAAATTATCATTAGCATGACTGTACTTATTGGAATAAAATCTAATGAAATGCTCATTGGTAGACTTACCACGGGTCTAGTTTGTTAGGACCTCCTTGTAGACGATGTTCTTGGTATATGTCCCACAATCTACGGTAGGGTTCTTTCTTACACCCTTCCACAACTTTTTCCTCCCATCAACAGCTGGTTTTGCAAGAATCTTTATGTTCGATCGGGCTGTCGCTCTAGATAGAGCAACATATAGTTGACCATGAGAGAACACTGGTTCAAGTAAATATACACCAACATTGGGAATAGTCTGATAAGGTGTTTTTCTACAGCAGTACAAAGACACATTCTAGAGGTAACAAGAGGACCACAGTTGCATCTAAAAAAGACCATTTAAGCAAGACACTCATGTCGAGGGTCAAGAGGGTCAGAGTTGAGACTATCATATAGAGTAGTAGTGGATGCAGTGGAGGCACATCTAAGAGTGCAATTACAACTAACTTGGATGAATATTTTGGTGGCCATAAGTCACCAATCAATAACTGTACTATGGACATGGAAATTGTTGCTGGGAAGTTTCAGCAAATAGAATGAGACCCTTGTCCTACCATAGCTCTATAGCACAGATCGAACATAGCAGTATGAACAAAATTAATAAAAATACATAAATAGTGGTACATGCAGTTCTCAAAGATTAAGTTGAGATACAAAAATAAAAAATAGCACATAGCAGTATAGCACAGATCAATCAAATAGAGCTAAGTATTAAGAGAGGAATAGAGAAAGCATGAAGCAACTAACCAAATCTTTGTAGGACTTCTTTTTAGGTGGTCTAGTGCAGATGTTCTGGACCTGCACAAACACCACAAGATCAAAGAGTATATATAAGAATGGATGAAGGCTTATTATTTTCATTATACATAGAAACATGAAATATTCATAGGACCTCATGTTGTTTCTGGAACTGTGAGCATGCACCTACTAAAGTGAACTGGAAAACATACAATTACCTGAACCTAACACACAACCTTATGCTTAAACATATTCAATATCCACTTCCACTAAATTGATTAACCCTCTACAGTTGAAGCACATGATTACAACTAAGATAGTTAAGTTTCAAATGTTAGCGATATTAGTACTATCGTGAATTGTAAGCAATTAGTTGTAGTTGTAGCTGTCATCCGAATGCTCTTGCAGCTCCAAGTTTATGGCTTCATTATGTCATTTTCTACTGGAGCTTCATGAGTTTAATTTTCCTTTGTAGAAAATGGACCAGGAAATTGGCCCACTTTTAGACCAAAGTTGCTTATATGACAGAACCTATTTCTGTAGAAACAGTCAGGCAAAAGTTTTGTGCTGTGGTAAGTGTTGCCAGCTGTTGACCTGACTGAAGAGCCCCCCTCTTTTATTTGTATGGCGAAGTTCTAACACCAGGTACATGACTGTTCATTAGACTAAACATGCAAAAAAATCAGGTTTCATACGGTTTAACGTAGTATGCCTTATTCTAGGTAGTCTATCATCTAGAACATTGGATACAAAGATAAAGGAGACAACCATAAGGCATGTACACACCCTAGAAAAGGCCCAGAGGACATGAGCCCCAGCTGTGTATCATAGGGCTCCATCCTTTCTACTCTCTGGTGTCAATTGGAATGAAGAAAATCCAAAGGCATATTGTGCCTTCTTTTCTATACTGTGCTCTAAGTTCAATGCATTGTGGTTCCAGATGACAAGGAAACAAAATTATTCAAAACTTACACTTAGCATTCTAGAATTCAGTTCATGCATATATCAGTGAAAGACTAAAATACAGTTTTGGGTCATGCTCCTGCTCCTTCTCGAATCATGCAGGAGAATAGAGGCTGGATCCAAGTATAGAGGCTGTACTCCGTTGTATTATTAAGGTAGAGAAAAAAGAGAAAAATAGGCCAAGAATAGAGGCTGGATCCAAGTATAAAAACCAACTTGCTGCCAAAAATGATAAATTGACCTTATTCCAGTACTCAGAAGAATATCTAATACAAAAAATAAACAACAGAATCTCAAGGTGCTACAAGGCTGATTGTGAAATAAGTTTAGTAACAGAAGCAAATGAAAAATCAGTTGATGTGTACACCTATAACTGAAACAGGAGATTAAAGAAAACTGGTGAAGAAATTATGGAGGTTTCAGCTACAACAATGTGTGCTTGAAAAAAGTAGTGCATAAAAAGCAGTAGCGGAGTCGGAGAGACCAACCCCTCCCAAGTAACTCCCTGAGACCAGAACCAGAGCCACGCAACGCGGAGCTGTAGTTCGCCACCAGAGACCCATCGCTACGGCACAACCCCGACACAAATGAAGGCGCGGTGATGAATCCCTGGTCGGAAACCGAGTGCCAAAACGCGCATGCGCAGGAGCGAAGCCGCAACACGGATCAGAGGTGGAGGGCAGGCATTCGGAGCTCACCTCGGCAGGCGGGCAGTTGGGAGACTTGAGTGTTCTCGGGTATACAAAAATCTGATCATAAACCTTGCTTCCAAACAAACAAGCCTTCAAAATTCATCCATGGCAATTAAACATTTTCTCCCCAAATTAGTCTCAAGACTAACGGAAATGCCATGTTGGAAGCTTCGAAATTGCAATGATAAATTTTTGCATATATGGTGAATCCAACAAGACCAAAATAATGCACAGAATACAATAAAATAATGTTGTATGCAATAGGAGTGCATGATCAAAACAATACCTCATTTCACACTTTCCATCTTATATCTGTGCAGCTACGTACACTGGTATCAGGCATCTCCATGTAGCGCCACCTAGCAAAATACTTTCAGACTGGTGCTTTCGCATGCCCCGAGAAGCTCTCTTGTAATTGTAACCACAAAGATCTTCACTTATGCAAGCGGCAAGCCACCAAGTAGCCTATTATAAGAGGCAATATTTGGTATAAATTCTAAATCAAGCATTTCATCCAACACAGCCTCCCATTTCTTTCTTTTTCCATGCCTCCC
The DNA here is from genome assembly GCA_029449295.1 of Zea luxurians. NCBI lineage: Eukaryota > Viridiplantae > Streptophyta > Magnoliopsida > Poales > Poaceae > Zea > Zea luxurians. The sequence goes on along the minus strand of JAOPSE010000013.1, from coordinate 60,951,962 downwards.
AAATCCCTGCACCATCATACGATAAGTTTCACTGTCAGCCTCAAAACCCTTCTCCTTAGAGCATTTCCAAGAGGGACTTCTATAATTGGGGCCTAAAAAATTAGGAACTGATTTCTAGGGATTAGGACCCAACATCTTTTTACTCCAACAGCTACTCCTAAAACCAAATAGTTAATATATGTTAGCATCTAGTTTAAGAGAACAAACATAGAAGAACATTCTCAAACTCTCACCACAATGCAACAAAATTTATGGAACAGGAACAACCAAAGTATTCTCATCAACCCAAGATACTACTCCCTCCATCCATAATTCCCAATAGATAAGGACTCCTGAGAATTTTAGGAAAAAATAAGTGTACCAAGGGACTCCAGATAGGGAGGACATGCTGAACGGATCATCTGCAACCAAAGTTATCCCCAAAATAACTTATGACCGCAATGATACAACCTAAAGAAGATAGAGTACCTAACCAAGGAAGATCAAAACAAAGCGTGATGAACCAAAAACACACTTCCTTCAATGCATCTTATTCCACATCATGGTATCAACAGAAAGTAGGACCCTGGCCCTCAGTTCCATGCATCATTAGGGTAGACTAAACAAAATCAGTGAGTTAACAGAACATGTTCATCATCTCTAAGCATCACAGTGTAGATTGCATATATAATACTATTTGTGCAGTTATAAAAGCACAAATTCAGTGGCTATGCAAAGCAGGGCGCTCAGCTCCATGTATCATAAGGCACTAAAGCACCAAAGAGGTCAGTACAAGAAGCAATAAACATGTGATCTGGACATTTTTCTCATCTACCTGCAAGTTCCTTGTCATTTTAATTCAAGAACTAAATTAATGAAGTTGTCAATGAGAATAAAACTGCACATCATTTTTGTTATTTCACAAGGCAAATGAAAATAAGATAATCATAAAGCTATATATATATCTAGAAATGTACAACATACTACAGTTCAGTGTTCGCTCGAATTGCAACGCCGAACCTGTAGCGGTGGCGGCCGTTATGGTGGCAACATCGCCTGGGATCCTGACATTGACGATCGACCGACCGACCCCATGTCAGCCGCCAGGTGCTCACGCTCAGTGCCCAGGGCCTTAGTGGCATCCACGCACCGCACGCCCACCATTCGCATATGCACACAAAACTGTCAAAATAAGCAGGGAGAACCCTGATATGGAGGACATGCCACAATACATTAGACACCAGATCAAATGTCAGCGTTTGACAAGAACATCTCACAGTGGTGCATAGCATCTGTTGGAACTTGCTCTCAGTTGCAAGGGGATCCAACAAGGGTGAACAGTGATGTCAACAGGGCACTCGCGCTAGATGGCAAAAGCTCTGTTAATCTGGCCTCTCACGGGCACTGTGCAGGGGTATTTATAGGTACCTGAGTGCGCAGCACCTCGAGCTAAGGACGCATGTGCCCTCAGCTACCTAGATTATCCCTAGAATATTCCCATAAAGCGGGGTTACAGACCGTAATTACAGGAATGCTTTTACAAATTAGGCCCGTAACGCACGGCAGCCAAGCGGGGCCCGTTACAATGGGCCGGATTGCACGTGGGCCTCCGAGCTGGACGAGGCCGCACCGTGGGATGCCCTTCGCCGCCAGTCTTCATCTGGTGCGGAAGAAGCGAAGGGTGTCCCTGCCTGTTTTGTTTCTGTTAGTTCAGCTGCTGCAGCGAAGGCTTCGAGCGAAGGGTGGCGCCTTTGCCTTCGCCCCAACATTTGCCCTCCGAGGGACCAGTTCGACAAAGTCACCTGGTGCCGAAGACGTCGTTAGATGGCGGAGACGCTGCCCTCGCTCGAAGTGGTTCCGCGGGGGTTTTTGATATGACCGTTGATTGACGGCGTACTGTTGGATTGCGGGTTTCCCGAAGTGCCGCGCCCTGTTGGATTGCGGGTTTCCCGAAGAGCCGCGCCCTGTCTATAAAAGGGGGCGGGGCTCGGCGCTTTTTGAACTTCACCTTCCGCGCTCCGCGAAAACCCTAGCCACCCTTTCCGCCGTCTTGCTGCTCGTCTGCCCGCCGTGCGCTTGTTCGTCGGAGATCTGGCTCGAGTGAAGTAGACCGCCCGCCGCCGCCGACGGTACGTAGCGATGCCGTCCTCGTCTTCTTCCGCTGCCGCTACACCGCCGGCCATTCCCTCGCCGCCAGCCGCCGCCTCGTCTGAGGAGACGCTGAGTAGTTTAATGGCGGAGGAGTTGCGCGCCGGCGATTCTGTTGATTTTGGCGTATCGCGGATGTCGTCGGCCCGCGTGCAAGATATGCAGCGGTTGGGTTACTTCGGCGGCGGAGTTGGTCGAGTCCCGGGGACGGAGGAAGTCCCCGAGCCAGAGGGCGAGTTGGTCGTTTTCGAGGCGTTCTTCGCCACCGGACTCCGCTTGCCTGCGCACCGATTTGTTGGCGAAGTCCTGCGCAGGTTCAACATTCAAATACATCAGCTGACACCGAATGCCATAGTGGCTCTGTCGAAGTATGTCTGGGCGACGACTTCGTACGGCGGACAGCCATCGGTGGAAGTTTTTGCGAAGTATTATTGTTTGCATTGGCAGAAGAGGATGATTGGAGGCGAAGTTGCTCAGTTTGGATCCTGCACATTCACGCCGAAGACCGGCAAAACCACGATGCAGGTAGTCGAGTTGGTTCCTTGCGCCCGCAACAAGTGGGGCAACTGGAATGAATTTTGGTTTTACGTCGCTGAGGGTACCGTCGAAGGCCATGAGGGACTCCCCGTGTCCGCGATGTGTTCTCATTTTTACTCAGCGTACCCGCCCTTTGAAGTGGCGGAGGGGGATGAGGACGAAGGGGCTCTTCGGTGCGCCGCCGGCCTGAGCAGTGGGCGCGACTTGGTTGAAGAATTTGTGGCGTACGGGGTGTGGCCATTGGCGCATGGCTGGGCGTTGGGCGAAGTATGCCCTCGCCAGATGCCTTTTCATGGTGGAAGGGTGGTGCGGAGTCCCGCCTTCGCCCTGAATCTGCAAAACCGCGATCCGGCCGCCGTTGTGCATGAGGCGGAGGATGGGGCGGTGCGGCTTGTTGGACGCTACGTGCCGAGGACAGAGGGCCAGCGCAGCTGGGATATCCGCGGGTCGAATGACCGCTTGAACAGGGTTTTTGAATTAAATCAATTGCCATATGACGGCTACCTTGGTCAAGACGATGTGGACCGCCGTGGGAAGAAACCGGCGGTGGAGACCGGAGACGACCCTGCGCCGGCGGCCGCCCCATCCTCTAAAAAGAGAAAATTAGGTACTGCTATGGGAGGACTTGGGGTTTCTGATCGTTTTGCTAGAGAGTTGATGAGGACGTGCGCGGCCCCGGGGGAAAGGATGTCTTCGCCCGAGCTCCGGGAGTCTTCGGCTCGGATGCTGAGGGTTACCGGGGGTTGCTGGCCTAGGAATGTTCCTGTCCCCCGCGCGGCTGGCGAGGACTTTTTTACATCTCGCATGGTTCGTGAATGGAGGGTATTTCCTTACGGGCGGAATATTGCTGCTGTTGTGTCAGCAGTGATGGACAAGGATTGCCAGGGAGCTGCACAGAAGCGCCAGGCGGCTGTCAGGCTCGTTGAAGCCAGGCCGAAGAGGCAGTGGGGGGCTGCGAAGGCTGCGGCCCCCGGCGGAGGCCGGCCGCCGCTGGCGGCGAAGTCGGGCGTCCCTGCATCTAGCAAGGCGCCGGAGGCAACGGCAGGCGCCGGAGGCTCGAAATCGGCGAAGGCGGTGCCGCCGTCCAGCGGAGTGGCGGAGGTCGCGAAGGCGGCCCGAGCGTTGCCGTTGGCGGGCAAACGTGTCGCCGACTTCGTCACCGATATTGGTGTGGACGACTATCTCGGTGGTAAGTTGTTGGCTTGGCTTTCTTTTTTTTTCTTTTCTTTTTTTTTGATTGGTTCGTTGGTACGTTGCAGGGTTGGGTGAAGGCCAACTTGCTATGGTTGCGCCTGCCACGGCGACCACGACGGCTACCGCAGTGCCGAAGGCGAAGGGCGGGGCTCTTAGCGCCGGAGGCGAGGCGTCGGCCCTCGCGGTTGTCATGGATGAGGCGGACGCTGCGTCCCGCCGGCTGACGGAGGTGACGGAGGCGCTACGTCAGGTCCGCTGAGTTGGACTTCGTCCCTTTTTTTTCTCGGCTTGCTGGGGCCGCGGTCTTACGATTGCTCTGCAGGTAGCTGACTTCGCCAGCCGCACTGCGTCGGGGGCCCTCACGGCAGCTGTGGCTGCCGAAGTCGAAAGACTTCGGACACAACATGCTGACGCCATCCATGAAAAATCGGCCGCCGACAGCAAGTGTCGCAAGCTGGCGGACAAGGTGGCCACACTGGAGGACGAGAAGGCCGCCCTCCGGCGCCAGCTGGCTTGGGATAGGAGGGAGACCAACGAGGCCCTTGTCAAGGCGCAGGCTGCGCAGGCGGAGGCCAACCTGGCACGGGCGGAGGGCAATCTTGCTAGGGAGCGCGCCGAGCAGCTGCAGGAGCGGCTCACCGCCCTGGAGAGCCGCGTGAAGGGGCCGAGGCCGCGTCACGAGCGGAGGCAGAGCGGACGCGCCAACTGCTTGTAGATACATACCGTGGCCTGGGCGCGGGGACCGGTGAATTCGAAGTGCCGGACCGAGAGCCCGGACTTTGGTGCCTGGAGTGGGTGCAGGAGGAGTTGCAGGCGCTCCCCACTGTCGTGGAGGGGTTTATGGCGTATGCCTCCCTGGTCACCTGCGAGGGGGCAATGAACGCGCTCTCCCGCGAAGGGTGCCGGCACTTCGAGGTCTTCGACCAAGTCGAAGAAGATTTTGAGCAAGATATCTTCAAGGTTGAGGACCCCGTAGTGAAGGAATCCGCTGGAGCTATCTTCGACCGGCTGTGGGGTCCACACGGTCGCGAGGTGGTCAGCCGAGACGGCGAGGGCTCAGGTAACGTTTTCGCTTGTTTGGTATTTGTTGGATGTGGGCTGTGTGTGTGTTTGATGAATTTTGTGTGTTTTGGCTTAGGCGGCGCGTGGCGAGAGGGTCGACGACTTCGGGGCGCTGAACAGCATGCTGAATGACCCGGAGTCGACCCCGGCGGAGGCCGTGTCTGGGGTCGCCCTGGAGCCGACCCCGGACACTGCGGGGGACGCGTCGGGTGCCCCCGCATCTGCTGCGGCCGGCGAAGACCTGCCCCCAAAGGTCGCCGAAGGCGCGCCTGATGCTTCCGCAGCTGCCGCGCCGAGTGCTGAAGATCCCGCAGCGGTAGCGGCGGAGATAACAGCGGAAGCAACGGCGGAGCCAACGGCGGAGGCTCCCGCAATGTCAGGGCCGTCGCAGGTGGCGTAGTGGGTGTAGAGGGTTGGGGGAATTTGTACATGTTACTGAATTTTGGTTGCTGCGCAGGTTCAAGATTTTGGGCCTGCGCACACAACCGCTACTACTAAATTTTTGGCGGCTTCGACCGCGGAAGATGGTAATGAACGTGGTGGGTCTGCATCTGAGTTTTTTGATTGTGCTGACTCTGGGAGCTCGATTGAGTGGACTGAGGAGTCGTCGGAGGACTTGGACTACTTCGCGGCCTTGGATGTGGCTGCGGTGGAGGCTCCGCCGCACGCCACGGACGCAGGGGATGTGCCAGGTCCTAGCACCGGGCGACGGCGACGAAGGGCAGTTGCGAAATGTAGAGTTAGTGGGGCGGAGGGGGCTCGGCTTCGTGTGAGTGGGGCTGGCCGGCAGGAACTGTTGTCTTTGCCGGCCGCCGAGAATACAGGTGAAGGGGAACTGCGAAGTCTTTTTGCGGGTGAGGAGCTTAGGATAATGTTATTTAATTATAGGGAGATGGGAATTATTCCTAAGGTTGAGCCGATGTAGAGTGTGGTGCCCTCGCTTGTATATGTAGAGGCTTGTATGATGAAATTGTGTGCCCTCGCTTGCATATGTGTGCGAAGGCGTTGTGTACTTTGTCTGGTTTGTTTTGTTGTGCTGTGTTGGTGTGATTAAAGTTGGTCTTGGCGTGGACGGTTTGATGTTGTCGTTTCTGCCTTTGTTGTGCTAGTCCGGTTGCACCCTTAGGTGTCTTCTGCGCGGATAGTCTTCGCGATAGACTTCGATTTTTTCGCACTTGTTGTGCTAATCCGGCTGCACCCTTAGGCGACTTCTGCGCGGATAGTCTTCGCGATAGACTTCGATTTTTTCGCACTTGTTGTGCTAATCCGGCTGCACCCTTAGGCGACTTCTGCACGGATAGTCTTCGCGATAGACTTCGATTTTTCCGCACTTGTTGTGCTAATCCGGCTGCACCCTTAGGCGACTTCTGCATGGATAGTCTTCGCGATAGACTTCGATTTTTTCGCACTTGTTGTGCTAATCCGGCTGCACCCTTAGGCGACTTCTGCGCGGATAGTCTTTGCGATAGACTTCGATTTTTTCGCACTTGTTGTGCTAATCCGGCTGCACCCTTAGGCGACTTCTGCACGGATTTGTCGCACGCAAGGGTGGCTAGCGCTTAGCCTCGCGGTGACCTCGTGTTGGTCGAATGTCGAAGACCGTCGTCGCGGTCTTTTTCGACGCATGTTTTTGCGGGGGATTTTTCACACATATATTACATGGCTCCGCCTCGTTAAAAACCTCACCCCCCGGGAGGAAAAGAGTGCGGGCCGGTACAAGATTGTTTTTGCGAATTACAAGGGCGAAGACAGCCCTGAGGAATCAAACAAAAAATTTGCGGAGGTTGTCGATGTTCCAGGAGTGCTCCAGGTCCTCGCCGTTTGGCGTTGTGAGCCTGTAAGCATTGGGGGAAGCTTTTGTCTTGACTATGAAGGGGCCCTCCCACCTGGGCTCCAGCTTGCCCTTGGACTCCGTCCGAGCTGTTCGAACGAGTACGAGGTCCCCCTCGCTGAACTCCCTCGGGATGACTGAGTGGTCGCGCCATGCTTTGGTCTGGGCTTGGTATTTGTTCAGGGTCTGTAGGGCGAAGACTCGGTCTCCGTCGATGAGATCCTTTGAAGTTGGCTCGTCCACATCGGGGACGGCTGACGGAACTGTTCGCGGGGACCCGTGCTTTATTTCTTGCGGGGTCATGGCCTCCGATCCGTATAGAAGGCGGAAGGGAGTAAACCCGGTCGCCCTGCACTCAGTCATGTTTAGTGCCCAGACTGCCTCAGGTAACAAATTGGTCCATCTGCCCTTTTTTTCATCAAGGAGCATTTTCTTGATAGCTGTGAAGATTTTCCCGTTGGCGCGCTCCACGACCCCATTGGACTGCGGATGATAGACTGAGGCGAAGGCGAGCTTGGTGCCAATGGAGAAACAAAAATCCTTGAAGTCTTGGTTGTCAAACTGCTTGCCGTTGTCGACTGTTAGTTCGGACGGTACTCCGAAGCGGCAAACGATGTTCTGCCAGAAGAATTTTTGGGCAGTCTTTGATGTTATTGTAGAAACAGCCCGCGCCTCGATCCATTTGGTGAAGTACTCGACCGCGACGAAGGCGAACTTAAGGTTCCCCTGAGCGGTGGGCAGGGGTCCGACAATGTCGAGGCCCCAGCGCTGGAGAGGCCATGTATGGGCGATCAGCTTTGTATACTACGAGGGGCCACCTGACCGAGGAGAAAACTTCTGGCAGGCTTCGCAGGACTGTGTGACCCGATTTGCGGCGCAGATCATTGCGGGCCAGTAAAAGCCCTGGCGGATCACCTTAGCAGCTAGGGCCCTCAGCCCTGCGTGTGAGCCGCACGTGCCACTGTGGACTTCACGTAGAATCTGCATGCCTTCGGCTTCGGTGACGCACTTAAGCATTGGCTGACTGACTCCTTTTTTGTAGAGTTGGCCTTCAATCAGTGCGAAGTCTCGGCTTCGATGTCTGAGACGCTTGGCCTCACTGATGTCGGCTGGATGATAATACCCCTGCAGGAACAGGGTTATGGGTGCCCGCCAGTCTTCGGTCATGATAAGGTTGACTGTGCGGTGGCCCTCGCTGTCATTGGTTATTTGGAGCCCTTCAGGGCTCCGGACTGCTGGCGTGCCGATGACATGAAAGAACACGTCGGAGGGCAGAGTTTCGCCCCTGGCGGCGGCCTTGGCCAATGCGTCGGCCTCCACATTCTTGGCCCGATCCACATGCTGCAAGGTGAACCCCTTGAACTGCCTCTCGAGGCTTCGGATGGCCGCAAGGTACTGCATGAGCGCGGGGTCCTTGGCTGCATAGTCTTTCTCGACTTGGCCGGCAACTACCTTGGAGTCTGTTTTGATGATGCAGGTGGTGACTCCGAGGGCCCTTAGCTTGCGGAGGCCGAGGATGACTGCTTCGTATTCTGCTATATTATTTGTGCATCTGTCGGATTCCAGATTGAAGCTGAGTCGTGCTGCATATCTGTGCTTGACCCCGACTGGTGAGGTGATGACTGCAGCGACGCCTGCCCCCGCATGGCACCATGCGCCGTCGCAATGGATCGTCCAAGTCTTCTCTGCGGACGGATCTGGCTGTGTTGTTGGCCTAGTCCAGTCGACGACGAAGTCTGCCAGGACTTGAGACTTGATAGCTGTCCTGGGCTCGAAGCAGATGTGGTAGCCGGAGAGTTCGGCCGCCCACTTGGCAATCCTCACCGACGCCTCCGGGTTTCTGAATAATTCGCCGAGCCCCCTGTTTGAGGTGACTCGGACCTTGAATGCTTCGAAGTAATGGTGCAGTTTGCGCGACGACATGACGACTGCGTAGGCAATCTTCTCTAGCTCTGTCATGTTGCACTTGGACGGTGTCAGCACTTCGGAGACATAATACACGGGGCACTGCCGGACCACGCCCTCGACAGTCTGCTCCTGCACTAGTGCCGCGCTTACCGCATGTGGCGAAGCCGCGACGTAGAGCAGCAGGGGGAGCGAGGGGTCGGGGCTGGTAAGGACGGCCAACTCTGTTAGGTACTGTTTTAATGAGGCGAAGGCCGCCGCCTGCTCTGGTCCCCAGGCGAAGTCTTTTGCACCACGGAGTGTCTTGAGGAAGGGGAGACTTCGCTCGGCGGACCTGGAGATGAATCTGTTGAGAGCGGCCAACCTGCCTGTCAGGCGCTGGACGTCCCTGACGGACTACGGAGGCATCATGTCCAAGATGGCCTGAATCTTGGTTGGGTTGGCCTCGATGCCGCGGTGTGATACCAGGTAGCCCAATATTTTGCCTTGGCGAACGCCGAAGACGCACTTTTCCGGGTTTAGGCAGAGTTGTGCGTCTCGCATGTTCGCGAATGTTTCGGCGAGGTCGGCGAGGTGGTCCTCCTTGCTCTTGCTGGCGACGACAATGTAGTCTACATATGTGAATATGTTTCTGCCAACCTGCCCTTCGAGCACTGTTTTGGTAAGCCTGGAGAAGGTGGACCCGGCGTTCTTGAGTCCCTCCGGCATTCTGATGAAGCAATATGTGCCGAAGGGTGTTATAAAGCTGGTGCTAGCCTTGTCTTCTTCCTTCATGTATATCTGGTGGTAACCGGAGAAGCAATCGAGGAGGGACATGACCTCGCATCCGGCCGCGCTATCGACTATTTTGTCGATCCGCGGCAACGGGAAATTGTCCTTTGGGCAGGCTTTATTGAGACTGGTGAAGTCGATGCACATTCGCCACTTCCCGCTCTTTTTCTGCACCATCACGACATTAGAGAGCCATGTGGGGTAAGCCACCGGCTCGATGAATTTGGCCTCCAGGAGGCGGTGCACCTCTGCCTTGGCGGCCTCTGTCTTTTCGTCGGACATCTTGCGAAGCCGCTGCTTTTTCGGCCGTACCGAAGGGTCGATTCCCAGACTGTGCTCAATTATTGAACGGCTGACCCCGACCAGATCGAGGGCCGACCAGGCGAAGACATCTTTGTTCTTGGACAGGCAGCAGAGGAGCTTTTCTTCTTCATGCGAAGTAAGGTCTTCGCTGATAATGACTGTCTGCCTGGGCGTGGCCTGGTCGAGGGGGACAGTCTTGGTCCCGTCGTGGCTCTGCAGCTGCGCCTTGTTGTGTTGCTTATTGGTTGGGCTGGCAGGCGCGGGGACCTCGCGTTGGGCCGTGAGGCAGTGCACGTTTCTTTGACCGGGCACGAAGTCCCGCTCTATGTTACGCGCAGTCTGTTGATTGCCGAAGACTGTGATGACGCCTAACGGACCTGGTATCTTCATACATAGGTACAGTCCGTGAATGGCTGCTTCGAACTTATTGATGGAGCCCCGGCCCATGATGGCATTGTAAGGATATACCATGTCCACAATGTCAAAGGTTATATGCTCGCTTCGGGCATTGGGTGCTACACCGAAGGAGAGAGGCAGCTCTATTTTGCCGACGGGGAAGGTGCCTTTGCCGCCGAAGCCATACAACGGGTTGTCCGAAGGCTTAAGCAGGCTGTGGCTTATGCCCATGCGATCGAAGGCGTGGAGGAAGATGATGTCCGCCTGACTGCCGTTGTCGACGAGGACCTTGTGCAGGTCCCAGCCTGCCACGCTGCAATTGATAACCATGGCGTCGTAGTGGGGGGCGCTGCGCAAGTCGACGTCCCGTGCGTCGAAGGTAAGCGGTATGTGGGACCACTTTGTCTGCACGACTGGGCCCGTGACGGCGACATGGTTGATGCTGCGGTAGTGGTCCCGCTTCTGCCGCTTGGTGTCGAAGTCGGTGCTGGACCCCCCAGTTATCATGTGGATGACTCCGCGATATGGTTGATCGGCGAAGTCTTCCTGCTTTGGGGCATGGGGGATGTTTTGATGTTGCTGGTGTGGTGGTGGGGGTGGAGGAGGTACGATTTGTACTTCCTGATGGTGTTGGTAAACGTGGTGCGGTGGATGCGGGGCGGGAGCGTGGATATATGGTGGAGGGGGTTGCTGGTAATTGTGCGCGACAATTCTGGGGTTGTCGGCTGGCTGCGCCCGTGCCATTCTGTCTCTGGTAGCCTTCGTTTCGGGGCAGTCTTTGGTTTGGTGGGCGCAGTCTTCGCCATGGAAGAGGCAGTAGAATCGGCGCGGCGGCTGCGCACGCCCTCGGCCCCTGCCACGAGTGCCATTTCCGCGGCCCTGGGGGGGATATTCCTGGCGACGAGGGGGTCAGCAGCGGGATGCTGGTTGGTGATGTTGTGCACTTGCTGCTGATTGCGGCCGTCTCGACCGGAGTCTGGCTGCAGAGTCCTTGTCCACGTGCGGCTGGACTGTGGAGCATCTTTTGGCTTCCTTTGGGATTCAATCTTGCGCTGGTGGAGCTCTTCGGATCTGGCGTACTTTTCAAACAGCTGATATAACTCTTGGAGGTTCTTTGGCGGATCTCTGATGCAGTGGCTGTAAAGGACGCCGGCGCGAAGGCCACTGATAGCATAGTGGATGGCAATCTGGTCATCGACTGAGGGCAGCTGTGACTTGAGTGTTAGAAATTTGTGGTAATACTCCCTCAGGGTCTCCTTTTCTAGCTGCTTGCAGAGCGAAAGTTCGGCCAGGGCATCGATATCTGGGCGGTACCCTTGGAAGTTGAGCAGGAACTTGTCTCGGAGACTTCTCCAGGAATCAATGGACATCGGAGGCAACCTGGTGAACCAGGTGAGTGCGGGGCCCTCGAGGGCGATGATGAAAGACTTCGCCATTGTGGCGTCGTCCCCCCCGGACGATGCAACGGCGACCTGATAACTCATTATGTATTGAGCCGGGTCGGTGCTACCGTTGTACTTGGGATAGGTCCCTGCCCGGAAGTTAGCCGGCCACGGCGTCACTTGCAGGTGTGGCGCCAGGGGACTTCGCTCATCGAGATAGTTGACCCCTTGGAATGGCGCGGCGTGCGGGAAGGTGTGGTCGCGTTGGGGGAAACGCGGGTCCTCCGGTTGCGCGCGGTGTTGCAGGGGTGGCCCATGGTGCAGGCCGGGGTGGCCTTCGCGCGTGTCTTCGAGTTGTGCGCGTTGCTGGAGGGGTGACTCGTGCTGCAGGCCGAGGTGGCCTTCGCGCTGCATCAGCGCAATCTCCCGCTCGAGTTCCTGGGCCTTGTGCTCTTCGTCGCGTATCATTTGCCGCACTTTGGCTAGTGCGGACACACGCTGGCACTTGGCCTCCAGTATCTCCTTCTGCCTCTGGAGATTGCGGTTCTTGAGGCGCAGGGCGCGCAGCTGTAGCTGTTCTTCTGCTGAGACGCCGAGGATTTCACCGTCCTCGGCGAGTTCCGCGCCCTCCGGTGGTGCGAAGCCTGAGGGTGGCTGCGGTTGTCCCTCAGGGTCGCAGGTGCGGAGGGTGTCGTCTTCGCATGCGCGAGGGACATCGTCTTCAGTGGCCTCTTGGTGGGTGGATTGGGTGAGGGCGAGGGCCTTGCCCTTTCTTGCGGCGAGCAGTGCTGCCTTCGCAGCCTCGTCAGCCTTCGGGTTAGCTCTCTTGGGTGCCATCGTGGGTGGTTTTCTCGTAGCACGAACGGTGGGCGCCAAATGTTGGAACTTGCTCTCAGTTGCAAGGGGATCCAACAAGGGTGAACAGTGATGTCAACAGGGCACTCGCGCTAGATGGCAAAAGCTCTGTTAATCTGGCCTCTCACGGGCACTGTGCAGGGGTATTTATAGGTACCTGAGTGCGCAGCACCTCGAGCTAAGGACGCATGTGCCCTCAGCTACCTAGATTATCCCTAGAATATTCCCATAAAGCGGGGTTACAGACCGTAATTACAGGAATGCTTTTACAAATTAGGCCCGTAACGCACGGCAGCCAAGCGGGGCCCGTTACAATGGGCCGGATTGCACGTGGGCCTCCGAGCTGGACGAGGCCGCACCGTGGGATGCCCTTCGCCGCCAGTCTTCGTCTGGTGCGGAAGAAGCGAAGGGTGTCCCTGCCTGTTTTGTTTCTGTTAGTTCAGCTGCTGCAGCGAAGGCTTCGAGCGAAGGGTGGCGCCTTTGCCTTCGCCCCAACAGCATCGATTGAAAAGTTCATCAGAAACAAGCACTTACTGCTTCTATGTTGAGAGTGGGAGTAAGTAACATATACATACGAAGACCAGGGTGTGTCTCCTCTGCCACATCGTCGTTCTAAAACTTGACCATCCAGAAAAACTACGCGCTGCCCTTGGACACCCCGCCGCGGTCTGCCTATAAATGACCACCACAAATTTTCCTGACCAAATCAGCTCAAAAGTAGTCAGATCAGGCGGTGGGGGACAAGATCTAGTGTGAGTAATAAGACTCAATTAATTATAGTTTCTGTTGCTATCGATCATACTACTTCACAAAATTTTGATGCTATTGGACTACTTCACAAATTTAATAATGGCATTTATATTCAGGTTTATACAATACAAATGCAATTCCAAAATCATGCAGGACATCATCTATCATTTGATCTAAACCTCATAAGTAAATACAAATGGCCCTAAAATATTTACCTCAAAATATCTGTTGTTCCTTGGGGCCTGCATCCCACGATGTTCCACCCTCTAGGGAAACTGAAGAATCAAATGAGTAACATAAATAATTGATCAGTTTCTGCAAATTGGAGTGCTGCCATATTCTTCTCACCTACCCCAACCCCGCATTGACGCCTGATAGATTTGCTCATACTAATTACAAATCTCACAGAAGCAGCACAGGCAGTTGTGACTTGTGAGGTGTCCTCCCTAAGCTTCAGGTGCCTTCCTTGGATTGGTCGACAGAGTGGTCTTTCGGGATGTGATGCTAGTAATTCTTAGTTAGTATTGGAGTCAAGATGTTAGGATGCGCTTAGCTCAATTCTGAAACAATGGAGTTTTGTGCGATCCGATTCAAGAAACATTTTAGAAACCAAAAGGATATTTCAGGCAACCTTTCAGAAACCAAAAGAATATAGAATATAAAATAACTCATATCGTTCAGAATTTAACACTCTTTTAAAAACATTCCAACCAAACATGGATACAATAATAATGAACAAACACAATACGTCGATAAGTATCAACCGATCCCTTGCTAACTTTTAGCAGGAAGCTGTTTGTACTCACCTACTAATAGGTAGTTAGATAGTGATTTGAAGATGCATATGAATTATTAGCACATATTAGCAACTAAAAATCTGCTAATGAAACTAATAGCAGCCCTTTAGGTCCTTCAACAAATAATTAGCAGGTTTGTTTAGACTCACTCGTACAAATTTTAACTGCTAAATTTTAGTGCTAATGGATCTAGGCATGCCCTTACTGATAAGCGTGTGGTAGTAAAAGATTTTAGCTCTGAGTTTTGTTTGTTGCAGGACTTAACAGATCCATAGAGAACCATTGGGCAACCTTATTAGCTTCACCACTGCAAGACCGTGAGAGGAAGAGAGACGAGAGAGTTTTGGTACACTGACCATGAAGAGGTTGAGCTCCTCGCCTCCCTTGTGTGCTCCGCCTGCCGCCGACGCCATGGGCAGGGGCCTCACCGCTATCTACGCGTCGATGCGTGGGAGCTGGTCCACGGGGGTGGCGACATGTGCCTCGAGCAAGAGCTCTTACAGCGGTGCACCGCGATGGCCTCCTTCTCCCTCTCCCAGCCGGGGCCGACGGCCACGACGCCTGAGACAAAGCTAGGGTTCGAGGCCGCCCCAACCGCGGGGTCCATCGGCAACGCGTGGTCCATCAGATCAAGGGAGCGCTACCCCAAGGTGGTCGCCGCTGTTGGGATCAAGGGACGCATGTCCTCGAATCCGTACCTTGCACCGTCGATGGAAGCCGGTGGAACAGACTTGGAGGCAGTGTCGTCCTCGTCTCCACGGATACAACGTCGCTGCTTCGGGTCGTCCTCCCCATGGTTGCTCTCTTCCGGATCTAGTGGTGATGACGTCCCTGGCAAACAACAATGGCAGTTAGTAGGATTGGTAGGGGATGGCGGCGCCGATCTCGGATGGGGCAAGGGCTAGGGGGGACGCCATCAAGTCTCTCTTCCTCTCGGACGGGGCAGGGGAGGCGAGGTGTGGGTGGAGGTCTGTGGTCGGACGGGGAGATCCGTATGCGCGGTTCTGGCGAGAGCGCCGCAATCAACGCGGTGGAGGCGGGCGCACGACGAGTGCAGGCGGCGGCGCGCGGGGCGCGGATCTAGGAGGATTTGAGGTTGCGGATCCACAGCGCGGACGACTTTCCATTGCGGCGGCGGTGGGAGGAACGCCCGCGGATCTGTTGCGCGGCGGTGGGGAGGAGGGCCCGCGGATCCGCGTGGGGGAGGACCGCGTTGATTGCGGCGGCGGTGGGGATCTGCGGGCGTTGATTGGTGGCGGAGCGGTGTCGAGCGCTGTTGGCGGGGCGGGTGGGGAGGACGGTCGCGGCAGAACCGTGGTGCACGGCACTGTGGACGCCTACAATACCTTCATATAGAGTAGTAGAGATAAATATCCATACCCATTAGGGCTGCAGGAATGCACCAAGAATTGTTCCTGTTGATCAAAACTTATACAAATTAAAGTAGCAATTTGGGTAGAAACTATTCCAGTCTTCCATTCCGTTTGAACCGAACGGGCCCTTAATGAAGTTAATGGAGTGTTCATTCGCTAATCATTTTCGCACTAATCACTAGCCTAAACAACCACAAAGAGGCTGGACCGAGACATTTTGAAACCCATCTCCCTGGCATGGTTCCACCATTTGAGGTTTAAGCCGTTGGAGTAGAGAATCTCGTGCCATTTTCTCTAGCCCCGTCCAATGGATAGCCTGTGCAAAATAAACCGAAACTAAAGACCCGAACCAAATTAACTGGAACCAAAACTGAATTAACCTTTAGCAATTTTGGTTTCATGTTTCAGAACACCAAAACAGCCAAGGTAATTTTGGTTCTAGACCTCTAAAAACCAAAGAAACCAAAATATAGTAGACGTTCAATAGACCAATAAAATTTTAGGCATAGCTCAATACGCCCTTCTCAAATACTAAATATATAAGCAAACAACGCCTCCAAATCAATCCACCCTAACCCAATCCTCTATCCGCTCTTTTGCTAAACTTTAAAATTGTGTTATTTTGCTGCTTTTTTTTGCTAGACATCAGTGTCTTCAGTGATAACTGAGACCGAACCAAAAAAAGCAAAACTATTTTTTTCGGTTACGTTTATCATAGATGCATATTTTGCTTCTTGTTTTGTAGAAGACAAGTTTTCTAAGAACTAAGGAACATAATCGAATCGAACGGAAGAACTAAATGTCCAAGCCTGGCCGTGACCTTGCTCACTTTTTATACTGGTCGTGGGACTTGCAGGTCCAAAAGGAAATAATAATAATAACAACAGAGACTCGCAGAGAAGAAAAGGGATAGTGGGAGGAAGAAAGAATTTTTAGGCTATCCCAATGGCTTTCGCATGCAGGTATGTAAACACCCCGTGGTTGTCATCTGCGCAACAAAACAAGTGAAACCTTCTAGCAGCTCGCGGATACGCATAGAAAACCTCTCCCACGGAGGAGAGACACATACGTGTAGGAAACGATGACGCCTGCGTGAATTAGAACTTCTTTTTCCTCAATCTAATCTAGGCCAATAATAAATCTTCTAAACAAAACTTATGCACATAACTAAACAAGCATGCGCAGCTAAGGTTTTATCTAAATGTTATTATCTCTACTGTAAAAAGAGTTTTTCAATCTAAGTTACAATCCTACCAACTAGCCTATGAGCTAAGCTAAAAAAAATAGTAAGTTAACTGAAGTAAACAATATGTGGAAATTGAAAAGAAAGGCAGAGATCTAAACTCCCATTGATGTGCCATTATTTTTCGAACCGCGCAAGGTTCTAACCAATCCTCGGAGCCGAGCTCCTCTCCTTCTGCTCCATCCATGGCGCTGGCTCCCTTTCTCCAAAACTAGGGGCGGATTTGGGCCCCGGGCCACCTAGGTCGTGGCCCGGGGCGCAGCCCAAAAGTCTTCTTGTATATAAGCCTTTTCTCAACCAAAAAATCTAGCCCAAACTATATTTCAGCCCAAAAATATGGTCCAAAAGACCTCCTGCTTGCACCAATTGAGCCTGACGCTGACGACCTCCCTCAGTCGCTCAAGTCACGAGAACATATACTCCTATGTTGCCAGCGGCGCGGCCGCCTCCATTCAGTCCTCTATCGCTCTCCACGCCTTCAGGCTCTACGAATTCGGCAAGGGCACAAAGCAGCAACCTCCGAGGAGGCCGGGCGGGCTCTGACTCAGGCATCCGCCACCGCCAGTCCGGCCTCCACCTCCGCCAGTCCGCCTCTAGCGTCCCTGCAACCCTATAGCAATGACGTGCGTGGCCTGCACTGGCGCCGCGCCACCGCCTCTGCCATTACATGTTCTCCCAAACTATACAACTTCCTCAATTAGATTACCTTTCTTTTCTTATTCATAGGCGAGGACGGAGCGCCTCCTTGGCCAATGGGCAGCGACCACCTGAGCGGCGAGCGTTGTGTGCTGACTCCCTGCTGCCATGTGCCCATGGTTCTCCTCTATTATGAGTAATTATTTTCGAATGTCTGATTCTCTTTCCCTATCTACCACAGTTCCACTAGATTGTTTTAAATGTTACTACCCCTAAAGTGCGAAAAATTAAAAGACGAGTAATAAATCGTTATATTTGTAGAGTGGCCCGGGGCATTATTTTTACGGAGCTCCACCACTGTCCACAACCTCAGTACCCTAGGCTTCCTGGCGCACGTTGCCCTCTACTGGCGCTCGACACCCAATGCCCCTGCTCCTCTTCCATGGCAGCCGAACGAAGCTCCCTCCATGGACGCCCCTGTGCTGGATCTTCTCCTGGCGCCTAGCTCCGTTGGCCGCGCCCTGCTTTGAGCTCCGCCCTGTGCTCCCCACCACGCCGTTCGACCTCGCTAGGTCACGTGCGAGCACAAGCCTCAGGATGCGCCTGAGATCCACGAGCTCGCCTTCACCAGCTCGTGACCACTGCCCTTGTGTCGCTAGACGTCGTTCCCCTCTGCTTGGCCATCGCCATCCGCGCCCCAGCGCCTGGACTACGCTCGCCGAGCTCATCCTCATGTGCTCCTTTGACCTGCGTCCACACATGTGCAGCAGCAACCCCGGATCCCCTCCGCGTCGCGCGCTCTTGGACCCGTTCTGCAGCCCCGACCACGATGTCGAAAACCCCGGTGAGCCTCTCACTATCATCGCTGTCCCACATTCTCCATTTCGATGGAATGCCCAAATCTGTAACTGTCGTTTAATCACAGCCCTTGTCATCGTCGCGCCTCACACATCGCTCGTTCGAATATGTGGTTTGCAATCCTTGTGATTTGGTGGATGTTGTGCATGCGTGTGAATATGTATGTGTGAATTGAGTTGGTGGAAAAGAAATTAGAATCAAAAGGGATTCAGATGTTCTTGTGTTTTTAATTGTCTTTAAGAGTATATTTATGTGAAGGTTAAACTAGAAGGTCGGAAATGTGCGATGAATGCTCTTGGTCCCATGCATGCGAAGTGTGAGAGTGTTGGTGCATGCAGAATAAATTTATTATTCAAACAGTTAGTTGATAAGAGCAACTCCAACAGGGATCTTATATAGAATGGTATTTTAAAATAAAGGGCTTTCTCTAGAAAAAACACCTCCAACAGGAGCCTTATTTTGCAAAAATTTATCAAATCCTTTTAGGACCCAGCCCATCGGTCCTTAGTTTAGGACTCCAACCAACCGGCCCTATTCCATCTTCCCACGTCGACAGACTCGCCAGAAACTTTCAATCGAGTGATCCCTTCCACGCCGCCGCTACTATTCTTCTACTCTACAGCTTGCCGTTCGCCGGAGCGGATGAACGCCAGACCCTCTTCTCCTCCGCGTCCGCGGCCACTGGCCAGGAATCGTCGATCTGGGTTGGCTGCTGCTGTAGATGTGATCGGTGGGGTGCGAATGACGGCAGGTGCGACCCGTGCGTCATCTGATCTTGCGTTCAGGCGTCGAGTGACGGCTACCAATGGTGATTCTCGTTTATCGGTGGCGGCGACGACATACCAGTCCACTTCACCGGCGGCGGCTACGTATGAGGCATCTTTGCCAGTTGTGGATGACTACAGGTACCATTCTTTTTGTTTAGTGATTGTTCTCATTCTACCATCGTTTGCATTGACTGAACCATCATCCAATAGTTTGATGTATGGCCGTACAAATTATGACTGTATCTGAACTCCCGAGATTATCAAGATCATGACATTGTTATTTATAGCAGTATAAACTGCTAGACAGTGCAAGTGTTTTTCCATTTTCCCCAGTCTATGCCACTCAATTTCAATTGTTTTGCAGCACGATGCAATCTGGTTATTACACCAGTCTACTGAACCAAGACCCTGAAAATGTTTTCATTTTTGAGGAAAATATGGACAATGCAAATGAAGTCATGGCATCACCCGCATCAAATTGTTTGAATTCACAATCAAAATCTAGAGGTTGTTCTAAGAATTTTAATGAACCTGAAGACATTTTGTTGATATCAGCATATCTCAATATAAGTAAAGATGCAATTACTGGAAGAGATCAAAAGGATGGTAGATTTTGGGAGAGAGTTGAGAAGTACTTTCATGTCAATAAAACTTTTGAGACAGATCGCAGTTGGTCTTCGCTGAAACATCGATGGAGTATAATTCAGAAAGAGGTGAGTATTTTTCAAGGTTTCCATGACAGCATAGAAAGGAGGAATCAAAGCGGAAAAACAAGCAGTGATAAGGTAAATTACACTTGTATAAAAACTACTACTTTGAATTTTACATTTCATATGAAGTTTTTGAGTTTTGTTTCTCACTGTTGTGTATGTAGTTAGCTGAAGCAAATGCAATGTTCCATGAAATGAAAGGAAAGGCTTTTTCGCTGTTCCATGCATGGAACATTCTCAGGCATGAACCAAAGTGGACTGAAGATAAAGTATCCAAGGAAGGTCTAGGATGTAACAATGCCACTGGTGGAGCTCAGCCCAATGCTCAAAGGCCAACAGGTAGAAAAGCTGAAAAGGAGAATATGAAAGAAAAAAAGCGCAGGGATGATGAAGCTGATCCTTTCATTGAAGAAGTTAAAAAAATGAGAGAGTCAAGGGAACAAATTGCGATGGGAAGAAAAGATCGTGATGATAAGTTAATTGAGCTTGAAAACAAAAAACTGCAATTGGAGCAAGATCAACATGACGAGAAGATAATGACAACCGACACCAGCAATATGGATGATCAGGCAAAGAAGTACTTTAAGTTGATGAAAGACGAGATTTTAGCTCGTCGTTTCAGAAGTGGGTAGTCATAGATGTTTTGTTTATTTACAAATAGGATAAGACTTTATGAAATTTGTATTAAGACATCTTGCAGCACAATGAATAAAAGAGTGATATTATGGACTACATATGTCTGACTGAAATCTCTATGGCGCGCAACTATGGACAGATCACATGTATGGACATGTATGGCTCTGTTCACTTTCTATGGCGTGCATGTTGAAAAGCTATTGCTTTCATACAGGATGCAAAAAGGGAAACAAAAAAATTACAGGATAAAAACTGGCAAGACTTTAAACTACTGATCTCCTTTCCGCTCCCATAGATGTTCAACCAAATCTCGCTGTAGTTGGTTGTGCAATTTAGGATCTTGGATTTCTTTATGCTTCTTCAAGAAGAATGAAAATTTTGAAGTCCCTTCATGTGAAACCCAGCCACTTGTGTCATCATCTCCCTTGTCATAGGGTGCCTCTTGGCGACCTAATTAACGTTCGTCTTCAATTATCATATTGTGCTTTATTATGCATGCTTGCATAATGTCTCTTAGAGTTGCTTCATCCCACATTCTAGCAGGAACTCGTACAATGGCAAAGCGAGCTTGTAATACTCCAAATGCACGTTCAACATCTTTTCTCTGAGATTCTTGAGCTTTAGCAAAATTTCTGTCCTTCAAATTTACTGGGGCCTTGATTGTTTTCACAAATGTGGACCAAGTTGGATAGATTCCATCTGCTAGATAGTAACCCTGATTGTAATTGTGCCCACCAATTGTATAGTGAACTGTTGGGGCCTCGCCTTGTGCAAGTCTGTCAAAAATAGGAGATCTATGCAAAACATTTATATCATTAAGTGATCCTGGTAGTCCAAAGAAAGCATGCCATATCCATAAATCGGTAGATGCCACTGCCTCTAATATAATGGTTGGTTCCTTCACATGACCACAATAACTGCCTTGCCACGCTGTAGGACAATTCTTCCATTTCCAATGCATACAATCAATACTACCAAGCATTCCCGGAAATCCACGTTGTTCACCAATGCTAAGCAACCTAATTGTATCAGCTTTATTTGGAGCTCGCATATATTCTGGTCCAAAAACCTCACAAACAGCCCTCACAAACTTTCGTAAGCACTCAATTGCAGTGCTTTCCCCAATCCTCAGATACTCGTCAACATAATCTACTGGGACTCCATAAGCTAATTGCCTAAATGCTGAAGTCACCTTCTGCAAATAGGAAAAACCACTGACACCAATAGCATTTTTTTCTGAACAAAGTAGTTATCGTGTTGTGCTACTTGTTCAGCTATCCGAATGAAAAGAGGTCTTCTCATCCGAAAACGTCGACGGAAAAATTTCTCAGGATATGTTGGATGTTCAGCAAAGTAGTCTTGATATAATTTCATATCATTCTCAGCTCTACTCCGATCATAGACCTGGTGTCCAAAAACTGAACCTCGACGTCTTTTATACTGCTTATTCTTCCTCTTCTTGTACTCACCCATCATAATAAGCATGTCGTGGTCAACTTCCTCGTCTGACTCAGTATCCTCAAGGTGCATTATTGATCTCTTCATTTCAGACATTGTTCTGCAATGCTCCAAACGAGTGGGACATAATATATTATTAATCGAAGAGGGAACTACAATAATGCATATTTCAATATGTTCAGTAATTGACAAATTAGACTATAAATTCTGCACTAACATTGCATATTTCGATATATGCAGAATTCAAGCACGTACAACATAAACTATGGATTACCAATTCGGTACATCATGCCATGTATTTAGGTGTACCAGCCAAAATACTTCTACATGATAAAAGGCAACAGAGTACTGCTAGGGTACCATTGATTTCCTGACCTGAGGTGTTGAGATCTAGCTTGAGGACAACACGATGGATCGAGGAGGAGAAAATCGTGCTGGTAGGACGTCTCTGTAGATGGAGCGGCGTCGTGATGCAAATCTACCGAAGGGATGAGCAACTGGTGGGGCGACGTGATGCCAGCAGTAGATGATTTCAGAGGGCGGGAATCAGGCGCTTGGGCGCGGGAAGAGTGAGCGCACACGATTTGAGGCCCAAGCATTGGAGATCAATATTTTTCGAGCCCTAACTGAAACAAAACATTAACTAATACGAATTTTAGGGACTAATTTTAGGGCTCAGCGTTGGAGTTGCTCTAATATATATCAGTGATTCTTGTGATGATTTAATTGTATGACCAAGTGATAATCTAACTGCTAAACTAAAAGATGTGATGTCTTGTTAGCTTGTGTGCTATACAAGTTTATCTAGAAAAGTAGCTTAGAAAGTTGGTTAAATTACTTCTAGCGACACTTAAATTTAGATGTCCTAAAAAATGGTGAGCTAAACCTTTGTGTAGTCCTTAGTGTTATTCCCTAACTAAGAAAAAAAATAAATGGACAACATGTTTAGTGCTTCCTTAATTCACGAGCTATGTTGTGTGAAATCGGAAGGAGTAGTGAATGCGCATGTTAATTTTATAATTATAACTCTAGCGCTCCAAATGGTTCGAATATAATTTGTGAGTCGATTTGTAGAGTCTTATTTGATTGTTTTAACTCTAATAATTGATTAAGTGTGAGAGTGTATTCTAAGTATCAAGAACATGATAACTATAGAGCCTAAATAGGAGCTAAAATTGCATACTTACTATTTTGGACTGCATGTACTGTTTCTGCCGTGCTAGTTGTTTGATAAACTAAATTATGTTTCCTGTAGAAATATCATATAGAAAAGTTGGAGATAACTTCCTTATATCGCTTGTGTTAAAAATTTGACAGCCATATGTCTGATCATTTAGGAATTATGCTTCTCCCAAATTCAATATCAGAATCTGTCCATAATCTGTCCAGATTTTAAAGATTGAACTGGTTGACCAAATTAAACCTAGAATCAGCTCTTAGTAATTGTACGAAAGTTGTAGTACATCTCATAAGCTTTCCAGCAAGTTTTGGATGACTCTTTTTGATGGTCTAAATCTTCAGTTATAATTGTTTGAAGTAGGAGGACAGAATCCAAATCTAGATAGCTGCACCTTCTTTGTATTGTTTGCCTTTGTTAAGTACTAAAACAGCCTGCGATGTTAATATTGTAGACCATTTTATTAGCTTTCTAGAAAGCCTTGAATTGCATGTTTTGGATGTTTAAATCTCGAGTTATGGCCAAAACAAGCACGTGTTGTGTTGTTGTCCAAAAACTGCAATTGTGAAGTTTGTTGCTTGGAATTGCTATGTTTAGCTAAGTAGACTTAGTTAGTTCTTAATTGATGAATACTTGCAGTTGTTATACTCAAGTTAACATGTGTCCTTGATTTATATGCTTGCCATTTCTTGCGATATGTGTGTATGTGAATTAGGTATAAGTTGTGTACCCATGTCTTAAGTAATTAGATTCGCACGCCCTATGTTGTAGAACTAGCTGGCGCTTGTGTATGAATGTTGTGATGTGTTGTTGTTTAAGTGCTTACTCCACTGTCATATGGCACCATATGGTCTTGTGTTACTTTTATTTATACATGTGCATCGTGCATCTCATTTATGTAAGCTAGATGTTGAGCATGTGGACGTGAAGGGCGTGATGATGGAGACAAGCCCGAATTGATGGACCGACCAAGTGGTTGTTCGTCCAGTGGGCATCTTCTAACAAACACTAATGTAGTGTTGGATTCCAGGCAAGCCCCGACATCTAAGTCCCATGGTTTGCAATAAATGTTTTATTCACCTACCTGCCTATGATTGTTGCATTAGGTTGTAGAAGTTGTTTGAAAACAATTGTTGTATTTACCCTTGATTCCCTTTGTTTACCCCTACCCTTGTCACTTGGGTAATTTAAGTACACTTAAATTCTTAGGTCCGCTTAGACGTTAGAAGTCAGGTGATTTCCTGTCACCTGCAAGGTACTTGTGCTTACCTTATGCTTAATTTGGATAAAATCATCGGGAAGTATTAATAAATAATATGAAGTTAATATGAGACCAGACGGATGAAGATAAAGAAACACAAGGCATGGAGGTCTTGGTGTCTACTTATACCCGTCTGTGTTGATTAATGACCATATCGTCGTGGTTTCTCGAGTCATGTTGAATTTATGCCTAATCACTTAGCTAGCCAGATAACTCGTTCCGACCGCGAAGCCAGAGTACTATTACAGCCGAATTCGACCTCGCGGAGCACTTACTCGTGTGGTTGAGGAGTGACGGGGACACGGCGAGATGACCCATGGTGGTTGGTACGTCCTAACCCTCTGGTAGTCGGGCGGTCCCTGTGTATGGTGGCCTTTGTGGAATTCATGATATGCGGCGAGGCTACTACTAGAATGAGTATGGCGGTGACCATATCCCATGAAGTAATATGGGTATGGTTTGTGTTAGGAATACCCCGCCAGCTGGTCAGTAATCAATTCGAATCGCCATCGCTTCTAGATAGTGAGCACTTGACTTGAGCTATCTCATCGTAGTAAGAACTACACCGTGAGAACCAGGTGAATGGTTATATTGTTATTGATTAATGATGACGACATGATTAAATATAATCAAGGGTTGGGTTAATCTTTTTTGTCTACCTAATGAGATATTTGTCAAACTTGATTAATCACTAGAGCTATAACTAGACATAGCAAATTGGCAAATGTGATCTAGCTAATTAGGTGCCAACCTAGATTTGCAGCTGAATAGGTAATAATACTAAAATGCTAAAAGATGACTAATTATCATGATGCCCCTTAAGTTGTTAATAACCACATTAATCCTTATACTCTTCCAAAAGAAAGAGCTAGCTCCAGATAAAGCCTTGCATGATCCTTGTTGTCTTTTACTTTCTTATTTCCTGGTTTTGGACAGGTAAGTCTAACTGAGTACATTCGAGTACTCAGGGTTTATCCCACCATGTTGCAGGTGAAGATCTAGGCCTGCTGATGATGGTGGATCAGTGCTAGTGGGCTCGGCCTTCTATGTAGTTCTCATCCCTGCTGTTTCTGGAGAAATGTCACTGAGCTAGCATGTATTTCGAAACTATGGTTGTATCTATATTGTACAAAGTTATATTTCTTCAAATCAAGTTTTGTACTAACTCTCATCTCCATATTGTAAACTTATTGTAATAATATTTCTGCTGCCAAAAACTCTGATATGTGATTGTGTATTTACGTAATCTGCGATCTTGGTTGTGAGTTGATTTACCAAAGTCTCTTGCAACCGTACACAAGTTAATGGGAGCTAGAACTCCAATGAACAACAAGAGGTAAGAGTAGAACGCGCACAAGAGCACAAGAACACCACCAAACAACAAGAACACAAACGCACATGGTAGCACACCTTTATCCCATAGGAATTTTTGCTTAGATCAGTTTAGCATGTTTCTCTAATGCGTAGGAATGATGTACTAGCTCTTGAGTGACTTAGTGTTGAGAGGAGACTGGTTAGGGGGCTATTTATAGCACAAAACCCCCCAACTATCTGTTGCTTAAATCATGCACAAATCTCCTCTCGACTAGCTCCTGTGTTGAAGTCCTTCTCAGCCAAAACTTCTTTAATTCAATTTGGCTAGCCTTGAGTGCTATTTTATGACTTAGACAAACTTTATTAGAGTATGACAACCTAGTCTAAGTCATAGGTTCATACCATTAGCTCAATTTCTTCAAAGTCTTATTTCAACTCAAAACAAGATGACCTTTTGTCTTTTGATCTTCATGGAATATCCCATCTCCATATATCCAAGTAACCTTACTTATGGGATATCCTCATTATTGCTTAATGTTGATCCTTTATACTTTTTATATTATGAGCAATCCGTGTATATGAGTCATTTTCATATAAAAATGTCTCTTGACTATTTTCAATCATGATTGCCTTTTCAACTTTCCTATTCAACACTTAGCAAACTGATTAGTCCTTTATGTGTGTTGTTATCCAAATCACTAAAACCCATAAAAGGGATGGATGCACTTTCACCTCCCATGCTGCATTATCCTCATTCATCTTATTTTCATTTTCTGGTGTTGCCTTCTGAGGTGGAGGTAGGGCTGGAAGAAATGCTCGAGCTCGACGAGCTGGCTCGGGCTTGCAGCAGCTGGGCTCAGCTCGGACCGGCTCGACGCTCAAAACGAGCCCGAGCCGAGCCTGCTTTTGTGGCTCGTTAAAAGAGCAAGCCAGCTCGACTCGGCTCGATGTAGCTCGTGAGTTGGCTCGTGGCTCAACCCAACAACAATTTGTTACATAAAATCCTAATTAGCATATAATATTAGTACCGAGTAGACAATTAATTTATGTTATTTGATATTACTATACAAAATTAATCTATTTTCTATATTATATTAGTGATATATCTATTTAAATATGTTATTTAAAATATTTTAAGATTTTATACTATAATTTAGAGACCAGATCTACGTTTATGGCTAGGCTCGTTGGCTCAGCGAGCCGAGTCGAGCCGCTTTTTCAAGCTCGCTAGATGGGCGAGCCGAGCTCGGCTCGTTTCCACCCCTAGGTGGAGGGTTGTTTAGATCAAGGTTAGCATTATTTACTGGCCAACCTAACCCAAAAAATAAAAAGGGAGCTCTTGGCCATTGTGTGGGTATGGAGGCACTTGTTCT
Source organism: Zea luxurians (assembly GCA_029449295.1). Classification (NCBI taxonomy): domain Eukaryota; kingdom Viridiplantae; phylum Streptophyta; class Magnoliopsida; order Poales; family Poaceae; genus Zea; species Zea luxurians. Next base: position 60,925,246 of record JAOPSE010000013.1, on the reverse strand, counting down.
TCATCTTCTAGGTTCCCTCCAAGCATGACATGTTGCACTACTTCGCATTGAGTAGTCTAGGATACTCCCTGAAAACCCTCCTCCATTGAGAAAACAATGAAGTGTGGTACCTCCTCTAAGGAAGTAACCCTTGCCCTCACCATCAACCTTGTAATACTAAAAGTGCATTCATCCCTTTTGTGAGTTTTGGTGATTTGGATAACAACACATTTAAAGGTCTAACAAGTTTGCTAAGTGTTGAACAGGAAATTCAGTATGATGAACATACTTGAATAGTGTATAATGATCAGTGAACAAAGGTTCAACACAAGGTTAAATAACCAGTGAGACAATGCAAATGGATATAATATGGTCTCTATATTGGTTTGAATATATGGACAAGACCTGAGAAATCACTATGCATAAATATGATCAGAATAGAGGTTGAAGTGATTAAGAGGATTGGTCAAGCCAAAGTGAATAAGATATGAGGAACCGTGAATTGGCTTGACCATATTACTATTAGTCCATATATGAATATATGAGAATCAAACTAGAGCTTGATTGATCTTAGCAGTTATATCTAGATGACATTCAAGCAAGGTTCACAATATTGAAGAAATGATTCTCTCAATGGATGCTCAATAGGATGTGACTCAAGAATGGCTTGATAGGGTGAAGATAGCAAGGAAAGGGCTTCGAGGAACTAAGCGAAGGTGAAGGCCAAGCGATGGCTTGTAGACCGAGGTACCATGGCTAAGGTGAAGAAGAGAGTACTTGCACTAAGTCGATGAACTAATCAGCTATGAAGAGTTACAACATGTTGATGCATCAGTAAGGTGACTTGAAGCCATGATTTGAACTCATATATGGTGAAATGGCACAAGTCACAGGCTTGATTTGTGTTTGCTTCAAAAGGTGAGACAAAGATGTTTGTGATCCTTATGAAGCAACACCATGGAGAAATCACACTTGAGACACCAATGACTCAAGGAGTTTACTTAATTATATTTTATCTAACTTGAGTATAGGAATCATCGTACTATCAAGGGGGATCCATAAAGAAGGTTGGTGTTGGTACTAAAGCTCAAAATCCTTGATCTAAAACTTCCATTTTACCCTTGTTTCACTTCAGTTTTCTTAAAATCTGTGCAAAACAGTTTCTAAAATCGGTTCAACCGGAATTAAAACCGGTTCAACCGGTTTCTGCACTGTTCCCCTCTGTCACTATCTGACCTGCCAGTCAGTCCTGTCAGAAAAAGTCGTGTGCAGATTTTTGGAAAAAACGGTTCAACCGAATTTTGGCCCGGCTCAACCGGATTTGCAACCGGTTCAACCGGATTTGCAGCCGGTCCAGTCTCCACCTGAGTATGCCAGTGAACCGAAAACCCCCTGGTGGAATCCGGTTCAACCGGTTTTAGAACTGGTTCAACCGTTTTTTCGGTCAGATTTCCCCAATGGCCACCAGCTTTTGGGGGCACCTTTATATACACCTCCCACACTCTTCCCCATAGATGAGCATGACTTGGACTCCATTTCTAACCTGAGAAACACCTCCCACTCTCTCTCTCTCACACACCTCTTGCCTCTCCCATTTCAAATCTTTGGAGAGAAATCTTTGAGTGAGATTGAAGAGCTACGATTTTGTGCTTCATCTCCAAATCCTTCTTGTTCTTCTTGATTCAAGCTTTGGTAGTACATCGAGTTCTTTGTGGATTCATTACTCTTGGAGCTTCTAGCTCCTAGACGACTAGGTGTCTCTTGTGATTCTCCAAATCTTGTGGAAGACCACAAAAAAGTTTGTATTACCCGCTCGTTTGAGCTAAGATTAGTGTGTGGGCTTGACCTTTGTGGTCGGCAAAGGGAGGATTAGGGTTGAAAGAGACCCGGCTCTTTGTGGGCGCCTCAACGAGGAAGTAGGGCACCTTGGTGGTGTGACTGAACCTCAGGATAAATCTTGTGTATCTTGTGTTCTTGCTCATTGTGTTTGTTTGTGTTCTTTGTTCTCTCACCATTCCGTGAAAGATTTGTTTATATCTTTTTGGTTTGTGGATTTTGAGAAGTGCCCTTCTTAGATCTACTACCTTGAACCCTGTGAATCATTTAGAACATCTCATTTCCAAAGTTAACTGGGTGGATTTCGAGATCAATTCAGTTTTATATCTCATTCTTTAGTTGAGCTCATGCAAACCGGTTGAACCAGTTTTGACACCGAAAGAACCGGTTTTACCCAGTTCATTTCTAGTTTTGTTGAAAAAGTTTTAACTTGCCTATTCACCCCCCTCTAGGCAACTTTCAATTGGTATCAGAGCCTAAGCCTCGTTGTAAAGCTTAACCGCGTGAAGAAAAGATCATGTCGGGGGACTAAGAAACGAAAGTGCTTCTAAGCTTGAAAAAGTTGAGATTGTCTCGACCTCATCTTTTGGTGCAGATGTTGATCCTAGGGCAATAGATCTTGCCATGAGAATCACCGAAAGGATGTTCCTCAAAATGAAGGAAGATGAGGTGAAGAACAAAATTGAAGAAGATAATGATCGATGGAGACCAAACGACGAATCCACCTCTTCACAAGGTTCGTCTTTCAAATCCACTTCTCATATGTGCTTTGTCGCTAATGGGAGTGACAGTGAAAGCGAAAGTGAGGATGAGGATGAACATGAAAGTGACAGTGAAGATGATGATGATCTTCAAAAATTCTTCGCTCAACTAAGCAAGAAGAACCGGATGAGCTTGCTCAAACTCATGGAAAGAGCAGAAGAACAAAAGGAAATGCTTCATAAGCAAGAAGATATCCTCATCAAAAAAATCAAAGACTTGGAGAAGTTGACCAAAGAGCATGAGAAGCTAAAGTGCTCTCATGACGATTTGGTCCAAAGGTATGAAGACATTTCAATTGAGTAAATTAAAGTTGTTAATCATTCATCATATATTGCTCAATTAGAAAATAAAAATGCTATGCTCAAGAACACAATAGAAAAGCTAAATATTGAAAATCTAGCTTTGCAAGAAAAACATGATATGCTTGTATGCTCTCATAATAAATTTATGGATTCACATATCATGTTAGAAATGGCTCATGAGGTTGTGTTAACTAATTTGAAATCATACCAACCTCACTTATGCACATGTACTCAAACAGAAACTATATTATCATGTGTCAACAAACGTTGCTCTCAAGAAAGCCAATCTTCCATTGAGCTAAAACTTTCAGGAACAAGTAATGTTTCCTATGCAAAAGAAAACAATGAGCTCAAGGAAGAAAATGAGAGGCTAAAAAGGAGCTTGATTCAATTGAAGGGAAAGTGTCATGCTCAACCTTCTCAAGATAACCGTGATAATATGGTGAAAAAGCTTGACAAGGGGACAATAGTAGCATGCACAAAACCCCTTCAAAAGAATATCAAGCTTTCCAAGAAGGACATGAGCAAACATCAAGAGAAGAAAGCCAAAGCTCATGACAAGTGCCTCAACCACGCCTCCACATGCTCCACACAAGGTAACAAACAAGTCAGTCTTCCAAATAAGAGAAGATGCGCTAGAAAGTGTTGTCAATGTCATGAGAAGGGGCATGAGATTAAGTGATGTCCCCACACAAAGGATAGTGGCTTAACTTTAGAAAGAAAGAGGCTCACTAACCATGTAGCAAACAAGAAGCAAGGCAAGAAGGAGTCTTGCAAAATTAAAAATCAGATTTGCTACTCTTGCCGAAGAAAGGGACACATATGCAAGGATTGTCCCATGAGTGAGTATCCTAAGCCTACCATGTCAATTCATTCATATTCACTTAGGAGACCCAAAAATGACACTTGTGCTAGAAAGGTAAGTAGTTCACCTAAAACTAGCATAAATGCCATTTGGGTGCCTAAGTATTTATTAGCTAACGTTGGTGGACCCATCCAAAAATGGGTACCAAAATGTACTTAATAAGTTTTGCAGGTACCTAGAGATGATATGAAGCTTTGGGGTGCTTGAGCGGTTTAACTCAATTCTTATCTCAAGCTATCAATCTTACATTGTCTATCCTTTAAGATTGACCTAAAGATGAATTGAGTTGTTATATCACTAACTTCATATTTATCTCTAGCACGAACTTGTGTTCTAGGGAATAAGGATTAACCTTTGTGGGAATCAAGCAAAAGGCCTACAACCAAGTGATATCCAAAGGATGGTAACTAAAAGTCGCCTAGAGGGGGGTGAATAGGCGGAATCTGAAAATTATAAACTTAAGCACAACTACAAGCCGGGGTTAGCGTTAGAAATATAATCGAGTCCGAAAGAGAGGGCGAAAACAAATCACAAGCAAATGAAGAGTGAGACGCGGTGATTTGTTTTACCGAGGTTCGATTCTTACAAACCTACTCTCCGTTGAGGTGGTTGTAAGGAAAATGGACCCCGGGCCTTTTGGCTAATTGAGTTTTGGTGTTTGATGAACAACACAATCAGTGAACTAATAAGTTTTCTAGTGTTTGTGTTTATAGTTCACAGGATGCGAAGAGAATTGGACCAAGGCAATGAGGATGCAACACCTCAAAAGAAGACATAAAAAGATGCATAGGAGTCCAAGACTCAAGAACAAAGAAGCCCGAAGAAATCAGCGAAGAAATCCAAGATGAGGGCTGTCAGCCAGCGCCTGGTGGCGCACCGGACATTGGTGTCCGGTGTGCACCGGACTGTCCGGTGAGGCACCGGACAGTCTGCGCAGAGAGGCCTCAGACAGGCGCTCTCTGGCTGTAGCACCGGACTGTCCGGTGTGCACCAGACTGTCCGGTGTGCCAACGGGCAGACGGCAACGGTCGGATCCAACGGTCGACTGCTACAGGCGCCAACGGTCGGCTGACGTGGCGTGCACCGGACATCTACTGTACAGTGTCCGGTGGTGCACCGGACTGTCCGGTGCACCCGACGACAGAAAGCTGCTGCTTTCTGTCCAACGGCTAGTTGAGGGTGTGGAGGCTATAAATACCACCCCAACCGGCCATTCTCATGTGTGAGAGCCCAAGCAACATAGCAAGACACATAGTGCATATTTCCAAGAGCTCAAACACCCAAGTGCTTAATAGAATCACTCGGTGATTAGCGTAGGTGCTTTGCGAAGTGCTTAGGTTAGTTAGACCGCTTTAGCGCTTGCTCTAGGTGAACCCTAGTTAGTTGAGTGAGTTTTGTAAAACCACACAACCCCTCGGCTCTTGCGTGAGTCGTTGTAATTGTACCGAGTGGGGCGAGAGTCTTGCGAGACCGTGACAACTGCGTTTGTGTCACGGCCGCCACCGTGTACCGGAGGGAACGAGGCCCGCGGCGTTTCGGCCAGAAGCTCGATAGTGGAGACGGCGGGGAGCGTCCGAGAGGAGCCGGAAGCGGAGCACCACTTGCGCGTGGAGAAGGCCCGCGGCTCTCTACGGAGTTACTCGACCGTGGTGCTTGGCCCTCGCGTGGGCTTCCCTTTGCGTAGGGGCACCAACGAGGATTAGTCGGGACCTTGCGTGGTTCCAGATACCTCGGTAAAAATACCGATGTCATCCACGAGAGTTTGCTTCTCTACTTAGCTCTTTACATTCCGCATTTATATTAAGCATTTAAGTTTCAATCTTGTAGTCATACTTATTTAGTATAGATTGAAACTTAGCCTTTGCGGTAGAGATAGCAACACTTAGACAAAACCTAGTTTGCACATTCTAGTTTTGATTATTTGCATAGGTTTTGCTCTAGGGATTTATTTGTGGCCTAGTTAAGTAAAAGTTTTAGAAGTCCTAATTCACCCCCCCTCTTAGGCGTCACCCGTTTCCTACAAGTGGTATCGGAGCCCGGTTTGGCTCATTTGAAACGCTTTAGCTTCACCGTTAAAAGAGCCGACGCTTTTTAGAGGAAGGGATGGATACCCATAGGCCACCACACTTCGACGGCACTAACTTCCCATATTATAGTGCTAGAATGGCTTGTTACCTAGAGGCCGTTGATCTAGGTGTTTGGAGAGTCACTCGTGACGGGATGAAACCTCTCAAGAATCCCGAGAAACCCACCACGAGTGAGGAAAAAGAAATCCATTTAAATGCTAGAGCCAAAAATTGCTTGTATGAATCTCTTAGCATGGATATTTTCAATCAAGTATTTACCTTGAAAACTGCTAATGAGATTTGGCTAAAATTGCATGAGCTCCATGACGGCACATCAAATGTCCGTGAGCAAAAACATTGCCTAGTCTTAAATGAGTATAATTCTTTTGCCATGAAAGATGATGAGCTTGTTAGAGACATGTATTCTCGTTTGAATCTAATAATTAATGAGCTCAACTCTATTGGCATTAATAAGCTAGGTGATGCGGACATTGTAAGGAAGATTATCTCCCTGCTACCACAACAAAGATATGGGAGCATCATCACCATCCTTCACAATATGGAGGATTTGAGCAACATGACCCCAACCATTGTGATTGGGAAAATCGCGGCCTTTGAGATGTCGCGAAAAATGAGTCAGGGAGAGGAGCCAACTTCCTCAAGACCATATGCTTTTGCATGTGATGAAAGGAAGGGCAAAAAGAAGGCTCCCACTCCAAGTTCCTCAAGCGAAGAAGAGGAAGAAGAAGAAGAAAGTGATGATGATGAAGATAATCAACCATGCACATCATCCTCCGAGGATGAAGAAACAATCCGACGCGTTGGAAAGGTAATGAGGATGATCCGCAAGATTAATCTAATGGGTGTGCCCCTGCAGGTCGAGGATCTTCTCTTTAACATTGATAGGAAAAAGCAAAGGAAGAGAGGATGCTTCGCATGTGGGGAGAAGGGCCACTTCAGGGACAACTGTCCAAATATGGCCAAACCCAAAAAGGAGAGGAGCAAAGGCAAGGCGCTCACAAGTGTTAGAACTTGGGATGATTCATCAAGTGAAGATGAACCTCCAAGGACGCGCAGCCACCGGTCCTCGTCACGATCATCACGGTCATCACACAAATGCCTTATGGCAAGAGGTAACAAAAGCATTCCATCCTCTAGTGATGAAAGTAGTAGTGATGATGAAGGCGAGGGAAAGGCCTCTCTAGAAGAGCTTGCGGAAGCCGTAAAATTTTTCCAGGATGTTTGCACTAAGCAAAAAGCTCAACTTAAAACTTTGAAAAATAAGTTGGTTAGCTCTCAAAATGATTACAAAGGTTTGCTAGAAAAATTTGAAACTTTTGCAAAGTTAAATAGTGAGCTATCAACTAAAATTGAGCTATTAGAATCTAGTGCTCCATCCACTGCTACCGATGATAGCCTTATTAAAAGGAATGAAAAACTTAAGTCTAAGTTAGCTAGCTCCCAAGAAGCTATTGAAAATTTGCTAGAGAAAATGGAAATTCTTAGCATACACAATAATGAGCTAACTACTAAGCTAGAAAACATTGGTAGCACCCCAGCAGCATCTTTAGTTGAAATACCTGAAATAATTAAGAAAGATGCTTCTACTTCCTGCTTTGATTTAATTGATGATTCTAACCCTTGCAACCAAGTCGTTGTTGAGAATATTGTTGTAGAGACATGTACGGATGAGGTTGCAAAGGAAAATGAACAATTAAAGCAAGAAGTGGCTCGCCTTGGCAAGGCTTTGTATGACAAGAAAGGCAAAGCCAAACAAATCCGACCTCCACAGGATAACACCACTGCGGGAGTGAACAAGCCTGTAGAGGGAGAAACTGTGATTTGTAGGCTATGCCACAAGGAAGGCCACAAGTCTTTCCAGTGCAAGGCGATGACCGGGGATAAACAAAGGCAAAAGCTCAAGCAAAAACCATCAAGCAAAATCTCCAACACCTACATCAAAAAGGTGAACAAAAAGGATGCTACACCATATTTGATCAAGAAGAAAAAGAACGGAAAGGTGATAGCAATCAAGGCCAACAAGCAAGCCAACAAAGGAAAAGGGGCCAAACGCATTTGGGTGCCAAAAGAGATAATTTCAACCATGAAAAGCACCAAGAAGGTTTGGATCCCGAAAGGGAAGTGAGTGGACCAAAGGTCTTCGGGAAATTTGGAGACTTGGCTAAATTGGGATGTATACCATGGGATACATCATGTTGGATCAAGTTTATTGCCAAGTGGGTTAGTGAAAATTTTGGACCCAAATTTCCCACCCATGACTAAGGTGACTAGTTTTATTGTATTTCTCGTTTTTAGATATGCGTATCTATCTACCTTCTATCTAGTTTACCTTTCTTGCCTAGTATTACAATTGTTATGTACTTTTGTTTAAAATCATGCATACTAGGTAAATCATATGGTAGGATTGCTTGTTTTTAATTCATATACTTAAGCAAACCTACATGGCTTAAAATGTTTATTTAAGCACGGCACATAGCTTCTATATCACTCCATAATAAATGATGCATCAATTGAAAATTTTGATTTCTACAAAGTGTATCATTTAACTTATATGTGCCAAAGTTTGGATTATAGATAATTTGCCCCTCTTGATATCAAATCAAAGTGCATGTCTCCTACAAGTATTCAAAACTTGTATGCACACCTTTAGGGGGAGGTTACTCTATAATCTAACACTTTGAGACTAACATCTTTTCAAGTCTATTTCATGTGATAGTCTCATTGTAAGGAAAATGAAGTCCCCGGAGAAAGACAACAATCTTCCACTGCAAAATCTCCAAGAACTCTCATGTCTCTCAAGCTCGCCATTGATCTTCAATTGGTATCTTTTGAGACTACATTCAGTATCATTTACATGTCTTCTCCAATATTTGATTAGACTATATTTCATATCATATGCTTCCATGTTGCAAAAATGCATAAGTAGTTAACTCATATTCTGTTACCTATGCATAAGGGAAGTTAGTCTTTTCAAATCATGCCTTGCACCTCTAATTCTCACATGCTTTTTCCTAAGTAGAAGATCTCTGTCAGGCGGAGTATTTCTTCATCTCTAAAAAGGGGGAGAAACTTCTTTCTAAAGAGAACACTCATTTAGGGGGAGTAATCTTTTGAGGACTCCTTCAAGTGGTATCATTCACATAGTTTAATTTAATATCCTTCTAGTGATATCAGTTGATACAATTCTTGATGAGGGCAAGCTTTTATTTACTTCCTACATGCTTTTAATGTCTTCCTTTTCGGTGGTTGATGCCAAAGGGGGAGAAGTTTAGGGACCAAAGCAATGAAAACTATATCAAACACCAAACACCACCAATTTAAAATTTTATATCTATTAATGGCTTTTCAAGTGGTTTTGGTTATTTGGTCCATAAATAGGAAGTAAGTGAATTATGGAGTTAGGGGGAGGCTTAAGTCCATAATATCACATTGTGGGGACAATCATGCATCTTAGCAAGTAGATCACATATTTTCACTCAAATACTTGTATTATTTGCTTGCTTTGGTTGTGTTGTCATCAATCACCAAAAAGGGGGAGATTGTAAGGAAAATGGACCCCGGGCCTTTTGGCTAATTGAGTTTTGGTGTTTGATGAACAACACAATCAGTGAACTAATAAGTTTTCTAGTGTTTGTGTTTATAGTTCACAGGATGCGAAGAGAATTGGACCAAGGCAATGAGGATGCAACACCTCAAAAGAAGACATAAAAAGATGCATAGGAGTCCAAGACTCAAGAACAAAGAAGCCCGAAGAAATCAGCGAAGAAATCCAAGATGAGGGCTGTCAGCCAGCGCCTGGTGGCGCACCGGACATTGGTGTCCGGTGTGCACCGGACTATCCGGTGAGGCACCGGACAGTCTGCGCAGAGAGGCCTCAGACAGGCGCTCTCTGGCTGTAGCACCGGACTGTCCGGTGTGCACCGGACTGTCCGGTGTGCCAACGGGCAGACGGCAACGGTCGGATCCAACGGTCGACTGCTACAGGCGCCAACGGTCGGCTGACGTGGCGTGCACCGGACATCTACTGTACAGTGTCCGGTGGTGCACCGGACTGTCCGGTGCACCCGACGACAGAAAGCTGCTGCTTTCTATCCAACGGCTAGTTGAGGGTGTGGAGGCTATAAATACCACCCCAACCGGCCATTCTCATGTGTGAGAGCCCAAGCAACATACCAAGACACATAGTGCATATTTCTAAGAGCTCAAACACCCAAGTGCTTAATAGAATCACTCGGTGATTAGCGTAGGTGCTTTGCGAAGTGCTTAGGTTAGTTAGACCGCTTTAGCGCTTGCTCTAGGTGAACCCTAGTTAGTTGAGTGAGTTTTGTAAAACCACACAACCCCTCGGCTCTTGTGTGAGTCATTGTAATTGTACCGAGTGGGGCGAGAGTCTTGCGAGACCGTGACAACTGCGTTTGTGTCACGGCCGCCACCGTGTACCGGAGGGAACGAGGCCCGCGGCGTTTCGGCCGGAAGCTCGATAGTGGAGACGGCGGGGAGTGTTCGAGAGGAGCCGGAAGCGGAGCACCACTTGCGCATGGAGAAGGCCCGCGGCTCTCTACGGAGTTACTCGACCGTGGTGCTTGGCCCTCGCGTGGGCTTCCCTTTGCGTAGGGGCACCAACGAGGATTAGTCAGGACCTTGCGTGGTTCCGGATACCTCGGTAAAAATACCGGCGTCATCCACGAGAGTTTGCTTCTCTACTTAGCTCTTTACATTCCGCATTTATATTAAGCATTTAAGTTTCAATCTTGTAGTCATACTTATTTAGTATAGATTGAAACTTAGCCTTTGCGGTAGAGATAGCAACACTTAGACAAAACCTAGTTTGCACATTCTAGTTTTGATTATTTGCATAGGTTTTGCTCTAGGGATTTATTTGTGGCCTAGTTAAGTAAAAGTTTTAGAAGTCCTAATTCACCCCCCCCCCTCTTAGGCGTCACCCGTTTCCTACAGTGGTCACGAAGACCGGGTCTCTTTCAACCCTTTCCCTGTCTCAAACGGTCACTTAGTCCGAGTGAGCTTCCTTCCTTGATTTCCCGCGTCACTTAGACCCTGCAAGGACCACCACACAATTGGTGTCTCTTGCTTTTCTTACAAGGTTTTGAGAATAAGAATGAGAGAAAGAAGAAAGCCAACCAAGCAACAAGAGCAACAAAAGAACACAAGTCGATCTCCTCACAAGTCCTAAAAACTAGAGTTGAATTGGGGACTTTGATTCGATCGGAGGCTTTGATTTGTGTCTTGGAGTGTTGTGTATTGCTCTTGTATTGAATGAGATGTAGTGAATGCTTGGATGCCTTGAAGAGTGGTGGTTGGGGGGTATTTATAGCCCCAACCACCAATATGGTCGTTGGTGAAGGCTTCTGTCGTATGGCGCACCGGACACTGTCCCGTGCGCCGGCCACGTCACCAGGCCCTTGGGTTCTGATCGTTGGAGCTCTGACAATTGGGGCCACCAGACAGTCCAGTGGTGCATCAGACATGTCCTGTAGACTGTCCGATGCGCCTTCTGGCGCCTGCTCTGACTTCGGCGTGCGCAGGCACGCACTGTTTGCTTTTACTGTTCACTTGCAGGCGACCGTTGGCGCGAAGTAGCTGTTGCTCCGCTGGCACACCGGACAGTCCGGTGTTACACCAGACAGTCTGGTGAATTATAGCGGAGCGACCTCCCAGATTCCCGAAGCTGGCAAGTTCAGAGTCGATCTCCCTGGTGCACCAGACACTGTCCGGTGGCACACCGGACAGTCCGGTGCGCCAGACCAGGGCTGCCTTCGGTTTAACTTTGCTCCTTTTATTTGAACCCTTTCTTGGACTTTATATTGGTTTGTGTTGAACCTTTGGCACCTGTAGAACTCATAATCTAGAACAAACTAGTTAGTCTATTAATTTGTGTTGGGCAATTCAACCACCAAAATTCATATAGGAAAAGGTTTGACCCTATTTCCCTTTCAATCTCCCCCTTTTTGGTGATTGATGCCAACACAAACCAAAGCAAATATAAAAGTGCAGAGTTGAACTAGTTTGCATAAGGTAAGTGCAAAGGTTGCTTAGAATTGAAACCAATATAATTATTTCAATAGATATGCATGGATTGTTTTCTTCTTATTTAAAATTTTGGACCTCATTTGCACCACAAGTTTTGTTTTTGCAAATCCTTTGTAAATTTCTTTTTCAAAACATCTTGCAAATAGTCAAAGGTACATGAATAAGATTGAAAGAAGCATTTTCAAGATTTTGAAATTTTCTCCCCCTGTTTCAAATGCTTTTCCTTTGATTTAAACAAAGCTCCCCCTAAATAAAATTCTCCTCTTAAGGCTAGTTCGGAAACTCAAATTCCCTCCGGGATTGGAGGGGATTGAGAGAGAAATGAACTAATTTCCCCCTCAATCCCCTCCAATCTCGGAGGGAATTTGAGTTCCAAACTAGCCCTTAGTGTTCAAGAGGGTTTTGCAAGTTTTGAAGATACTACTTTCTCCCCCTTTTTAACACAATAAGATATTAATTTGAAAAACTTCATTTTAAAATTTGGTTGTGGTGCGGTCCTTTTTCTTTGGGCTCATACTTTCTCCCCCTTTGGCATGAATCATCAAAAACGGATACTTGTGAGTGAAATATAAGCCCTTTTACTTTCTCCCCAATGGCAAATAAATAGAGATGAGTGAGGATTATACCAAAGTGGAGAATGATGCCGAATACTCTATTTCCCTTTCAATTCTATGACTAAGCATAATAATACACTTGAAAACACATTAGTCATAGGCATAAAAGAGATATGATCAAAGGTACATAAATGAGCTATGTGTGCAAAGAATCAATCAAAATTCCTAGAATCAAGAATATTTAGCTCATTCCTATGTTTGGTAAAGGTTTTCTCATCTAAAGGCTTGGTAAAGATATCGGCCAATTGATCTTTGGTGTTTATATAGGCTATCTCGATATCCCCCTTTTGTTGGTGATCTCTCAAAAAGTGATACCGAATGGCTATGTGCTTAGTGCGGCTGTGTTCAACGGGATTATCCGCCATGCGGATTGCACTCTCATTATCACATAGGAGAGGGACTTTGCTAAATTTGTAGCCATAGTCCCTAAGGGTTTGCGTCATCCAAAGCAATTGCACGCAACAATGGCATGCGGCAATATACTCGGCTTCGGCATTAGAAAGAGCTACTGAGTTTTGTTTCTTTGAAGCCCAAGACACCAGGGATCTCCCCAGAAACTGACAAGTCCCTGATGTGCTCTTCCTATAATCTTACACCCTGCCCAATCAGCATCGGAATATCCTAATAAATCAAAAAAGGATCCCTTGGGGTACCAAAGACCAAACTTAGGTGTTTGAACTAAATATCTCAAGATTCGCTTCACGGCCCTAAGGTGAACTTCCTTAGGGTCGGCTTGGAACCTTGCACACATGCATACAGAAAGCATAATGTCCGGTCGAGATGCACATAAATAGAGTAAGGATCCTATCATCGACTGGTATACCTTTTGATCTACGGATTTACCTCCCATGTCGAGGTCGAGATGCCCATTGGTTCCCATGGGTGTCTTGATGGGCTTGGCATCCTTCATTCCAAACTTAGTGAGAATATCTTGAATATACTTCATTTGGCTGATGAAGGTACCCTCTTGGAGTTGCTTCACTTGAAATCCTAGAAAATACTTTAACTCCCCCATCATAGACATCTCGAATTTTTGAACCATGATCCTACTAAACTCTTCACAAATAGATTTGTTAGTAGACCCAAATATGATATCATCAACATAAATTTGGCATACAAACAAATCATTTTCAATGGTTTTAGTGAATAGAGTAGGATCGGCTTTGCCGACTTTGAATCTATTAGTGATAAGAAAATCTCTTAGGCATTCATACCATGCTCTTGGAGCTTGCTTGAGCCCATAAAGCGCATTAGAGAGTTTATAGACATGATTAGGATACTCACTATCTTCAAAGCCGGGAGGTTGCTCAACATAGACCTCTTCCTTGATTGGTCCATTGAGGAAGGCACTCTTCACGTCCATTTTGTAAAGCTTAAAGCCATGGTAAGTAGCATAGGCAAGTAATATACGAATTGACTCAAGCCTAGCTACGGGTGCATAGGTTTCACCAAAATCCAAACCTTCGACTTGTCAATACCCTTTGGCCACAAGTCTTGCTTTGTTCCTTATCACCACACCATGCTCATCTTGTTTGTTGCGGAAGACCCACTTGGTTCCTACAACATTTTGGTTAGGACAGTGGAACTAAATGCCATACCTCATTTCTCGTGAAGTTGTTGAGCTCCTCTTGCATCGCCAGCACCCAATCCGAATCCTTAAGTGCATCCTCTACCCTGTGTGGCTCAATAGAGGAGACAAAAGAGTAATGTTCACAAAAATGAGCAACACGAGATCGAGTGGTTACCACCTTATGAATATCGCCAAGGATGGTGTTCACGGGGTGATCTCGTTGGATTGCTTGGTGGACTCTTGGGTGTGGCGGCCTTGGATCTTGTTCATCCTCCTTGTCTTGATCATTTGTATCTCCCCCTTGATCATTGCCGTCCTCTTGAGGTGGCTCATCTTCTTGATCTTCTCCTTCATCATCTTGAGCCTCATCCTCATCATGAGTTGGTGGAGATGCTTGCATGGAGGAAGATGGTTGATCTTGTGCTTGTGGAGGCTCTTCGGATTCCTTAGGACACACATCCCCAATGGACATGTTCCTTAGCGCGATGCACGGAGCCTCTTCATCATCTAGCTCATCAAGATCAACTTGCTCTACTTGAGAGCCGTTAGTTTCATCAAACACAATGTCACAAGAAACTTCAACTAGTCCAGTGGACTTGTTAAAGACTCTATATGCCCTTGTGTTTGAATCATAACCAAGTAAAAAGCCTTCTACAGCCTTAGGAGCAAATTTAGATTTTCTACCTCTTTTAACAAGAATAAAGCATTTGCTACCAAAGACTCTAAAATATGAAACATTGGGCTTTTTACCGGTAAGGAGTTCATATGATGTTTTCTTGAGGATTCGGTGTAGATATTGTCGGCGTCTCGGACCCCGGGGGTCCCTTGGACCGACCAGTGAAATCGCTGCGTGCCCCTGCCCAGATGGGTTGGCGTGGGATGGAACACAAGAGGTGAGGACAAGCCTTGTATTATCCTGCAACAGGGGTGCCGCTCGTAGTAGGGGTTACAAGCGCGTCGCGTGAGAGAGGGAGAGACATAGAGTTCGTCCGCCGCTTCCCTCGCGCGAACCCCCCTCAGGGTGGCCCTGGAACCTCCCTTTTATAGAGGCAAGGAGAGGATCCAGACGTACAACGGGGGGCATAGCTATGCGCTAACGTGTCCGGTAGTAGAGTGCCTAAGCCCTATGTACATGCCAACGTGGCCGTTGGGGGAGAGCTTGGGCCTTGTACATGTGATGGCGTGGCCGTCGGAGGAGCACCTGAGTCCTGTAGGAGCACAGCTGGCAGCGCGGCGAGGATCCTGCTGACGTCTCCTTGCTGTCGTAAGGGGCTGAGAGCCACCTAGCGTCATGGTGCACGCGGGGCACCATGATTACCTGTCGCCGGGGTAAGCCAGATGGGACGCCGGTCTTGTTGCTTGTAGCCTGAGCAGGCTAGGAATAGGGAAATGATGCATCCCCTATTAGCGCGGTCAGTCCGAGCCCAGGGTCGGTCGAGGCGGAGACTTCTCTTGAGGCCGAGGCTGGGGTCGGGCGAGGACGCGATTCCTCTCGAGACTAGGGTCGAGGCCGAGTCCGAGGGTCGGGCGAGGCGGAGACCTCCTCCCGGGGCTGGAGCATGAGGTCAGGCGAGGCGAAGCTTCCTGTTGCGCCCGAGGCTGAACTCGGTGGTTGATCGTGACTTGTTGTCAGTCGTCGTCGGGGTGGCTGACACGGCAGTCGGAGTGGAGCGAGCGGTGTTGTTTTCCTGTCATGTCAGATAGTAAAGAAGAGGGGCGAAGTGACTGCGGTCACTTCAGCCTGCCCGACTGAGGCGCGTGTGTCAGGATACGGTGTCAGGCATCCCCTGTATTTAATGTGCCTACGAAGCGGTCGGTTGGTGAGGCGGTCTGGCCAAGGTTGCTTCACAACGAAGCCTGCCCGAGCCAGGCCTCGGAGAGCCGAGGGGGTGCCCACTGCCTGAGGAGGCCCTCGGGCGAGGCGTGAACTCGTCTGGGACTACCGTTCCAACCCGAGGCTGGGCTCGGGTGAGATCGCGTCCCTCGGGCAGACGAAGTCTTGGCTTGAACCGCACCCGTTAGTTGGTCTGAGGGTGTTTACTAGCCATGATTAGGAGCATTGGGGGTACCCCTAATTATGGTACCCGACAGTAGCCCCTGAGCCTCGAAGGGAGTGATGGTACTCGCTTGGAGGCTTTTGCCGCGTTTTCAGTGAGGAGACCGACCTTTCTCGGTTTTTGCCTTGTTCTAGTGGGTGCGCGCGAGCGCACCCGCCGGGTGTAGCCCCCGAGGCCTCGGAGGAGTGGTTTGACTCCTCTGAGGTCTGAATGCTTTTTGTGGTGCTTCGGCCGGTCTGATCGTTCCCTCATGCGGCCCGGCCAGTAGCCCGGGTGCGTGGTCGGGTTCCAAGTTATCAAGCTAGTTTGTTGACGCTGTCAACAGTTTTGGCCATAGCCGGGTGCGAGAGCAGCCCCCAAGCCTCTGCACGGAGCGAGAGGACGATCAAGGACTTTCCCGACTTTTATTATACGCCCCTGCGTCGCCTTTCCGCAAGGAGGAGGGGGGAAGCGCCATGTTGCCCTCGGAGGGCGCCGAACATGGTGTTTCTAGCGAGCTGCTAACGGGTGATCCGAGTGGACGCCCGTGCCCCGTTCGTTAGGGGTCAGCTGGTGGCCTAGAGGTGCGCTCCAAAAGTACCTGCGGGTGATTCGCCAGACCCAGACCCCTTCGACAGGGTCCGAGGGCTCGATGCCTCCCTCCGGTGGGATTCCGTTACAAATCGTTTCCGCCGGTCTCAGAAATGTCCTAGGGTACCTCGGGAGCGTAGCCCAAGCCTCGGCTATGTATCGAACGTACCCAGAGTCATCCCTCACTCTGCGTGCTCTAGGGCGACTGTCGAACCCTTCCGAGGGGCCAGCCTACGAACCCCTAATCAGTAGTGGGCACGAAGCCCGGGCGCTCTGGGGCGACTGTCGAACCCTTCCGAGGGGCCAGCCTTCGAACCCCTGATCAGTAATGGGCTTGAAGGCCGAGTGCTCTGGGCGGCTGTCAAAACCCTTCCGAGGGGCCAGCCTTCGAACCCCTGATCAGTAGGAGGGCTCGGGGCCCGCTTCCTCCGCTGAGAAGGATCCTTTCCACAACGTCCCCTTTCCCGGTCCCTGTGGCAAGAGAGAGAGGAGGAGGAGGGGAAGGATATGAATTTAAATAAGGTGGCGCACCTTTTTTGACGTGGTCATTATGGCGAAGGTGAAGCGACGCCCGCCTCGCCTGCCAGAGGTGTTGCCTGCTCCGTCGGGGAGTTAATGCGATGGGACGGGCGATTCGCGTGGCGCCCGTTGCGCGTGCGAGCCGTTCGAGGAACGGGGCTCGGGCGCGTCATCTTCACGCCGTGGGAGAGGGCTCTCCCGTCGCTTCAGGAGGGGACGCGAGCCTGCAGGCGACTTGACCGCTGCCTCCGCTCGTCTGCCGCTGCAGTTACTGTCAGCCCGCTTTTGACCATGCCAACCGTCGTGCCTACCCCGCGGCTGACCGGCCCGTGGCCGTCACCTTTAACTGGCACTGTTGGGTCCTGCGCAGGGCTACCTCGAGTCGTGATACCGGTTCCGCAGTCGAGGAGGCGTAACATTAGCGCGAGTGGTGGTGTAACTTCTCGCACGTCGTAACCGGCACGCCGATTACATGACATGCGGGCCCGCTTCCTTTGCGCTGGTTCACCGGATGTGGACGGAGCCGAAGGGGCGCACCATTGCGGTGCAGTTGGATGCTTGTCGCGTGGCAGTCCACCCTTTCGACCACCGATTTCTGCGAAGATGGGAGAGCGCTTGTAACCGCGGGACGGTTACATGCCTCGCGTGCGGCGGTTCGCCTTCTTCGTGATTCGGATCAGCTCATATGACGTGTGGGTCCCAGCCCCCGTGTCGTAGGGGGAGAACCCTAGAGGATGTTAGTGGGGATTTCGCCCATGACGCTAAGGGGTGCAAGTGAGGAGGTCTGCCTATAAAAGGGGGATTGATCCCCTGGGCAGTAGCCATGCCTTCGTTCTCCCCTCATGCATCGCGCCCTTCCGCCTTTTGAGCCCCCGGATGGGGTGCTCCAGCGCCGCATTGCTCTTGCTGTCGTTGGAGGAGCGCGGCCTCATGGAGATCGGCACCTTTCAGCCATCGCTCGGCTTCAAGGATTTTTGTCGTGCAGCCCGGCTGCATTCCCTCACCAATGGGCAGTTTGGTGGGGAGAAGCAAGCCGGGCTGCGGCCTCCGCCCCGCCCTCAGCTTCAAGGATCTTCGTCATCATTGCTGAGGCGGAGGGAGAGCTGAGCCGAGGTTCTACCTCCCGCATGGGCCGACAGGCCGTCTCCTCCTTCAGCATTCAAGGGGAGAAGGCGCTCACCGACCTTGCGGAGGGGCGAACTTCGGCAACGCAGGACCGGTCGGCCGCAAGCGTCGTCAGCTCCAGCGTGTCTGGCTCGCTGGCTCAGCTGGCTCTGTCGCGGCCTCCGATGCTACCTCCTGCCGCTTGATCCGGGCTCGGGCGTCTGTTGCGCCGTGCGCACCGGTGGACCGTCCAAGACGTCGTACGCCGCATGGGCGGCGTTCATGCTCTTGGATTGTATTGTCCTCACTCCGGCACGATGCCTCCACGCAGAGGTCGGGGCCTGCCCGTCCGCGAGGACCTGAGTGGGGATCTGCCGGTGCAGGCTGAGGCGTCCGCCATTCGTCGGCGTGGCGCTGGCACGCAGGTGGCCGCTGTCGTCAGTGCTGAGGTGGTGGCAGCCGGAGAAGGTTCCTCCACCGACGAGACCATCGGCACCAGCTGCGGCCGGACCCCCCCCAGCTCTTTGGCTTTGATGGCTTATCCTTGCCCCTCGAGCGGAGACGCGGGCGAGGGCCTCGTCACAGCAGCATCGGCCCTGAGGTCATCGCTGCTGCAGTTTAGTCGCCCGAAGCGGGGGTCATTGTCGCTGCTGGTGTAGTGGTCGCCGGCGAGCCACTTGGAATTTGTTGTCCCGCAGGCCCTCTGGTGTGGAGGTAGTTCATACCCGCAGGAATGGAACCAGAGTCCCATTTGTAAGGGGATATACCGGGTTTTTGCCGGAGCAAAATGTAACCGCTTGAAGTACTTAGACATTTGTCGTAGGTCGGGAGAACCGCCGAAGGTTCTGCCGACGTCTAAGTCTGTGTAGCATAGTTACCCCCAAGTATATGTGTTTGTTCTTTGTGGCTGTCGAGGCCTGAACATTTGGGTATTCGAGAATAAAGTTGTGTGTCTTCCTCATTCCGAGCGCTGGGACTTGCCTGTTGGCTAGCCGAACCACTTAACCGAGCGTCGGTTGCCTTTCGCGGAAGGTGACGAGTGAGGTGTCCGTATCCCGGAGGCGTAGGAGTCCCTCGGCTCTGTCGGCCTTGCCGCTCTAGGCTTCTCTTGCTCAGTTTTTGGGACCCTCGGCTGCTCTGCGATGAGACGGAGCCGGAGGCAGCGGTGTTAGCGCGGATAGACGTGGAGTCGGCTCGGAAAGAGACTTCGTCGGCCCGGGAGATGGCGATTTCCTAGGCCGAGGAAGATGTGGTAGCAGCCGCTGGAGCTTGGCCAAGACATCTGCTAGCGCGGTGCTGGCGTCCTCCCTTAGGTGGAGGTCCTTTTGCCCAGGTCGCCGTCCGAGGCCGGGCCAGGTTCCGCCGAGGGTGGAAACAACGCCGAGGGTGCTGCTGCTCCCCTGCCGATGCCCGAACCTGCAGGAACAGTTTGTATGTAGCATGCGCATGCTTTTTCGCGGCCGCCAAGGCCTAAACACTTTATCGTCGTGTTTAAAAAGCTGTGTCTTCTCTCCTCTTGTTTCGAGCATCACGACTTGTCTGTCAATAGCAGAATTGTTTATCCGAACGAGAGTTACTTTTCGCGGAAGGTGATGAGTGAGGTATCTGTATCCCGGAGGCGTAGGAGTCCCTCGGCTCGGTCGGCCTTGCCGCTTACATGCGCTCTCATTTGGTCGAAGGATTCCATTTTTGGTACAGTCGAGAAGGCGCGAAAGTCGTTTTCTACCCGAGTGTTAGGACTTGTTCGGTAGCAGGATCGCTTATCCGAGCGTGAGTTACTTCTCGCGGAAGGTGATGAGTGAGGTATCCGTATCCCGAAGGCATAGGAGTTCCTCGGCTCGGTCGGCCTTGCCGCTTACGTGTACTCTCGTCGTTCTCAGGATCCCGCTATTGATACGGAAGTCGAAAGCACAAAGGTTGTTTTGGTAGAAATTTTTTCCGAGGAAAATTTTGACGCAGAGGGGGTTCCCCCCTTCTAGCCCCCGAGGGAGGGTCGGGCTTTGCTAAGGTAAGGCCGACCCTTCCTTGACGGTTAGACTTTGTGTATGTAAACGAGGTACGTGAACGACTTAAAACATCTTAAGGGTAGAAGCGACGTAGCTGTTGGATGTTCCAAGCCTTGCTGTAGACCTTGCCTTGGTTGTTGGCCAGCTTGTATGTTCTGGGCTTCAAGATCTTGGCGATGATGAAGGGCCCTTCCCAGCGAGGAGT
The DNA here is from genome assembly GCA_029449295.1 of Zea luxurians. Taxonomy (NCBI): domain Eukaryota; kingdom Viridiplantae; phylum Streptophyta; class Magnoliopsida; order Poales; family Poaceae; genus Zea; species Zea luxurians. The sequence continues at coordinate 60,904,722 of JAOPSE010000013.1, read as the reverse complement.
GAGCTTGTGGCGCCCTCGGGCATCCTGTCGCAGGTGAAGCACCAAGTCTCCCACTTGGAAGCCTCGGGACCGAACGCTTCGGGCGTGGTAGCGCCGCAGCGACTGCTGGTACCGTGCCGAATGTAGTAAGGCAACGCCCCGAGCCTCCTCGAGTTGGTCCAGTGAGTCTTCTCGGCTGGTCTGGTTGCTTCGGTCGTCGTACGCCTTGGTCCTCGGGGACCCGTATTCTAAGTCCGTGGGGAGGACGGCTTCGGCCCCATAGACTAGAAAGAATGGCGTAAAACCCGTGGTGCGGCTCAGTGTCGTCCTCAGACTCCAAACTACCGAGGGTAGCTCTTTCATCCACCGCTTGCCGAACTTGTTGAGGTCGTTGTAGATCCTTGGTTTGAGCCCCTGCAAAATCATACCGTTGGCACGCTCCACCTGCCCATTCGTCATGGGATGAGCTACGGTGGCCCAGTCCACACGGATGTGGTGGTCGTCGCAGAAGTCCAGGAACTTTTTTCCGGTGAACTGCGTGCCATTGTCGGTGAGGATTGAGTTTGGGACCCCGAATCGATGGATGATGTTGGTAAAAAACACCACCGCCTGCTCGGACCTGATGCTGGTCAAGGGTTCGGACCTCGATCCACTTGGAGAATTTGTCGATGGCGACCAGAAGGTGCGAGAAGCCCCCGGGTGCCTTCTGCAAGGGACCGACGAGGTCTAGACCCCACACAGCAAATGGCCTAGTGATGGGTATCATCTGCAAGGCCTGAGCGGGCAGATGCGTCTGCTTTGCGTAGAATTGACACCCCCGGCAGGAGCGCACAATCCTAGTGGCGTCGGCCACCGCGGTTGGCCAGTAGAAACCTTGTCGGAAGGCATTCCCCACAAGGGCTCGAGGTGCTGCATGGTGGCCAGCAAGCCCCTCGAGTGTATTTCTTGCAACAGCTCTTGTCCTTGGCGATAGATATGCATCGTTGGAGGATGCCCGAGGGGCTGCGGTGATAGAGCTCTTTTTCATCACCCAGCAAGACGAATGACTTGGCGCGCCGAGCTAGCCGCCGAGCTAGCCGCCGAGCTTTGGTCTTGTCGATGGGAAGGTTTCCTCGGAGGAGATATTCTAGGTACGGGGTCTGCCAGTTCGGATCTGGTGTGACCCCATTCCGTTCCTCCTCGACGGGCAAGGCCTCTTCCTCGATGGCCGAGGGTGCCTCGAGTTCGGCCGAGGGTGCCTCGGGTCTGGCCGAGGGTACCTCGGGCTTGGCCGAGGGTACCTCGGGGTGGGCCGAGGCTTCTTCAGGCTCGGGCGTTTCGTCGATCTTGACGGATGGTTGATGTAGGTCTCTGGAGAAGATGTCTGGGGGAACCGTCGTTCGCCCCGAGGCTATTTTCGCCAGCTCGTCCGCAGTCTCGTTGTACCGTCGGGCGATGTGGTTGAGCTCCAGCCCGTGGAACTTGTTTTCCAGGTGCCGGACTTCGTCGCAGTAGGCTTCCATCCTCCGGTCACGGCAGTGGGAGTTCTTCATGACTTGGTCGATGACAAGCTACGAGTCGCCTCGAGCGTCGAGGCGCCGGACCCCTAGCTCGATGGCGATGTGTAGCCTGTTAACCAGTGCCTCATGCTCGGCCACGTTGTTTGATGCCGGAAAATGGAGGCGAATGACGTAGCGAAGATGCTTTCCGAGGGGTGAAACGAAGAGCAGGCCAGCGCCTGCCCCTGTTTTCATGAGTGACCCATCGAAGTACATGGTCTAGAGCTTGGGCTGGATTGGAGTCGTCGGTAACTGGGTGTCAGTCCACTCAGCCAGGAAGTCTACCAAGACCTGGGATTTTATGGCCTTCCGAGGGGCAAATGATAGCGTTTCGCCCATAAGCTCCACTGCCCACTTTGCTATCCTACCCGAGGCCTCGCGGCACTGGATGATCTCCCCCAGGGGGAAGGATGACACCATAGTCACCGGATGAGACTCAAAGTAGCGTCGCAACTTTTAGCGTGTCAGAATCACTGCGTAGAGCAGCTTCTAGATCTGTGGGTAGCGGACTTTGGTCTCGGAAAGCACTTCGCTGATGAAGTAGACTGGCCTCTGGACGGGCAGTGCATGCCCTTCTTCTCGTCTCTCGACTACGATCGCGGCGCTGACTACCTGAGTAGTCGCGGCTACGTAGATCAAGAGGGCTTCTCCTGCGGCGGGGGGCACCAGGATGGGTGTGTTCGTAAGGAGCGCCTTAAGGTTTCCGAGGGCTTCCTCGGCCTCAGGGGTCCAAGTGAAGCACTCGGCCTTCCTTACGAGGCGGTACAGAGGCAAGCCTTTCTCGCCAAGGCGTGAGATGAAGCGGCTCAGAGCCGCAAGGCATCCCATGACCCTCTGTACTCCTTTCAAATCTTTGATCGGTCCCATGTTGGTGATGGCCGCGATTTTCTCCGGATTGGCCTCGATGCCCCGCTCGAAGACGATGAATCCAAGGAGCATGCTTCGGGGGACTCCGAAGACACACTTCTCAGGATTGAGTTTCACGCCTTTCGCTCTCAGACACTTGAATGTCGTTTCAAGGTCAGAGAGGAGGTCGGAGGCTCTCTTCGTCTTGACAATGATGTCATCGATGTAAGCCTCGACCGTTCTGCCGATGTGTTCTCCGAACACGTGATTCATGCACCTCTGGTAAGTGGCGCCTGCATTCCTTAACCCAAATGGCATTGTAGTGTAACAGTACATGCCAAAAGGTGTGATGAAAGAAGTCGCGAGTTGGTCGGACTCTTTCATCTTGATTTGGTGATAGCCTGAGTAGGCATCGAGGAATGACAGGGTTTCGCACCCAGCAGTGGAGTCCACGATTTGATCGATGCGAGGTAGAGGATAGGGAACTTTCGGACATGCTTTGTTTAGACCAGTGTAGTCTACACACATCCTCCATTTCCCATCCTTCTTCCTTACAAGAACAGGGTTAGCTAACCATTCGGGATGGAATACCTCTTTGATAAACCCTGCCGCGAGTAGCTTGTGGATCTCCTTGCCTATGGCCCTGCGCTTTTCTTCGTCAAAGCGGCGCAGGGTTTGCTTCACGGGTCGGGCTCCAGCTCTGATGCCCAGTGAGTGCTCGGCGACATCCCTCGGTATGCCGGGCATGTCCGAGGGACTCCACGCAAAGACTTTGGCGTTTGCGCGGAGAAAGTCGACGAGCACTACTTCCTATTTGGGGTCGAGCTCGGAGCCGATCCTAAATTTCTTGCTGGCGTCGTTGCTGGGGTCGAGAGAGACGGACTTGACCGCCTCAACTGGTTCGAAGTTGCCGGCGTGCCGCTTCGTGTCGGGCGCCTCCTTGGAGAGGCGTTCTAGGTCGGCGATGAGGGCCTCGAACTCGGCGAGAGCCTCGGCGTACTCCATGCACTCCACGTCGCATTCGTACACGTGGCGGTACGTGGATCCGACGGTGATGATCCCATTCGGGCCCGGCATCTTGAGCTTGAGGTAGGTGTAGTTGGGGATGGCCATGAACTTGGCGTAGCATGGTCTTCCCAATACCGCATGGTAGGTTCCTCGGAACCCGACGACCTCAAAGGTGAGAGCTTCCTTTCGAAAATTAGAGGGAGTTCCGAAGCAGACGGGTAAGTCGATCCGTCCGAGGGGTAGGATTCGCTTCCCGGGCGCGATCCAGTGGAAGGGTGCCGCACCGGCCCGGACTTCGGACCGATCAACCCCTAAGAGTTCTAGGGTCTCAGCGTAGATGATGTTAAGGCTGCTACCTCCGTCCATGAGGACCTTGGAGAGACTAACGTTGTCGATGATCAGATCGACGACGAGCGGGTACCTTCCTGGGCTTGGCACGAAGTCGGGGTGGTCGCCTTGGTCGAAGGTGATAGGCTTGTCGGACCAGTCTAGGTAGACTGGCGCCGCCACCTTCACCCAGTAGACTTCCCGGCGCTCCTGCTTGTGGTGCCGAGTCGAGGCGTTCGCCACTTGCCCGCCGTAGATCATGAAGCAGTTATGGACCTCCGGGAAACCCTCTTCCTTGCCGCCCTCCTTCTTGTCGTTGTCATGGCCCTTGCCATCCTCCGCCGGGGGCAAGGTCTTATGGAAGTAGCGCCGGAGCATGACACATTCTTTGAGGGTGTGCTTGACGGGCCCCTGGTGATAGGGGCATGGATCTTTGAGCATCTTGTCGAACGCGCCGGCCCCTCCAGGAGGTTTCCGAAGGTTCCTATGCTCGGCCGCAGCGACGAGATTCGCATCTGCGGCGTCGCGCTTCGCTCGCAACTTGTTTTTAGCCTTCTTCTTCGTGCCCCGCTGGGTGGATGCCTTAGGGGCGTCTGTCTTCGGCTCTCCCTGAGGCTGCTTGTCCTTTCGGAAGATGGCTTCGACCGCCTCTTGACCCGAGGCAAACTTGGTGGCGACGTCCATCAGTTCGCTCGCACGGGTGGGAGTCTTGCGCCCCAGTTTGCTCACCATTTCTCGGCAAGTGGTGCCGACAAGGAAAGCCCCGATGACATCCGAGTCGGTAACGTTGGGCAGCTCGGTGCGCTGCTTTGAAAACCGCCGGACGTACTCTCGGAGGGACTCCCCTGGCTGCTGGCGGCAGCTTCGGAGGTCCCATGAGTTCCCAGGGCACACGTACGTGCCTTGGAAGTTTCCCGCGAAAGCTTTGACCAGATCGTCCCAGTCAGAGATCTGCGCAGGAGGCAGATGCTCTAGCCAGGCTCGGGCGGCGTCGGAGAGAAAAAGGGGTAGATTACGGATGATGAGGTTGTCATCATCCGCCCCTCCCAACTGGCATGCCAGTCGGTAGTCTGTGAGCCACAGCTCCGGCCTCGTCTCCCCTGAGTACTTGGTGATGGTAGTTGGGGCTCGGAAACGGGCAGGGAACGACGCTCGTCGTATGGCCCGGCTGAAGACTCGTGGACCGGGTGGTTCGGGCGAAGGATTGCGATCCTCCTCACTGTTGCAGCGTCCCCCACGCCTGGGATGGTAGCCTCGGCGCACCTTCTCGTCGAGGTGGGCTCGATGGTCGAGATGGTGGTGCTCGTTGCCGAGGCGTTCCCAAGCGGCGGGTGCCTCATCCCGCGTACGCTCGGGGTGGACCGAGGCTTCCCGAATGCGCCAGGAGGACACTGCGTGATGCTCCGAGGGGTCAGCTCGCCTGCGGGAGGCGGAGCTCTCAGCTCGTCGAACCGCGGCGCCTTCTAGGAGATTCTTGAGTTCGCCCTGGATATGCCGTCCCTCGGTGGTGGATGGCTCCGGCATGGCTCGAAGCAGCATCGCTGCTGTAGCTAGGTCCTGGTCGGACCCGCTGACTGCCAGGGGCAGCGCTGTCCTGGCATTGTCGACTGATGCGGCGCCGGATGTCTTGGGCCCGATGACAGGCTTCTCCGGCGAGTGTTCGGCCTGCCCACTCTTGTTCGATGTTCTGTCGGAGCTGTACAAGCCGGCCTGCTTCCCCATCGACCCGGGCCTGCATCTCATGGATTTGCTCGAGCTGTATGTCCTGACCCCCCGCAGGGACTGGGACCACAGCTAGCTCCCGCGGGATGTCAACGCGAGATGCGGGCCCAAGGGGATTGTCAACCTCTGGCATACCGAGGTGATTGCCTTCGTTGTGATCCCCCAGATCGACGTGGAAACATTCGTGACTTGGGCTGTAACCCTCGTCGTCAAGGTCATGGCCATCGTCAGAACAACCGGAGAGGCAGTGGTCACATGCGGACATGAAGCCCCGCATGGCACCGGGGTCATTGAAGGGCAGAGAAATCCAAACCGGAGTCGGGGTCGTCCTCTTCCTCAGAACCCGCCGGTCCGAAGGTTGAGATGGCTGTCAGTCGGTCCCAGGTCGACCACATGTGGTACCCCGGAAGGTTTGGATACGCCTTTACGAAGGCGCTCACCATAGCGGGGTCGCTAGGTGGATCGAAGCGGAACCGAAAAGGTATGGGATGGAAAACGAACAGTTCCTCTTGGTCATTGGACGGTGGTGAAATCGTGTCGGGGGCGGAGCACACCGTCATCTCAGGTACGAGGGTAACGCCCAGCAGGCCCTTTGCGAGGGTGCTGGTGTCATCAGTCCGCTTGGGGCTGACACGTCGAGGGGAAGTGACACCCGCCATCGTCTCAGGTGCGAGGACAATGTCCGACATGTCCCTCGGGGTAGTGCCGGTGTCGTCGACTCGCTCTGGTGCGAAAGCCGACAAGGTGCCGCCTCCTGCGTGGCCACGGTTGCCTCATCTCCGCCTCCTCCGACGAGGAGGGTGGCGGGGACGACCGGAGTGGCCACGGTTGCCTCATCTCCGCCTTCTGCCGCGGGGAGATGCTGTCGTAGAGCTCGCCACCGCCGGGCGAGTCGGAGACCGTCGTTGTCGTCACGCCGCGGGGGGAGGAGTACCATGTCGTAGCTGCCGTCGAGGGACATAAACTCGAGACTCCCAAAGCGGAGCACCGTCCCGGGCTGGAGAGGTTGCTGAAGACTCCCCATCTGGATCTCAACGGGAAGGTGTTCGTTAACACGCAGCAGGCCCCTACCTGGCGCGCCAACTGTCGGCGTCTCGGACCCGGGGGGGTCCCTTGGACCGACCAGTGAAATCGCTGTGTGCCCCTGCCCAGATGGGTTGGCGCGGGATGGAACACAAGAGGTGGGACAAGCCTTGTATTATCCTGCACCAGGGGTGCCGCTCGTAGTAGGGGTTACAAGCGCGTCGCGTGAGAGAGGGAGAGACACAGAGTTCGTCCGCCGCTTCCCTCGCGCGAACCCCCCTCAGGGTGGCCCTGGACCTCCCTTTTATAGAGGCAAGGAGAGGATCCAGACGTACAATGGGGGCGTAGCTATGCGCTAACGTGTCCGACAGTAGAGTGCTTAACCCTGTGTACAGTGCCAGCATGGCCGTTGGGGGAGAGCTTGGGCCCTGTACATGTGATGGCGTGGCCGTCAGAGGAGCGCCTGAGTCCTGTAGGAGCACAGCTGGCAGCGCGGCGAGGATCCTGCTGTCGTCTCCTTGCTGTCGTAAGGGGCTGAGAGCCACCGACGTCATGGTGCACGCGGGGCACCATCATTACCCATCGCTGGGGTAAGCCAGATGGGACGCCGGTCTTGTTCCTTGTAGCTGAGTAGGCTAGGAATAGGGAAATGATACATCCCCTATTAGCGCGGTCAGTCCGAGCCTAGGGTCGGTCGAGGCGGAGACTTCTCTTGAGGCTGAGGCCTAGGGTCGGGCGAGGAGGCGATTCCTCCAGAGACCGGGGTCGAGGCTGAGTCCGGGGGTCGGGCAAGCCGTAGACCTCCTCCAGAGGCCGGAGCATGAGGTCGAGCGAGGCGGAGCTTCCTGTTGCGCCCGAGGCTGAACTCGATGGTTGATCGTGACTTGTTGTCAGTCGTCGCCGGGGTGGCTGACACGGTAGTCGGAGCGGAGTGAGTGGCGCTGTTTTCCTGTCATGTCAGACAGTAAAGAAGAGGGGTGAAGTGACTACGGTCACTTCGGCCTGCTCGACTGAGGCGCGTGTGTCAGGATACGGCGTCAGGCATCCCCTGTATTTAATGCGCCTGTGAAGCGGTCGGTTGGTGAGGCGGTTTGGCCAAGGTTGCTTCACAATGAAGCCTGCCCGAGCCGGGCCTCAGGAGAGCCGAGGGGGCCCCCGCTGCCTGAGGAGGCCCTCGGGCGAGGCGTGAACTCGTCTGGGACTACTGTTCCAACCTGAGGCTGGGCTCGGGTGAGATCGCGTCCCTCGGGTAGACGAAAGTCTTGGCTTAAACTGCATCCGTCAGTTGGTCTGAGGGTGTTTACCAGCCATGATTAGGAGCGTTGGGGGTACCCCTAATTATGGTACCCGACAGATATAACCGGTTGATGGCGTAGCAAGCGGTGTTGACCGCCTTGGCCCAAAACCAATCCGAAGTCTTGTACTCATCAAGCATGGTCCTTGCCATGTCCAATAGAGTTATATTCTTCCTCTCCACTACACCATTTTGTTGTGGCGTGTAGGGAGAAGAGAACTAATGCTTGATGCCCTCCTCCTCAAGAAAGCCTTCTATTTGTGAGTTCTTGAACTCCGTTCCATTATCGCTTCTTATCTTCTTGATCCTTAAGCCGAACTCATTTTGAGCCCGTCTCAAGAATCCTTTCAAAGTTTCTTGGGTTTGAGATTTATCCTGTAAAAAGAATACCCAAGGGAAGCGAGAATAATCATCCACAATAACTAGATAGTACTTACTCCCGCCGATGCTTACGTAAGCTATCGGGCCGAATAGGTCCATGTGGAGGAGCTCGAGTGGCCTATCAGTGGTCATGATGTTCTTGTGTGGATGATGAACACCAACTTGCTTCCCTGCTTGACATGCGCTACAAATCCTGTCTTTCTCAAAGTGAACATTGGTTAGTCCCAAAATGTGCTCCCCTTTAGAAGCTTGTGAAGATTCTTCATCCCAACATGGCGGTGGTGCCAGAGCCAACCCATGTTAGTCTTAGCAATTAAGCAAGTATGGAGTTCAGCTCTATTGGAATCAACTAAGTATAGCTGACCCTCTAATACTCCCTTAAAAGCTACTGAATCATCACTTCTTCTAAAGACAGTAACACCTGTATCCGTAAAAAGACAGTTGTAACCCATTTTGCATAATTGAGAAATAGAAAGCAAGTTGTAATCTAAAGAATCTACAAGAAAAACATTGGAAATAGAATGGTCAGGAGATATAGAAATTTTACCCAATCCTTTGACCAAACCTTGATTTCCATCCCCGAATGTGATAGCTCATTGAGGATCTTGGTTTTTCTCATAGGAGGAGAACATCCTTTTCTCCCCGGTCATATGGTTTGTGCACCCACTATCGATGATCCAACTTGAGCCCCCGAATGCATAAACCTACAACACAAATTTAGGCCTTGTTCTTAGGTACTTAAACGGTCTTGGGTCCTTTTACATTAGAAACAAGTACCTTGGGTACCCAAACACAAGTCTTGGAGCCCTTGTGTTTGCCCCCAACATATTTGGCAACTACTTTGCCTGATTTGTTAGTAAGCACATAAGAAGCATCAAAAGTTTTGAATGAAACATTATGATCATTTGATGCAGTAGGAGTTTTCTTCTTAAGCATTTTAACATGTGTAGAACGCCTAGAGTTAGAAGCCTCATTCTTATAAATAAAAGCATGGTGAGAATGAGTCTTCTTAGCATGAATTCTCCTAATCTTATCCTCAGGATAACCAGCAGGGTATAAAATGTAGCCCTCGTTATCCTGAGACAAAATTGGACAATCTTTTAGGAGGGGCATTAAGCTTGACATTGTCTCCCTGTTGGAAGCCAATGCCATCCTTAATGCCAGGGCGTCTCCCACTATAAAGCATACTACGAGCAAATTTAAAATTTCCATTCTCTAGTTCATGCTCGGCAATTTTAGCATCTAGTTTAGCTATATGATCATTTTTTTGTTTAATCATAGCAAGGTGATCATGAATAGCATCAATGTTAATATCTCTACACCTAGTACAAATAGAAACATTATCAACACTAGATGTAGAGGGTTTGAAATCGTTTAATTTAACAATCTTAGCATGTAAAATAGCATTCTCATCTCTAAGATTGGAAATAGAAGCATTGCAAACATCTAAGTCTTTAGCCTTAGCAATTAATTTATCATTCTCAAACTTAAGGCTAGCAAGAGATTCATTCAACATGTCAATCTTAGCAATTAAACTAGCATTATCATTTCTAAGATTAACTATTGAATCATCACAAACATTGGATTTCTCAACCTTAGCAATTAATTTTGCATTATCATTTCTAAGGCAAGAAATAGTGTCATGGCAAGTGCTAAGCTCACTAGTTAATTTATCACATTTTTCTACCTCTAGAGCATAAGCATTTTTAGTCTTAACATGCTTTTTGTTTTCCTTAATAAGGAAGTCCTCTTGACTATCCAAGAGTTCATCCTTCTCATGAATAGCACTAATCAATTCATTTAATTTCTCCTTTTGTTGCATGTTAAGGTTGGCAAAAAGAGTAAGCAAGTTATCCTCCTCATCACTAGAATTATCTTCATCACTAGAGGTTGCATATTTAGTGGAGGATCTTGATTTTACCTTCTTCTTCTTGCCGTCCTTTGCCATGAGGCACTTGTGGTCGACGTTGGGGAAGATAAGTCCTTTGTTGACGGCGATGTTGGCGGCATCCTCGTCATCGGAGGAGTCGGTGGAGCTCTCGTCGGAGTCCCACTCCCGGCAAACATGGGCATCGCCACCCTTCTTCTTGTAATACATCTTCTTCTCCCTCTTCTTCCCCCTCTTGTCGTTATCCCTGTCACTATCACTAGACAAAGGGCATTTAGCGATAAAATGACCGGGCTTACCACATTTGTAGCAAACCTTCTTGGAACGGTGCTTGTAATCTTTCCCCTTCCTTTGCTTGAGGATTTGGCGAAAGCTCTTGATGATGAGCGTCATTTCCTCGTTGTCGAGCTTGGAGGCGTCGATGGGGACCCTACTCGGTGTAGAGTCTTCTTTCTTCTCCTCCGTTGCCTTGAATGCAATGGGTTGTGCTTCAGGTACGGAGGAGGAGGCACCTTGCTCGATGATCTTCTTGGAGCCTTTGATCATCAATTCAAAGCTCACAAATTTTCCTATTACTTCCTCGGGAGACATTAGTTTATATCTTGGATCACCACGAATTAATTGAACTTGAGTAGGGTTAAGAAATACGAGTGATCTAAGAATAACCTTGACCATCTCATGGTCATCCCATTTGGTGCTCCCGAGGTTGCGCACTTGATTTACCAAGGTCTTTAGCTGGTTGTACATGGCTTGGAGGTCTTCTCCTTGGTTGAGCATGAAGCGACCGAGCTCCCCCTCGATCGTTTCCCTCTTGGTGATCTTGGTCACCTCATCACCTTCGTGCGCGGTCTTGAGCACGTCCCAAATCTCTTTGGCGCTCTTCAACCCTTGCACCTTGTAATACTCCTCTCGACTTAGAGAGGCGAGGAGTATAGTGGTGGCTTGGGAGTTGAAGTGCCGGATTTGGGCAACTTCGTCCGAGTCATAGTCTTCATCCCCCGGCAAAGGTACATGTACTCCAATCTCAACAACATCCCAAATGCTAGTGTGGAGTGAGGTTAGATGGTGCCTCATTTTATCACTCCACATATTATAGTCTTCAACATCAAACATAGGAGGTTTGCCTAATGGGACAGAAAGTAAAGGAGTATGTTTTGAAATACGAGGTTAGCGTAGGGGAATCTTACTAAACTTCTTGCGCTCATGGCGCTTAGAAGTTACGGACGACGCGTCAGAGCCGGAGGTGGATGGCGACGAAGAGTCAGTTTCGTAGTAGACCACCATCTTCATCTTCTTTTTCTTCTCGCCACTCTGATGCGACTTGTGAGGAGGTGATTCCTCCTTCTTGTTGCGGGACTCTCTCGATGGAGCCTTCCCGTGGCTTGTGGCGGGCTTCTCGCCAGTCACCATCTCCTTCTTGACGTGTTCTCCCGACATCACTTCGAGTGGTTAGGCTCTAATGAAGCACCGGGCTCTGATACCAATTGAAAGTCGCCTAGAGGGGGGTGAATAGGCGGAATCTGAAAATTATAAACTTAAGCACAACTACAAGTCGGGGTTAGCGTTAGAAATATAATCGAGTCCGAAAGAGAGGGCAAAAACAAATCACAAGCAAATGAAGAGTGAGACGCGGTGATTTGTTTTACCGAGGTTTGGTTCTTGCAAACCTACTCCTCGTTGAGGTGGTCACAAAGACCGGGTCTCTTTCAACCCTTTTCCTCTCTCAAACGGTCACTTAGACCGAGTGAGCTTCCTTCCTTGATTTCCCGGGTCACTTAGACCCCGCAAGGACCACCACACAATTGGTGTCTTGCTTTGCTTACAAGGTTTTGAGAGTAAGAATGAGAGAAAGAAGAAAGCCAACTAAGCAACAAGAGCAACAAAAGAACACAAGTCGATCTCCTCACAAGTCCTAAAAACTAGAGTTGAATTGGGGACTTTGATTCGATCGGAGGCTTTGATTTGTGTCTAGGAGTGTTGTGTATTGCTCTTGTATTGAATGAGATGTAGTGAATGCTTGGATGCCTTGAAGAGTGGTGGTTGGGGGGTATTTATAGCCCCAACCACCAATATGGCCGTTGGTGAAGGCTTCTGTCGTATGGCGCACCGGACAGCCAGCCATGTCACCAGGCCGTTGGGTTCCGACTGTTGGAGCTCTGACAATTGGGGCCACCGGACCGGTGGTGCACCGGACATGTCCTGTAGACTGTCCGGTGCGCCTTCTGGCGCCTGCTCTGACTTCTGCGCGCGCAGGCGTGGACTGTTTGCTTTTACTGTTCACTTGCTGGCGACCGTTGGCGCGAAGTAGCTGTTTCTCCACTGGCACACCGGACAGTCCGGTGTTACACCGGACAGTCCGGTGAATTATAGCGGAGCGGCCTCCCAGATTCCCGAAGCTGGCAAGTTCAGAGTCGATCTCCCTGGTGCACCGGACACTGTCCGGTGCGCCAGACCAGGACTGCCTTTGGTTTAACTTTGCTCCTTTTATTTGAACCCTTTCTTGGACTTTATATTGGTTTGTGTTGAACCTTTGGCACCTGTAGAACTCATAATCTAGAACAAACTAGTTAGTCCATTAATTTGTGTTGGGCAATTCAACCACCAAAATTCATATAGGAAAAGGTTTGACCCTATTTCCCTTTCAGTAACAATTAATTCTTAAGTGCACATTGCTTTTAATTGGTATATTCCTTTGTGTCTTTTGTAGCCACATAGGAAAAATGAAGCACTTGAGCATGAACTTAAAAGATTTTACCTTGCTTTGGAAAGGATCTAATTATATGGTAGATTGCAAGTTCATATTTTTATATTGTGACAATCTACATGCTTTAAATTGATTGTATGTATCTTGTGGCATATTTCAAGTTAATCATCATATTATTGCCATGGCCTAGACATAAAGAGTATTATCCCATGTTCTTAAATGAATAGAGTGCTAAGTAAGAAATTCAAATTCTTAAAGCACTTACCAAAAGGGAATTCTCTATATGACTAGAGTTGTGAGACTAATGTTTCTATCCAAGTGTTTATGTAGTCTCACAACATGAGAATGTGTTTCCCAAATGGAGTGTGCCATTCAACATTCAAAGAAGATCGAACCAATACTATGCGATGTATTCATTCTTGTTTAAATTGGTTTTGAGTCTTCTACATTAATCACTCACCATGCTATGAATTAAACTTGCCATGTAAACTTAATTAAATAATCATGCTACTTTCATCTTTTTTTACAATTGATGTTATGCATGATGCTTATAAGGGTAATTTAGTTCATATCATGAGGTTTCCTTGTTTTAGTAACCTTCTTGTCATTCATATACTAGAGGTTGCTAAATAGGAAACTATTGCTTGTGTTACTAATACAATCTCTTTTAAGATATTTCATGGAAATTCATAAGTAGAGATTGTGCTCTTTCAATTGGTAAAATCACAAGCTTTAAAGGTTAATCTTCACCTAAAAGAAAGATTAGGAATGCTCAAGGCAAATGTATGGAACAAATTGCTTCAATTAGTAGTTGATCTATAGTAGTTCCTTCCATGTGGCATTCTTTCAATTGGTAATAATATATTCTATGGAAAGGAATGTCAATATGAAGGTTAAATTCCTTTTGGCTTAAATTTGTAAATTAGTGCATATTGTGAATTCACTGCTCCATGTGCATTAACTTAAAAGGAATTTAATTTATGCCTTTACGCCTCATAAATGATGATTTGTTTGCCATTCATATATAGATATCATCATTCATTAAATACTTCCTTGTACTACTAATACCTCTTTTCAAAGTGTTTTATCGACTAGTTTTAAAAGGAAAAGAGATAACAAAGAAGGAAGTCTCCACAAATGATGAAAAGAAGAATACTAAGGTGACACCACCACAGATAGTAAGATCTGTCAAATTGGTATAACAAATGGTACATTCTATATGGTGGTAAGTATTCTTAGGCATTAGTTAATTCATTGCAAATTTGTCATGCCTTGACCAATATATGTAATGTACTCCTCATGAGACTCTTAACTGAATTGAAAGTGCATTTGGCAAGTCATTCAAATACTTGATGCACATATCTAGTGGGAGCACATTATATATATCTTGTGTCGTAGAGAATAAGTTTCCCTTGAGTAAGCTATACTAAGACGATCCAAAATGGTAAATTTGTATCTCATTCATATGGATTGTAATCTTTGTTTTCCAAAAGCGCATAAGAATCCTTTTTTATATTCATCACATACATATGCACTAACATGGATATGATTTTTAAAACTGTAAAAGGTACAATTAGTGATCCATACTCTCTAAATTTTGGAAACCCATATTTTTATATCTTAGAAATCTACTTCAATCGGTATCCATATGCCTCACATTGAATTGGATCACTAAGTTGTAAATTCCATACATAACTTGTCTTTATGATATGAATGCTTATGCGACTAACCTTGATAAGCTAGGTGCACCCAAGGTCAAGCTAGGTTCATCATCAAGAAGGCAACACAATGATGTATCAAGAAAAGGAGAAAAGACTCCTATTCTTAACTCTAGTTTTTTGTGTGATTAAATATTGACTTGAAACCATGTAAGATGGTTATCAAGTATATGTGAATGCCTACACAAAGAGAAAGGCCACAATAAGGATTGTGTGGGTACTCAAGGCTCTTACTACTAATCTCAAAGGACCCAATTCAAATTGGGTACCAAGATATGAAGCTTAAACTTGTTTTGCAGGATCACTTCTTAAATGGATCAAGTTGGGTGCTCGATAATGAATGTATAAATCATCTTTGGAGATAGTAGCAAGGTTGGTAACAACTGAATATCAAGTGCATATTATTTTCAAATCTTATCACTTTTATGACTTGTGTAGCCACTAAGGAAAAAGAAGTACTTGATGATATACATCAGTTGTTGATTATGAAATAAAGGTCCAATTGGAAGATAAATGAATATTATCATATGGTCAACAATCCAAAATTATGTGATGTATTCTCTCTCTAGTTAATTTGGGTTTGATTCTTCTATATTAGACACTCACCATAATATGGATTAAGTCAGCCCTTTAGACTTCATTGAACAACCATGCATATTATCCATGTCATTCAAAATATATTGTGCATGAGGGCTCAAGGGAAATTTAGTCCATATTATGAGGTTTCTCTATTTTAGCAACTTGCTTGCCTTCCACATATAAAGGGTTGCTAAATAAGAAACTAGTGCTTGTGCTACTAATATCATCTCTTGTGTTAAGTTTATCGATAGAAAATCTATGTTAAGAGATGGTGCTTGTTTTAAATTGGATAAATCATAAGCTTAAAGTATATTATTCAACTAAAGTAAGATGAAGTTGATAAGAGGCTAAGGTATGAAAACTTCCTCTCCTTCAGTTGTTTTAGTATTCTATCCTTAGTGGGATGTACCATATTATAGGTTAAATTCCTTGTAATATAAAATGTTCAATAGTGCATATAACTTTGACATAAACTATATGTGTGCACAAATTTAAAGGAATTTAGTCTATCCTTTTGGGTTTCAATAATGATGATTCATTTGCCATCCACATATAAGGATCATCATTTGTGAAACACTCTCTTGTGTTTTTAATGCTCTCTTTTCTAAGTGTTTCAATAAGGTCCTTCCAAGTGCTTTCAAGATGGATTCAAAATCTACGGATATAAGAGTCTTGGTTGTTTCAATCATTGAGTTTCAATTGATTTCATATCAAATATGATCGAGTCAAGAAAAGATGAAAGAAGTTCAAGATCACTTGGTTGGATGAAATCGTAAAGAGAAAAGAGATCATAGTGATTCAAGAAGGGAGTTACACCTTTGTGTCAACCAAATAATGAAGATGTAGTGACATATTTATATGATATCCTTCATTATGAGGTTTGAGGTTCATATTAGCATGTTTTACCCTTCAGGATTTCAATTGATATACTTTCAGTTCTTGAACTTCCAATTGGTTTAATTTTCATTGAGTTAAACCAAGATATAGTGCAAACATCTCCTTTAACCTCACATTGTTAATGTGCATAAGTGTACTTTGTGTACTCTTGCATGCACAAATTGAGGGAGAGTTTAGCCTATATCTTGTGAGACTAATGATTTCTTTCAAGTTCATGTTGTGTAGTCTCACACCTTGGTGAAAGAAGAACATCAAATGAGGATGAGTGGTTCCAAGGAAATGATCAAATAATTACCACATGTTCCCCCATGGATTAGTTCTTTTGGGGAACGATATGTGTTCTCTAGCATGATTTCAATTGTTGCAAATTTATTATGCCCTGGCCAAGATATATGATGAACCCCTCTAAGAATCTTAATTGAATCAAGTGCATGTTACAAGTAATTCGAGTACTTGATGCACACATTTAGGGGGAGCTCATTCTATATCCTGTGTCCTTAAATACTAACATTTTCTTTTAGTGAACTTGTGTAGTTCTTTGAAAAGAATGGGTTTCTCTTGATTTTTTAAGAGGATATGTTTCACTTTGGCATGCTAAATTTACTCAATACATGTAGTAATGAAGACTAATGGGCATGAATGAAAATCATCTTGCTTTGTGCAAAAATAATGTCAATCCTATCAAAACACTAAGTTGAAAATTGATGATCATGATGGAGAACATGTGGCATAACACAAAGGTGTGTCATTCCATGAACTATTGTATTACCTTTAACATCTAGTCTCTTACATGCTAGTGTGTGAATGTATATGCAATATCTTAAGTCACACCATAAGGTTGCACTTGTGGTGACGATTAAAGAATCTCTAGATATTTGATTAATACCTCTTGTGCTGATGTCATCAGTTAGTCTTAAGTCATCTTAGTGAGGTATGAGTCAAACATGCTAACTTCTCAAGAATCTTGGCTTAAAATATTGCATATCATGTCTATTAGTATACCTTTTGATTATTAGCACTTCCTTCAATTGGTGCAATTTCATATTTTCATACTTTATTTGTACCAAGGTTCAAATTGTAGAACTTAATCCCCTGTCCTCACAATTCCAAGTGCATAAGGTAAAACAAGTATTCATCACTTGTATGCACATGTTTAAGGAGAGAATGGTCTATAATTTGAAACTTTGAGACTAACTTCATTTCCAAGTCTATTATGTGTGTAGTCTCAAATTAGAAAGGAATTTTCGGGCAAAGACAATCGCTTCCACTACAAATTTGATGGGTATCAAAGATTCTTTGCTCCAATATATGTATCTTTTATACATTTCATAAGGGAATGAGTTTCTCTTTTATATGCTACTCCAACATCATCTAAAATTGGTAAACATGTATTATATTCTTTTGATTTGCAAATGTCTAAAGTAGCATAGCTTATAAATTCTCCTGTCTAGCACTTAATTGATTAAATAGTGCACATGTTCCTTATGTTGCATGATTATGTTCAGTTGATACTCCTTTTATGCTAATGGTACTTTAAATTGCAAATAAGTACTCTCAACAGGTATCAATTGAATTCATATATATGTGTGCACTAAAACTTGAGGAGAACTTAGTGTAATATGCTATTAGTGATATGCTTATCTATCAAATTGTATCAATTGGTGTTTTTCAATTGATATTTTCATACATGATCCCTAGTTGCATAATACATACTTGTGCAATTTTCATGTTGCCTCTTGTTGTGATAAGAAAATGCTAGGTGACATCTAGACTCTAGGTATCAAGTTTCACCTTCGATTTAGTATGACAATCTTCATTTGATATCTTGGACTTATGTCACAACTATACCAACAAGAGCGTGCAAATGAATTCTAAATCCAACACAAGTTTGGAACACCCCCTTGAAAAGGTAAAACGCAAAGGTACATCACTTTATGTCACTTCTACATTACTTTTGTGTCATCTAAGGACCCTTTTCATGATAGTGTGTTCAAATCTTGATTAATCATAATTTCTACCCTTTATATTATTTATATCCTTTTTGGAGATTTATGACAAAGGGGAGAAATAGTGCATTAAAGCTTACCTTTAGTCTTATGTAACTAAGTGTAAGAAGACTTTTGAAAAGGGGGAGAAATAATTGAAAAAAGGGGAGAATCATAAGTAAAACATAAGATGTAAGAAATTGATGAGTGCATAATTTGTCATGAGCATCACGTTTATTTTATGACACAATGCACCCCACGAATAGTATGATATAAGTTGTCTCCATACTTTGACCCAAATATGTGCTTTTGGCATTTGAGTACAAAATTGGTATTTTCTGAAATGCACATACTTAGGGGGAGGAAACTATATCATAGGATTCAAAATCATATTTATCAAATCTTATGTAAGCTTTAAATGTGTTGTCATCAATCACCAAAAAGGGGGAGATTGAAAGTGCATCCATCCCTTTTGTGAGTTTTGGTGATTTGGATAACAACACATTTAAAAGTCTAACAAGTTTGCTAAGTGTTGAATAGGAAATTCAGTATGATGAACATACTTGAATAGTGTATAATGATCAGTTAACAAAGGTTCAACACAAGGTTAAATAACCAGTGAGACAATGCAAATGGATATAATATGGTCTCTATATTGGTTTGAATATATAGGACAAGACCTAAGAAATCACTATGCATAAATATGATCAGAATAGAGGTTGAAGTGATTAAGAGGATTGGTCAAGCCAAAGTGAATAATATATGAGGAACCGTGAATTGGCTTGACCATATTACTATTAGTCCATATATGAATATATGAGAATCAAACTAGAGCTTGATTGATCTTAGCAGTTATATCCAGATGACATTCCAGCAAGGTTCACAATATTGAAGAAATGATTCTCTCAATGGATGCTCAATAGGATGTGACTCAAGAATGGCTTAATAGGGTGAAGATAGCAAGGAAAGGGCTTCGAGGAACTAAGCGAAGGTGAAGGACAAGTGATGGCTTGTAGACCGAGGTACCATGGCTAAGGTGAAGAAGAGAGTACTTGTACTAAGTCGATGAACTAATCAGCTATGAAGAGTTACAACATGTTGATGCATCAGTAAGGTGACTTGAAGCCATGATTTGAACACATATATGGTGAAATGGCACAAGTCACAGGCTCGATTTGTGTTTGCTTCAAAAGGTAAGACAAAGATGTTTGTGATCCTTATGAAGCAACACCATGGAGAAATCACACTTGAGACACCAATGACTCAAGGAGTTTACTTAATTATATTTTATCTAACTTGAGTATAGGAATCATCGTACTATCAAGGGGGATCCATAAAGAAGGTTGGTTTTGGTACTAAAGCTCAAAATCCTTGATCTAAAACTTCCATTTTACCCTTGTTTCACTTTAGTTTTCTCAAAATCTGTGCAACAGTTTCAAAAATCGGTTCAACCGGAATTAAAACCGGTTCAACCGATTTCTGCACTATTCCCCTCTGTCACTGTCTGACCTGCCAGTCTGCCAGTCAGTCCTGTAAGAAAAAGTCGTGTGCAGATTTTTGGAAAAAAACGGTTCAACCGAATTTTGGCCCGGCTCAACCGGATTTGCAACCGGTTCAACCGAATTTTTGGCCCGGCTCAACCGGATTTGCAACCTTTTCAACCAAATTTTGGCCCGGCTCAACCGGATTTGCAGCCGGTCCAGTCTCCGGCTGAGTCTGCTAGTGAACCGAAAACCCCCTCGTGGAATCCGGTTCAACCGGTTTTAGAACCGGTTCAACCGTTTTTCGGTCAGATTTCCCCAACGGCCACCAGCTTTTGGGGGCACCTTTATATACACCTCCCACACTCTTCCCCATAGATGAGCATGACTTGGACTCCATTTCTAACTTGAGAAACACCTCCCACTCTCTCTCACACACCTCTTGCCTCTCCCATTTCAAATCTTTGGAGAGAAATCTTTGAGTGAGATTGAAGAGCTACGATTTTGTGCTTCATCTTCAAATCCTTCTTGTTCTTCTTGATTCGAGCTTTGGTACTACATCGAGTTCTTTGTGGATTCATTACTCTTGGAGCTTCTAGCTCCTAGATGACTAGGTGTCTTTTGTGAGTCTCCAAATCTTGTGGAAGACCACAAGAAAGTTTGTATTACCCGCTCGTTTGAGCAAAGATTATTGTGTGGGCTTGACCTTTGTGGTTGGCAAAGGGAGGATTAGGGTTGAAAGAGACCGGGCTCTTTGTGGGCGCCTCAACGAGGAAGTAGGGCACCTTGGTGGTGTGACCGAACCTCGGGATAAATCTTGTGTATCTTGTGTTCTTGCTCATTGTGTTTGTTTGTGTTCTTCGTTCTCTCACCATTCCGTGAAAGATTTGTTTATATCTTTTTGGTGTGTGGATTTTGAGAAGTGCCCTTCTCAGATCTACTACCTTGAACCCTATGAATCATTTAGAACATCTCATTTCCAAAGTTAACTGGGTGGATTTTGAGATCAATTTAGTTTTATATCTCATTCTTTAGTTGAGCTCGTGCAAACCGGTTGAACCAGTTTTGACACCGGTTGAACCGGTTTTACCCAGTTTGTTTCTAGTTTTGTTGAAAAAGTTTTAACTTGCCTATTCACCCCCTCTAGGCAACTTTCAAATACTCGAGTGATCTGGGTCCCACATGATAACTCTGCCAAACAAACCAATGGCATTTCGGATATGCTCATGAGCCTAGAAATCTAGCGGGAAACCAGACAACATTAGCCAACACTCATTATGGTGGATTACCGTAATGGTAAGCCCTAGCGCTTGTTGTGGACCCATAACAACTATGTTATCTCGATAAAAAATAAAGCAAAATCTGAGCAGGGCCTGACCAAGATGAGAGCGCTGGATTGCACGAATTTCTAAGTTCCACTAGTCCACTAAATATTCTTTCACAACATCCACAATGCTTTGGAAGTGAAGCTCAAGCACTAGACGGGGATGAATAAGGACGGTGGCCTAGTCTTCATGAAGCGGAGGATGAGCTCGAGTGACTGCACATACCATTATCTCTCGATGCTAGATGTGACCCATGATGAAACCCTGCGGAATGAACAGAGTCGAGTCTACATGATGATACACCATTTTCGATGCTTCCCCAACCGGCGACGAGAGTTGTTGTGACGAGATTAGCAGGGAAAGGGGCGAAACAAAAGTCGAAGAAGGTGCCTATGGGAGATAAATATCCCATGGGTCCTTATAAGCATAGATACATTCCATGGGCTGCCTGATGGATCCGGTAGTTTGCCTAGCAGGGCGTACCACTGGGCCGTATCGAGATAGGATGAGATCGACAAAAAAGGACGATGACCGGAATAGGGAGTGATCCCGGAAAATGTGGCACGAGGTGCTATCTGTATGCACCTGTCGCAGAAAGATTGTTGATGCTTCGCGCGCATGGTTCGCACGCGCCTGAAGAACTAGATACTCGGAAGATAACTTGGATGGAAGCAAACAAACTCTGGATAAACATGAGCACATATGGCATCAGAGATAGACTAAGAGTTACATAGACTTCACGACTTGTAAAGGGATATCCCTACAGTCACTTATATAAGGTTGAGGGGTACCCCTACAAAACTCTCTTATCGTCCCTCTCATAGCAACCACACCACCATTAGATTGACAGGAGAATTCATCCATCGCCACCCACAACTCATCTGTAACCTGTGCACCACCAGCAAACTCAATATTCAACACCAACAAGACGTAGGGTATTACACATTCAGGCAGCTCAAACCTGTACAACTCTCCTATGTTCCGACGTGCTTCCGCATGTACCATCGAGTCGCGATCAACGATGCCGTCATACCCGAAAGCACTACGTGGGGTACCCCGTAGTGCAGTCGGGCATAAACACCTAAAGTGCTGACGAACTCGAGGAGGGTTTGGCAAACAGTGCCAACTCCGTGAAAGGAGGAGAGGCGGACCTCGATCTAATCAAATTGGTGAGGTCCGAGAGTGGTCCAAAACGAGGTGTATTTGAGGTCCCACTAGCTAGAGGGGGGTCCACCACACACCTAAACTAGGTTCGTGGAGAAGAGGCTCAAGATCTTCCCTTAAATTTAGCTGAGAAGTAATCAGAATAGTGTTGGGCACCAAAAATACGTAGCGGACGGTCCGGCCTTGAGGCCGGACGGTCCACGGTCCGGACAGTCCGCGGTTGTGGCGCAGACGGTCCACGCTTGCGCAGAGTCAGTTAGGGTTCCTAGTTTCTCACAGGATTTGTTACCTAAAACCGCGGGATTAACTCAAGAAACAGTTGGAAACGGATCCAGACCTCCCCCTTTATATAGATGAAGGGCTACGGCCGATTGAGCCCCCCAACAATCGATCAAATCCAGTCTATTACTCGTTTTTTACCTTATGCATTAGGAGTAGTTCTAGTCTAGTTCTAGTTTAGCCCTAGTTTAGTATTCCAATCCCTAGATTCTCCGCTTCTCTTCGACTCTACGTCGATTAGAGGAGTCTAGGTTGGCCTGCCGAGCCTAGACAACCCCTAGGATCTCTCCTCCCCAACGGGGTCCCTCCCGGGAGCGAGTACAGGCGCCGCCGGCGACCTTTCGCCGCCCCTACGCACGCGCGGACCGTCCGGCCCCAGGGCACGGACCGTCTGGCCGTCAGGCAGGGAACTCTAGCCCTGCGCCAGGTCAGTGGACCGTCCGGCCCCTGGCCACGGACCGTCTGCGCCTGTGCAGAGAGCACCGCCGCCGGTTCTTGTTGAGTGTTTGGCGCTCGAAAAAGGTGTCAACATACTTTTTGGCGACTCCGCTGGGGAATAGGTGTCTAGACCTGCTAAAAATCGGCCCATAGATGGTCGATTCTAAGGATCACACCAAGATCTCCACCACCAACATCATCAAGCCGGCCATGGAGGCGCTCCCAGCTGATGACCAAAGACCCCTTGAAGACCTCGTAATGCGCGATGAGAAGGAGGTGATGCAGCAATGGAACGAACAATGCGACAAGGAAGAGGCAGAACTGCTGCATAAACTCTCCGAACGGCGCAAGGAGGCGGCAGAAAAGTACTTGTCACACTGCACGGTGGATCGCCACCAGAAGATCATCCGTCAAGGGGAGATCGATATGGAATCTCTCCTACCTCCACTTCAGGGTCCCGCTGTAAGTACTCCAGATCTATCTCTTGCGACTTTCATGGATCAACGAGGAGATCAGTTAAAGCAATATGTAGATGAATCTATTAAAATGCATTTACGTGCATACGAGAAATCAGCTGCTCCTAGCTTTCCATCGTGAGAGTCTAATACAGAGCCACCCGCGTCAAACACATCGGCTATAAACGGGTCACCCTTGACCCAGCCATCATATGGTATGCCGATGCACGCTTTCGTGTCACCATCACAGCCGCAACCACTAGGCACGCGGTAGGTACTGGACGCGACCTGAACCGTCCGAGCATCATCTCAGACAGTCCGGTTATACCGCGGACCGTCCGGCGTATTTCACCGGACCGTCCGACCAGATGCAGGCCCGCACACAAAACACTCAGGTCGCACCGTACATGGCCGGACCACCAGGGTACAACCCCAAACAATTCGACCCCATCACGGACCGTTCGGTGCATCACGCCGGACCGTCCGGATATGTTGTGGACCATCCGCCATATTATGTCGGACCGTCCGGATATGGCATGGACCGGCCGACGTATTACGCCGGACCATCCGACTCTACACGAGTCCACGCGCAGATTGCCCAAGTCGCGCCATATATGACCGATCCGTCCGGGTACAGCCCTAGACCATTCGGCCCGATCGCGGACCGTCCAGTTCTTTACGACAGACGGTCTGGGTACGAGACTACCCACGTAGCACCATATACGGCTGGACAATCCGGATATATCTTCGGACCGTTTGGCCAGGTCACGGACCATCCGGCCTCTTACGTCGGACCGTCCGGATATGCATACGCAGAGCCGAGAGCTGCGCAATACGCACAGTTCCCACATTCATCGCAGCAACATTATGGTGCCCCACTAGCAACACATTATAATCATGCCATACCACCTCATGGACATAGGGCTGAATACTATTTGGCCACAAGAGAGCCTGAGAGGTATAGGGCAAGAGCTGGTGACATTAATAGGACACCTAACACACACCTCAAACATCCCTGGGAGGAAAGCCGACAGAGTGATGTCAGGCAACCTGAGATTTCCACCCACAAACTCAATGGATGGTCGCCAGACATGGCGGAGAGGGTCAGAGACGAGGTAGCCGGGATGTTCAGGGACAAACTCGGTGTTAGTGTGTCAGGTACAGGGCAATCGTATCGGAAACCTTATAGCCACCGATTCGACACCGTGCCATATCCACAGGGAACTAGAATACCAGACTTCTCTAAGTTTTCTGGTGAAGGTGGGAAAAGCACACACGAACATATAAGCCAATTCATAGCACACTTGGGAGAATTGGCTGATGGGGAAGCCTACCGCGTTCGTTTATTCTCGTTGTCCCTTACTAATACTGCATTCGCATGGTACGCAGCCTTGCCACCAAACTCTATTAACTCTTGGGAAGAATTAGAGCAGAAATTTCATGAACACTTCTTCTCAGGAGAACATGAATTAGAATTGGCTGACTTAGCCTTAGTCCGACAGGGGCCTGAAGAATCGGTTAATGACTATATCCGGAGATTCCGAGACACTAGAAACCGATGCTTTCAGATCCATGTCGCAGAAAAACAACTAACAGGGCTGACTTTCAATGGGTTGCGACCCTACTTAAAAGAAAAATTAGATGGCACCCAATTCTTTTCGCTAGTGCACTTACACCAGCGGGCTATGACCTGTGAAAGCCGAAGTAAGGAAACATCAAAATCGGCTAGCCATAAGATGCATCTAGTGGGATACGATAATTCGGACGATGAATCCATGGATGTATACATCGCCGAACTGGTTTGGCCAGGATAGGCTAAACCTTCAGCGTGTTCTGCTTTACAGTCGATTCGAAAGAATCGACAAGAAGAAGTTAAGTTTACTTTTAATGTTGCCAAATGCGATAAAATATTTGACGAGTTACTGAAAAACGGCAACATTAAATTAACTCATACTATTCCTCCTCCTGATGAATTAAAAAAGCGTGCTTATTGTAAGTGGCATAATTCCTTTTCTCATGCCACCAATGATTGTAATGTTTTTCGTTGACAGATACAATCGGCCATAAATGAGGGCCGATTAGCTTTTCAGGAGATGCAAGTAGACACACAACCTTTTCCTGTTAATACAATAGAACTCACATGCAAAAGGGTCTTGGTTCGGCCCGAAATGGCCGATAAAGGCAAAGGCAAGGGCATCGTCATTGGCGATCCTCGCATGTCAGATATATCAGAAAAGGAGATTGCTCGAAAGGCTTCGGACGAGAAGGCTAAAAAGTCCGAAGACACCGGGGGGCAGGCACAGTTAATGAACCAAACACATCAGCCTAGCCCGAGTATCGCAGATGGTCCGGCACCTACGTGCAGACGATCCGGTGCTCAGACAAACGGTCTGGCTAACTCAGCCGGACAGTCCACCTATGGCCAAAGGCGTCAACCTCTACACGAAGCAAGGAAAAAGATGCAAGGTCAAAGCACATATAGTCGGCTGATCAAAGCCGACCCTACTTTTGATCAGTTACTCTCAAAAAATGCTAGCAAAAAGACTGTTCCACGTGATCGGCCAACAAAGAAACCCCGGTCACCTGCTAAAACGAAACAGCCGAATAAAACGGCACAAAAGGCGACGCAACAAGCATCGTTTGTTCATCCTATGAGACCCGGGTACTTTCCACCCGTTTATTCATCGTCGGTATATTGTCCTACTCAAATGTGGAATGGCACGACGATGAATCCATGGTACATGTATACTCCCTTTATCTATCCAGGCTGGGGGGGCACCTCCATTCTATTCATTTTGATCCAGTGATCAAATGGTCATGACCGAGAAAGATACAATCCAAAATGGCCTTTATACATTGGTGCTTTATTGAATGATCTCTATTTCGAAAAGCCGATGACTTACATCAGGTTTAGTTCATATGCTTTTGGTTCATCAACCTTCACCAAAAGGCAGGGGGGCATATGTTGGGCACCAAAAATACCTAGCGGACGGTCCGACCCTGAGGCCGGACGGTCCGCGGTCCGGACAGTCCGCGGTGGTGGCGCGGACGGTCCGCGCGTGCGTAGAGTCAGTTAGGGTTCCTAGTTTCTCGCGGGATTTGTTACCTAAAACCGTGGGATTAACTCAGGAAACAGTTGAAAACGGATCCAGACCTCCCCCTTTATATAGATGAAGGGCTACGGCCGATTGAGCCCCCCAACAATCGATCAAATCCAGTCTATTACTCGTTTTTTACCTTATGCATTAGGAGTAGTTCTAGTCTAGTTCTAGTTTAGCCCTAGTTTAGTATTCCAATCCCTAAATTCTCCGCTTCTCTTCGACTCTACGTCGATTAGAGGAGTCTAGGTCGGCCTACCGAGCCTAGACAACCCCTAGGATCTCTCCTCCCCGACGGGTCCCTCCCGGGAGCGAGATTCAGGCGCCGCCGGCGACCTTTCGACGCCCCTGCGCACGCGCGGACCGTCCGGCCACAGGGCGCGGATCGTCCGGCCGTCAGGTAGGGAACTCTAGCCCTGCGCCAGGTCGCGGACCGTCCGGCCCCTGGCCGCGGACCGTCCGCGCCTGTGCAGAGAGCACCGCCGCCGGTTCTTGTTGAGTGTTTGGCGCCCGAAAAAGGTGTCAACAAATAGATTGTGTTTTTTTGAGTAAACTAATTTGAGCTGAAGAATGCTTACAAATAGATTTATAGTGGTATGATTGTTTACAAAGCAAACATTTAGCCGGGTGTTTGCAATCAAATTTGATATGACCCGGATTCAAGCAACAGACACACATTCCTGACTTATTTTGTTCCCGGCGGATTATGGGCCTCCACCTCAGCCCATTTGAATTTCTGGAACAAGAAGTGTGATAAAGCTATCGGTCCCGATCAAATTCGGGTACTATCGTTGCTGCCACCGCCTCGGACCAAAGTGTCCCTGAAGGAAGGGATGGGTATCCGTGCCAAAACGCGGGCCTGCTGTGAATTCGTCGCCACAGCAAATCTCTCGCGGAAACCATCATTGGACTGTTGCATTCCGCATTTATGAACGACGGACAGCCCCTAAACCTTTTGGCAATAATGATGAAAAGCCGTGGCGAGTTTGCCAGGGTCGCTTTCCCTTTCCTTTTGCCTGCAGGCTGCAGTTCACTGGACAGTCCAGTCCAGTCCAGCACCCCAGGTCCCCAGCCCCTGCACGACAGCAGGAAAAGCAACGATCAATGGGCGCGTTGATGACCAGTCCTTGCGATGTTTCATTTTTGACGGGGGACAATTTTTTTTTTGTTTTTGTATTTGGCGCTTTGGGCATGAAAACAAAATCGGAAGAGGGAAAAAAAAAGAATTCATGGCTCATGAGGAAAGGGCAGTACGGTCACTATAGAAAATTCAGTGCGGTCTCGCGCACATCACCTGCGGACGTAATCTTGGCGCTGCCAGTTCTGTTCTGCCGGCAGTCAGCATGCGAGCGCTGAACGGCCGCACATGGCAGAGCGTGCCGGGTGGGGGAGCCTAGTAGTATAGTAAACAGCACGGTTCATGTGGTCTCGTACAGTGCGCTGTAAGCTCAGTGTAGGAAGTACTAGACGATGACGCACTACCATGTGTCCTTTTTTTTCTCTCTCTCTCTCTACAGTGCTGACTGATCCTGTATTTTCTTTAGCTAGTGATGTATGTACTACAGTGATTACTGCTGAGATAAGGCGGGGAGAGCGAAAAAGGGCTTCGTCGATGTAAGTGGGTCACTTTTTGCTACGATTTTAAAGGCGAGGAGGCCCGAGACTGATGGACAGGAGAGAGGTCTTCTGGTCCTGGGCCAGCCTAAAGGTATTTCCGCCTACCGCTCACTCTGGATTTTCACCTCCCGTCCCGAAAGAGAGAGAAAAAAAACGAGAGAAGCAAGATAAACGGTGCTTGTCCGAGCAATTTTTTTTTACATCCCAGATGCAAACATACTTTTTATATAGCCCCTCACATCCACCACTAAGAGGTCCACAAAAACTAGATCGAAATTTGTAACTTAATCTCTTGGTAATTTGTTTTTTCTTCTATTTACATGAGCCTTCGACTGGTGTATGTGATGAGTTGCAAAGGAGTACGTTTACATTCGGGATGCATAGATTTTTTTTCCTGCTATACATGGGGCAAAGAACTTTTTCCCCGTTATGCAAACACTCAACCATAACTCGTCTACGGGCACGATATGGATTCCTGCAGCCGTAACAACATTTTGTAAATTCTCTGAAAAACGGTTCACGTGGCGGCAATAATCCGCCGAGGTCTGCGCGGTTCCAAACAAGCTATGTTCGTGGATGACTGCAAGGGCACCAAGCAGGCAGCAATATGGGGGATGTAGGAGCGCACCCGGCGACCTCCAAAGGAAGGGAAGTAGGGCTCCGTCGAGCCTTGGTAACCAACTCCAGCAGACTCCATCTCCTTGTTCCTATTTAGCGTGTCCAATAGTCTCTTCCTTCCTGCTCTATTTTTAGAAGTGGCACACATCCACATCCATGTCTGGGCAATGAGCGCACATCTGTTCTCTCCAGCAGCCTCCCCATCCCACTCTAAACACCTATTTTGCTTTATACGGAGGAGAGCGACAACGTAGGAAAAGGGAGTGAAAGCGACTGCCTCCATTTTGCACAGCTCAATGGGGAGGCTACTACAGTGATGAACGTGCCTCAAAGCATGCAAAATGTGGAGCAGGGGTGGAGAGTGTTGCCGAATAATGCGCCTTTGGGAGCGATGAGAGGGAAAAGGGGATCTAAACTCTTAGAGCCGGACAGAGAGTGAATATGGAGAGGGGAGCGCTCGAATGGAACACAGAGGTGAGCGAAAAGGCGAATGGTGACGGGTCTAGCATTTAGAGCGTGTGTATTCGGAAAATTTTTAGGATAAATTATTTAAAGGCCTAGAGACTGTCTATTGACATGTATAGTTAATTATGTATATTTATAACCTATAATTAAACACATACAATATGATCATGATTAAATAACTAGTCATAATTTAAAATTCAACAACATACCATTATTCAAATTTCATATAATTTTTTTTTGAAAATCTTAAATCGAAATGCACCTGTTTCTCAGTTGCTGGATGACTGCTTGCCCTCTTTCCAATCGTCAATCCCGCCACCTACCTAGTTGCTGCCCTACACAATATCACACTTCCACAGCAAGTCTACAACTGTAAGCACCCAAGCAGGGGAGGTCGAGGTCGCTTTCCCTTTCCTTTTGCCAGGGTCCGTGGCGATTTTGCCAGTTGCTTCCCCTACTAGTTGCCTAAACGCTAGTCCGTGGCCTAGTGCACGGTGGCGCCCTGACCGTGGCAGCGACGTGGCCCGAACGCTGGTCCTCGCTGACACGAACGTTCAACCATGGTGCTACGATTGGCGTCGTAGGCACCCGACACATTGTGCGTAGCGGCGATGGGTGACTGGGCCTAGGCACCAAGCAGCGCCACGGTGCTGGCACAGCCTCAGTGCCCCATGTGAGCAACAAGTGACGAGAACACCTCGGCAGCTAGCGCTTTGCCCTAGTGTGGCCTCGAGCCTATAGCTGTTGGTTTCGTTTGATTTGGGGATGGGGTTCGTGGGCCACGACAAGCTATTAGGCTGACTATGTATGTGAGGTCGTAAGGATATATTTTGGTCTAAATTAACAGAATTCCTTCACTTATTTGATAAATTTTCTATTTCCTATGTATATACACTATATCCATGTATATATTGATTTTTTGTCAAACATAATGGCTATTCAGTTTAATACATTGAATGCAGTGGGGTCCACCCTAGAGGCAGATGCTTGGAAATAAGCATAGACCTCTTGTCGTGCAATCTTCTGTCAGCACTTGGTGTAACCGATAGTAGAATCTCCAAAGACCATTAGACAACCATCTGTTTCTCAAAAGTCATCATCTTTCTAACCATTGTTGTCCATGGCTGGGGCAGCCTTTTTGGGCGGTTCACACCTTTGAAACCATGGGATAAGAACTTCCTCATAAGCACACAATCTTTGTAGAGGTGCTTGATGAGAAAGGCGTGATTCGTGCATGGTTGCTTCAATTTCTTCTCGAGGAAGTCTAAAGTCTACTTGTTAGGGCAGTTGGCCCTTCCTGCGCTTTAACGCGACAACTAGTTGGCCTCGGTCCACCTCTTGTTCTTCTTGTTCTTTTTGGGTTGGTCAGAGGCACCTTCATTGACTACCTCCTCCCGTTTGCCCATGCCCTTGGAGCGATCAAAGATTGCCCAAACTGCTTCTTCGCCCGAGGCATGGCTTGTGGTAATGTCAAGAAGCTCCTTGGGAGTCCACGGGCGCTTGTGCCCGAGCTTGTGAAATAGGGACTCACATGTGGTCCTAGAAAGGAATGCCCTGATAACATTGATGTCACCGACATCGAGCAACTGATTGCACTATCGAGAGAATCATTGGATGTACTCACGTAGAGTTTCTCCCGATTTTAAGGACCTAGGGATTTCTCGGGCGCACATAGGTGGCCTAAAATTTCCTATGAAGACCTCCCTTAGATGCAACCAGCTATGAATTTGGTCGAAAGGTAGGTGCTTGAGCCATGTTCTGGCCGAGTTGGCCAAAAACAGTGGCAGGTTGCGGATGATGAATAAATCATTGTATGCGTTCTCGGTTCAATAGGTGCGCCTATAACCCTCTAGCCAAAGGCTAGGATTTGTCTCCCTAGAGTATTTTGGTATGTTCACCGAGGGTCAGAACACATGGCGAGAATGCTACATTAGATGCAGGCAGAGAATACATTGGGCTCAGGTAGGTCAGGGCATGGGCTTTGGTCCTCGGTGCAGTCATAGCAGCCACCATGCCAGTGGTGGTAGCTGTAAGAGGCGCCATCTCCTTTGACTTCCTAGGCACGCCATCTCATGTCCAAGGTGTGTCGAACATCATGTCTAGGCCCATGGCACCCTTTGTCACACCCAGTTTTGGAAGGCAAACCGAATGCGAACCATGTATGTGCCAAGATCAGAAACTCACGTACACAACGATTACATAATTGGACATCATCACATATTGCTCAAAGTAAATAGTGGAAATGTACTTTTATTACATCAAGATGTCCAAGACATCCATAGAGTCTATAACATAGTCATTTAATATCATCAAAGTGTGGAATACAAAATGTAGCAAATAAGGCCTTCACTGGAGGTTTGCCGCTAACATAACTAGAACTCGTCGTAGTCCTGGAACTTCTCAAAGCCCTCCATGTTGCCTGCATTTCCTCCTGAGCACTGAATACAGTGGGGACAACCTAGGGGTGGGGGTGGTTTTTAAAGCAAGGGTGAGTACACATCAACGTACTCAGCAAATGTACCATTAAGGTTAAGTAGTTGCTTTTAGTTGGTCAAATATTTATTACTAATAGTAGAGCCAAATTTTAGTAATGAACCCAATTATTACCCAAATGTATTCCCTCCAAGAGGAAATACCAGAGGTCAGAATTATAACCATAATTATTGAACATCATCATAAAAGTATCCAAAGTTCTTCTAATCAAAGAGGATCCCAAGGCTGTTCTTAACCGTGAGTGCGGCTGATATATCAGTTTCTAATACTCTGCACAGGTTGCACACTTTACCCATGAGTCGTGATCCCTGTTTGCCTTAGGTCGATCAAACCCTCAAACACTACCAAGGTGAGTCAGCAAGGTTTTACTACGTAGCCTTTATAAATATTCCCCTGGTGCATAACTGCTCGTTAGGTTTCGCCAGTCGTACAAATGCAGTACACCTTCCCAAGGTGGGTGACTAACAAAGCCAAATCGAATGAACCTCTACACCCACTTGGTAGAGCGAGCACTACGCCCTGGCCCCCATTGACGGCCCTCCGACAAAGCCAACTACACCCCCAGGTTCATCTAATTATTTAGCTAAGGGCGCCCGATTCCACCCTCATGGTTGCATTGTTATCCTGGGTGGTCACTCAATGAACAGGTTCTTACGGAGAGGTGCTCAGGAAAATGGCCTAAGTCCCCTAAAATATGACAATATCATCATCGGGATAACATCATCGTATCATAAATATTCACATCATGTTGGTTGATTAATTTAAAGCAATAACATAAGCTAACCATGAACCCAACAAGGTAAACAAGGATAGGGTTAATACAGACTGGTCAATCCTTAGGTTTCAATAATGTAATGCGGGACAGTGAATTATAAAGTAAGTAGGACATAATGGGTTAGAGGACATTTGCCTTCACCAGGTTGTTGCTCAGAAAGATCTTCGGCAACACACTCAGGAACCATGGACTGCTTGTTGTCTAAATAAAGTGATCATGCATTCAATACATTTGGATAATGACAAATGAACAACACACCAATCATGTACAAACAATTGAACACATCTCAAAAGAAAATGTATAAACTCAAAAGGGAGTTTAGGTTATGGGGTGAACTAACACATTTAGTAGTTTGTTATTCTCTAAGTGTTGTCTATCTCCATGGACTACATAATTAGATTCCACTTAATTTAATAAAACACAAAACTACAACAGTGGTAGATTCATACTTTACACATTATTAGTCTCACAAGGTTGAACATCTAATCACCTTTAGGATTTCCTTTTTATTTATCTTATTAAATAAATAAATTATTACATAAACTATCCTATAGCCTAGGCATAAAATTAGAATGCATAGACAGTGAATGGTCCGAATTTATTTGAATAGAGAATAATTCTATGAACATTTTGCAATTTGAATCACTCAATTTGGAGTTCATATGCAAAAGATATGAAATAAACAAGTTTTGAAGTTTAAAATACAAAATTAGGCCTAAATCTGTGATTAAATAAAAACCCAGTGTTCAATCTGCAAGATTACAGGGGCCAGCGCGCGAAAACCAGGGACGATGGGTTGATTTCAAACAAACCGGGGGTCTCTTTAACAATTTTACCACGCAAAGGGGTATCGGGCTCTCTCGGCCATCGGATCACATATGAACGACCGAGAACAGATACACAGGCGAGCGCGTGGACCCGAGCGCGGGCGTGCACTGACCAGTGGCCAAGGCGATGAACGAATGAGGGTTGGGAAGCAGACTGACCGGTTGGGCCTAGTGCTAGGGGCACAGGCGGTCGACTAGATGGGTCCAAGCACTAGGCACGCGTGGGTGAAGCGGTATCCCAAGATCTGGGCCGTGCGATCGGGATCGGACGGTGGAGATCAACACCGAGGTTTTTGCGGCTGTGGGCGGTGCCGCTCCTGCTCCTCGGCAGTGAAGTCACCGGAGCTGGGGTGGGTGTAGGCTACAGGGGTTCCGAGGTCACCGGGGCTGGCTAGGATCGGCGAGAAGAACCCAACGAACTCAGTGGTGGGGTTCTGGCCACGAGACTAGGGCCAGAGATGAGAGAACAGCGGAGGGAGAGCTTCGGGCAGGTCAGGGGTAACTTCGGCGAGGAATCCAGGCCACGGGGAGAGGCAATCAAATGCGATAGGGTTCGGTCTTGCTCTGGTTGGGGTAGGGGAGTGCTATGGGCCAACAACGGGGCACAGGACGGGGCTGAGTTGGCCGAACATCGTGCGGGGTGTGGCGAGCAAGCGCGGCTGAACTCCGGCGAGGCCAAATTGGCTAAGGTCAGGCGCGAAATAGGGAAAACCAAGCACGGGAACGGGTTTCTCACCTCAGGACGGAGCTCGGGGTGGCTTGGCACGGCTTCTGATTGGCTGGATGGCTGGCACGGCGGGCGCGGAACTCTAGCGAGCGTGAGCGGTAAGAGCAGAGCGCGAGAGAGGGTGAGCTTGCGTGAAATGAGGCAGGGGAGAGAGTGCGGGTGTGGGCGGTGCTCAAAAGGGAGCTAGGGTGCGTGGGCAGACGACGTGGCCGGGGTTCTCGGCTTGCGTGCGCTCTGGTCTATGACGGTTCGTGGGGGAGGCATAGCTGACAGGGCAGTCCCATGGGGCACAGAGATGGAGCGGGCATGCAGGGGAAACGACTCATCGGAGCGGACGAGACGGGCCCGCGAGGCAGAGACAGAAAGGGGGCGCGCGGGCGGGGGCGACTGGCGTCGACACACCGGCCCCACTGGGTAGAGGGAGAGGAGGGGAGAGCACGCGAGGAAGGAAACCGTCGCTGAGAGATGGAGCCCACCTGTTAGGCGACGCGGGCGCGCGTGCGCGCGGCCCGGCTCGGCTGGACTGGGCCAGCTTGGGCTAAAATGGGCTTTCCCTTTTTCTCCGAATTTTTAATTTCTTTTCTTTTTATTTTCTTTAGGGTTTTCAAATCAAATTCAAACCAAGTTTCAAATTCAAACCAATTCAAACATGATGCAACAAATCATGGCTCACATAAATTTTGACAAAATAAATAATAAATCCCTCACTAAATTAACCTAATTCTACTCAAAAGGAAGAGAGAGAGAGACTAGAGAGAGACAAAGGGTAACACCTGAATTTGGTAGGCATTTAGAGAAGAAATATTATACCCCCAAATTTTATACCACTGGTGCTTGAGGCCGATCACGAGGATGTGCTCGCACCGTGCTTTGACACGTCGTACGTCAACTAACATTGAGTTCATGCTGCCATGCGAAACTTTCTGCTTACTGGACCATGTCATGGTCGAGGAGCACCTGAACCTCTTTACGGGCCCTTTGCTCCTTAGGCATGGTCGACTAGGGGAGTCCTTGGAGCATGATAGCAGCGACAATGGCATTTGGGCTCGCATGGGGGAAGGGTGGTGGAGTTTGGGTGTCCTCTACAATTCGCATGTTGACGTCATGGGTGATGACACGGGCTCGCCCTCCATATTGGCAATGCCCAAGCTCATGCTCTTGCTTAATCTACCAGCGGGTATCTTCAAGCTCCCCCTACTACTCCCACATCTAATCCTATTGTGATGGGGGTCAAGTGAAGAGGCCTCATCACCCTTGAGAATGACCTCAAGATGGCCCTTGGGACTCGTGTCCATGAAATGTTTGTGTGAGCGATTTTTATGTCCCTCACTTGAGTTGTTATTAGAGGATCCTTGAGATTCATCTATGATGTGGTCTAGGATCGATCCCGACACATGGTCGACAACCCCTACAAACTCGATGTCAGTAGCGAGCTATAGCGTGCACTGCTCTAGAGTCTGGTTGACAAGTCTCAAGGAGTATGGCATGTTTTATTGAAATGTCATGAGGACGCTTCCCATAAGAGTCTTCTAGGGAAGAGGCGCTCTCCCTGA
Organism: Zea luxurians; assembly: GCA_029449295.1. NCBI lineage: Eukaryota > Viridiplantae > Streptophyta > Magnoliopsida > Poales > Poaceae > Zea > Zea luxurians. Next base: position 60,869,518 of record JAOPSE010000013.1, on the reverse strand, counting down.
GAGTTTTGCCCACATGTTGGTGAGCGAGCAAAACACAAGGCACATATTTTCCTAGGATGCCCGGGGCCCAAGAAGGCCTGAAGCTGCTACCACGATTCAGGAGCCTCTCGCTCCTAGAATCTTGGATTTTCGAGGCATGGATATCTAGCTCCTTGTACTCCTTAGTGACGAAGTCGATGTTGGTGGGGTGGCGAGTCTTAATGATGGTCTCCACCCACACCAATCCCCCTTGAGGGTGACAACAAAATCGACGATGCCGAAGCGAATGTTTGCGCCCGCAATCTAGCTAATAGCCTGACTAGCTATCCACAACCTTGAAGTGGAAAATGTCATGACACACAAATATCTCCTACCTGGCACACCAATTGTCAGTGTTTCGTTAGGACCGACTATCCACAACCACGATGATTAGCAGCTCGACGGTGGTATCTTTAACCCAAAAAGTAGCATTAGATGCCATGTAACCAATAGTGCTTGTATCCCAATACCAAGATACAAAGTGAACCTTATAATATGACTAGTTAGATGCCCGTGCGTTGCAACGGCATACAAAATATTTTTACACAACGATTACATAAAACCGAACACCACATATATAATCGAACTCAATATCTCAAAAAAATCGGCAACAACCAATACAAAAATAAACTGATACAAATTAAATTATACAATACAAATATCACAAAACAAAGTTTTAGAAGCATGTTATTTAAGAATCTCACAAATTACATGTCCGTTGTTGCCTCACCACCGAAGTGCAGCACACCTCAATGAGAACTTATTCTATAAGATAAGTGGTAATCTAGTTAATTTAGCTAAGCTAGACATAATCATTTAAGCTGTTGCTCCTCCCGATCGTGGCCACCACTCGGTGCTCGTCGATAAGCCACTGCGTCAACTCATTCTACACCTTGAACAACCTCAAAGTGGGCTTGTGTTCACTTGCTCTCAACATCGGGTAGGATGGAAATGAAATCCAACAAGGGACTAAAATACAACAACAACAACAAAGCCTTTTTGTCCCAAGCACGTTAGGGGTAGGCTAGAGATGAAACCCCATATGAAAACCTCAGAGCTCAACCCCAAAGAAAAGAAAAGGGAGACAAAGGCAAAGGAGAACCGAAAAACAACGAAACGGGGAAACACATAAAAAGAGATAAAACCCGCAAGAACCAGCAAGACCTAAAGGGGCACAAGAAAAGGTCAAACGATTAAGGAGGAAAAGCGAAACTACAAATCAGGGTTCTGGCACGTGAATTGCACACTTCCACCCCTTCCTATCCACGGCGAGCTCTTTATCAATATTCCACTCCTTCAGGTCCCTCTTCACAGCCTCTGTCCACGTCAAGGATTGGTCGACCTCTACCTCTCTTCACATTCTCGGGACGCCTAATTATTCCGATATGCACTGGTGCCTCTTCAGGTCTTCGTTGGATATGTCCAAACCATCTCAAACGATGTTGCATAAGCTTCTCCTCAATTGGCGCCACTCCTACTATCTCTCTCTCTCTCGTATATCATCATTCCGGACTCGATCTCTCCTTGTGTGGCCACATATAGCGCAACATACGCATCTCTGCCACACTTAGTTGTTGGACATGTCGTCTTTTAGTGGGCCAACATTCTGCTCCATACAACATAGCCGGCCGGATTGCTATCCTGTAGAATTTGCCTTTTAGTTTGTGTGGCACCCGGGGGTCACATAAGACACCCGTAGCTTGCCGCCACTTCAACCATCTAGCTTTAATTCTATGACTGACATCCTCATCGATGTCTCCCTCCTTCTGAAGCATTGATCCTAAGTAACGAAAAGTGTCTTTCTTGGGTACAACTTGCCCATCAAGACTAACATCACCATCCTCATAACCCATGGCACTGAAATCACATTTCATATACTCTATTTTAGACCTACTAAGCCTATAACCTTTTGCTTCCAGCGTCTGCCTCCATAATTCCAACTTTTGCGAAACACCACTCCTACTCTCCTCAATAAGTACCACATCATCGGCAAAAATCATACACCACGGTATATCTCCTTGTATGTCCCTTGTGACCTCATCTATCACCAAAGCGAAAAGATAAGGGCTCAAAGCCGACCCTTGATGTAGTCCTATGTTAATTGGAAAGTCATTGATGTCTCCATCACTTGTTCGGACACTTGTCACAACATTAGTATACATATCTTTAATGAGATTAATGTACTTTGTTGATACTTTGTGTTTTTCCAAGGCCCACCACATTACACTCCTAGGTACTTTGTCATAAGCCTTCTCCAAGTCTATGAAGACCATATGCAGGCCTTTCTTTTGTTCTTTGAATCTCTCCATAAGTTGTCTTAGTAAGAAAATGGCCTCCATAGTTGATCTCCCAGGCATGAAACCAAACTGATTTTGGGTCACGCTCGTCATCTTCTGCAGGCGGTGTTCAATGACTCTCTCCCATAGCTTCATTGTATGGCTCATGAGCTTAATTCCATGGTAATTAGTACAACTTTGAACATCTCCTTTGTTCTTGAAGATTGGTACTAACGTACTCTGCCGCCACTCGTCGGGCATTCTGTTTGTCCGAAAGATGGTGTTGAAAAGCTTAGTCAGCCATACTATCGCTATGTCTCCAAGGCATCTCCATACCTCGATAGAGATACCATCAGGGCCCATTGCCTTTCCTACCTTCATCCTTTTTAGCGCCTCCTTAACTTCATACTCTTGTATCCTTCGTACAAAACCCCTGTTGTTGTCATCGAATGGTTCGTCGAATTCTATTGTAGAACAAACAAAAAATGACACAAAATTTGCTCAGACCATTGTATTCGCGAAGTTCAAAATTAATTCAATGATGAAACATATTTATCTAGCTAACCAACATTTTCTAGCATTGATCACAGAAGGACCAAAAATCTTTATTAGTGTGGTTTATTGGATCTTGATCCAACCGAACCCAAAAAAAGGAATATCCATGCTTTTGAGATTGAATTGCTTCTAAGATTCTTGATTCAGCATTGTTTGACAAGTTTGCCTATTCAGAAAAAGCTACTCAGTACAAATAGGGTGTCGGATTGTTTTGGAAGACAATGTGGATTATTCTCACTACACTCAATGCACACGTTTCTTACACATGAACACTTGCCTACTCATCATGTTAGTATTCAGATTCATGAAATCCATGGTTTGGTACTCAACAAAAAAGATAATTGAAAAGAAGAGAGAGCTCTATAGCATATATGGCCCTAACTGGTTTGTTGGTATTTGGTCATTTCTTAGTTATTTTTGGTGATTTCTGTTGTACTGGTTGTTCTCATTAGAAGGTCCTCCTTGTCTTAATACAAGGATACTATGCTCTCATGTGTGTTCAAGAAAAAGGGAAAATAAACATACTTGATTGTAACCTTTCTTGTTGTAGCTCTATAGGACTGAAACATGCTCATCGATAAGTCGTTGCGTCCACTCGTTCCGTGCCTTGAACAGCATTATCGCGCGACACCATCTCCTCCAAGTGCACCTACGTTCACTTGCTCTCAACATCGGGTAGGCTAGAAATGAAATACAACAAGGGACTAAATTTTGTCCATTTATAACATCTTCTAGATCCACAAATGTAAATCAGTTGAAGCATGGGGCTAATGGTATCTGTAAAACTTACATTAGCATATAATAAAATTAGGCCATTTGAGACTTAAACACTTATGCTATCTCCTTTCATGTCTCGCTTCATTGGATTTATTATGGCAAAAATAAAAGGAGGGTACAAGATAAATGTAGCATGGAAACTGGATGATAAAAAATTTGCACAAGTAACCAATAATGATAAGAACAACTATGAGTATTCCAACTTCAACTTTGAAATACATAAGTGGATGTAATCAAACAAAGGTGTCAAATTGATAACCTTTGTCTTGTTTTATGGCTTCTTCACTGTCACACATATCCCAAGTATTTCTGTAAAAAAACTTCTCACTTGAAATAGCTTCAGCTAATGGGCTTTATGGCATCAGCATGAGTAGATTTATTCACTGAACCTTCATTGAGATGTAATGGTGAAACTGGCCCTGCTCATCAGAGTGGTCATCATATTCATGTTGTTTGATAATGGATAGTGGATGCATTACCAAAAATCAGCAACCCGGATTCAATGTGCAAACCCCACATTGAGTACCTTCATCTTCATCATATCAAGCATAGGGTGATAAGGTGTCTTAGGTTCAGTGATCTTCTCTCTTTCTGGTTTGTTTGACTCAATGTCATTTAAAATCTCCTCGTCCCATTTAGCATGACCCTTGGAACACATCAACAATGGTATTTTTGCAGGGCAAACCATTATGCCAGAAGAAGAAGTTGAGACGACACCACTAAACCTGTCTTCTTGGGTTCTCTAGTTTTCATTTTGTCCTGACAAATGCATGGTTCGATTTTGACCATGGAAAGATAATTGTTTTGCAAGAACTAATGATCTTTCTTCACCATCGATACTTTCTTCTAATAAACATGTATCAACAATTAATACAAAGGGAAACAACATGTCTCAACAATGAAACATATAGCTTAGGCATCGAAGATTATGATGTACCTGTAACACCCCATTGTTCCCACACAATGAGTGTTACCAAAGACTCTTCCCACAAACTTAAACAACATAAGAAAAGAAATGGAGACAGAAAGTAAAGAAAAAATCCGGCAGCACCTCCCTTGAAAGTAGCATAATGAGAGTAACATAGAGTTTATACATGATGTAAAAGAAAGGTAATCCACAGTGTATAATCAGGATGCAAAGGTAGTAATGAACATTCATGACCAAAATAAAATGAATTCAGCCATCCAAAAGAAATTCGACCACCATGAAGACTAGAACATATTAATCCCCTGGCAAACCCTATTTCATAACAATCAACCCCCTTGACTTGAAACCCCTGTTTAACATCATTACTAAGCAGTGGTACAATTATTTAAGGGTGTAGTGACCGTGCTGCTACTTCCCTCCTTTCCCCAAGCAAAGATCAAGTGCCTGCATCAAACATTGCAAGAGTGAGATGACACATCTCAGCAAGTAAAATGATCAAACATCAATTTGACAATGTAAACAAACCGTGTTTTAACAACCACGTAGTTCACAACTTCCTTCTTGAATATTAAATTGCACCAGGTAAACAAGATACCAATTACTTAGTTCCAAAATGAAACACGAAGTGAAGTTCCACAATATCCACACCATCATAACAAGTTCTACATTTCACCCATGAATGCACATGGCTACAAATGCAGTAATGACTTCTGCCTTCATACCTCTAAGGATATGAAGCTGCATCATACCCCTTCTCGGGCAACGTATGATGCTTATTGTACCGGTACGGTCGGACCATAAGATCGCGATGAAACTTCCATGCAAAGGATGATGGATGCACTATGCATGACACCAACATGAGACCACCCCAACTAACATGTGTTAAACAAATATTTCCACTCCTTCAAAATAATAATCCACACGTGTAACATGCTCGAACAACATCTTCAACATATGTAAATAATAAAACATGAATAGCTTCAAGCAACAATTCTCAAAATGGATTACGAGAATGAACACATTTGACATGAATGTAATCAAGTATAGGACACATAAATCAACCAATGGTATAAACCATCACTATTTTACTTGCCTTCGCCGGGGAATTTAGACAAAGCCCTAAGTACGATCCGGATGTCCACCACCTGTTTTTGACACACAATTTAGTGCACAAATCCACATAACAAACGCTCATAAACGACGCCGCACCTACGCACAATTCCAAACAGGCGAGCGACTTAACTCCCCATCACCCACCAACTGCAGCGGTGCTGCTTGATAATTTCATATATTTAAAATTAAGATAGCAGTGGTAACAAACAAAAATTCCAGAAGCATCTACATAAAATCCCCACAAGTTTTGTATTCAAATGATAATTAAATTTCAACATCTAAATACCCCCAAACAGTCCACAAGATACCCCCTGCATTCTGATTTTGGACAGCAACCTAGACGGGTTCAAATACCGATATCTCCTAAAATATACCTCCGAATCGAGTGCATAAGTACTCAATGGAAAGATATGACAAAGCTCTACATGATTATCACACTATTTACCACTAAATACCCAAGAAAAATCCCTAGAAACTAATAGTACTGCTGCTGTTTGCCCACCAACAAAATTTCTAGACAGCACCTCTACCGATTCGCATAGGTAAACATATAACCAAATGAATTGCAGCACAAACATAGATAACCTCAAGATCACCTTGAGTTCCACCTTCCCTCCTTCCTTTTTCCCACCAATTCTGTCACACCCGGCTTTAAGGAACAAAGCCAGGTGCATCTCGTACATGCGCCAAGAAGACAACATATATAATAACAGAGTGTATAGAGATAAATGTCACAATAACATCAGAGTATTTATTACATAGCGGAAGACTTATTACAAAATAAAAGAATAAACATAAAACGAACTAAGGATCGTCATTGGTGCCAATGTCAACTGAGAAACACCACCTAGATCAGATCAAACTCCTCGCCTTGTGGCTCCTCCTGAACCACCTGCTCTTCTCCTGTGGGGGGGGGTGTGAGACAGCAAGGGTGAGCTCACATATGATCATAGCTCAACAAGTTGTGGGGAACCAGTGGACACGAACTCACAAAGGTGGGAGTTCATGTGATGTGTAAGGCTAATCAATGACAGGGGTTAAAGCTGAGCATTGCTTTTAAGTAGTTGGTCAAAATTTTATTAGCAGTTACTAAGTGTAAGTGAATACCAAACCATAATAAAATAATAGAAGAAAATTAATAACAAATCCCATGCAAATGTAAATGACAAATTGAGTTTAGGTTCCATAATTTAATCATCAGAGAGTCCTAAGCTGCTCATGACCGTGAGCTCGGCTAGTATAACAGTTTTACACTCTGCAGAGGTTGTACCCTTAACCCACAAGTCATGTTACCCATCTGCCAAGGGATCGCGACTCCCATACACCTCTACCTAGGAAGCAAGGCAGGGCTACACTACGAGGACCTTTACAAAGTTCCACTAGCTTCCGAAAACCCGCTATAGTTTATGGGAAGAGCACTTGCAAGAATCCCCCGTCTGACCGCCATCGCAGCTAAATCAACCCAAGAACCTCCTTGCATGCAACTCCCCTACTACCCTTGCCCCTTTCGGGTAAGGTAGTCTTCCACTACTTTCCTAATTAGTCAGCCAAGGGCGTCCCATTAAACCCTTGTGGTGGCACGTGTTTCTACAGTTAAGCTCTATGTTCCAATTAACATTAATGATCTTGACATGAACATAAATAGAATAACAAAAGAATTGGAACATAGATATGATAAATGATTATCCCAAAACCATATAAAGCAATAGCAAACTACCCAAGTGATTCAGGGGTAAACAAGGTAATGAGATAAACAATCTAGGGTGACCTATCGGGTCCCATCAAAATTAACCTATGCATGAATAAATGATATTAAAGAACATTATTGGGTAAAAAGTGGTCAAGGGCACAACTTGCCTTCAATGAGCTCCTGCTCAGCTACTTCTATTTGCTGCTCACCAGGATCCTCAGTCACGGTCTCTTCTACTCGCCACAATACAAACAAGCACATTGTGTAGAGAAAATTAACATCACACCAAACATATAAACAAAATACACAATAATAATCTACGCATTAAAATAAAATCCTAAGAATAGGAACCATAATTTTTGGAGTTATAGATTTTAAGTTATGAATTTTCAAAGGTTTTATGTACTTGAAATATGATTAAGTGAGTAATAAATTTTCTTACTGTTTTAATGTCAAAACAGAGACTCTAAGTGCTAGAGAATAAAATTACAAAAATTTAGGAACTGGAATGGAGTAATTTGGAGTTCATATGCATTTTCTATGAATTATTGAAGTCCTAGCAATTATTTTCCTATTAAAAAAATCCATTCTCTATTTCATTTATTCAATTTTAAATGGGTTCTGGACTAGGCCTCAAATACAGAGAAACCTAGGGTTTATAGCGCAAATGTGTCCAAGACACAGAGCCGGTCCAGCCGGGGACTGGGGGTTAATTCCTCTATTTTCCAGGGGGTCTTTAGGAAATGTACTCGGGCGAAGAGGTACCCGCACATTCTGGCCGTCCGATCCGAGACACACAAACCAGATTAGATCTTACTATCTCCGAATGGGTATTCTACCGGCGCCCTTGGATCTGGATCCTACAGTCTAGATCAATCATACGAAGGCTATTCCCTCGATCCATCTGTAGCCGTTAGGTGTGGATCCAATGGTCAGATTAGGACGCGTGAAGAGTAAGCACTGGTGTGATCTCGCCCAACCATCGCCGATCCAACTGGTCAATCCAGTGTCTCCCCCTAGGACCCGCACAGAGGCGGCGCCTGCCCCGCGCCCACAGTGGCCTCATCGTCGGCGCAACCCAAATACACGCACTGGTAGGCCCTAACCTATTCTAGCTGGCGCAATGCAAAGCCTGTAGCACACTGAGGTTAGGGATGGGTAATTTACCGGCGATTATCTTTGAGGAGGCTCGCCCACGCTACGCGGCGGCAATCATTGTCCGATGAGCAATTCGAAGCGCCCAAGTCCACAATCGAGCACGACGAGGGCACAGGACGATCTCAACAGAGGCCCGCGAACACCCACAACCACACCACGAGTTCAGATTCCGGGCGCTGGCGGATTCCACTGGTGGCGCAATGGAAGACTCACGGCGGCACCCGCACTCTCTTTCTCGGTTCACGGAAATAGCTAGGAGACGGAGTACACGGCGGTCGAGACCCTGGGAGGCATTTATACTCCACGCGGACGAGTCGGGGGAAGAGGTTGTGGTCGCCGGACCCGCGATTTTGGCGGGCGCGATCCACCGAGCTTGGCTGAGCTGTTACTGCCCGACCGCCCGAGGAAGACAGAGTCCGTGAACGAGCGACCTGTGAGCCTGACACTGCGGGGTCGGGTTATCAGCGTAGGCAGGCGGAAAGGAGTTGTTGGGCTACATAGTGAAGAATCCGTAGGTGGGCCGAAAAGGGGAAACCGGGCCTAGGTAAGCTCTCCTCTTTTTTATTTTATTTCCTGCTTTCTTTTATAGTAATTTTGAATCAAGTTTGAATTTCAAAGTAAGTTTCACCTTTGAGTCCATTTTAAAAATTCACACTCTAGTGTAGGAATAACATATTTTTATTTATTTATTTTTATAATATTTATTTTCCTTTTCTTTTCTCAATTCTAGAATTTCTTTTAGATTCTAGATTTCCTTTTTGAATTAATATATTTCTTGTCTCTTTATTTTTATATTGTCACAAAATGCATACACACAAAAATAATATCCAGCATGATGCATAATTTAATGGCATATATACTTTTATTAATTATTTGTTTTGAATATGGTGTTCACATGTGATGATAAACAGAAATAACACACACATATAGATGAAGGAATTAATTTCTCCTCTTTTATTATATGTACAAACTGGGTGTTACAAATCCTACCCTCCTTAAAAATAATCTCGTCCTCGAGATTTAGGAAGATCTAGGGAAAAGGTGGGGAAAATCTATGCGAAGCTCTTCTTCTCTTTCCCAAGTTGCTTCATCTTCGCCATGGTGACTCCATTGCACTTTGCACATCTTTATCACTTTATTTCTTGTAACTCGAGTCAATGTATCCAAAATCTTGATCGGATACTCCGTGTAAGTTAAATCCCCCTGAACACTGAGCTCTTCCATTGGCAATTGTTCCTCAGGGACACAGAGGCACTTCTTAAGTTGAGACACATAGAATACATTATGCACATCCGATAGACTAGTGGGTAACTCAAGTTGGTATGCCATCTCCCCAACTCGCCTAAAGATCAAGAATGGTCCAATATAGCGAGGGGACAATTTGCCCTTAACTTTGAATCTCCTCATTCCACGAAGTGGTGACACCTTGAGGTACACATAATCTCCTTCTTCAAATTCCAGTGGTCTCCTTCTATTATCAGCATAGCTCTTTTGCCTGGTTTGAGCCACCCTCAAATTTTCTCGAATTATACGGACTTGTTCTTCTACTTCTTGAATCAGTTCAGGCCCAAAGAACTGTCTTTCTCCAGTCTGATCCCAATACAAAGGAGTCCTGCACTTCCTCCCATTAGGGCTGGGCATTCGGTTTTTTTCTAAACTTCGGTTCGGTTTTTCGGTTTTAAAAAACTTCGGTTTTTCAAACATTAGAAACCGATCGGTTTTCTAGAAAATGAAAAACCGAGAAGTTCGGTTTCGGTTTTTTACTTCGGTTTTTCGGTAAAAACCGAATACCAAACTTATAATCAAGACAATACATACAACAAGTTTACATGATAGATTACACATAATTTTAAAAAGTAAAAATTATATAGGTACAAATATTTAGATATACATCATACATCACATACAAATAAGTGAATAACAATTTAATTGTATCACACAATTAGTTCACATAATCGAATAGTCAAATTTGAGAATTGATAAAGTTTAGTATTCGGTTTTTTCGGTTCGGTATACGGTGAAAACCGATTACGATACCGAAAACCGAACTTCTTAGATACAAAAACCGAAACTGAACCGAACTACCAAAAAAACCGAAATTTCGGTTCGGTTCGGATACGGTTCGGTTCGGTTTTCGGTTTATGGTAAAAATGTGCCCACCCCTACCTCCCATATAAAGCCTCAAAAGGTGACATTTTCAGATTGGCCTGATAGCTATTGTTATATGAAAACTCATCATATCGTAGACTTTTATCCCAATTTCCTCCATGTTGAAGGGCACATGCTCTCAACATATCTTCCAATACTTGATTAGTCCTTTCAGTCTGTCCATCAGTCTGAGGGTGATAAGCCGTACTGAAATTCAACTTCATGCTCATGTTCTCATGAAAGCTTCTCCAAAATCTTGAGGTAAACTGTGAACCTTGATCAGACACGATCTTCTTTGGTACTCCATGTAAACACACAATCCGAGCCATATATAACTCTGCTAGTTGAGAACCTTTATAAGTAGTCTTGACAGGAATAAAGTGAGCCACTTTAGTCAATCTATCCACAATCACCCATATAACATCATATTCTTTCTGGGTGCGAGGCAATCCAGTAATAAAATCCATACCAATCTCTTCCCACTTCCACTCGGGTATCTTCAGTGGGTGCAGTAGTCCAGCTAGCCTCTGGTGTTCAGCCTTAACTCTTTGACATACATCGCACATAGCCACATGTGCAGCCACATCTCTCTTCAATCCAGACCACCAATATTTCCGCTTCAAATCCTGATACATCTTGGTACTACCAGGATGAATAGAATAATCCGAGTCATGGGCCTCCTTCAATATAGTCTCACGAAGGCTTTCAATATCAGGAACACACATCCTTGTCCTTGAACCATACAGTGCCTTGCTCATCTTCCGTAAATTTTGGACCTCGGCCTTCAGTAATAAGATCCTTAATCTCTTATATTTTAGCATCACCAATCTGTCCTTTGTGGATTTCTTGCCCCAAAGTAGGTTCCACATCAATAGTAACTCCTTCTGTGTGAGCAACTATCCCCAGGTTAAGTTTCCTGAAATCCTCAACAATCTCATCGGGTAGCTAGGACAACAATAGCTGAATGAACATGCTCCTTGCGACTCAAGGCATCTGCAACCAAATTCGCCTTGCCCGGGTGATAGTGAATCTCCAAATCATAATCCTTAATAAGCTCCAACCAACGGCGTTGCCTAAGGTTGAGATCCTTCTGAGTGAAATATATACTTCAAACTCTTATGATCCGTGTACACTTGACACTTGGTTCCCATAATGTAGTGTCTCCATATCTTAAGCGCATGCACAACGGCTGCTAGTTCTAAGTCATGCTCGGGGTAGTTCAATTCATGTTTCCACAATTGTCGAGACAGCATAGGCAATCACATGTCCTTCCTGCATGAGCACACATCCTAAGCCTTGGCCACATGCATCACAATAAATATCAAATCCTTTCTGTAGGTCCGGCATAACCAATACTGGTGGTGACATCAATCTCTTCTTCAATTGATCAAAGCTGTCTTGACACTTCTCATCCCACTTAAATTCTTTGCTCTTCTCCAGAAGTGAGGTCATAGGCTTAGCAATCTTAGAAAATCCTTCAATAAATCTCCGATAATATCCTGCTAGTCCCAAGAAACTCCGAATCTCAGTAACTGTAGTGGGTACTCTCCACTCCATTATCTCCTTAACTTTAGCAGGATCCACTGAATTTCCTCCATTAGAAATAATATGACCAAGAAATGGCACCTCGCCAATCCAAAACTCACACTTGCTGAACTTGGCATATAGTTGATTATCTCGTAGCTTTTATAGCACCAATCTCAGATGTTCCTCATGATCACTATCACTCTTGGAATAGATAAGAATATCGTCGATGAACACCATGACGAATCTGTCCAAATACTCCATAAACACCTTATTCATCAAGTTCATAAAATAAGCTGGTGCATTGGTTAATCCAAATGACATAACAGTGAATTCATATAATCCATATCGAGTCGAGAATGCTGTCTTGGGAATATCCGCTGGTCTAATCCTCATCTGATGGTAACCGGATCGGAGATCAATCTTCGAGAATACCCTTGCACCTCTCATCTGATCAAATAAATCCTCAATATGGGGTAACGGATACTTGTTCTTTACAGTAACATCATTAAGTGATCTATAATCCACACACATCCGCTATGATCCATCCTTCTTCTGTACAAACAGAACCGGCGCTCCCCAAGGTGAGGAACTCGGACGAATGTACCCAGCCTCTTGTAACTCAGTTAACTGCTTCTTCAGTTCCTTCAACTCTTCTACGGACATCCTATATGGCCGTTTAGAAATAGGGGCAGTTCCAGGTAGGAGATCAATAACAAACTCAACTTCTCTATCAGGTGGCATCCCTGGTAACTCCTCTGGAAAGACATCTGGAAAATATCTAACCACACGGATGTTGTCACCAACAAACTCCTCAGGTATAAAGAACATTGCACGCGGATGAGGTGGTCACTGCAATATTAACTTGAAATCTTTCTCCTTTAGTGGCAGTGAGTTCTAAGGTACCCCTACCACATGCTATAATGGCCTTTGCCTTTCTTAACCATGACATACCAAGGATCAGATCTATACTGCTTGCCTCTAATATTATAGCAGTAGCTCCAAATTCTCTACCCATAATGGTCAATGTCAATCTACGTGTCATTTGATTTGCCTCAACAGGCCCTTTAGGTGTAATTACTATCATTGGTTTTCTCATATTTAGTAGTGGTATTTCATTTGTGTTGGCATATCTAGCAGACATAAACGAATGTGTAGCACCAGAATCAAATAAGATGGTTGCAGGAATTGCATTAACATAAAACATACCAAGTACGATGTCAGCACCATCCGAAGTAGCATCAACGCTGACTTGATTAACCTTGGCAATAGAATATCCCTTGCCAGATCCTAGAGTTTGCTGCCTATTCTGAACTGGAGTAGTAGCAATCCTCTGCGGGCAGACATTTGCATAGTGCCCAGTCTTTCCACACTTGAAACAAGTAGCGCCTGCACTCTATCCTGAGAACTTCGTCGGGGTGCCAGTGGGGGTAGCCTGTCGAGGAGGTGGAGTCCTCAGTGGCGATTGCTAAACTGGGCGCTGGCCTCCGCCAGTGCGAACTGGTGTACCCTAGGGTGAACTGTAGCGAGGACGAACACTGCTGCTTCCTTGTCCTTGAGATATAGCCTTTCTCTTCAAATCTCTGAGCTGAGCACGCTTGTGTTCAATAGCTAGCGCCTTATCGAGTAGCCTCTGAAATGATGGAAATGTATGTGCCACTAGAGCATACTGCAGGGGTCCATTAAGTCCTTCAATAAAATGCTCCTGCTTCCTCTCATCTTTAGCAACTTCATCAGGGGCATATCTGGATAACTGAATAAACTTGTCGCGGTACTCGCTGACTGACATACTTCCCTGCTTCAGCGACAGAAATTCCTTCTTCTTGATCTTCATTAATCCAGCAGGTATATGATAATTCCTGAATTGTGTACTGAACTCTGCCCAAGTAATAGTATCAGCCGCATCATGGGCAGCAGTATATGAATCTCACCAATCAGCAGTAGGACCTGTCAGACGTCCAGAAGCATATAAAACCTTCTCCCGGTCAGTGCATTGCGCAATATTCAACATCTTTTCCATAGATTTCAGCCAATTATCTACATCCAGTGGATAAGGAGAGCTTGCTAATGTAGGTGGCTTATGACTCATGAACTCCCTATGCTTATCACGGGGTGGAACTGGTGGTGGTGGTGGAGGCAGTGGTACTTGTTGTTGTTGCTGCTGTTGCTATTGTTGTTGCATTTGCTGTTGCAACTGCTGTTGCGCCCTCCTTTCCTGGCGTATCTCTTCTCGCTCCTGGCGCAATTCCTGGCGTATCTCTTCTCTTTCTTGGCGCATCTCCTGGCGTTCTTGCTGCATCTGAGCACGCATATCCGCCATAGTATCCGCCATTTGTTGCATCATCCTCATCTGAGCTGCAATCAGTGGGTCAACTCCGCCTGGTGGAGGATTAGGAGGATTCATCTCTGCTGGCTGTGGCTGGGGTTGTCTATATATCCACCGAGTGTGTCGATTAGGAGGTAAATCAATTCCACCACCCCGCCTGGTATTGACCATCTGGGTTAGATACATATGGTAAGAGAATAGTAGATAAGGCAGGTATTTACAAATCAGGTTACTTTGGGGGATTTATTAGCTAAGCAGATTAATGTTTATACCTACTAAAGCTAACTCAATACCTTATGGTGGTACATGATAAGATGTCCATCTATAATAATTCAATCAATCAAAGAAGCAAATCAGGCATTTATCATCAGCACAATCAACCAATCATTTTTAAATAAAGAAAATAGTTTTAAATTTTGTCTTAGGATCCCTATCTCTTAAAAAAGGTCATAGTGGTAGGATTCCAAGGTGTGAAATCCATCTTGTCTCAGAGTAGAGGAGGTAAGAGTAATCAGAGTAGAAAAAGCAAAAGGTGAGACAAGATCAAGATAAGATAAGTATAGAATGAATAAGAGTAAGGTAAGTAGTGAAGGGTTTTGTCCATTTCTATCTAGGTTTCGTCCTACAGTCAACATTTCCTCTGATACCACTTCTGTCACACCCGGCTTTAAGGAACAAAGCCAGGTGCATCTCATACATGCGCCAAGAAGACAACATATATAATAACATAGTGTATAGAGATAAATGTCACAATAACATTAGAGTATTTATTACATAGCGGAAGACTTAGTACAAAATAAAAGAATAAACATAAAACGAACTAAGGATCGTCGTTGGCGCCAATGTCAACTGAGAAACGTCACCTAGATCAGATCAAACTCCTCGCCTTGTGGCTCCTCCTGAACCACTTGCTCTTCTCCTGTGGGGGGGTGTGAGACAGCAAGGGTGAGCTCACACATGATCATAGCTCAACAAGTTGTGGGGAACCAGTGGACACGAACTCACAAAGGTGGGAGTTCATGTGATGTGTAAGGCTAATCAATGACAGGGGTTAAAGCTGAGCATTGCTTTTAAGTAGTTGGTCAAAATTTTATTAGCAGTTACTAAGTGTAAGTGAATACCAAACCATAATAAAATAATAGAACAAAATTAATAACAAATCCCATGCAAATGCAAATGACAAATTGAGTTTAGGTTCCATAATTTAATCATCAGAGAGTCGTGAGCTGCTCATGACAGTGAGCTCGGCTAGTATACCAGTTTTACACTCTGCAGAGGTTGTACCCATTACCCACAAGTCATGTTACCCATCTGCCAAGGGATCCCTGAAAGCTCTCTTGTGAGTTTTGGTGTTTGGATGACAACTCAATTAAAGGACTAACAAGTGTACTAAGTGTTGAACAGGTGCTTAAGGTAAATCTAACAGGGTTCAACACAAGTGAACAAATGTGATGGCCCAAGAACTGGATTATGGATACATAATGGACATCACAAGTAAGATGGACATTGCAAAAGTGATACTCGGGTGCGTAGCTCGGAGACAACTGATCAAGCCAAGGACGGAGGCAAGAAGAGCTTCGAGGTACCAAGTGCACGGGAGAAGGTCAAGGAGGATGAGGAACCCAAAGCCAAGGGTGAAGAAGAAGGCTTGCAAAGTCAAGGGTGATCGAGTTGAGAACAGCTACGACACATCAAGGATCACTACATAAGGACGTGACTTATAACCAATGAGGTAACGGCTACAGTTATGTGGTGTAAGTCATAAGGCTCAAGATCAAGCTCTAAGAAGGAGAACAAGTGTCAAAACCAGGACTGGAAGCAGCCCAAAAGAGCTAAGTTCACCTTGATCTTTAGTTTGGGTTGTTCCTATGATTGGAGATGTTCTATGTGACCTATGCAGGATGTTGGAGCCAAGAAATGTCAATCTAGATCAAGTCAAGCCGACTTGATGATTTATGAGTCCAACATCAAAGCTCAAGCATGTGAAATGCTATAGATGTAATAATTAAGAGAAGGTATGTTTCTAGACTTAGTACATTGGTTTTTGTGTACTAATATACTTGTCTAAGTGTTAGAAACAGAAGGAAGAAGAAAAGGAAAGAGGTGCAAATGGCTTGGCTGCGTACAGCCAAGACTCAGCTCAGTCCGGCACACCGGACTGTCCGGTGGTGCACCGGATAGTGTCCGGTGCGCCAGGTTGAACTCCGATGAACAGGCCGCTCTCGGGAGGAGTCTGGTGACGTACGACTATAATTCACCGGACTGTCCGGTGGTGCACCGGACTGTCCGGAGAGCCAACGGTCGGCTTGGGCAACGGTCGGCCGCGCGATCTGCGCGTGACGCGTGGCCGAGCCAACGGTCAAATGGGGGCACCGGACTGTCCGGTGTGCACCGGACAGTGTCCGGTGCGCCAATGGCTCTAGGACTGCAGCGGTCGACTGCTCCATTTATGGAAGGAGATCAGGCACCGGACAGTGTCCGGTGGTGCACCGGACTGTCCGGTGCGCCACCCGACAAAAGGCAAGATTTGCCTTCCTGGATTGCTTCCAACGGCTCCTAGGCCCCTTGTGCCTATAAAAGGGACCCCTAGGCGCCTCAAGCAAGGTACAAGTGCAGCCAACAAGTGTAGACATCACTTGAATCAATTCTCACTCTCCCTCTTGTGTGTAATTCTATAGTTTGTGTAGAAGGCACAGCTATAAGCCTTTAGAGAGAGGAGAAGTGCTGCTAAGAGCTAGAGCAAGGTCTTGAGCGTATCGTTACTCTACCAAGGTGCTGCAGAGAAGTTTGTGAGCAGCCACGGTGTTGTTGTAACCCAACTCAATAGTGAAAGGCTCTATCTGTCATACTGACAGATCTGAGCAAACGGAGGAAGGAGTTGAAATAGACTCCAAGCCCAGGTGTCGCTAACTCCAACGAGGACTAGGTAAGCATTTCAGGCTTGGCCGAACCTCGGGATAAATCCTTGCGTCTGTGTGCTCTGTTCTGTATTGTATCCTGACTCTCTGTCTTACTCGCCTTTATATCTGCACTTCAATACTTATCTGTGGTATAAGCTTGATTTGAAGTGCAGGACATTTTGAGACAGGATCTTCTATTCTGCTGCAACCTACTCGAAGAGTCTTCTCACTCCACTGCGTACTAAGTCTTCGAGTAGAGTAAGAATTTAAGTTTTAAAGTAATAAGTTTTATTCGCCTATTCACCCCCCCTCTAGGCGACATCCAGATCCTGTTCCCGGGTCAAAGGGAACTTTCAATTGGTATCAGAGCTAGGCCTCTCCAGTGTGGGCTTAGCCGTCCGGAGATAACGATGTCGTCACAAGAGGTAACTGTAGAACTTCTTTTAGGCGATGGTTCTAATTACAAATCTTGGTCTGTCTCTATTTACAAAGCTTTCATGAATGTTGATTCTGATTTGAGACAGATCTTTAGTAGAAGTATTTTTCCCTCTGATTTTAGTAAAAATCCTTCTAATGAAGAACTAAGATGTTTATCTCTCAATCACCATGCTTGCAACATCTTAGTTGACTCTCTTTCTAGAAGTGCTTATTTTGCCATCATGAGCAGTGATAGTGATCTACTCATGATTTATGGAATAGAATTAAAGAAAAATATTCTGTGACAAACTGTGATGCTCCTACTCCCTATATTACTTGTGTTACTAACCATTCAGAGGGAGAAGAACAAGAACGATGGCACCCAAACGATGAATCCACCTCGTCGACAGGTTTGTTCTCCACTAGTGATAAATGTTTTATTGCTAACAATGACGGTGGAGACGAAAGCCATGATGAGAAGGAATATGAGGATGAATCTTCATCATCACAAGGTACATTTTCCTATATTGCTTCCACTGACATTAATGACAGGGAAAATGAGACCGATGATGTGGAAGAAGAGGAGATTCGCCGTTTCTACAACCATCTCAACAAAGCTGACAAAGCTCTCTTGGTTAAGTTGTTGAGAAGGAACAAGGAACAAGGCGAGACACGTCTCAGGCTAGAGGAGACTCTCATCAAAACAAACAACAGCCTAGAGAAGATGACCAAAGAACATGAGGAGCTAAGGTGCTCTCATGATGTCTTGGTCCAACGGTATGATTCAATGTTAATTGAGCAAAGTAATAATGATGACGCTCTATCTAATGTTGCTCAACTTAAAACTGAAAATTCTATGCTTAGAAGTCAAGTAGAAACAATGAATTTAGAAAAGCTTGCTCTTAGTGAAAAGTATGATACGTTGTCATACTCTCATAGTAAACTAGTTGATGATCATATCATGCTCGATATTGCTCATGAGGTAGTAATTACTAGTTTAAACTCATATGAACCTCATTCTTGCACTAGTAATCAATTGGTCAAAATATTATCATGTGCTGACCTCCACCGCCCCAAGAAAGGCCAATCTTTGTTTGAGAAACAAGTTGCAGGATCAAAAAGGAAATTGCTTGGGAACAAGAAACAAAGACAATTAAGGAGAAGATGCCTTGCTTGACTTCCGCAAGATATCTACGAACACGTGGTGAAGAAGCTTGAGGAAGGAGAAACCGCAGCAAGGGTCAAACTCCATGAGAAGGATGTTCCCAAAGCAATAAATAAAGAAATCAACATGAACAAGGAAAAAGGTAAAAAATCAATTAATCATGTTGTTTGCACTGATCATCTCTCCATGTCATTTAAGTACAAAAAGGGAAAAGAAAAAAGGAGGTGCTTCAAGTGCAAGAAGTTAGGCCACCTCATCGCGTCTTGTCCGTACCAAGACAAGAATGAAGGGACAAGGAGTTGTTTTGGATGCAACAATCAGGACCACACGATCACTTCATGTCCGGTCATGAAGAATCAAGGATGTGCATCCTCCAAGGTGACCCTCACCAAGGAAAATGACAAACAGCAAGCGTCACGTCAGGTTGAGCGACGCTTCTGCTACAAGTGTGGTGAGCAGGGTCATCTATCCAAGGTATGTTATAAAGGTAAGATTCCTAAGCAAGTGAATTTGTCTCAATTTTATTCGCGTAGGAGACCCAAATCATACACTTGTGCTAGATCTATAACGAGATCACCTAGAACTAGCACAAAGGCAATTTGGGTACCAAAGGCACATTTAGATGATCATTATGGACCCATCTCGAGATGGGTACCAAACTGTGCTAACTAGACCATGCAGGTGCCTTGAGATGGACTGGAGACCATGGGAGAGCTTAAGACGGTTATCTAAAACTCTATGTTTAAGCTGTTAATTGTTTTGGTGTTTATTGACCCAAGGTTGAATTATTGTGAGACATTAATCCCATGTTCATCTCAAGTGAAATAAGGTGTATAGGTCCTTAATCATTATTGGTGAATCAAACAAAGGACCTTGATGAGATTCTTCAACTTGCTCTCCATAGGATGGTACCCTTGTATGTGCATAAATAATAGGGAACTTTCAGCTGGTTTGTGCTAATAACTGGTGCTCTCATGGTCACACTGGTAAAAGGCAAAGGTATGGAAAATGGAACTGTGCAATTTTATTGAATATCTTGAAGTTCCATTGATTGTGATCATAGCTGTGTTCTTGCATTTCTCTAGTAGTACCGTGGCTTAGGAGACTTATGCCTTAAAATGTTTTTTCTTCTAGTATACCTAAAGAACCTTCTTAACTATGATGTGCTTAAGACATGATCGTGTTGTTTTTCAATTGGTATATGTGATACAATGATAGTTAAGTATGAAGCATGTCTAAGTTGCGTGTAAATGTTAGACTTCCTGTGAGTATTCAATTGGCTTAGGTACTCCTGAGGCATGCATTGTTAGATTAAGTAAATCTTTCATTTGATATTCAAATTGGTATCTTTGTGTGATGAAAGTGATAGAGTATGCCTTGACCAAGGTATGTTGTGATCCCCTCTAGTTCTAAGGAAGCTAGAATGTGCAAAGTGCAAGTCATTCAAATACTTGATGCACAACTTGAGGGGGAGCACACATAACTTGTGTCTTTTGAGACTAACTGTTTCTTGAGCGATCTTGTATAGTCTCTAGGTGGAAAAGAGAAGATGAGCAAGAAATGGCAATCAGGACTTGGGTACCTCTGTAAGTCAAGAAATTGGTATCTCAAGTCGTGAGTAAGTGCATATTTTTAGATTGCTCATGCTCTATAATATCTGGTGATAATAGATGCTTATTCTTAAATATCATGGAGCTATGATAATAAATGATCTTGCAATTGGTATCTTTCAATTGGTAGATGTGATAGTTTGCCTCAATTGACATCTTTTGATAATCATTAGAATAGAAGTTTCTTCTTGTGCCCAATACTATAACTTGTTCTAAGTTTGGTGTCTTAGCAACAAGAAAAGGTTAGGATAAAGAATCAGGCACAAGTGTGGAGAAGCTCTCGAGAGATTAAATACTTTCAAGATGGGAAGTACACTACAACATGGTAAAGGTACAAAAGGAAGTATTAATCTTTTTGCATATATGTATCTTACCTAAACGTGATAGTGCATATGTTCAATAAGTAAGGGGGAGTTTTGATAGTCGTTTTTCCTCCTTAAACACCCTGCTGTCCCTTGACATCATCCTATGTTCTTGCTTGAGTATGGTTTTTGGTGTTTGATGTCAAAGGGGGAGAAGTTGTGCATTAAAGCTTATCTCAACCTGAGAGGAAAGCTTATCCTAAGGGGTGATGTGTTAGTTTGAGCTTTGCTAGTGGGTTATTCTATGTGTTGCATCATATGGACTAGTGCTTCCGTTGCTATGAATTGATTGGCATCTATTGTGTTCATTCTGAATTAGATAGTCTTGTGGATATTGGTGCATGTGGTTAATGGTTTATGGTGATTTAAGATTGTTTTAAATTAGTATCTTAGTTTAAATTGGTATCTTAATGGTGAATAGTGGTAGGTTGATATTCCTGTGACATATCCACTAAATTGAATGGTGTTTAACTCTGATTATGTGCATCATGGTTTGATTCTTGACACAATGCATCCTAAAAAGTGCTAAGGTGTAGAAATGTTTCGAATTGCCTAAGTATGTGCAAATTGGCGTCTGAGGCCAAAATTATGTTTTTAAAGTAAGCACATATTTAGGGGGAGCATTCTATAAACTTAGAATTCAAAATTTGTGCTTCAAATCTTATTCTTATGTAAGCTTTAATTGTGTTGCCATCAATCACCAAAAAGGGGGAGATTGAAAGCTCTCTTGTGAGTTTTGGTGTTTGGATGACAACTCAATTAAAGGACTAACAAGTGTACTAAGTGTTGAACAGGTGCTTAAGGTAAATCTAACAGGGTTCAACACAAGTGAACAAATGTGATGGCCCAAGAACTGGATTATGGATACATAATGGACATCACAAGTAAGATGGACATTGCAAAAGTGATACTCGGGTGCGTAGCTCGGAGACAACTGATCAAGCCAAGGACGGAGGCAAGAAGAGCTTCGAGGTACCAAGTGCACGGGAGAAGGTCAAGGAGGCTGAGGAACGCAAAGCCAAGGGTGAAGAAGAAGGCTTGCAAAGTCAAGGGTGATCGAGTTGAGAACAGCTACGGCACATCAAGGATCACTACATAAGGACGTGACTTACAACCAATGAGGTAACGGCTACAGTTATGTGGTGTAAGTCATAAGGCTCAAGATCAAGCTCTAAGAAGGAGAACAAGTGTCAAAACCAGGACTGGAAGCAGCCCAAAAGAGCTAAGTTCACCTTGATCTTTAGTTTGGGTTGTTCCTATGATTGGAGATGTTCTATGTGACCTATGCAGGATGTTGGAGCCAAGAAATGTCAATCTAGATCAAGTCAAGCCGACTTGATGATTTATGAGTCCAACATCAAAGCTCAAGCATGTGAAATGCTATAGATGTAATAATTAAGAGAAGGTATGTTTCTAGACTTAGTACATTGGTTTTTGTGTACTAATATACTTGTCTAAGTGTTAGAAACAGAAGGAAGAAGAAAAGGAAAGAGGTGCAAATGGCTTGGCTGTGTACAGCCAAGACTCAGCTCAGTCTGGCACACCGGACTGTCCGGTGGTGCACCGGACAGTGTCCGGTGCGCCAGGTTGAACTCCGGTGAACAGGCCGCTCTCGGGAGGAGTCTGGTGACGTACGACTATAATTCACCGGACTGTCCGGTGGTGCACCGGACTGTCCGGAGAGCCAACGGTCGGCCGCGCGATCTGCGCGTGACGCGTGGCCGAGCCAACGGTCAAATGGGGGCACCGGACTGTCCGGTGTGCACCGGATAGTGTCCGGTGTGCCAACGGCTCCAGGACTGCAACGGTCGACTGCTCCATTTATGGAAGGAGATCAGGCACCGGACAGTGTTCGGTGGTGCATCTGACTGTCCGGTGCGCCACCCGACAGAAGGCAAGATTTGCCTTCCTGGATTGCTTCCAACGGCTCCTAGGCCCCTTGTGCCTATAAAAGGGACCCCTAGGCGCCTCAAGCAAGGTACTAGTGCAGCCAACAAGTGTAGACATCACTTGAATCAATTCTCACTCTCCCTCTTGTGTGTAATTCTATAGTTTGTGTAGAAGGCACAGCTATAAGCCTTTAGAGAGAGGAGAAGTGCTGCTAAGAGCTAGAGCAAGGTCTTGAGCGTATCGTTACTCTACCAAGGTGCTGCAGAGAAGTTTGTGAGCAGCCACGGTGTTGTTGTAACCCAACTCAATAGTGAAAGGCTCTATCTATCATACTGAGAGATCTGAGCAAACGGAGGAAGGAGTTGAAATAGACTCCAAGCCCAGGTGTGGCTAACTCCAACGAGGACTAGGCAAGCATTTCAGGCTTGGCCGAACCTTGGGATAAATCCATGCGTCTGTGTGCTCTGTTCTGTATTGTATCCTGACTCTCTGTATGATTTGAAGTGCAGGACATTTTGAGACAGGATCTTCTATTCCGCTGCAACCTACTCGAAGAGTCTTCTCACTCCACTGCGTACTAAGTCTTCGAGTAGAGTAAGAATTTAAGTTTTAAAGTAATAAGTTTTATTCGCCTATTCACCCCCCCTCTAGGCGACATCCAGATCCTGTTCCTGGGTCAAAGGGAACTTTCAATCCCGACTCCCATACACCTCTACCTAGGAAGCGAGGCAGGGCAACACTATGAGGCCTTTACAAAGTTCCACTAGCTTACGAAAACCCGCTATAGTTTATGGGAAGAGCACTTGCAAGAATCCCCCGTCTGACCGCCATCACAGCTAAATCAACGCGAGAACCTCCTTGCATGCAACTCCCCTACTGCCCTTGCCCCTTTCGGGTAAGGTAGTCTTCCACTAGCTTTCCTAATTAGTCAGCCAAGGGCGTCCCATTAAACCCTTGTGGTGGCACGTGTTTCTCAAGTTAAGCTCTATGTTCCAATTAACATTAATGATCTTGAAATGAACATAAATAGAATAACAAAAGAACTGGAACATAGATATGATAAATGATTATCCCAAAACCATGTAAAGCAATAGCAAACTACCCAAGTGATTCAGGGGTAAACAAGGTAATGAGATAAACAATCTAGGGTGACCTATCGGGTCCCATCAAAATTAACCTATGCATGAATAAATGATATTAAAGAACATTATTGGGTAAAAAGTGGTCAAGGGCACAACTTGCCTTCAATGAGCTCCTGCTCAGCTACTTCTATTTGCTGCTCACCAGGATCCTTAGTCACGGTCTCTTCTACTCGCCACAATACAAACAAGCACAGTGTGTAGAGAAAATACACAATAATAATCTATGCATTAAAATAAAATCCTAGGAACAGGAATCATAATTTTTGGAGTTATAGATTTGAAGTTATGAATTTTCAAAGGTTTTATGTACTTGAAATAGGATTAAGTGAGTAATAAATTTTCTTACTGTTTTAATGTCAAAACAGAGACTCTAAGTGCTAGAGAATAAAATTACAAAATTTTAGGAACTGGAATGGAGTAAATTGGAGTTCATATGCATTTTCTATGAATTATTGAAGTCCTAGCAATTATTTTCCTATTAAAAAAAATTCATTCTCTATTTCATTTATTCAATTTTAAATGGATTCTGGACCGGGCCTCAAATACAGAGAAACCTAGGGTTTACAACGCAAATGTGTCCAAGACACAGAGCCGGTCCAGCCGGGGACTGCGGGTTAATTCCTCTATTTTCTAGGGGGTCTTTAGGAAATGTACTCGGGCGAAGAGGTACCCGCACATTCTGGCCGTCCGATCCGAGACACACGAACCAGATTAGATCTTACTATCTCTGAATGGGTATTCTATCGGCGCCCTTGGATCTGGATCCTACGGTCTAGATCAATCATACGAAGGCTATTCCCTCGATCCATCTGTAGCCGTTAGGTGTGGATCCAACGGTCAGATTAGGACGCGTGAAGAGGTAAGCACTGGTGTGATCTCGCCCAACCATCGCCGATCCAACGGTCAATCCAGCGTCTCCCCCCCAGGACCCGCACAGAGGCGGCGCCGCCCCGCGCCCACGGTGGCCTCATCGCCGGCGCAACCCAAATACACGCACTGGTAGGCCCTAACCTATTCTAGCTTGCGCAATGCAAATCCTGTAGCACACTGAGGGTAGGGATGGGTAATTTACCGGCGATTAGTCTTTGAGGAGGCTTGCCCACGCTACGCGGCGACAATCATTGTCCGGTGAGCAATTCGAAGCGCCCAAGTCCACAATCGAGCACGACGAGGGCACGGACGATCTCAATGGACGCCCGTGAACACCCACAACCACACCACGAGTTCAGATTCCCGGCGCTGGCGGATTCCACTGGCGGCGCAATGGAAGACTCACGGCGACACCCGCACTCTCTTTCTCGGTTCACGGAAATAGCTAGGAGACGGAGTAATACGCGGCGGTCGAGACCCTGGGAGGCATTTATACTCCACGCGGACGAGTCGGGGGAAGAGGTTGTGGTCGCCGGACCCGCAATTTTGGCGGGCGCGATCCACCGAGCTCGGCTGAGCTATTACGCCCGACCGCCCGAGAAAGACAGAGTCCGTGAACGCGCGACCTGTGAGCCTGACACGCGGGGTCGGGTTATCAGCGTAGGCAGGCGGAAAGGAGCTGTTGGGCTGCGTAGTGAAGAATCCGTAGGTGGGCCGAAAAGGGGAAACCGGGCCCAGGTAAGGTCTCCTCTTTTTATTTTATTTTATTTCCTGCTTTCTTTTATATTAATTTTGAATCAAGTTTGAATTTCAAAGTAAGTTTCACCTTTGAGTCCATTTTAAAAATTCACACTCTAGTGTAGGAATAACAAATTTTTATTTATTTATTTTTATAATATTTATTTTCCTTTTCTTTCCTCAATTCTAGAATTTCTTTTAGATTCTAGATTTCCTTTTTGAATTAATATATTTCTTGTCTCTTTATTTTTATATTGTCACAAAATGCATACACACAAAAATAATATCCAGCATGATGCATAATTTAATGGCATATATACTTTTATTAATTATTTGTTTTTGAATATGGTGTTCACATGTGATGATAAGCAGAAATAACACACACATATAGATGATGGAATTAATTTCTCCTCTTTTATTATATGTACAAACTGGGTGTTACAAATTCTCCACTTGAAAGCTTGCACCAACACGAAGAAGATCCAAACGAGGAAGGACTGCACTTGGAGAGGAGGAGATGGGGGTGGCGGCTAGGGTTGTGGGGGATGGAAGCTGTAAGAACTTGGGATGGGGGAAGGGCGGCTGCAAGCACTTGGGGAGAGGGAAGAGGGAGGGGGCGGAGGCCAAAGGAAAACAAGAGGGTGGGCGGCTACCAACAAGGGAACAAGAGGGAGGGGCGGCTAGGGTTTTGGGAGGGGGGGGAAGGAGTGGGCTTCCCACTACCGGATCGAGATCAACGACCCAAAACCATTCCCACGCATGTGCTCCAGACCCCCGCGTACAAGTCAAATAAAAATTCTACCGTTTTACTGGTGTATGCCTCCTAAAACTCCAAACCCCAGTAGCACGAGACCCGAAAGAGAAAAACAAAGAAAGAATAAACTTCAACTTCTCTTTTTTTTGAAAATTGGGTATCACACTCTACCCCCCTTAAAAAGAATTCGACCTCGAATTCCGACGCTTCTATTGGAACGAGAAAAGAAAGATTAATGAATCATCAAAACTCACCCATAATGAAAAGTTCGGGATATTTCTGCCGCATCAGCTCCTCAAGTTCCCAAGTAGCCTCGCGCTCAGACTGATTAGTCCACAAGACCTTAACATACTTAATTGATCTCCTTCTCATAACACGCTCTGAGGACTCTAAGATACGCATCGGATGACACTCTAGAGTTAGATCCTGCTGCATAGCAATCAGTTCCATCTCTATTTGATGATCCGGATCTCGCGAAAACTTCCTCAACATAGAGACATGAAATACCGGGTGTACTCCTGCCATGGAATCCAGCATTTGCAAGCGATAAGCCAAGATGCCCACCCGGGCCAAGATAGTGAACGGTCCAATGTATCTCGGGCTAAGCTTTCTGGAGACACCGAACCAAACAACTCCTTTAGTAGGTGATACCCTGAGAAGGACTTGATCACCCACTGCAAATTCCAAGTCTCGCCTCCTCACATCAGCATAACTCTTCTGACGGCTCTAAGCGGCCAAAATATTCTAATGAATTTCCCGAACCTTCTCAGATATCTGTTGAACCCAATCAGGACCAACCAGAGATCTCTCTCACATAGTCTCCCAGCATAGAGGGGAGATACACTGCCTGCCATATAAGGCCTCATATGGTGCCATCTTGATGCTAGTCTGGTAGCTGTTGTTATAAGCGAACTCAGCCAACGTGAGATGATCCTCCCAGCTAACCTTCCAAGACAGAACACAAGCACGCAACATATCTTCCAAGGTTTGGATAGTTTGCTCTGACTGACCATCAGTCTGAGGGTGAAAAGCGACACTAAGTGAGAGCTTGGTACCCAATGCACTATGAAGGCTCTCCCAAAATTTGGATACAAATTTGGAGTCTCGATCAGAAACAATGGACAAGCACCCCGTAAAGCCTGATTACTTCCTTCATATACAAGGGAACCAACTCTGAAGCTGAATTTGTGGTCTTCATGGGAATAAAGTGCGCAGACTTAGTCAAGCGATCCACTACCACCCAAATAGCATCCCTGCCTCGAGGAGAACGAGGTAAGCCCACCACAAAATCCATGGTGATATGCTTCCACTTCCACTCTGGAATTTCCAATGGCTTTAATAAACCTGCAGGCCTCTTATGCTCTGCCTTCACGCGCTGACATACCTCATAGGCGGCCACATACTTAGAAACGTCAACCTTCATCCTCTTCCACCAGAAGTTTTGCTTCAAATCTCTATACATTTTGGTTTCGCCAGGGTGAACGGTGTCAGGCGTTTTATGAGCTTCTCTCAAGATATCCATCTTCACCTCTGATTTCTGAGGCACACAAAGACGGCCCCTGAAACGAACCAAATCATTCTCATTAATGGTGAACTCACGGGGTTTACCATCGCCGACCCTCTTTCGAGCTCCCTGCAATAAACGATCCTGCCACTGAGCCACGCGCCCTCTCTCCAGAAGGGAGGATTGAATGAGCATCCGAGTCTCCTCACTAGCGGTGCCGACATAGCACAAAGCGATCCCCATACGGTCCAGATCTGTGATCAAAGGCAAGGCCACCTTTGGAACCCCGGACCTGCTAAGGGCATTAGCCACCACATTTGCCTTCCCCGGGTGATAATGAATGGACAAATCATAATCTTTAATCAATTCGAGCCACCGACGCTTCCTCAAATTCAGCTCCTTCTGAGTGAAAATATACTTGAGACTCTTATGATCGGTGTAGATGTCACAAGATTTGCCATAAAGATAATGCCTCCCCGATTTTAGAGCAAAGACCACCGCGGCCAATTCGAGATCATGAGTTGGATAATTTCCCTCATGCTTCCTCAACTGCCTTAAGCGATAAGCAATCACTCTGCCTTCCTGCATCAACACACAACCAAGACCAATTTGAGAAGCATCCGTAAAAACTATGAAACGCTTACCACTCTTAGGCAAAGCTAGGATAGGGGCGTTCACCAACTTGCTCTTCAATATCTGATAACTGACCTCACAATCACTGGACCAGACGAAAAGAACACCCTTCTCCAAGAGTCTGGTCAAAGGCTTAGCAATGCAGGAAAATTTTGGTACGAAACGTCGATAATATCTGGCAAGCCCCAAGAAACTTCAGATTTCAGAGACACTAGAGGGTCTCTTCCACTCCACCACAGCCACGACATTCTTGGGATCAACTGCAATGCCCTGCTGATTAATCACATGACCCAAGAAAGCCACCTCTGACAGCCAAAAGGCACACTTCTTCAATTTTCCAAAAAACTGATTCTTCCTAAGAGCACCCAGAATGAGACGGAGATGCCGCTCATGCTCTTCCTCTGTTTTTGAATAAATCAGAATATCATCCAGAAACATGACCACAAAGTCGTCCAAGAACTCATGTAACATCCTATTCATTGCTTCCATAAAGCAGCAGGGGCATTAGTTAAGCCAAAGGACATGACTATGAACTCGAAATGCCCATACCTGGTGCAAAAGGCTGTCTTTTCAATATCCTCCTCACGAATCCTCAATTGATGATAACCAGAGTTCAAATCAATTTTAGAGAACACCTGAGCACCCCTTAACTATTCAAAGAGAACCTCAATATGGGGTAGCAGATATTTTTTTCTTGATTATCACTTGATTCAAAGCACAATAATCCACACATAACCTCTTGCTTTTATCCTTCTTCTCAACAAACAATACTGGGGAAGCCCATGGCGAACTGCTAGGCCTAATGAAACCCTTAGCCAGCAGATCATCCAATTGCCGCTTCAATTCAACCTGCTCCGTTGGAGCCATCCGATATGGGGCCTTATGAATAGGCTACGTACCTAGAATCAGTTTGATTTCAAAAGCTGTATCGCGCTCTGGAGGAATGCCTGGAAGCTCTACTGGAAACACGTTGGCAAAGTCACACACCACACGGATGTCCTGCACCCGCAAGGCAGCCTCACCCTGCACCACCATGGAGAAAAAGATTCCTGACTTCCTTGACCGACGATCCGGAAGCAATTGCGACAACAAGGATAACGTGAACTTTGGAGAACTTCCCAAGAATACCACCTCCCTACCCAACGACGCCTGCAATAACACTGTCTTCCAAAAGCAGGATATAACTTCACGATACTGAGATAACCAATCCATACCCAAGGTAACATCAAACGCCCCCAGGGAAATCACAACAAGATTAGCTAAAAAGACCTCATCAACAAGAATGACGGAACAACCCTAACAAACTGAACATCTACTAATGGAGCCATTAGCAGAACTAACCTTAATTGGGTGACCCAACCTCTGCACCGAAAGACCAGCCCGCGACACAAAATTCTCCGAAACAAAAGAATAGCTAGCGCCAGAGTAAAAAAGAGCATGGGCCACAAACAAATCAACTGAGATCGTACCTGTCACCACATCTCCCTGCTCTCTGCCATCCACAGAGGGTAGCACATAAGCTCCAGAATTACCCGCAGAAGAGGAAGCTCCCGGAGTGAAGTTAACAGAAGAACCCCACTGAGTCATCGGATAAGGCAGACACGGAGCTCCAAACTGAGATGCTATAGGAGTAGTCGGTGCAGGAGTAGGCGCGGCCAGATACTGATGAAAACCCTGCATAGGCACAAACTGAGGAGTCCCGGGCACATAAAACTGCAGCGGAGGGGGTGGTACTGAAAATTGCTGCTCAGCGCTCGACATCATGTTGAAAGTGCCCTGAGAAGAGGAAGAAGTCACTGGCTCCCATCTGAGCTTCCCATTGGGATTCCTTCTACACACCACATCCTTGTGATCTTGGCTGCAGATAGAACACCTGCCACTCCACTGACACTCGGCACGGCGATGTGCTTCACCACAACGGAAACACACCAGCCCCATCCCGGGCTTAGGAACAGCCCGATACCTCTGAGTACTTCCTCCTGAAGTACCTGATTCAGAGGGTTTGCCACGGTAGGGGTGGTGGCGCTGGTGTTGTGACTTGCCCCTCTTGTGGGCTGGACCCCCAGTGTTGCCCCTCCTTGCGTCCTGGCCACGAGGTTGATCAACACCCGAAGACTTCTATAACTCCATGGTGTACTGGTGTTGCATCTCCACACCCAATGCCTGCTCCACTGTAGTACGAAAAATCCACCAACGGAAAGGTGCCCAGAGCATGCCCGATAGAAGGTTTCAGGCCCTGATGGAACTGGCTTGCCTTCTCCATCTCATTGTAAGCCACATGAGGAATAAAGCGGACCATATTGTTGAAGCCCACTTCATACTCTGTGATGGACTTCTTCTCTTGCTTGAAAGACTGCAAATCAATCTTCATTTTCTCCAGGAAGGTGACCGGGTAGAACCTCCTCTCAAACTACCTGATGAAAACATCCCAGGACAGGACTCCTGGTGAGGAGGAGTGAGCTGCCTGCACGCCCCTCCACCAAATTTGAGCCTCTCCCTTCAGCAGCTGTGTGCCAAAACAAACACGATCACCATACACAATCTCGAAGACATCCATCTTATCCTCCACATAGGTCAGCCAATCTGCCGCCTCAACCGGAGTACCACTGCCATCAAAGGTGTCTAGCTTCATGCCCATCCACTGCATCAGAGAAAGACCACTGACGGGAAGGGGCACCTTAGCCCCGCCACCTGGAGCAGCACCCACGGGGACAGCGCCCCTGGGCACTCCTCCACCTCCAGCACCCTGAGCAGCACCCGTAGGGGCAACAGGAATAGCTTGCCTCATAATGGCCAACTCCTACTGCATGGCCTACATCGCGGCTAACATTGCCGCTGGACTCATAGAATCCCCACTAGGAACTTGCGGGTTGCCACAAGCCCTACGAGGTGGCATAACTGCAGCAACATGAGTAAGTAAATAAGTAAATAAGGTTGGCATAGCACCTCATCAAATAATGTCAAACCAGCGCTAACAATATCATAATATATCAATAGTAAAGCAGGAAACCCATCCTATATGTGCAGTATGTCAATTTATCATTATTTCACTTGCTAGGACCTACAACCTATTCCTTGGATACCAACGGTAACACCCCATTGTTCCCACACAATGAGTGTTACCAAAGACCCTTCCCACAAACTTAAACAACATAAGAAAAGAAATGGAGACAGAAAGTAAAGAAAAAAATCCGGCAGCACCTCCCTTGAAAGTAGCATAACAAGAAGAACATAGAGTTTATACATGATGTAAAAGAAAGGTAATCCATAGTGTATAATCAGGATGCAAAGGTAGTAATGAACATTCATGACCAAAATAAAATGAATTCAGCCATCCAAAAGAAATTCGACCACCATGAAGACTAGAACATATTAATCCCCTGGCAAACCCTATTTCATAACAATCAACCCCCTTGACTTGAAACCCCTGTTTAACATCATTACTAAGCAGTGGTACAATTATTTAAGGGTGTAGTGACCGTGCTGCTACTTCCCTCCTTTCCCCAAGCAAAGATCAAGTGCCTGCATCAAACATTGCAAGAGTGAGATGACACATCTCAGCAAGTAAAATGATCAAACAACAATTTGACAATGTAAACAAACCG
Organism: Zea luxurians; assembly: GCA_029449295.1. Classification (NCBI taxonomy): domain Eukaryota; kingdom Viridiplantae; phylum Streptophyta; class Magnoliopsida; order Poales; family Poaceae; genus Zea; species Zea luxurians. The sequence continues at coordinate 60,837,415 of JAOPSE010000013.1, read as the reverse complement.
TGTTTTAACAAACACGTAGTTCACAACTTCCTTCTTGAATATTAAATTGCAGCAAGTAAACAAGATACCAATTACTCAGCTACAGATGCAGTAATGACTTCTGCCTTCATACCTCTAAGGATATGAAGCTGCATCATACCCCTTCTCGGGCAACGTATGATGCTTATTGTACCGGTACGGTTGGACCATAAGATCACGATGAAACTTCCATGCAAAGGATGATAGATGCACTATGTATGACACCAACATGAGATCACCCCAACTAACATGTGTTAAACAAATACTTCCACTCCTTCAAAATAATAATCCACGCGTGTAACATGCTCGAACAACATCTTCAACATATGTAAATAATAAAACATGAATAGCTTTAAGCAACAATTCTCAAAATGGATTACGAGAATGAACACATTTGACATGTAATCAAGTATAGGACACATAAATCAACCAACGGTATAAACCATCACTATTTTACTTGCCTTCGCCAGGGAATTTAGACAAAGCCCTCAGTACGATCCGGAGGTCCACCACCTGTTTTTGACACACAACTTAGTGCACAAATCCACATAACAAACGCTCATAAACAACGTCGCACCTACGCACAATTCCAAACCCGTCGCGAGCGACTTAACTCCCCATCACCCACCAACTGCAGCGACGCTGCTTGACAATTTCATATCTTTAAAATTATGACAGGAGTGGTAATAAACAAAAAACTCCAAAAGCATCTACATAAAATCCCCTACAATTTTTGTATTCAAATGATAATTAAATTCCAACATCTAAATACCCCCAAATAGTCCACAAGATACCCCCTGCATTCTGAATTTTGGACAGCAACCTAGCCAGGTTCAAACAGCGTTATCTCCTAAAATATACCTCCGAATCGAGCGCATAAGTACTTGTTGGAAAGATATGAAAAAGCTCTACATGATTCTCACACTGTTTACCACTAATTACCCACGAAAAATCCCTAGAAACTAATAGTACTGCTGCTGTTTGCCCACCAACAAAATTTCTGGACAGCACCTCTACCGGTTCGCATAGGTAAACATATAATCAAATGAATTGCAGCACAAATACATAGATAACCTCAAGATCACCTTGAGTTCCACCTTCCCTCCTTCCTTCTTCCCACCAATTCTCCACTTGAAAGCTTGCACCAACATGAAGAAGATCCAAACGAGGAAGGACTGCACTTGGAGAGGAGGAGATGGGGGGTGGTGGCTAGGGTTGTGGGGGATGGCAGCTGCAAGAACTTGGGACGGGGGAAGGGCGGCTGCAAGCACTTGGGGAGAGGGAAGAGGGAGGGGGCAGTGGCCAAAGGAAAACAAGAGGGGGGCGGCGGCTGCCAACAAGGGAGACAAGAGGGAGGGGCGGCTAGGGTTTTGGGGGGAGGAGTGGGCTTCCCACAGCCAGATCGAGATCAACGGCCCAAAACCATTCCCACGCCTGTGCTCCCGACCCCCGTGTACAAGTCAAACAAAAATTCTACTATTTTACTGGTGTATGCCTCCTAAAACACCAAACCCCAGTAGCATAGGACCCAAAAGAGAAAAAAAAGAAAGAATAAACACTACAAGAAACGCCTAAATTTTCGTGGGCCAAAAACCCACGAAAATAAGCCTAAACTGACGAAAATAGAGAATTTTCGTCGGCAGGCCGACGAAAATAGCCGCCGAAAATAAGTTCGACGAAAATAGGCGGCTATTTTCGTCGGCACCGACGAAAATAACCTATTTTCGTCGGCTTTCCCAAAGCCGACGAAAATAGGCAGTCGACCATCAATTTTCGTCGGCCGGTGGTGGCCGACGAAAATACGTGCAGGCTATTTTCGTCGGCCTAGGTGGTGGCCGACGAAAATAGCCTGGGAACATATTTTCGTCGGCCACCACCGAGGCCGACGAAAATTGATGGTTCCCCCCCCCCCAAAACAGATTTTTCTGCACCTATTAATAATTCACAGCAATATACACAATATATCACAATTCACATATACAGATTCACAAGACTAATACATAATTCACAAAACACATTCACATATACATAGATAGTCCATAGTCCATTCAAATAAGTCTAGAGTCTATAAGTCCATTGTCCATTCAAATACACAATTCACAAAACTCTAGTCCATAAGTCTAGAGTCCATAAGTCCATAAGCTACTCACTACTCACTACTCACTACTCACTCCTCACTGAGCTACTCACTACTCACTACTCACTCCTCACTACGGAGTGCGGCGGCGCTCAAAACAGAGAAAGGAGCGAGAGGGAGAGAGAAGGTGCGGTCGCGCGATTTAGGGCGTCTATTTTCGTCGGCCGCATTGAGGCCGACAAAAATAAATGTCGTATTTTCGTCGGCCCCCCTAAAGCCGACGAAAATAGATGGCGTATTGTCGTCGGCACAACCCCGGCCCACGTAAATAACAACTATTTTCGTCGGTTACTAGGCCGACGAAAATAGCGTCCTTATTTTCGTGGGCCTGCCGACGAACATATGCCCGGGCCCACGAAAATAGGCTGCATTTTCGTCGGTCCCAAAGGCCGACGAAAATAACCTTCTATTTTCGTGGGCCGGCCGACGAAAATATATCGGCCTACGAAAATTTAGTCGTTTCCTGTAGTGAAACTTCAACTTCTCTTTTTTTGAGAATTGGGTATCACAATACCAAAGAAAAACAACAACTGAAGAAAAGAAAGGAGTTCAATATCTTTTAAATTGCACCTTGAGTAATCTTACTTTTGCTAATAACTTGTTCCATAGTACTAATGTGAGAGCCAAATCCAGTATAGGAGAAGAGAAACAACTTTATTTGTTGCTTGAAGCTCTAACCACCAAACCAATACCTCTAGTATATGCATCGACACTTCCTCCTATTTTGTTGAGAAACAAATGAAAAGGTGATCTCATCTTCGTTATCAAAAAAAACAACAAAAGATTCTTTCTCTCTGCACCATTATGACATTTCATCTAACACTTTATAAGCGTGTAGAATTTCTCCACTAAAAGCAGAGTTGTTTGCAGTATTGATGTTCTAGGATAATTTGTTCTGCCTAAATTATTGTCATTACAAAAATTTCAGGCAACAGATATATAACTGAAACAGTGTAGCGAAAATACTTGTTATTGAAAATGATGGAGTACTTGTTCGACCTTTTGTCAGCCAGGCGATTTGGTCCAGCCATATGCACGCCATGGTGTTTCCCTGGCTAATAATCATAGCAGCTACTATTAATAAATTAGCCAATGATGCATTTCATATTAAGGCAGCGCAAGTGGAAAAATAATGAAACAAGGTCTTTAGAGTGAACCGGTGATGCATACCATGATCCGATGCAGGCTCTGAATAGGAGATCGAGCCATCAAGCAGGTCCACATTAAGCCGTGTCGTACCATACTTCACAAAGACCACAAGAGAACGATGAGGAAACTCGGTGTTAGCCAACCAAAATTACTGACCAAGTAGATACAACTACTCAACAACTCAGGGGAAGCAACGCGACCTAACCTATGCAAGGGTCTCAGTGGCTCGTTGGTTTACCGCTACCCACCTCTCCATCTATGAAGCACAACATAAGGGCGTGCACACACCGTATTGTCAGAAGATTAGAACAGGCTAGAGGCAACGAGATAGTGACAAAACATAAAGAAGGAAATCCTGAGCCTAGGTGCTCACCAGATCGTGTGACTAGAAGATCCACCTTCTTCTCCCTGTACAACGGTGCCGCCTTGGGACACTGAAAACACGATGAGGGAATGAGACGAGGAGGAAGGAATGCAAGGAGCAAGCTCCACCATCGAGGGTACTACTGCCCCCCACGCCATTGACATGCACACCAATGAAGCAGCCTGCATTACATGGCCTAGGGACTGGGGTCCTTCGTCGGCGGGTGTAGGAACGAGCAAGAGAAAAGTGGCGCCACCGCGTCCGATGAGGAGGAGGAACGATAACTAAGGGGAGTCCAGAGGCAGGAGCCAGCCAGGGTGTGTCGGCAAGATGGTGAAGATGTGCTCCTTGGCGCGCAGCAGCGTCAGGGCCAGGGCATCGATGGTGCCCGATTTGACCATGGTGGTGGTCAGTTCCACAACGGCCATCAGCAGATGGTCGGTGCCCGTGAAACATAGCCCTGGGGTGTGGTATACGCTGGGAAGCGACAGGAACTCGGAGGTGGTGCTGGAGGATATGATGGTGGTGAAGCTTTTATGGGAAGCGAAGAGAAGAGGGAGGCGGCGACACAGACATGTATATGAGGAGAGGAGCGGAGATGGTAGTTGTTAATTATTTCACACGCGCCCGAGCGGCGCGGGGCTCCGACCATTGCGCGTGGATGAGGACGCAGGCTGGCGCGGGCAATCATCCATATCCACTAGGCTGGCACGGGCGATCATCCATATCCACAAGGCTGGCGCGGGCGATCATCCATATCCACAACGGATTGCGTGCATGCGGGGCTTGGGACGTGGAGCTCCTGGGATGTAGCGGATCGGGACACATAGTGGACGGGGTTGTTGCGCGTAGGTTGCGATGCGTGCGGGATGTAGCGGATCGGTGGGTGCAGACGTGAGCGTGAGTTGATTTGGAAAAAGTGGAAGGATCTTTTTACAAAATATTGACGTAGGACGACCATCGAAACTGATGTTTTAAGTATAGTATAGAATATGTAAGGATACGCGTACATTTTAGAAGACAAGAAACTAAAAAGGGGCGAGACTAATCTGCTAGGCCAATTTTAATGGGGATTTTATGTCCCAGTTTTCAATACACCATATTTTAGAAACAATGCAGAAAAAAAATCATCCACGTGAAACTCTCTTTACCCCCGTAAAACTTTTATCATCTATATTTTCATCAATAGAATGTTATGGTAATATTTACTGTTTATATAATCCTTATGAACTTCATTGAGATTAGCCTTAGTTAATAGACACGTATTCTATGCACAAACTCAATCTTAGCCATTCGTCCAACAACCTTTGACTGAGATGCATATTCTTTTTTTGCACATATATAGCTGTCACGCGAGGAGGAAAGAGTGTAGTATGTTTTTCGTAAAACACGTTAGTCGAAGATTGTTGGACGAAGGTCGAGATTGAGTTTCCGGCTGATTGGTTCCATGTGTCCGTGGCGGTTGGTTAGATACGAGTGTTTTGGCGGTACAAGCTGATGCATGCAATTAGCCTCTAAATGGCTTGTTTTGCATCGGCTCGTGTGTAATACCTACTTGATAAAAAAAATAATAAAATCTAAAAGAAGACATTAAATTCATATATATGTATGTGTGTTATCTCTACTTGTGATTTCATGTGAACACCACATATAACAAATAAATAAATGGCAAAGAAACACCCAAAATAAACCATGGCATCATGCTGGATTTTATTTTGTGTGCATTTGGTGTCAACATAAAATAATTTGGAGAAGGAATAAATTAAATGCCCAAAATAGAATTTGGAAAATAAATAGGGAACAAAACAGGAAATTAGAAAAAAAAGAAGAAAAAAGGATTGGCGCGTGGGCTGAATCTCCTGTGCGTGGCCCGTTTATTTCCCCCACGCGCGCGGCCCACACCCGGCTCTCGCGCGACTCAACCCGGACGCGGGCGCTATGCCGCGCGGGACCCGCTCGTCAGCACATCTTCTCCCGTGCGCGCCGTGCTCCCGTTCCTGGGGCCACTGGTCAGCGCTTTCTTCTCCCTGGACGCTTACCGGCTCGGTGATGCCGTACCCATCGGCCGAGATCCTCGGAGGTGGAAAATCACCAGCCTCGGAGTATATGTGCGCGACTTCGTCCGCCCCGGTCCCCTGAACCATCACCTAAATCCAAAACCGCCTTAACACCCGGGGAAAGCCTTGTACTCTGCCGCGGGTGAACCATCGCCGTGGTCAGGCAGCGCCTCACCTAGGAGAGACTTCGCGGCGATCTCCGGCACCGGGGACCGTTACTCGTCTGAACTGCGCGTGCGTGTCGCGTCGTTGTGCGAGGGAACCTTCTGGGACTCCGGGAATCAGCCATCGGGTTTCACCGCCGTCGCAGGCTATCGCGGACCGCGGAGAAGGGTTCCTGTCGTCGCCATCTCGGGTATGTGCGTGCTCCCATGTTCGCAACCTCGACCACTTCGAGTAGGGCCGATTAGAGCCGGGAATCGCTAACTGGCGCGGTTTGGGGAATGGTTCGCCGGCGTATTTTGCCGTGGGGAGTTCTGGCGCCGCCATGCGACACCACTGGGGAAGATGGGTCGTGCACCGTCGGATATGGGGCAAACGGCTGGATTAGAATCGGGTGATTTTCCCTGGGCGATTCGATCGGGCCCGTTGGTGCGGATCAGACGGTTCCGGATGACTCGGGCTGCATAGAACCTGGACCGTTGATTTTAGATCCAAAGGGCGTAATGGCATACCGGTTCATTGTGTGGACAATCTAATCCGAGCCACAAGATCTAGATCCTACGGACGATAATAGAGAATACCCCTTCGGCCGACGACTTTGCATAAGAGCCCTCCTAAAATCAGATAATCAACCCGCCGTCCACTGCATAGTATTCTGAGTCTTAGAAAATTATGCGCAGAAGCCCCTGACGTTTCTGGTAAATGAGGCCCAGTCCAGGGCAGTGTAAAACCAGAGAAAATAATTTATAAATGGATTTTTAATAGGAAAATAATTACTAAAACTTTATAAATTCATAGAAAATTCATACTAACTCCAAATTAATCCATTCCAGTTTCTAAAATTTTATAATTTTATTCTCTATCACCTGGAGCCTCTGTTTTGTCATGAAAACAGTAAGAAATTTAATTCCTCACTTAATCCCACTTCAAACACATAAAACCTTTGAAAATCCATAACTTAAAATCTATAACTTGAAAAATTATGATTCCTGTTCCTAGGTTTTTATTTTAATGTGTAGATTATTACTGTGTATTTTGTCTATATGTTTGGTGTAATGTTAATTTCTCTATATGCACTGTGCTTGTTTGTATTGTGGCGAGTAGAAGAGCCCGTGACCGAGGAACCTGGTGAGCAGCAGGTTGAAGTAGCTGAGCAGGAGCTCATTGAAGGCAAGTTGTGCCCTTGACCACTTTTTACCCAATAATATTCCTTAATATCATTTATCCATGCATAGGTTAATTTTGATGGGACCTGATAGGTCACCCTAGATTGTTTATCTCATTACCTTGTTACCCCTGATTCACTTGCGTAGTTTGCTATTGCTTTACCTGGTTTTGGGATAATCATTTATTACCTCTATGTTCCAATTCTGTTGTTATTCTATTTATGTTCATGTCAAGGTCATTAATGTTAATTGGAACATAGAGCTTAACTTGAGAACCACGTGCCACCACAAGGGTTTAATGGGACGCCCTTGGCTGACTAATTAGGAAAGCTAGTGGAAGACTACCTTACCCGAAAGGGGCAAGGGCAGTAGGGGAGTGGTCAGTGTAGGGAGGTCCTTGGTTGATTTTGCTGCGATGGCAGTCAGCCGAGAACCCTGCATTGGAACTTCCTATAAACTGTAGCGGGTTTTCGGAAGCTAGTGGAACTTTGTAAAGGCCTCGTAGTGTTGCCCTGCCGCGCTTCCTAGGTAGAGGTGTATGGGATTCGCGACCCCTTGGCAGATGGGTAACATGACTTGTGGGTAAAGGGTACAACCTCTGCAGAGTGTAAAACTGGTATACTAGCCGAGCTCACGGTCATGAGCAGCTCAGGACTCTCTGATGTTTAAATTATGGAACTTAAATTCAATTTTGTCATTTGCATTGCATGGGTTTATTATTAATTTTGTTCTATTACTTTACTTATGGTTTGGTATTTACTTACACTTAGTAATTGCTAATAAAATTTTGACCAACTACTTAAAAGCAATGCTCAGCTTTAACCCCTATCTTCGATTAGCCTTACACATCACATGAACTCACACCTTTGAGAGTTTATGTCCACTGGTTCCCCACAACTTGTTGAGCTATGATCATGTGTGAGCTCACCCTTGCTGTCTCACACCCCCCCACAGGAGAAGAGTAGGTGGTTCAGGAGGAGCTACAAGGCGAGGAGTATGATCTGATCTAGGTGGCGTTTCTCAGTCGACATTGGCGCCGATGATCCTTAGTTCGTTTTATCTTTATTACTTTATTTTGTAATAAGTCTTCCGCTATGTAATAAATACTCTGATGTTTTATGACATTCATCTCTATACACTCTGTTATTATATATGTTGTCTTCTTGGCGCATGTATGAGATGCACCTGGCTTTGTTCCTTAAAGCCGGGTGTGACAGAAGTGGTATCAGAGGAATGTTGACTGTAGGACGAGACCTAGATAGAAATGGACAAACCCTTTCCGACTTACCTTACTCTGTTTCATTCTATACTTATCTCATCTTGATCTTGTCTCACCTTTTGCTATTCTACTCTGGTTAATCTTATCTTTTCTACTCTAAGACAAGGTGGATTTCACACCTTGGAATCCTACCACTATGATCTTTTTAAGATATAGGGGACCTAAGACAAAATTCAAAACTACTTTCTTTAAAAATGTTGTTTGATTGTGCTGATGCTAAATGCCTGATTTGCTTTTTTGATTGATTGAATTATTATAGATGGACATCTTAATATGTACCACCATAAGGTAATAAATTAGCTATGGTAGGTAAAATATTAATCTGCTTAGCTAATAAAATTCCCCAAAGTAACCTGATTTGTAAATACCTGCCTTGTCTGCTATTCTCTTACCATATGTATCTAACTCAGATGGTCAATACCAGGCGGGGTGGTGGAATTGATTTGCCTCCTAATCGACACACTCGGTGGATACATAGACAACCCCAGCCAAAACCTGCAGAGATGAATCCTCCTAATCCTCCACCAGGCGGAGTTGACCCACTGGTTGCTGCTCAGATGGCGGTGATGCAGCAAATGGCAGACACTATGGCTGATATGCGTGCCCAGATGCAGCAAGAACGCCAGGAGATGCGTCAGGAAAGAGAAGATATATGCCAGGAGTTGCGCCAGGAGCGAGATGAGATACGACAGGAAAGGAGGGCACAACAACAGCAGCTGCAACAACAAATGCAACAGCAACAACAGCAGCAACAACAGCAACAAGTGCCATTGCCTCCACCACCACCACCAGTTCCACCTCGTGATAAGCACCGGGAGTTTATGAGTCATAAGCCACCTACATTCGCTAGCTCACCTGATCCACTGGACGCGGATGATTGGCTGAAGTCCGTTGAGAAGATGCTGAATATTGCACAGTGCACGGACCGGGAGAAAGTTCTTTATGCGTCTGGACGTCTGACAGGTCCTGCTGCTGACTGGTGGGATTCTTATACTGCTGCCCATGATGCTGCGGATACTATTACTTGGGCAGAGTTCAGTACACAATTCAGGAACTACCATATTCCCGCTGGTATGATAAAGATCAAGAAGAAGGAGTTTCTGTCTTTGAAGCAAGGCAACATGTCGGTTAGCGAGTACAGAGACAAATTCATTCAGTTATCCAGATATGCCCCTGAAGAAGTTGCTGAAGACGAGAGGAAGCAGGAGCATTTCATTGAAGGACTTAATGGACCACTGCAGTATGCTCTAGTGGCACACACATTTCCATCATTTCAGAGGCTGCTTGATAAGGCCCTGGCTATTGAACACAAGCGTGTTCAGCTGGGAGATTTGAAGAGAAAGGCAATATCTCAAGGACAAGGAAGCAACAGTGTTCGTCCTCGCTACAGTTCACCACAGGGTACACCGACTCGACCGGGAGGACCACGCCCAGTTCAGCAATCACCACTAAGGACTCCACCTCCTCGACAGGCTACTCCCACTGGCACCCCGACGAAGTTGGCAGGACAGAGTCCGGGCACTAAATGTTTCAAGTGTGGGAAGATGGGTCTTTATGCAAATGTCTGCCCACAGAGGATTGCTACTACTCCAGCTCAGAACAAGCAACAGACCCCTGGCAAGGGATATTCTATAGCCAGGGTGAATCAAGTCAGCGTTGATGATACTCCTGATGGTGGGGACCTCGTAATTGGTATGTTTTATGTTAATGCAATTCCTGCAACCATATTATTTGATTCTGGTGCTACACATTCATTCATGTCTGCTAGATATGCCAACACAAATGAAATACCACTGCTAAATATGAGAAAACCCATGATAGTAATTACACCTAAAGGGCCTGTTGAGGCGAATCAAATGACACGTAGATTGACCTTGACCATTATGGGTAGAGAATTTGGAGCTACTGCTATAATATTAGAGTCAAGCAGTATAGATTTGATCCTTGGTATGTCATGGCTAAGAAAGGCAAAGGCCGTTATAGCATGTGGTAGAGGTACCGTAGAACTCACTACCACTAAAGGAGAAAGATTTCAAGTTAATATTGCAGTAACCTCCTCATCCATGCGTGCAATGTTCTTTATGCCTGAGGAGTTTGTTGGTGACAATATCCGGGTGGTTAGAGATTTTCCGGATGTCTTTCCAGAGGAGTTACCAGGGATGCCACCTGATAGAGAAGTTGAGTTTGTTATTGACCTCTTACCTAGAACTGCCCCTATTTCTAAACGGCCATACAGGATGTCCATAGAGGAGTTGAAGGAACTTAAGAAGCAGTTAACTGAGTTACAAGATGCTGGGTACATTCGTCCGAGTTCCTCACCTTAGGGAGCACCGGTCTTGTTTGTACTGAAGAAGGATGGATCGCAGCGGATGTGTGTGGATTATAGATCTCTTAATGATGTTATGGTGAAGAACAAGTATCCGTTGCCCCGTATGGAGGATTTGTTTGATCAAATGAGAGGTGCTAGAGTATTTTCGAAGATTGATCTCCGATCGGGTTACCATCAGATGAGGATTAGACCATCGGATATTCCTAAGACAGCATTCTCGACTCGATATGGATTATATGAGTTCACTGTTATGTCATTTGGATTAACCAATGCACCAGCTTATTTTATGAACTTGATGAACAAGGTGTTTATGGAGTATTTGGACAGATTCGTCGTGGTATTCATCGACGATATTCTTATTTATTCTCAGAGTGATAGCGGTCATGAGGAACATCTGAGATTGGTGCTACAGAAGCTACGAGATAACCAGCTATATGCCAAGTTCAGCAAGTGCGAGTTTTGGATTGACAAGGTACCATTCCTTGGACATATTATTTCTAATGGAGGAATAGCAGTAGATCCTGCTAAGGTTAAGGAGATAATGGAGTGGAGAGTACCCACTACAGTTACGGAGATTCGGAGTTTCTTGGGACTCGCAGGATATTATCGGAGATTTATTGAAGGGTTCTCTAAGATTGCCAAACCTATTTCTTTGCTTTTGGAGAAAGGAAGAGAATTTAAGTGGGACGAGAAGTGCCAAGACAGCTTTGAGCAATTGAAAAAGATGTTGATGTCGCCACCAGTATTGGTTATGCCAGACCTACAGAAAGGATTTGATATCTATTGCGATGCATGTGGCCAAGGCTTAGGATGTGTGCTCATGCAGGAAGGACATGTGATTGCTTATGCTTCTCGTCAGTTGCGGAAACATGAATTGAACTACCCCACTCATGACTTGGAATTGGCAGCCGTTGTGCATGCGCTTAAGATTTGGAGACATTATATCATGGGGACCAAGTGCCAAGTATATACGGATCATAAGAGTCTGAAGTATATATTCACTCAGAAGGATCTCAACCTTAGGCAACGCCGTTGGTTGGAGCTTATTAAGGATTATGATTTGGAGATTCACTATCACCCGGGCAAGGCGAATTTGGTCGCAGATGCCTTGAGTCGGAAAGAACATGTTCACTCCGCTTTTGTTGCCCAGCTACCCGATGAGATAGTTAAGGATTTCAGGAGACTTAACCTGGGAATAGTTGCTCACACTGAAGGAGTTACTATTGATGTGGAACCTACTTTGGAGCAAGAAATTCGCAAAGGTCAAATTGGTGATGCTAAAATAAAAGAGATTAAGGATCTGATTATTGAAGGTCGAGTTCCAGAATTTACGGAAGATGAGCAAGGCACTGTATGGTTCAAGGACAGGATGTGTGTTCCTGATAATAAAAGCCTTCGAGAGACTATTTTAAAGGAGGCCCATGATTAGGATTATTCTATTCATCCTGGTAGTACTAAGATGTACCAGGATTTAAAGCGGAAGTATTGGTGGTATGGATTAAAAAGAGATGTGGCTGCACATGTGGCTATGTGCGATGTATGTCAAAGAGTTAAGGCTGAACACCAGAGGCCAGCTGGGCTATTGCATCCACTGAAGATACCCGAGTGGAAATGGGAAGAGATTGGTATGGATTTCATTACTGGATTGCCTCGCACCCAGAAAGGATATGATGCTATATGGGTGATTGTGGATAGATTGACTAAAGTGGCTCACTTTATTCCGGTGAAGACTACTTATAAAGGCTCTCGCTAGCAGAGTTATATATGGCTCGGATTGTGTGTTTACATGGAGTACCAAAGAAGATCGTGTCTGATCGAGGTTCACAGTTTACCTCAAGATTTTGGAGAAGCTTTCATGAGAATATGAGTACAAAGTTGAATTTTAGTACAGCTTATCACCCTCAGACTGATGGACAGACTGAAAGGACAAACCAAGTTTTGGAAGATATGTTGAGAGCTTGTGCCCTTCAGCATGGAGGAAGTTGGGATAAAAGTCTACCTTATGCTGAATTCTCATATAATAATAGTTATCAGGCCAGTCTGAAGATGTCACCTTTTGAAGCTTTATATGGGAGAAAGTGCAGGACTCCTTTGTATTGGGATCAGACTGGAGAAAGACAGTTCTTTGGGCCTGAACTGATTCAAGAAGCAGAAGAACAAGTTCATATAATTCGAGAGAATTTGAGAGTGGCTCAAACCAAGCAAAAGAGCTATGCTGATAATAGAAGGAGACCACTGGAATTTGAAGAAGGAGATTATGTGTATCTCAAGGTGTCACCACTTCGTGGAATGAGGAGATTCAAAGTTAAGGGCAAATTGTCCCCTCTACATTGGACCATTCTTGATCTTTAGAAGAGTTGGGGAGATGGCATACCAACTCGAGTTACCGGATAGTCTATCGGATGTGCATAATGTGTTCCACGTATCTCAACTGAAGAAGTGTCTCCGTGTTCCCAAGGAACAGTTACCAATAGAAGAGCTCAGTGTTCAAGGTGATTTGACTTACACGGAGTACCCGATCAAGATTCTTGATACTTTGACTCGAGTTACAAGAAATAAGGTGATAAAGATGTGCAAAGTCCAATGGAGTCACCACGGTGAAGATGAAGCAACTTGGGAAAGAGAAGAAGAGCTTCGCATAGATTTTCCCCACCTTTTCCCTTGTTCGTCTTAAATCTCGAGGACGAGATTATTTTTAAGGGGGGTAGGATTTGTAATACCTACTTGGTAAAAAAAAAATAATAAAATCTAAAAGAAGACATTAAATTCATATATATGTATGTGTGTTATCTCTACTTGTGATTTCATGTGAACACCACATATAACAAATAAATAAATGGCAAAGAAACACCCAAAATAAACCATGGCATCATGCTGGATTTTATTTTGTGTGCATTTGGTGTCAACATAAAATAATTTGGAGAAGGAATAAATTAAATGCCCAAAATAGAATTTGGAAAATAAATAGGGAACAAAACAGGAAATTAGAAAAAAAAAGAAGAAAAAAAGGGATTGGCGTGTGGGCTGAATCTCCTGTGCGCGGCCCGTTTATTTCCCCCACGCGCGCGGCCCACACCCGGCTCTCGCGCGACTCAACCCGGACGCGGGCGCTCTGCCGCGCGGGACCCGCTCGTCAGCACATCTTCTCCCGTGCGCGCTGTGCTCCCGTTCCTGGGGCCACTGGTCAGCGCTTTCTTCTCCCTGGACGCTTACCGGCTCGGTGATGCCGTACCCATCGGCCGAGATCCTCGGAGGTGGAAAATCGCCAGCCTCGGAGTATATGTGCGCGACTTCGTCCGCCCCGGTCCCCTGAACCATCACCTAAATCCAAAACCGCCTTAACACCCGGGGAAAGCCTTGTACTCTGCCGCGGGTGAACCATCGCCGTGGTCAGGCAGCGCCTCACCTAGGAGAGACTTCGCGGCGATCTCCGGCACCGGGGACCGTTACTCGTCTGAACTGCGCGTGCGTGTCGCGTCGTTGTGCGAGGGAACCTTCTGGGACTCCGGGAATCAGCCATCGGGTTTCACCGCCGTCGCAGGCTATCGCGGACCGCGGAGAAGGGTTCCTGTCGTCGCCATCTCGGGTATGTGCGTGCTCCCATGTTCGCAACCTCGACCACTTCGAGTAGGGCCGATTAGAGCCGGGAATCGCTAACTGGCGCGGTTTGGGGAATGGTTCGCCGGCGTATTTTGCCGTGGGGAGTTCTGGCGCCGTCGTGCGACACCACTGGGGAAGATGGGTCGTGCACCGTCGGATATGGGGCAAACGGCTGGATTAGAATCGGGTGATTTTCCCTGGGCGATTCGATCGGGCCCGTTGGTGCGGATCAGACGGTTCCGGATGACTCGGGCTGCATAGAACCTGGACCGTTGATTTTAGATCCAAAGGGCGTAATGGCATACCGGTTCGTTGTGTGGACAATCTAATCCGAGCCACAAGATCTAGATCCTACGGACGATAATAGAGAATACCCCTTCGGCCGACGACTTTGCATAAGAGCCCTCCTAAAATCAGATAATCAACCCGCCGTCCACTGCATAGTATTCTGAGTCTTAGAAAATTATGCGCAGAAGCCCTTGACGTTTCTGGTAAATGAGGCCCAGTCCAGGGCAGTGTAAAACCAGAGAAAATAATTTATAAATGGATTTTTAATAGGAAAATAATTACTAAAACTTTATAAATTCATAGAAAATTCATACTAACTCCAAATTAATCCATTCCAGTTTCTAAAATTTTATAATTTTATTCTCTATCACCTGGAGCCTCTGTTTTGTCATGAAAACAGTAAGAAATTTAATTCCTCACTTAATCCCACTTCAAACACATAAAACCTTTGAAAATCCATAACTTAAAATCTATAACTTGAAAAATTATGATTCCTGTTCCTAGGTTTTTATTTTAATGTGTAGATTATTACTGTGTATTTTGTCTATATGTTTGGTGTAATGTTAATTTCTCTATATGCATTGTGCTTGTTTGTATTGTGGCGAGTAGAAGAGCCCGTGACCGAGGAACCTTGTGAGCAGCAGGTTGAAGTAGCTGAGCAGGAGCTCATTGAAGGCAAGTTGTGCCCTTGACCACTTTTTACCCAATAATATTCCTTAATATCATTTATCCATGCATAGGTTAATTTTGATGGGACCTGATAGGTCACCCTAGATTGTTTATCTCATTACCTTGTTACCCCTGATTCACTTGGGTAGTTTGCTATTGCTTTACCTGGTTTTGGGATAATCATTTATTACCTCTATGTTCCAATTCTGTTGTTATTCTATTTATGTTCATGTCAAGGTCATTAATGTTAATTGGAACATAGAGCTTAACTTGAGAACCACGTGCCACCACAAGGGTTTAATGGGACGCTCTTGGCTGACTAATTAGGAAAGCTAGTGGAAGACTACCTTACCCGAAAGGGGCAAGGGCAGTAGGGGAGTGGTCAGTGTAGGGAGGTCCTTGGTTGATTTTGCTGCGATGGCAGTCAGCCGAGAACACTGCATTGGAACTTCCTATAAACTGTAGCGGGTTTTCGGAAGCTAGTGGAACTTTGTAAAGGCCTCGTAGTGTTGCCCTGCCGCGCTTCCTAGGTAGAGGTGTATGGGATTCGCGACCCCTTGGCAGATGGGTAACATGACTTGTGGGTAAAGGGTACAACCTCTGCAGAGTGTAAAACTGGTATACTAGCCGAGCTCACGGTCATGAGCAGCTCAGGACTCTCTGATGTTTAAATTATGGAACTTAAATTCAATTTTGTCATTTGCATTGCATGGGTTTATTATTAATTTTGTTCTATTACTTTACTTATGGTTTGGTATTTACTTACACTTAGTAATTGCTAATAAAATTTTGACCAACTACTTAAAAGCAATGCTCAGCTTTAACCCCTATCTTCGATTAGCCTTACACATCACATGAACTCACACCTTTGAGAGTTTATGTCCACTGGTTCCCCACAACTTGTTGAGCTATGATCATGTGTGAGCTCACCCTTGCTGTCTCACACCCCCCCACAGGAGAAGAGTAGGTGGTTCAGGAGGAGCCACAAGGCGAGGAGTATGATCTGATCTAGGTGGCGTTTCTCAGTCGACATTGGCGCCGACGATCCTTAGTTCGTTTTATCTTTATTACTTTATTTTGTAATAAGTCTTCCGCTATGTAATAAATACTCTGATGTTTTATGACATTCATCTCTATACACTCTGTTATTATATATGTTGTCTTCTTGGCGCATGTATGAGATGCACTTGGCTTTGTTCCTTAAAGCCGGGTGTGACATCGTGTAACCCGCGACTTTCACATGTAGGCAACCAAATATACGCTCAGGCAAAGTCAATGCACGCAGTAGTCTAAGACAAAGCGATACGGACAACCAATCAAATGGTTTGTGTATATGTGGTATTGCACACAAAATATTTCCTAATTAATACACACAATTGTTGTTTCATGCAATCGGAAACAAATTAACAAGGGTGTGTTTGGAAGCAAAATATTTTAAAACCATGATTTTAGAATACTGTAGTTTTAAAATATCGTGACATAACCATGCCATTTTCTACACCACTCTAACCAATACTTATTAGAGACAAAATATCTCAAACCCTGGTATTTAGTATACAGATGTTAACAAGTTATAGACAAAAACTTTAGATTAGAGTGGAGTTTCAAATACTTCGAAGATACCATATGATACCTACTAAACCATGCAGGGCCCGACTGGCATAATTTAGGGCCCTGTACCATTTTTTTGGATCGATAATATAGATTAATCTCTTCTATTAATAGACGTTAACAAGTGAAGGGGTGCAAGTTCTTCCAAACAGATGCAAAGACATTTTCTTTTGTGTCTGTTGGTCCTTATTCTCGAATGCTAATCAAGAACAAAGCAACACAATTGTTAACGATTAGAGACATTCGTCCTTTGAAACATTATCTCCCTTAGAATATAATGATCTTCAGACGAAGGTTATGAAGGGCATACCTTCATCATTTTGACGAACAAAGGTATCAATAGAAACATACGAAGCATACAAGGAATATATAAACAACCATATCAAATCGTTAGATTATTTATATTCGTATTTTATAAACATGAGTAAACATTAATAACGTTTAAATGACATTTGTACCTTCGGCTTGACAGAAGATAGAAGTACAAGAGTGACGCAAGAGTGGTTACAAATCAGCGTGAATAGTACGGTGTTACTGTTTATCTATTTATAGGCATAGGACGCAGCCTGGATAAAATTACATTCATGTCCCTGACATTTGCTGTTAACATAAGGCAAGCTATCAAGGACTGAGCAGTCCTTTCCCCTTTAGGACGGTTTCTCATTTCGCCATTGTCAACACGCTGAGCCGAAGCTCCTTCAGCCATAGCTTCGGTGCTAGTTTTGTTCTTCGTTCGAACCAGACCTTCACACCGTGCGCATCTTCGTCTCAAAGCCGAAGTCTCCTGTAGCATTTTGATATACTAAAAAGCATGTTAGTTAAGTTTTTGAGGACCTTCGGAAGAGGAAGGCCCCCAACAGTAGCCCCTCGCAGTATTAATTTGTTTTTGCATATAACAAATTCAGACTACGACGTGAACGAAGGCCTTTAGCCGATGGTCCAAAAAAACACCTTCCCTTCGCTAGAATAGCGAAAGTCAATGACATGTGGGGCCTGCAAAGTTGCAATGCACTGGGCATATAAATAGGGACCTGTATCGATAGCATTTGTTGCGCCAACTCAATTGCTTGTGCTATTGTTTCAAGATTTAACTTTCTTGCCCTGAGATTTTTCTTGTTTTGTGAGCTTCGGGATTTGTTCAAGTGCCCTTCAAATGGCTGACGATAAGAAGGTTGTTGATCCTGCATTAGCTAGCTTTTATGAGGCTATGGAGAAGACGAACACAGAAAAGATTACAAAGGAAATACTAGCTGATTTGTTTGAAGATTCTGACGATAGCGGGAGCTTTAATGTGGAAAGTGAAGACGAAGATGCTGAAAATCGGCCCTGGCGACCATGTCACACCATCTTCAGAAAATCATCCATTAAGTAGAGTCAAATTGATGCTATGAAAGAGAGATATTTCCGAGATATTTCTATTGTGAGGGCTGGAGGGGATAACACTGCCCCTGCACCCGAAGCTGATGAAGTGGTTGTGTTCAGAAGCTTCATGAAGGCAGGTCTTCGATTTCCATTGAGCAGATTTTTGGTTGAAGTGCTGAAGATATTTGAGATCTTTCTTCATCAGATTACTCCCGAAGCTATAATTAGGATGGGTGTTTTTGTTTGGGCCGCGAGGAGCCAAGGGCTGGAACCAAGCGCAAAGTGCTTCTATAACATGCACGAGCTATTGTACGAGATGAAGGCCACTGGCAAGGAGCAATATCACAACAATTTCGGTTGCTATGGCTTTGCACCTTGCTCTGATGTAAGTTACCCAGTTCCAACGTTTCGAAAAAGGTGGCCTAGGGCTTGGATGGAGGAATGGTTTTATATTAAGAATAATTTGACTGAAAGGGATGGCACAAAGGGGGTTATCGAACGCCCCATTTGATCTCGCTTCGGCATCAGGAGGCCAGCCATGACCCTTGGGAATGATATCGAAGCATGCTAGAAGGCCTTCAACAATGTATGCACATATATTGGCACGAGAGACTTAGTCCAGGAGCACATTGCCTACAGGGTATGGCCTCTTGTTAATGAGTGGGAGATGCCGAAGGAGACTGCTGCTGGATCCAGTCAAGGCGGCTTGGTTTATTTGAAATATACCTTTAGATTCAGAGATCAATTTGATGAAACAAATGATGACTGGCTGAACTGTATTGATGCGACAAGCGATGAGTTGCTGGGGGCCTACACTAGGGCCAAAGATGATGCTATGATCTTAGCCTTCGGAAATCGAGGCAAGAAGACCCTAAACAGAGTTTTTGACGCTATTGGCTTTATATATCCAGATTATAGCTATCCCTCACGAAAGTAGGGAAAAAAGAGATAAGCTGCCACTTCGGCCACTTCTGCTGTGCCGAAGGGCAAAAAGATCAAGGTCTTAATGCACCGGCCAAGATACATTGAAACGGCCACAATGCCGAAGCTTGGTGAAGGAACATCTGCCACTGTTGAGGCAGAACAACCTGCTCCTGCCATCCCCAGGGAGCTAACTGAATTGCCGAAGGTTCCTGCAGCCGGGTTAGTTGAAACAGCAGAACATTGTGCCAATGCTAAAGAAAAGGTGGCCAAAGAGCCAGAGCTAAGGAAAACAGTAGGGCTGCTAAAAATCTTGAGCCCACCAGTAGAGCCAGAATTGCCGAAGGCATCCAAAGCCTCTGTAATAACTCCTAAGAGGAGGAGGATGGCGAGCATGCTAGATGTTGTCATGGAGTCGACAAGGGCGTTAACTCCTGCCCTTGCAAAGAAAATTGCCGAAGCTACTATAGGTCGCGCTGAAACTGAAGCTGGGCCATCAGTGCCCGCTGAGGCAGAGTTTGCTGAAACTGGGCAAGGAACTGAACAAGAATCTCCAGATGTCGGCTTGTCTCTGGAGAAAAAAGACGTGCCCGAAAAAGCTAAATCTCCTATTCCCGAAGCACCATCCGAAGATCTTGACTTTATTATTCGACATGCTTCGGGAAAAAGGTTATCTGAAGAAGAAATTGCGGAAGCCAAACACTACGCCCGAGAATTAAAATATCCGACAGGGGCCTTAGTATACAATGGCACCGACGAAGATGATTTTCTGTATTGTCTCCCAGACAACAAGGAAATTTTTGTTTGTCAGGAGATGGCAAAAAATATGGGATTTTCGAAACTTGAAGCTAGTCTTTCTGCTATGTCGAAGGATGACCTCGCAGACAGCCTTGCGTACAACAGTCTGAAGGTACAGAAGTTATGGACCTGTAAATAGATTGTCTTTTGCCTTTTATTCTCGTGCTGATCCTTTATCTCCCCTCTTTTTGTAGGGCTTAATTCTTAGCAACGCTTTAAGGGCGCAGAAAAATGCTGAAGATGAAAATTGTTAGATAGCGCTTAGCAACCTTCGGTCAGAGGTTATCAGACTGAGGAACAAAGCTGCAGAAAAAGACAAAATTCTGCTTTCCTTAGTGGACAGGGCGAAGAAAGATGAGGCAAGATTCAATGCTCAATCCAAAGTGCATGAGGCCGAAATCGAAAACCTTCGGAAACAACTTGCCGAAGCTAATGAGAATTTTGAAGTTGTGAAAGCAAGTCAAGAAATAAGTGAATGGAAGAACACAAGATTGGAAAAGAATGTTAAGGAGCTTCGTGAATCCAAGGAGAAATGCTTTGAAAAATCCTTGGATTACGTAAGAAAACTGAAAACCAGCTTTGCCAAGGTGGGTGCGTACTCTTCCGAAGAGAAGTTCATTCGAGGTGACCCCGAGGGGGTCATTGATTGGATAAGTGAAGAAGCCGAAGCCTTTGAAGAGATTCTTAGCGATCGTGGTGATATTTGTGCCTTCGCCGAAGCTCGAGAGATTGCAGCTATTCTGGAGAAGGTTGGTTGCGACCATGTTAAAGTTGTGGCTCAGACCGAAGCCGCCTTCTCCGCAGACGACACGAAGGACCCTTCGGCCGAAGCCACGTTGGTGGGCGGGAAATTTTATTCCGACGTCTAGGTGAACGGTGGTCGAGAAATGGCCAACGAAATTATAAAGAAAAATGAAAAGGATACCCATGACGCTCAGGAAGAAGCTAAGCGAGCCGAAGAAGCCACCGAGCTCGCAAGGCTTATAGGTATTATCATTGAATTTTAGCTTCGGTGTTTGTTTTCTGGCTTCAGACTAACGATTTGTTTACTACAGCTGAACTCTCTCCGCTGCCGGAGCCATACGACCCCTAGGCCGATCCCATTATGAAGGAGGCGCTGGATGTGATGAGTGTTGCCAATACCATTATCGATGAAGTTGTCGATAAACTACTGAATGTGGCTTCTGAGAAAATTCTCAGAGAAGACTAGACTTTTGTTCTGATGATACAATGTAACATTTACGTATGAAACAATTGTGAAACAATGTAACATTTGTGTATGTAATATATTTTTTTGCGATGCATGAAATTTACTCACATACCATTTTTGAGCCTTTGGCGGAAAAACACCTTCCCTTCTTTTCATGCTTCATAAAGAAAAAAGCCCCTTTATATCAATGCTTCCCTAGTAAGATTGTATTTGCCGAAGGTTTGTTTCGTGCCTCAGCACACTTTCATTCAAGTTATTGCCGAAGATTTGCTTCGTGCTCAACCTTTGCTGTTGGTGCGATATGATGTATGATGTAATACTATGCAGAATGATGCGATGATATGATGCAACATGATGTTTATGCCAAAGACACATGTCCCCACTGAAACACTCAAGACTCTACATCCCCTTAGGGACGTCTTTGGAGTCTTTAAGCTCTGCATCCCCTTAGGAATGACTTTGGAGCTTCTTCACCTTATATTTCGGTGGTATCTAAGCTCTACATCCCCTTAGGAACGACTTTGGAGCTTCTTCACCTTCTATTTCGGTGGTATCTAAGCTCTGCATCCCCTTAGGGACGACTTTGGAGCTTCTTCACCTTCTATTTCGGTGGTATTTTGGCTCTGCATTCCCTTAGGAACGACTTTTGAGCTTCGGAACTTACACTGCGCTCTCTTAGGAACGACTTTTTGTAGCTTCGAAGCTTACTCTGCGCTCCCTTAGGAATGACTTTTTGTAGCTTCGGAATCTGCTCTGCGCTGCCTTAGGAACGGCTTTTGTAGCTTCAGAATTTTGTTAAGAGGAAGCGTTTCACTCAATGATTCGAGCACTATTATTACATGAAATCAAAATTCAGTCCTTTGTGACTTATTTTTCATACAAAGAACAAAACAAAAGAAAAGATAAAAATACACCAAAGGTAGGATATTCTTTAGTAAATGTGCTTGGATTCAGGCACAGTGCTATTGACTGTGCGAGCTTCGGACTCCTCCCTAAAATCGCGCTGCTGTTGGGCATGTTGGTTCCCATCTTGCTGCTGGCTGAAAGTCACCTAGAGGGGGGGTGAATAGGCGAAACCTGAAAATTAAAACTTTATCTCCCAACTAGATTCCTTGATTAGTGGTTAGAACAAGATATACAATTATCGGAGTATAAAAACTAAGTCCTTTGCTTGTAAAGAGTATTGCTTTCAAATAATGCGGTATTGACAAATCAATGCAACTAGAAGATCTAAGAGAATAAAGTAAAGGGACTTAGATAAGAAGAGCAATGACGCAAGTTCTTTTTTGCAAGGTGTTGCTTCACTAAATGAGAATTTACTTTGAAGCAATACCAAATAATGTTAGCCAAGAATAGAGCAAGAAAAACTTAGAAAGGGAAACAACAAACAAATCACAAGCAATAAGCACACGAGACACGGGTGATTTGTTTTACCGAGGTTCGGCCCTCGAAGGCCTAGTCCCCGTTGAGGAGTCCACTAAGGACGGGTCTCTTTCAACCCTTTCCCTCTCTCCACCGATCACGCAAGACCGGAGAGCTCTTCTTCTTCTCAAGGATCACTTAAGACCCCGCAAGGACCACCACACACTTTGGTGTCTCTTGCTAGCTTTACAAGCCTCCAACACTTTGGAGGAAGTTCAATGGGAGTCAAAACTCCACGTGCAAATGAACACAAAGATGTAGTGCACACTATCTCTCAATGAATCTCATAAGGCACTAGAGCTAAATCACACGAGAGGCTTTCTTTTGCTTGCTCTCGCTTTTGTGGCACTTGTGTGGGTTGTAGTGGTCTAAATCATGTGTATAGGATGGATCAATGAATATATGTGGTTGGGAGGGCTTGAGTATGTCAACTAGATGACTTGGAATGTTGCTTGGGCTCCCACTCCTTGAAGTGGCCGGTTGGGGTGGTATTTATAGCCACCATCAAAATGTAGCCGTTGAAGAAGGCTGCAGGCGATGGGCGCACCGGACAGTGTCCGGTGCGCCGCCACGTCATCGAGACGTTAGGGCTTGGAGCTGGTCGACCGTTGGAGGCTTTGTCCTCATGTGGCACCGGACAGTCCGATGCGACACCGGACAGTCCGGTGCCCCTCTGACCGTCTGCTCTGACATCTGATTTGCACTGTTTACTTTGCAGAGTCGACCGTTGCGCGTAGATGACCGTTGCTCCACTGGCGCACCGGACAGTCCGGTGGCCCACCGGACAGTCCGGTGAATTATGCGGAGCTGTGCCTCAGAAACCCGAAGGTGAAGAGTTTGAGGTCGATCCTCCCTGGTGCACCGGACACTGTCCGGTGGCACACCGGACAGTCCGGTGTGCCAGACCAGGGAGCACTTCGGTTTCCTTTGCTCCTATCTTTTGAGCCCTTACTTTTATCTTTGTATTGGTTTGATGTGAACCTTTGGCACCTGTAGAACATTTATTCTAGAGCAAACTAGTTAGTCCAATTATTTGTGTTGGGCAATTCAACCACCAAAATCATGTAGGAAAAGGTTTGACCCTATTTCCCTTTCAATCTCCCCCTTTTTGGTGATTGATGCCAACACAAACCAAAGCAAATATATAAGTGCAGAATTGAACTAGTTTGCATAATGTAGGTGCAAAGGTTGCTTGGAGTTAAACCAATATACTTATTTCAATAGATATGCATGGATGTTTTTCTTCTTGTTATTTTAACAATTTGGACCACGCTTGCACCACATGTTTTGTTTTGCAAAATGTTTTGGAAATTCTTTTCAAAGTTCTTTTGCAAATAGTCAAAGGTAAATGAATAAGAGTTTGAGAAGCATTTTCAAGATTTGAAATTCCCCCCCTGTTTCAAATGCTTTTCCTTTGACTAAACAAAACTCCCTCTTAATGAAATCCTCCTCTTAGTGTTCAAGAGGGTTTTAGATATTAATTTTGAAGAGGGTATACCAATTGGAAATTATATAAAAAATAAGGTACCAATTGAAAAATTCTTTACTTAACTCAAAGTGAAAGACTACATTTTTGAAATTTTGAAATTGGTGGTGGTGCAGTCCTTTTGCTTTGGGCTAATACTCTCTCCCCCTTTGGCATGAATCGCCAAAAACGGATACTTGTGAGTGAAATACAAGCCCGTTTAATTTCTCCCCAATGGCAAGCAAATAAATATGAGTGAAGATTATATCAAAGTGGAGAACTATGCGGAATACCGGCAAAGAGTGGATAATACCGATGGAGTTGAGTGGAAGCGTTGTCTTTGCCGAATACTCCATTTCCCGTTATGTACCTTCTCATAGAGACGCTTTCTTCATTGTGCTTTGCCCTTAGTCTTAGATGCTTAAGACCTAAATTCAAGACAATGTATGGAAATATTTTGCACAAAAGAGAGTTCTACAACTAGTGATCCTTTTCTAAGTCATTGTTAGCATATATTAAGTGGATCACCAATTGCATAAATGTATCATGAATTCTCCTTTTAACTTAGTGCACATCAAGAGAGATCGATTGATAGTATATGCATTAGATAAGCTTAAATTAGGAGAATCCAGAAAATATGCTACTTTAAAGTAAAAAATAAGAATTGAAAAATAGTAGCATACTTCATGAGAAACTCATTCTCATGCAAGTGACTATATGAAATTATTAAGATAAAGTGTTAGTCTCAATATAGTCAAGATACAGAGAGAGGCTCCCCCTAAAGATATGCATCAAGTATTTGAATGAATTGAATGGAAGAATTTACTCTAAAGACAAATAGGGAGAAGCATTATACATCTTGATCAAGGCTCATAAAATTTGCAATAAACAACTTAAGCCTGGTATTCTTCACTATGAAAGGATTTAGAATACTCAACTACACCATTGATCATTTTGAAGATCTTACTATCCGAGTGGGTGTTGTTGTTCTTGATGTCCTTCTCTTTCATGTGAGTGTCCTCCCTTTGTAGTTGTTTCTTTTTCCTTTCAAACTTATTGAAAATACTCAAGAAAGATGTTAATAGCACAGGGGAGCATATGATGAAGGATGACATCTTTGGATAAGAAATAAAAACAATTCATCATCCATAAGTCACATGAAGTGAAATCCTTATCCTTAGTGCATATTATTAGAAAGGAGGAATATGCACCTTTTAAGCATTTTGATTAATCATAGGAATTTCACTTCTTCATATTGAATTTTATTATCATAACTTAAAAGCATATCAATATGAACATAGTTATAGCAAAGGCATGAATTAGATTTTAATGGACAAGTGCATTTATGAGAATGAGATTGAATGCACATCTAGCTGACTTAAGTCCAATAAAGATTTTATTCCTCACATGGGCAGAATATGATAATTTAGATTAAATAGCCATTGAGATGGGAACTAAATTTGATTAAGAAGATGAGCTCCCATACCTTTGCTTTTACCTTTCTTCCTTTGGGTGAAGAGCAACCCTTGAGGCTTGTGGCTTTAAACATGCACTTACTCTCTTGTAGATTTCCATAAGTAAGCTCAAGAGATATGTCATTAGTAGCACAAGCACTAGTTTCCCTTTTCGTAATCAATTTGATAATGAATGAAAACATAGATTACTAAAAATGGAAACTTCATAGCATGAACTAGATTATCCATAGATGATGTTATGCTCAATTTTAACTCATAAAATAAGCATAAATAATCCTTTAAGATTATGGGAATAAATCTAATTCATGATATAGAAAGCGATAAATGTGAAAGAATCATATCCAATTTAAGCAAGTAGAAATACATCATAAATCATTGGATTGATTTTTATTTTCATGTTAGATTACGCATTTCCAAGGAGAAACTTATTCTTTACAAGTGAGACTACTTGGGTTACTTAGATAAAATCATTAGTCTCACTATTCTAGTTATAGAGAGTTTTCCTTTTATAAGTGTCCTAAGGATTTGAATTCCTTACATGACACCTTATCCTTTTAAGAACTTGAAAAATCTCTCTATATCTAGAATCATGGCAATAATAAGATAATTAGTGTAAAACATGCCATGAGGTTTTTGCAATAATTAAAGCATGTAGATTGCCATAGAATGGAAATGATGAGTATACAATCTACCATATGAGAGAAAATTCTTCAAAGAATGGTAATATAAATTAGAGACATTTGAAGTGCTTCTTTTTTTATGCGACTACACAAGACACATGAGAAATCATAATTTAAGATACTTGCACTCAAAAACACAAGTGTTACCATCCTTTGGATTTCCTCCATGTTGTAGGCCTTGATTTTTCCGCACAAGATAATTCTTTATTTCCTACAACATCAATACCTTCCCCGAGATGATATGAGCTTTAGACATAACAATTTGAAATAACTTTGGGTCAATCTTGGATATATGAATCATTGAAGATTGATAGCTTGAGTTAAATTGAATTAACATTCTCAAGCACCCCAAAGCTTCATATCATCTCCTTCTCCTGCAAAGCTTGTCAAGCATATTTTGGTACCCATCTCTTGATGGGTCCATCAAGGTTAGTCAACAAAGATCTAGGAACCCAAACGTCCTTTGTGTTAGCACTAGGTAAACTCATTACCTTTCTAGCACAAGTTGCAATTTTGGGTTGCATAGTTATATGAGAAATAATTGACAAGCTAGGAGTGGGATTGTTACCAATGGGACAATCTTTGCATTGATGTCCCTTCTTTCGACATATGTAGCATAGGCGATCTTCAAGCCTTGAAGATTTCTTTCTTCCTTGTTTCTTGCTTGCTACATGGTTAGTGAATATTTTCTTTTCTAACATTTTGCCTTTTTGTTTTAAATGGGGACAAGATCTAAATAAGTGTCCCTTCTTGGAGCATTTAAAACAAACTTTATCATCCTTGTCAATAATCAAGTCATTTTTAACATAGGGACATGACCTAATTGAGTGTCCCTTTTCAAAGCATTCACTACACTTCTTACTTTTCTTAGTGTGAAGTGAGACTTGATTATTACCTTGGACGTTACCTTTTATGAAGGCGTGGTTGAGGCTTTTGGAAGAGGTATTGATTTTCTTCATTTGTACCTTCCTCTTAGCAATCCTCAAGTCCTTGACATTTTCTTCAAGGGATTTAGTGCATGCCACTGTTGTTCCCGTCTCAAGCTTCTTCACCATGTGATCACGGTTATCTTGAGAAGGTTGAGCAATGCACTTCCCTTTTAGTTGTGTCAAGCTCATTTTTAGCCTCTCAATTTCTTCTTTGAGCTTTTGATATGTATCATCATTTGTTCCTGCAAATTCTAGCTCAAAGGAAGATTTGCTTGTTGATGCACAACAAGCATTATCACATGATAATGTAGTTTCAATTTGAATACATGTGCATGAGTGAGGTTGTTGGGATTTTAAGTTTTATATCACAACCTCATGAGTCAAATTCAATATGATATGATCATCCATAAGATTTTCATGAGAACATAGAAGCATATCATATTTTTCTTGAAAAGCTAGATTTTCATCTTTTAGCTTTTCTACTTGGTCCTTAAGCAAGGTATTCCTATTTACTAATTGAGCGATACAATGTTAAGCGTTATCTTGCTCAATTGAAATAGTTTCATACCTTTGGACCAAATCAACATGAGAGCACTTTAGCTCCTCATGTTCTTTAGTCAACTCGTCAAAGCATTGCATTTTCATGGAGAGAATACTTTCTAGCCTTTGA
This sequence comes from Zea luxurians, assembly GCA_029449295.1. Classification (NCBI taxonomy): domain Eukaryota; kingdom Viridiplantae; phylum Streptophyta; class Magnoliopsida; order Poales; family Poaceae; genus Zea; species Zea luxurians. The sequence goes on along the minus strand of JAOPSE010000013.1, from coordinate 60,809,654 downwards.
CGAGCTTCGCTTTGCTCTCTCGCTCTTTCTAGAAGTTTGAGCATGACCGCCTTATCTTCTTGGCTTAGGCGAGCGTAGAGTTTCATGAAGCTTCTTTCTTCCTCCTCATCCTCATTTGTGCTTCCGCTATCATTTTCATTAGCCACACAACATATGTGGGAATCGAAATGGGAAGACAAACCTTTTGGAGAGGTGGATTCATCGTTTGGTCTCCATCGTTCATTTTCTTCTTCTTCCTTCAAAGGGTTAGTTTCACAAATACCAAAGGAAGTAGAGGCACAAAATGAACTATCATGTTTGGACTCATCAAATTTGCTTTTAATTCTAGTCCAAATATCATGCACATCACAAATAGGTTTATCATATTTTATTATGAAGGCATGATAATCTTCTTTGCTAAGGGATTTACTTAAGATGTCATAAGCTAGATAGTTTAAGCATATACATATTAAATCTTCTTCGGAGGCATTTTCCCTAGCATAGTTAGGAGGAATAATACTCTTGTCTAAAATTTGTTCTAATTGTGGATCTACCGTTCTAAAAGCATTTATCACACTAGTAGACCACGAATCATAATTAGAACAATCAGAAAGTAATATCTCAAGAGTTACCTCCTTGTTCTCCTTCGGAGTTGTCTTCTTGTTCTTTTGGGATCTTCTACGAGCCATCACTTCGAGTTGTTAGACTCAATATGAAGTGTCTAGCTCTGATACCAATTGAAAGTCGCCTAGAGGGGGGTGAATAGGCGAAACCTGAAAATTAAAACTTTATCCCCCAACTAGATTCCTTGATTAGTGGTTAGAATAAGATATACAATTATCGGAGTATAAAAACTAAGTCCTTTGCTTGTAAAGAATATTGCTTTCAAATAATGCGGTATTGACAAATCAATGCAACTAGAAGATCTAAGAGAATAAATCAAAGGGGCTTAGATAAGAAGAGCAATGACACAAGTTCTTTCTTGCAAGGTGTTGCTTCACTAAATGAGAATTTACTTTGAAGCAATACCAAATAATGTTAGCCAAGAATAGAGCAAGAAAAACTTAGAAAGGGAAACAACAAACAAATCACAAGCAATAAGCACACGAGACACGGGTGATTTGTTTTACCGAGGTTCGGCCCTCGAAGGCCTAGTCCCCGTTGAGGAGTCCACTAAGGACGGGTCTCTTTCAACCCTTTCCCTCTCTCCACCGATCACGCAAGACCGGAGAGCTCTTCTTCTTCTCAAGGATCACTTAAGACCCCACAAGGACCACCACAAACTTTGGTGTCTCTTGCTAGCTTTACAAGCCTCCAACACTTTGGAGGAAGTTCAATGGGAGTCAAAACTCCACGCGCAAATGAACACAAAGATGTAGTGCACACTATCTCTCAATGAATCTCACAAGGCACTAGAGCTAAATCACACGAGAGGCTTTCTTTTGCTTGCTCTCGCTTTTGTGGCACTTGTGTGGGTTGTAGTGGTCTAAATCTTGTGTATAGGATGGATCAATGAATATATGTGGTTGGGAGGGCTTGAGTATGTCAACTAGATGACTTGGAATGTTGCTTGGGCTCCCACTCCTTGAAGTGCCTGGTTGGGGTGGTATTTATAGCCACCATCAAAATGTAGCCGTTGAAGAAGGCTGCAGGCGATGGGTGCACCGGACAGTCCGGTGCGCCACCGAACAGTGTCCGGTGCGCCGCCACGTCATCCAGACATTAGGGCTTGGAGCTGGTCGACCGTTGGAGGCTTTGTCCTCATGTGGCACCAGACAGTCCGGTGTGACACCGGACAGTCCGGTGCCCCTCTGACCGTCTGCTCTGACATATGATTTGCACTGTTTACTTTGCAGAGTCGACCGTTGCGCGTAGATGACCGTTGCTCCACTGGCGCACCAGACAGTCCGGTGGCCCACCGGACAGTCCGGTGAATTATAGCGGAGCTGCGCCTAAGAAACCCGAAGGTGAAGAGTTTGAGGTCGATCCTCCCTGGTGCACCGGACACTGTCCGGTGGCACACCGGACAGTCCGGTGCGCCAGACCAGGGAGCACTTCGATTTCCTTTGCTCCTATCTTTTGAGCCCTTTCTTTTATCTTTGTATTAGTTTGATGTGAACCTTTAGCACCTATAGAACATTTATTCTAGAGCAAACTAGTTAGTCCAATTATTTGTGTTGGGCAATTCAACCACCAAAATCATTTAGGAAAAGGTTTCACCCTATTTCCCTTTCACTGGCTTCGGGTCAGAGTGGGTGGTAGCGGTGGTGGTGGTGGGAGCTGAGCCCAAGAAGCTTGAGAGTGGCTTGCCGAAGCGACAGAGGTCATAGGCTGTTGATTACCTACGTACTCTGGGACATAGGGAGAATAGCATGAAACAGTATGTAAGACCTGCTTCGACTGATTCTCATGCCTCAGCTTTGGCGATCTCTTTTTGCTTCTGAATTGTCACTTGGCATGTTCTTGTGGTGTGACCTTTGTCTTCACCGCAAAATAAGCAAAATAGTCTTCTGGGCTGATCTCCGTATCTTCCTCTGAAGCTTCTGCCCCCTCTATCTCTTGTGGCTGGTGGCCCAAAGGAGCTTTGTTGTGGCCCTGAAGACTAGAAGCTATGTTGTTGCCTTTGAGATTGGCTCCCTCTATCATCACTTGGGTTGGAATTATGGATCAACCTGACATGCCTGGGGTGAATTCTTCCTCCGAAGCCCCTGGTCATCTCAGAAAACCTGTATGCTTCCTTCTTTCTTTGGCGGAAATCATTATCAACCTGGATGTACTCATCCATCTTTTGAAGAAGCTTCTCCAAGGTCTGTGGAGGCTTCCTAGCAAAATATGGAGCCATAGGTCCCTGCCGAAGCCCCTTGATCATGGCCTCAATGACAATTTCATTGGGCACTGTAGGCGCTTGTGCTCTTAGACGCAGGAACCTTCGGACGTACGCCCGAAGATACTCCTCATGGTCTTGCGTGCACTGAAACAAGGCCTGAGCAGTGACTGGCTTTGTCTGAAAGCCTTGGAAGCTAGTGATTAGCATATCTTTGAGCTTCTTCCATGATATGATTGTCCCTGGCCAGAGAGAAGAGTACCAGGTCTGGGCCACACTTTGGACTGCCATGACGACGAAGGATTTCTCCATGACTGCAGTATTGCCCCCATATGAAGACATGGTTGCTTCATAGCTCATCAGAAACTGCTTGGGGTCTGAGTGTCCATCATACATAGGAAGCTGAGGTGCCTTGTATGATGGGGGCCATAGAATGGCTTGCAACTCTGCTGCCAAAGGAGAAGCATCATCAAAAGCAAAATTGTTATGATGAAAATCACCATACCATTCATCATCATTGTATGAATTCTCTTGCTGAAGCTCCCTATGATGGGGCCTTCGGTCTTGGTCTTCCTCGGTAAGATGGCGCATTTCTTCGGCGACCTCATCAATCTTTCTCTGGAGATCGGCGAGCTGAAGCATCTTCTCTTTCTTCTTTTGAACCTATTGATGGATAGCTTCAAGGTCCCTGATCTCTTGGTCCAGTTCCTCCTCCTGAGGTGTTGGGCTGGCAGCCTTCCTCTTCTGGCTCCTAGCTTCATGTAGCATCTACTGATTAACATCCAGTGGCTGCAGTGCAGCCCCTGGTGCAGCTGTCTTCTTCGGCGGCATGATGAATGTCGATGCTTGCGGAAGGTGGTTGAATGAGTTCACCGGAGGTGGGCGCCAATGTTGGTCCTTGTTCTCGAATGCTATACATCAAGAACAAAGCAACACAATTGTTAACGATTAGAGACCTTCGTCCTTCGAAGCATTATCTCCCTTAGGATATAATGATCTTTAGACGAAGGTTATGAAGGACATACCTTCATCATTTTGACGAACAAAGGTATCAATAGAAACATACGAAGCATACAAGGAATATATAAACAACCATATCAAATCGTTAGATTATTTATATTCGTATTTTATAAACATGAGTAAACATTAATAATGTTTAAATGACATTTGTACCTTCGGCTTGATAGAAGACAGAAGTACAAGAGTGACGCAAGAGTGGTTACAAGTCAGCGTGAACAGTACGGTGTTACTGTTCATCTATTTATAGGCACAGGACGCAGCCTAGATAAAATTACATTCATGTCCCTGATATTTGCTGTTAACATAAGGCAAGCTATCTAGGATTGAGCAGTCCTTTCCCCTTTAGGTCGGTTTCTCATTTCGCCATTGTCAACACGCTGAGCCGAAGCTCCTTCAGCCATAGCTTCGGAGCTAGTTTTGTTCTTCGTTCGAACTAGACCTTCGCACCGTGCGCACCTTTGTCTCAAAGCCGAAGCCTCCTGTAGCATTTTGATATGCTGAAAAGCATGTTAGTTAAGTTTTTGAGGACCTTCGGAAGAGTAAGGCCCCCAACAAAGTCATTACTTCAAACTATGTGGGAAGTGGCTTACTGAAATGGTAACAAATAGTGTACATATGTTATACCAGCATGCACATGTTACACTTCGTCCCAAAGCCAAAACGAGTTGCACGAGAGATTAGCACTCAACTGCCACAACAAACACCATATTTTCCTTATCGAGCTAACTTAGCTAGATCTTCTATTTTTTACTGGACCATGCACCAGCTAAACTATTACTAACAAGGTAGTCAAACACCTTTTAGCAAAAAAAATTAGTATTCTCTTAGTGGCGGCCCTGAGGTGGGGCGGAGGGGCCGTCGCCCTAGGCCCCAAACCTAGTTATATATTCAGTAATTAGACTATCAGACACAATAGCTTAACAGTGAAATATCAAATAATTAGCAGCCACGAAACGTTCACAACCCGATCGTATTTAAACATGTTAAAAGAACTTTTAAGATAATACTATAATATGTATCTTTTTATTTATTTATTGTTTGATATGAATATTTTTAGATGTGTCTTGAGTTTATATATTGGTATCATTTTTATATAACAATAGTTTGATGGGCCTCTATTTTAAATTTTCCCCGGGCCCCTAAAACCTAATTCGGTCCCCCGCTGTATTCTCTAATATCATAGTTTTAGCTGAAAACTCTAAAAATGTTTTATTTGCTTCTAAACACCCCGTAAGGCCATTATCCATGGGAATTCATGAGAGATTTTATGACATTAATTAGTATGCCACATAGAATTTTTTGATGACATGTCACTGCATTTATTGTGAAATAGCTAAAACTAGTTTCATCAACTATGCCAACCTGTTTCCAAAGTATTGGAAACTACGTGAAGCCACCATTAAAATTAATTTGTTTCATCTCCATCCATTTCATTTATTTCTATTGGTTATTTAGATGCAACATTTAAGTCACATATTAGCATATAAAATTGGGTCATGAAACTCTTTATTAAAAGAGAGTATTTTATTTTTCAATTCATCTTACTCGTATTGATGTGGCAACATTGAAAATGGTGTGATGAAACCACTGAGAATGGCCTAAGTGTCAAGTTTACCATGCCCATTATATTATATGTCGACGGATCGATCAGATGATCCTAGCAGAGTGCAACTAAAGAATGCCAACTTGGTCACATCGGGACGATAAAAACGTGATTGGTTAATCAGCTCGATGATACGGACCGGCTGCAAGCTTTGCCGAAACAGTGGATCGCATTGCATGTCATAATGGCAACGCGCATGGTCAGTTGATGCAGCCGAGCCGCCCACAAAACCTATGCGCAACTCCCGAACGTGCACGTGCCTCAGGAACGGGGACGACGGATCGAGACATTCATGTGCGGTTGAGTACATGGCTCTGCCCTGGTTCTCGTGCTATAGCTAGTGTTCGTACGACATATATATATAGTGCTATGTAATGAAATGCACTGGCTTTAATTTGTGTTTTTTACCAGATCTGGCTTGAATTTGTTGCTGGAAAAGATGGTGTATGTGGACCTTTACTTGCACTAATCCCACCCTCCCAGCTTCCCTGCTGAACATAATTAGTTATCACTACAGGAATTCACTTAATTCCCGTCGGCCTGAAACCGACGGGAATAAGCCCTAAACCGACGGGAATTACTTATTCCCGTCGGTTTAGGGCTTATTCCCGTCGGTTTCAGGCCGACAGGCGTCCCTTGTCGGGGATAAGGTTATCCCCGTCGGCGGCCGACGGGAATAATTAATTCCCGTCGGCTAGGTTGTGGCCGACGGAAATTAACGCTAATTCCCGTCGGTTTTCGTGGCCGACGTGAATTCACTTCTAATTCCCGTCGGTTTTCGTGGCCGACGGGAGTTATTAATTAATTCCCGTCGGCCCCACGTGGCCGACGGGAATTAACTGGGCCGACGGGAGTAAGTAGTTAATTCCCGTCGGTTCGACCATAGCCGACGAGAATTAACTGGGCCGACGGGAATTACTGTATACTGCTACAAAAACAGCACTAAATTATGTCACTATTTCTGCACACATAACATATATCAAACATAATATAAATCACATATAACAGCCACATTACAAACACATGTGGAGATACAACATCCACAAACACATGCATTTAGACATAGTGCATTTATAATTAAAACATATCACCTCAGTATGGAAGAACGGAAGTCTGCTTGGGTTCAAACATAACATCCACCAACGTCAAACAACGAGTACGACATAGTATTGAACATAACATCCATCAACGAATACGACATTTCAAACATAAGTTTAAGTGTTTAGAGATAACCACCACTTGGGTGGTTAGAGCTATGACCGCTGCCGCCTTCACCACTAGGAGGAGGGAACGCGAAGAGCGAGTCAACAAATCCAGTCCCTACTGCTGGATCAGACCCACTGCCACCCGCTTCAGGCGTAACCTATGCAAGTTAGCAAATATCAACACGTTAAATGCAAATATCAAAAAGTATACAAGTGTATAAATTAATGGAGAGTTATCAAACGTACCCTATCTCCAAGTGCAGGTATATGTGTCGGAGGGGTGGTGAACTGTGGTGGTGGAACTGGTGTGTTTGCAAATTGGCTCCATTGTGGTGGCGGTGGAAAATTTGATGTAATGCCCTGTTGCTGCATTAACTGTTAAACACATATGTGTTACTACTGAAGATGTTGTATTGAAATATAATAATTTAGAGTTCGGATTATGTGTACTCACTTGATACATCGCTTGATTATGAGCATTGCAAGCCTCCATAAATTCGCGTTGTTGTCTCATCTCTTCACGCATCCTCATAATCTCCAACTCCTGCTCGTTCGGTCGACGAGAGCATGAGCTACGGGAAGATGAACCCGTCCTCTGAGATCTCACTGACGACGAGTCAATGAATCCGTCGAAGAGTGCGTATCTATAAGTGATTCAAAAAATGTTATTACTGCATAATCAATTTAGTGTCAACCATATAATTTCATAAGTTAGAGCTTACCGTCCATGCGCTTTGCCACCACCACTTGCGTACACCACCGAGGGATCCACCGGTTCATGGCGCCAGTCGTAGTCAGGGCCATGGCGACGAACCATCTCCTCCCCATATGCCGCCTATACATCATTCACAACCTTACAAATGCAGGAATTTATATACTTTGAACGTTTGAACTTTTGAGCCAAAACTCACCAAGCGATCCGTGGCTGTCTGGCTGCAGAGCTGGTCAGGGTTGTCCGGGTCTGGTCCTTTGTGGCCCTCCTGGTACACCTCAATGTCACTAGGCTTTTGGCCACTCGTAGCTTCCTGTATAAACAAAAAACATTCATAAGCAATCGTATTATTTGTTGATCGACATAGAAAGATCAAACTTACCATTCTTTTAGCTTTTCGTATCATGTCGTCACCGCCAAACTTGTGGTTAGGATTGGTCCCTCGACATTGTCTGTGATGCGCTGACGCTTTCTGGAAGCCTTCGGAAGCCCAATATCGACACCAAGCATAGTACGCATCAGGCACGGGCGCCATCCATGGAACCATCACCTGCACACACACAATGTTACATATTATATCAATCACAACAATAAATATAAAGGGTAAAACAAATTGAATACTAACCTCACGATATTGATCCTCAGTCAAATATATCTTTGAGGACCCTTCCTTTTTATTCAAGGGGCCTGCTTCTTCTGGATGCTTTTGAAAATACAGGTTTGTAGCCTGAATTCTCGCATAGTATATGGCATCCTTCACCAGCTTCTTTGCATTGTTTTGCAAGACACGTTCAGCGTGCCCCATGTAATCCTCTCCGTCAGGCAACCGATATCGAAGCTACAACATAAAGAATACAAATACAATGGTATAAGTCATAGATTTACCATATTAAGAAACATAACAAAAATAATAAAGAATTCATACCCAAAAGTCATTACGCACAAGTCCCTGTCTGTCGGTGTGGTTTCGTTCCTTTTTAAACTTGTACTCATCCCAGGTACTGACGAGCACCTCATCCTCGGTATCACCGTTTGACACCTTCACTATACCAGGGTAGTGAAGGCGGCAAAGAGAACCCAACGTAAGGTTAACCTGAGTGTGGTGTCCCTTGCCGTCGAAGGACAGGTCCTCCCAATTCCTGCATTACACAAAAACATTAATAATACACATAATAGTTATATGAGATAAGTTAATATATTACACTCACCGATCTCCATGTGGCATGATTAAAGTCCTATCAGCCTCTCGCTCTATCGCGTGACGAGGCTTTACTGAGTGGCTTTTTCTTGAGCGACGTGTGCGTGTCGCTGAAGAGCCTCCCGAGCCATCATCCATCGGGTTGTCAGCTGGTTCGCCCTGTTGGCCCCACTGGTCCCACGCCTGTTGCTGCTCTCTCTGGTGGTCCCACTGGTCCCATGGCTGGTGATGCTGTGCGGCCTGGTCCCATGTCCCGTGCTTCACCTCCTCATTGTGCTCCACCTCCTCATTGTGCTGCTCCTCCTCAATGTGCTGCTCCTCAGTGTGCTGCTCATCCTGGTACATAAATATGTAAATAAATTTATTTGTAAATATGTAAATAAATTTATTTGTACAAGATATGTTACCTCATCTCCATGTACCGCGCTCAACAGCTCTCGACGTCTGCTGCTGCTCGAAGAACTGCCCTGAAAAAGGCCCAGGCCCTTGAACAACCCTTTCACTGACTTCTTTGATTTTGGCGGCATCCTGCATAAAAAATAAGAAATTATTCATTAGTGCATCAAAAATGACATAATACTTAAAATATAAACAAATGAAATAACAAAACAACTTTACTTGTTAAATATCATCAAAATCAGGATCTATTTGTTCTCTTCTATGCAGAGGTCGCCATGTAACTTTTCTCCTAACAGGTTGTCTTCTCCACCTCTCGGGAAAAGTTAAGTCGTTAACGTCTGCGACTAGTGAATCTAATGCCGGTGCAGGATCAATATGAAAACTAGTTGGCAACTCTTCTTCTTGAAACACCTCATCAACCTGCTCAAGGTGACCAATTTGATATTCGTCCTCACCAGGAGTGTATAGGCGTTCGCGGGGATTTACATTGTACACAACCCTCCATTTAGATAACTTTTTGCATGGATATGTCGAGAAATAAACTTGGTCTGCTTGATGGGCAAGGATATACGTGTCGTGTCCTTGAAGCAATTTCTCAGGTTGGATCTGTGTCATCCCAAATTCGGTCCTATAATACTTCGGGTCATACCATTTACACTCAAAGAAAACTAGCGCTAAAGGCTTATTTCCAGCAAATGTAATCTCGATTATATTTTTGATTTTCCCGTAATAGCAGGCTTCGTGTCCTTCCATGTCGGTTGCCCTAGTAACGACTCCACTATTTTGAGTGGCGGCCATAGGATGACTTGATTCGAAAATGCTTGAACGAAAGCGATATCCATTGACGTCGTAACGTCCATAGCTTTTGGCAGTTACGCTTCCAATAGATAACTGACGTAAGTCATCATTCAAATTCATTTCCTCCCCAAACTGTCAATCATGCCACAAAGCATTAGCAAATTCTGTAATATTAGTTAAATGAAATTAGCTCTCGGAGCCACATAATTAAGACTTACACGGTCCCGAAGCCACATAATGAAATTAGGTCGCCCATGCATACCATCGCGTCGCAATTTGTCTATGTCTCTCGCTGTTGGCCTACCGAGACACCTCATGTTTTGTTCATCAAACTCGCTGTCAAATATTATTGTATGACATGAGATATTTGATAACATAAACTAATTCACATATGAACAGTTTAAGAAAACAAGTCTTACACAAAGTATTTCTCCACCTCAGGCATATTTGTGAACATGTACAGTAAAGCAGACTTTCGTTCTTCCATACTGAGGTGATATGCCTTGGGTGGACCAACGGCTTTGCCGTTTGTCTGAAAAATCGAAAGATCACTACACGGAGGCATCTCTCGTTCATCATCATGGTACCTTTTCTTTCGAGCAAATACATTATGTTCTTCTGCAAAGTAACAACTTGTGAAGTGTGCTACCTCCTTTAGTTTAAATTGTTCCGCAATACATCCTTCAACTCTTGCCTTATTGCCCACCATTGCTCTAAGCTTCTTTAATGCTCTTTCTATATGAAACATCCACCTATATTGAACAGGACCACCGACCTTAGCCTCATATGGAAGATGTATAAAGAGATGCTGCATAGGATTGAAGAAACCCGGTGGAAATATTTTTTCCAATTTGCACAAAAGCACCGGTGCCTCTTTCTCCAGCTGTTCCATCACATCTCTTCTGATTTCTTTAGCACACAACTGTCTGTAGAAATAGCTAACTTCAGCTAACGTTTTCCACACAGCTTCGGAAATGTACCCACGAAACATTACAGGCATGAGCCTCTCCATAATTATGTGGAAGTCATGGCTCTTCAGTCCATTCATCTTCATTGTCTTCAAGTTCACAGATCTTCTAAAACCAGCGGCATAACCATCGGGGAATTTAATATCCTTCATCCACTTCATCACTTCTCTCCGTTGCTTAGATTTCAGACAATAGTCAGCTTTTGGTTTGCCTCCGTTTTCTCTAAGCACTTGGGTTGGACGATCACATATCACTGCTAAGTCCATGCGTGCCTTGTCATTGTCTTTCGTTTTATCAGGGAAATCCATGCATGTATTTATGAGGGCTTGGCAAAAGTTACTCTCTTGATGCATGACATCGATGTTGTGCATCAAAATCAATGACTTAGCATAAGGAAGCTCCCACAAGCCACATATGTGAGTCCAGTTATGCTCCTCACCAAAACCTTGATACCTTTTACCACTCTCGTCTAGGACAAGTTTCATATGCTCCTCTGTAATTTCTATCCCACTACGTCGCTTGGGCGGTCCCTTCGTGACAATGGTGCCCTTCCTAAATTCCTTTCTCTGCCTTCTGAAGGGGTGATTGAAGGGTAGAAAACATCTATGGCAATCAAAGTAACATATCTTGCCACCAGCACTAAGACGAAAACAATCTGTATCTTTAGCACAATAAGGACACGTCAATCTACCATGCACGCTCCATCCAGAGAAAATACCATACGCCATAAAATCATGAACCGAGAACAGATATGCAACACGAAGATTGAATTTCTGCTTCTTGAAGCAGTCATAGGCTTCCACACCTTGCCATAGCTTCTTTAACTCTTCAATCAGTGGTTGAAGCATCACATTGAGGCGTACGCCAGGATGCTCAGGCCCAGGTATAACAAGACATAGGAACATAAACTCATATTTCATGCAAAGAGCAGGTGGAAGGTTGTACGGTATGGCAATGACAGGCCAACATGAATACGACGCAGCGGTCATATTGAACGGCGTGAAACCATCAGTTGCCAAGCCGATACGAACGTTTCTTGCATCGCTGGCAAAATCTGGATCAAATTTGTCAAGTGCCTTCCATGCATCACCATCTGACGGGTGCACCATTAACCCATCTTGTCTGTCCATACAATCTTTATGCCACCTCATGTGCATAGCGGTCTTCCTCGAGAGAAACAAACGTTTCACTCTAGGAGTGAGAGGCATGTACCGAAGCTGTTTATGTGCAACCTTTGTCACCACCTTCTCCCCATCTTCATTTACAAGCTCCACGTACCTTGACTTCCCACATTTTAAGCATTTTTGTTCTCTGTCATGTTCCTTCCAAAAAAGCATACAGTTGTCTTGGCAAACATCAATCTTCTCATACTCCATACCAAGACCTTCAAGCAATTTTTTGGACTGGTACATGTCTTTGGGCATCTTGTGACCCGTAGGAAGAACCTCGCTAATCAAATCCACAAGCTCCTTGTAACAATTAATTGAAAATGCAAATTTTGACTTGATTGACATCAGTCGGGTCACGAATTCGAGGACGGTCACGTCAGTGTGCCCGTGAAGAGGCTCTTCTGACGCTTTGAGTAGGTCGAAGAACTTCTGAACCTCCGGTGTAGGTGAATCATGATGATCTGGTGCCAGTTCAGGATGCAGATCCTCAAGCATCTGGTCCATCCTATCAACATCATCTTCACCGTCATCAACTTCTACTTCTGCTGCTCGTTCAGCATCTTCACCGTGGAGATACCAGACCTTATAGCCTGGCACGAAACCATGCGAGCACAGGTGTAGTGTGACCTGCCTCTTGGTGTGGCTCGTCATATTTCTACATTTATTGCATGGACACCTAATATTATCTATTTGTGACAAAGCAGCTGCATGGTCCAGAAATATTTGCGTCTTGGCAAACCATTCACTAGTGTGACACCCACCCTTCTTGAAACCTTCATACATCCAATCACGTCTATCACCCATTATTGCGGCTGTGTACGAGTAAAGAGTGTGTGTGAGACAATCACGTTTCAACACGTCACACACATATATACATACATATATACATCTATAGGTAAGTAGTAAAACTATATATATACATAAATAATTATATATACACATAAATAACATCAAATTAATCAATATCGAAACATTCATACATCGTAATATTATAAGTTAAATCTAATCAATAAATAACATCAAATTTAACAATTCAATAGTATAAGTTAAATCTACTATAAGAATACAATAAATAATTACCTAACATGAAGTCACACATGTGATATTAAATTAACTATAATCACACTCTAATAACATGTGTTATTAAATTAATACTAATCACATGAAAGTTAACTCCTGTCGGCCATAAAAAACCGACGAAAATAAACATGTACACACATAATTAACATTCACAATCCAATGCATTAACATGTACACACATAATTACTCACGTGGGTGTTCGGAGATGCGGTCGGGGGCGGAGGCACTACCGGAATTTGGCTCTTTGCCGAGTGTCATATTCTTTGCCGAGTGTTTTATTTCGGGCACTCGGCAAAGAGCTCTTTGCCGAGTGCCACGCAAAAAACCCTCGGTAAAAGAAAACACTCGGCGAAGAAGCTCTTTGCCGAGTGTTTTATTTTTGACACTCGGCAAAGAGTTTTTTTGCCGAGTGTATTTTTTTGACACTCGGCAAAGGGCTCTTTGCCGAGTGTCACAAATACAACACTCGGCAAAGAGCTCTTTGCCGAGTGCTTTTTCTCCAACACTAGGCAAAGACAATTTAAAAATCACATTTTAAAGTAGTAAATTAATTCAAATGAAAAAGTTTTCAACTACAAATTTGTATAACTCATCATGATGTACAATTTATATATTGAACATTTCTTCATATGACAAAATAAAAATAAATTTGTTCATAAAACCTATATCTCTCTCGTAGTTTATGAAACTACGAGAGAGACGTATAGAATTTGTGCATATTGTTAGAACCATCATCTGAGATAAACAAATTACCAAACAACCAAAATAAACTTTGTAGATCTTGAGAAGTTATAGAAGTTTATAGTTGACAACTTTTTCATTTGAAGTCATTGTCAACGAAAACTACGTCTGAATTTAAAAAATTTAAAATTTGAAATTTGAAAACGACTTCGAAAGGAAAAACCACCAACATGAAAGTTGTAGGTATTGAAGAGTTATGAAACTTTATAGTTGACAATGTTTTAGTTTGAAATGATCTTGTTATGCAAAACTATGTTTGAATTTTGAAATTTGAATTTTTCAAACTGTCTCGGATGTAAAAACCACCAAAATAAAAGTTGTAGGTCTTGAAATGTAATGAAACTTTGTAGTTGACAATTTTTTGATTTGAAATCATCTTATCATTGAAAATTTCGTGTGAAGTTTTTAAATTTAAAATTCAAATTTTATAAACGGTCTCGGATGTAGAAACTATTAAAATAAAACTTTTAGATCTCAAAAAGTTATGCAACTTTATAGTTGGTCACATTTTCAAATGAACTCATTTAATGCCTTAAATAATCAAATTACTCTCGATTTGTTATAGTATATGGGGAATGGAAACGTAATATAAACATAATTGGTGTAGTAGTGTAGTGGTATAGGAGGATATGCGCGAGAGAGAGGTTGCGAGTTCGAATCTCACCATTTACAAAACATATAAGTTTGATTCAAAATAATAGTGAAAAATGATAGGGTAACGGGTAAGGTAATAGGGTAGGGTTGGAGAGTTGTTTCTAGAATTTAAAAAATGTTTTGCTGTTTTTTTTTAATTTTTTTGATTCTTAATTTGCCGAGTGTTTTTCTTTGCCGAGTGCTTTTTGACACTCGGCAAAGTCTTTGCCGAGTGTCCGAAAAAAAAACACTCGGCAAAGAACCCTTTGCCGATGAAATCTTTGCCGAGTGTTCTTTGCCGAGTGTTACACTCGGCAAAGCCTTTGCCGAGTGTAAAATAGCCTTTGCCGAGTGTCTTAAACACTCGGCAAAGAACGCGATTCCGGTAGTGAGGCGGCGCTTGGACGCGGCGGCGGCGCTCAAGGAGGCAGCGACGACGCTCCGAGAGACCCGACTGTGATGTGGGCGGTGTGGGGCACGGCGGAGATGAGCGAGGGCGGGCACGGCCGCGACGGACGGGCGGGCGCGCGGCGGGGACGGGCGGCCGGGCTCGCGACGGCGCTGACGGGCGCGCGGCGGTGGGGCGGCTGGGCGCTCGGCGCCACGAGCGGACGGGCGGCGGACGGGCGACGCCGGGGCGCCCGAGTGCGCGGCGTCGGGCTCCGAGGGGCGGCGTCGGGCGGCGTGGACGGGCGGCGCTCCTAGGGGCGGCGTCGGGCTCGGCCGGGAAGGCACGCCGGCGGGGAGAAGCGGCGGCGCGGCGGCGGTTAGAAGCGGCGGCGACAATAGGCAGGCGGCGGCGGCGTAGGAAGAAACAGAGAAGAAATGAGCCTGCGCGGGCGAACCCGCGCTCATAAATGTCTAATCCCCGTCGGCCTGCGCTTTGGCCGACGGGAATTAAGTAATCCCCGTCGGCCTATTTACTGGCTGACGGGAGTTAAGTTAACTCCCGTCGGCCTCCTCTCTGGCCGACGGGTGTTACGTTATTCCCGTCGGCTTCAGTTTAGCCGACGGGAATTACATTATCCCCGTCGGCTTTTTCCCTGGCCGACGGGAATTATCCTGGCCGACGGGAATCATTATGATTCCTGTAGTGTATCGTTAGATAGATATTCAAATCTGTTTTTATAATAAACCTATTTAGATATATAAATGTTGCTAACGTATTTTTATAAATCTAGTCAAATTTAATAAATCTTGATTATCATAGCGTCAACTATTTCAGACCATCTCTAACCACACCCCCACCCCACGTACTGTCCCCTATACTCCTATGGGTGAGCAACTGCTCCCCCTACGGTCCAACCCATATATATGGAGCAGAGAAGAAACCCTAATCTTCCTCATTCTTTAATTACTCAATTTCTTCGCGATATTAAAAAAATTTAAGCACCATAACGACCTAGTAACAATGTGTTTTATGGTAGTATAAATAGTCTATGAACTTTTTAAACTGCTTCAAAAACTGATGAGAAAATGTTAAATAACGGAATTACAGTATATATGGGGTTGAATATATAGGGTGAATGGGTAGAGATGTATGTGGGGTATCTTTTAGGACAATTTAGTAAAATATAATAAAAAATACAAATAAGAAGAAAAATGTGGGAAAATGGTTGGAGATGACCCTAGAATAATGGAGGGAGTATAGCTGTATAGCCGGCCTTCTCCTTCTTGTGTCAGCCCACTCAGCCCCCACCCACCCATCTGAACGATGATACAAAAGCACACAGCTTGGAGGCAAGACAAAGCATAGCCCATTGCCACTCTATGGTACTTCATCATATCATTCTCGTCCCTGCCCATGCATATGTCTTGTAAGAGACCACAAGAAGCAACCACACCACTCCATGTTTAGCGTAAGCTCTCTCCTAGCTCTCACTCTCAAGGGGAAGCTAAGGCTCACTGCTACCGACCTCCTAGTTGTGTTCATCCTTACTCTCTACGTTACCAACTGCGAGGCTCGCCATCTCCGCGTCCATGGTAAGCACTGCTCAAGCAAGCTCACTTCCTCACCACCTAAGGTATGTAAGCTAATTCACACTCTAACTAAAACAGTTGTATCATATCTAGGCCAATATATATGTTCTTTAGCTACTTCTAATTAACTCCCAATCGTTTTGTTTCCATTTTCTCTCTGTTTTCCATAGGGTGTGGTAGATGGTGGTGCTGCCAACAAGGGGGATATGAGATCTTCGTCGTCGTCGTCGTCGTCGGAGATTCCGGTTGGAAGCAAAATGGGTGCATCGACGGCCAACGAAGCGGTGGCCGCGAAGAAGAAGGACGTGACGACTTCACCAGGTGTGGTAGTTAGTTAGAAATGCTGGGCATGTCGTCGTTAGGGTTTTGCATGCGCAGCAGCTTCAGTGTCGTAGGCATGCATGAGGGTGGTGATCAGGGAATCCATCTAGATTACGCTCAACCTAGAACCCACACACCACATCGTCACAACCGATGACAGAATATCATGATCCTAGTGCAGCTATACATTACGACCTTCATCCGTGGCGTACGTGTATATGCATGTTTGAGCATTCATTCATAGACGCAGTTGTCTGATCCGCAGGTGATCCTTGTCGTGCTTCTTTGAGAAAAGCATTCGAAAGGATATCGATCAAGGTAAATGTGTTTCCAACACAATAATATGTTCAGCATATATGTATATCGATTGCATTGCACAGCATTTGCAAGGACGAAGTGAAACAGGGAAGCCTTTTCTTTCTTGATGTATATGTAGGTGAGGTCGTCGGGTACTGGAGTGCCTGCAGGAGCTGATGGTTCCAACAGAGAGCAAGTAGGGAGTAACACGGCCACCGCCGAAACCCTAGTAGCCATGGACTACCTAGATGCACGCCCGGCACCGGCTGTCCACAACAGGTAGCGGCGGTTCGTCTTCAGGCAGAGAAGCTACAACAGCAGGCATGTCGGCTCCAATGCATCTGGCCACTTTCCAGCAGTGACCAAATTTTGAAGAACTGAAGGGTGATCCTAGTCAACGTTGACATGCAGCATGGTTAGCGGTTCGGCAATTGCCTGCCTTGCCTGGGCTCAGCACGTCTTGTGTGTCGTCGTTGTATAGGAAGATCGAGGACCATGCTCCACTGTTCCGTGTTCATAATAAGATCGAAGCACAGAGCATGCATACATGATCTTCGTATATTTTCTGATGTGATGAAATAACAGCGGAGAAATAGTTAGTGTCGGCCGGCAGAGCTTCCTGATAAATTACCATGACCAAACCATGTAACTCTTCGGTACACGTACACCACACGAGTAACGACTAACGAGTAGTAGTGCGTACTAATTTTAGGCACAAACTACGAAGGATATAGTACATTATTATATGCCTAGTGGTGGTAAATATCTCAATCTTCCCAAGGATGTCACCTCCGCCACATCAATCTTAACAACAATCAGCTGTAAATAATGTGAGACGAGACACTGCACAGGAATAGCCTGCTCCAAAAAAGACAGACATCCGAGCCCCAGATCCAAGCAAAACCTACTTTGTATTGTGGTGTACTGTACCTCCATGTGATGCATGAGAGGATGGAGGCTCGGTAGAAATAAAATGAATCAGAAGCCTATCTTAGGCATATACAACCTTATTTAATATAAGGTCTCTTGAGAGGTCTCTAAATGACTAAGTGAAAAAATGCAAGAGACGGGTCTCTTTACGACTCTCTATACATGTTGTCTCTTAGATGTATTTATTATCCAGAGTCTCACGATTGTATTATGCAGTTTTTTAGTTGTCTCTTGTATTTTGAAAACCGAACCGGAATCTCAGGGTTGTACATGACCTTAAATCTTACGACGACTATCATCAGGTTCAGCTGCATTTCACCACGAATGGACCGAAGGCACTTAAGAATTGTGAGGTTCCCATCCCGAGCTTGAGGTCAACTTCTCCACCACCCAGCCAAAAGAAATCCTCACATACAGTTTGGTGATAGCTTCATCTATGACTAGTAATTGGCACGCGCCTTGCGCGCGTGGAAAATACTTTGTAAATTTATTATTAAAGATGTTATGTTGTATGTAATCAATGTATTCGTATTTGTTGTGATTAATATACTTGCACAGAACACAGAATAGTCGAGTAGATTCTGGAACAGATACATTTATTTAAAATAGAGTTAAGTGAGTTGTGGCAACAATTAACATGTTTATTGTAATTTCCGGAGTTAGGTTGCTATATTTACATTGATTGGTTCCAAATAACTGAACATTCAAACATAATTATACGGAGGATGCAAAATAAACATTCCATAGCTCAAAAGGTTGGTGATGGTACGAGGGCGTCTTAAATTCTTGGAAGATTTGTTGTCCGTTTCTTTTCCATTGTGCAAGGGTCCTTGCTTCACCCTGTAGACGAATTATAAAAGTTACTAGGTGAGTGCCCGTGCGTTGCAACGGAAGCATAAAATACCACTGTTTGCATTTGAGTCGTCCAATTCAGACATGTTGTAAAGGTCTTGGTGTTCAGTGGAGGCGTTGAGTGCACCACCACTGGCTTGATAACCTCATGCAGAGCTCGTGCAACATCTGGTGGCCCACAATAAAAAGGAACATAATCATAGCAGTGCACTGGCACAAAAGCAGTATGATAGTATGGAGTAGGAATCATCACTGGATAAAGATTGGGAGTCGTGGCTCCTGGCATCACCGTCCCTGCCTCTCTAGCAATTGAACTTGTGGCATCTTAGTCCTGTTCCATAGGCTAAGATATCATCACTGGAGATGAAACTGGAACTGAGACCTGAACTGTCGAACTGGCGACGAAACTGAAGTGGGCTTCCACAGGCACAAGAGAAAGTACCACAATAGCTAGAGAGACCATAGGTGCACGCTTGCAGGTAGGGCTACAACAGGCTGTGGATTGTCCAAATGTTGCTGCTCCATTTCTTGTGAAGATGAACGCGAGAGCGAAAGTTGATCAGACGACTAAAAAGAAAAACACAAGAAACTTTCATTAGCAAAGAACGGGTCAAGAAATAAATAAATGTTTTTATGATAATAAGGAGCTCTAACAAAGAACAGGTCAAGAAATAAATAAATGTTTCTATGATAATAGGGAACTCCAACAAAAATGGGGTGCTACATTAATAAAGAACTCAAAACTCTCATACTTTAGCGTCACTATATATTACTCCCGTACCACAGAGAAGGTAACATGTAGTACCCCATTGTAAATCAACTCTAATTATATTCATGATTAGGACATAGTATCAACGAATTCAAATTCACCATATAGTTCAACACAAGTTGGTTTTACTACAATATATGGCATATTACATGAGAGTAATTGATAGTCAAAGTATACTCTACATTCTTTTTTTCGAATCCAAATACACTTTAGAAAAATAAATGGAGGGAGTATTTAATAAAGCTACTCTACAACTTCCACAAAAGTAAATGATTGTTGCTGCCATGTGATCATGTCTTTCCTCTAGGTTTAATGTGTCCGAAGCTCCTAAAGATTCCATGGAAGTTGACCTGGTGCAGAAAACAGAAAAAGTAAAAGTTACAGGAGAGTCATCTGAAGAAGTTGAGACTGCAAGGCAAACATCTCAAGTAGAAGCTGCAGACAGTACATTTGTCAGTGAAGTTGACAGGCTTGAGAAAGCAGGAAATATTGATGCTGAGCTAATTGTCCATGTGAATCAAATTGGGGAAGGTGCAGAAGCTGCATGTGTATCTGAAGAGTCATCTCAGCAAGTGGGCGACATTGAGCAAGCCTACACTCAAAAGGAAGCGTCAGTCAGTGATCTACCCACAGAGATAGAAACCTTACATTCTGATGCTATAATAAAAGAGTTGCCTCGGAAGGCTCCAGATAATATGCAAACTGATATAGCCACGGCCCCAAAACAGAGTCACAATCTAGGAGATAATGCTGTATTTGAAGCCATCACTGAAGTGCCAAGTACTGCACAAGATCATAGTGAGGATGATGTTGGGGATGAAGTTCCAGAAGAGCACACTATATCTCCTGTGTTACAAAGTCAAACCCCTGGTGAGAAGCTAGTGAGAAGCCGATTCTAGTGGTAGATGTGACAGTACTTTTGGAAGACGCCTACAAACCGACCAAATGAAAGGACTACATGGTGCCTACAAACCGTTTTAGCTTTTGCTATGTATGTAGCTAGGTGTATAAGAAAACTATGCATCTAGAAAAGCTAAAACAACATGTAATTTGGAACATATGGAGGACAATATGCACAATACTGAATCATGAAGGTAGAAATGGAAGAAACATTTAATTTGTTTCACACACATGGTCATGTTGTCTAAAATGGGATGATATAGATACTTCTCAATGCTATAGTTGTACATATGTTATTTAGACTATTACTGTCAAATTCTAAAAAAACAAACTGCATCAGCAATATTTATTAATCAAGAGCAATACTGACATCTCTTGATATTTCCTTTTTGGAAAAATACTAAGTGAGCTTCACAAACCATGAAGAGAACACATAACTACAGGTATTTATTACCCATTTTTTAGCACAAGAAATTAAAATATAATCATGTAAAATAATTAATGTATGATAATATAGTTTCACGTAACTACAGAACATGTGCTTCTAGTATATATTGTATTGCACTTCGGTGACGACATGCAAGTACTAATTGAATAACATAAATAAAAACATTGGAAGGGGTAAATAGAAAAGTGTGGGTGAATTATACTATGACTCAAACTCTTGATGTGACAAGAATATATCAGGCAAAATATTTATCTATGAACCCTAACCCCCTAATCTCAACGGAGAGCAAGTGTACTCCCTCGCCCCTACCCAGGTTGGTGAATAGAGAGTCGTTGTGGAAGGTAATACACAGGAGAACATAGCTTCCACTCACTGGTTTCCCATGTTCATTTGTTGTTCTCTATTTATATTTTCTCTTAAAGAAATAATGTTGGCCCCGTCAGAAGAATCGCCAGCCATCCTGCAGAAGAAAATGGATACACAGATCAGACACATGAACAGATCCATTACATCATCCTCTTGGTTTTCAACCCTGCATAGTAGAAACGATATCATGAAAGAAATCAGATCCATGACAGCATAGCTAAAACCATCATAAGTTCTATATGTACACTATCACCATATAATATGAACAACACTATAGCATGAAACCATCTAGATTCTAGACATTGCAGTAAAGAAGCAATTTGAGAAATGAATTTCCAATATTCCTTGTGCTTCTTCATTAGAGAAGATGAGATTTCTAACTTCGACAGCTAGGAGAAACCCACTCTTACAGTAAAGGAACTATCCAGTATTTTCGGGAATTTGGCTTGTGAGTACAACAGCCTGCTAGGTAGAAATGTCAAGTAGAAGTCTAACCAGCTATCAAGTAAAGCATCTCCAACAGTGCCCTAACTCAGTGTCCTATCTTGAAAATATAGGTCTCAATTGATAAAAAACGGCTCCAACAGTACCCCATTTTACAAATTTTTATCAAAAAATATCCTCCAATTGCTGCTTCATAAGAGAGTTTAGTGTTAACTCAGAAGCATATATGTTTTGACTGCAGTTGTATAAATGCAATGAAGATAACTTGAATTATAAAGTATTTGTATTTTCTTTACACATCATGTATAACCTATTTCGTTTGCTTGAATATGCAGGAACCAGAAGCCGAAGTTGCTGCTTCATAAGAGAGTTTAATCTGGTCCAAGGTGTTAATTTGCAAAAGATTAGAATCTTTTCATGTGACCTGTAAAACAGATGGGCAATTTAATGCATTATTCCACTAATTATGGTATCCATCTGCAAAGGCATACAAGTGTAAGCAAAATGTTCTCTGAAGAATAGAGATAACATCACTAATTTCAAAACGCAGTTCACATTTTGCCTTAAATGAAGAAAACTGGAGCCAAGCAAACAGATGAGTGAATATATGCACAAACAACATAGTGAAATCACACATTTAATTCCTTATGGTTAAGAGGAAGTACCTTGTGGTACGCATTGATGCATCACGAGATGAGGAGGCAGACATTGCTCGATCAATCTCCTCCGTTGTGAAATCCATCTCCTCTTCCTCTTCCCCCTTTCTTGCTCGCGCGACTCAGAAGAAATCAAAATCTTCCTTTCTGCACCCACAGGAACAAGAGTCAGATCAATCGTCGTCTCATCCCAGGCCTCCCAAGCAACAAACTCCGGCAAAATAATAAATATGGAATTTTTTCAGGCGCACGTACCTCGTTCACCTTGTACCGGTCAAGGGTCACCTGCACCAGCGAACTCCCCGGGCAAAGCGTCTGTGCCACAAGAGAAGGAAGCACACGATCAGCAACCAACAAACCCGACCAACGAAACGAACTCAGATGGAGTCATGGAACATCCTGCGACGACGGTTAGGAGATCGATCGAGATGACCGGCATTGCTGCCTGAGCGGTGAGACCACGCACCTCGATTTTGCGCTGGACGGTCTTGCTCCGCTTCGTGGGCCGGTGCGGCGCCTGGCTGCCGGTGATCTTGGCGAAGTCGGCGTCGATCTTTTGCCGAGTCAGCTTCACCGACAGCGACAACTGGTGGCTGCCGCCGGCGTCCGCGCTCCCGAGCTTCCTGGCCTGCCGTGCACGCAAGTCGTCCGCTCTGTTACTATAATCCCGCCACGACGTCCGCTCCCGCAGGTTCCACTGTTTCCGGGGAGCTTCCTGCGCCACCTCCCCCGTCGCGGGCGCCTGCTGCACCGTTGCGGCCGCTCGCGTCGGCGATCGGGTCCCATCGCTGTCCTTGACACCCTCGGTGGGGGCGGCTGTGGCGGCGGGCTTGGACGCGACAGGGGCGTCGTCCGTGTCCTGGGCCTCCCGGCAAAAGGCCAAGGGCTTGCGGCACCCCCAGCCGGCGGGGAGGTCGAAGCGGGCGAAGAAGAGCGGGTCCCTAGCGGCCCGCGACGAGGACAAGGGTGCCATGGCCGCGGCCGGTGACGACTCCATTGGCACGCCGAGTCGCGCAAGCAAGAAAGGGAAAGAGGAAGAGGAAGAGGAGGAGATGGATTTCACAACGCAGTAGCCTGGAGGAACAAGAACCAACCCTAAGATCACGAATCAAGGAGAAGCAGGTCAGGCAAAAAATGTTGGGCGGCTAGTGCGCTCTGGTGAACACCTCGGGCTTGTTGACGAAGTGGAGATCGAGGAAGACGCCGATGTCGGGGGCACGACGCGGATGGGCGACATCGACGGGCAAGGAACTTGTGTGATTCAGGGGGAGGGGGACAGCGCGGATGGGCGACATCGATGGGTGGGGACCTTGCGTGATTCAGGGGGAGGGAGCTGTTGCGCATGGCGGGGGCACGGAGGGGCTGAGCAGGGGGAAGGCGGGGATGACGCGGCAGCGGACGCAGGTATCCCGACGGTGGGCACGGGATGCCTGGCGGGTCCCCGACTCGCGCGACCTTCCTTCCCCGACTCGTGTGACCTTCCTTCACTGTGACGGCTGGCGGCGGAACGCGCCTTCCGGTTTGGTGGGGGCGCGGAGGTGGCGGGTTGCCGGGGAAGGAACGCCCGCTAAGCTTCCATTGCGGCGGCGGTGGGGAGGACACGCGGATCCACGTGGGGGAGGACCGCGTTGATTGCAGCGGCGGTGGGGAGAAGGGTGGGAGATCCGCGGGCGTTGATTGCTGGTGGCGCGGTGTGCTGGCACTGATGGTGGGGCGGGTTTGGGGCAGTGCGTGCTGGAGGACGATCGCGGTGGCAGAACAGTGGTGCTGTGGACGGCTACAATAGATTCATATAGAGTAGTAGAGATTAATCAGCTGTTATATATACAGATGAAGTATTATAGAAAGATACGTGAATATTTTTTTTGAGAGATTGTAAATATAATTTTGCACTCTTCCAAACTGATTCTATTCAAATGAGCCATTTGCATTTGAGAATATCAATGGCTTGAAAAGTACAGTTTCATTTATAAAGGAATTTCATTTATTACTAACAGCAAGCTAGTTTTAGTCCATCGTGAAATATTAATATGTCACGATTGCTTTTCCATTCCGTTTGAAAGTTAACATTTTTATCTATTTGTCTGATCTGTAAACGGATTCAATGACTCACAGAGATGGGAGATAATTTGCAAGTTGTCTATCAGCATTGTCAAAATACTGGACCATCTTCATACAACAGAATAGAAATTAATCATTCACGGCAATCTGAAAATAAATCATATTGTTTGACGCTGATTTCCAGTTCAGGATATCAGAAGTTGGCCTTTATCTTCTGCCGAATCTTGCTTGTGCGCAAGAAATGGTTGATACATCTACAATGCAGGGTTATAATACTTCAGAGATGATCAAGATTATGGACGACACCAGGGAGAGCGATATTTACAGTTTGGAAGTGATTAGAAGGTCGCAAACGATAAGTTACTAAATGCGCGAGACATCTATTTGCTGGTCTCTTCCAATGATCTGGTTCTTCAAAGGAAGATGTCAGAAGTTTTCAGCTCCGAGGTTGTCATAGAAAGCAAGAAATCTGGGAAGGAGGGTAATTTAAATGCTTACTTTGAGTTGGCAACGGCTTTTTGTAATTAATCATCATCTTTGGGACCAGATACAAGGAAAATACTAAAAGGCTTGAAGATATTGCAAGATGATAATAGATGGACACAGCGGTGAGGCTCCAATTTGTTTACAAAGTATGGTGTTATAGGCCTATAGCAGTGGCCAGCAGGATAGTTTTGTTTTCCTTTGTAATGTTTGTTACTTTTTGCATACATCAGATGTTTACAGTTCACACGGGAGCCTATCGTATTTTTGGGTAAATCATGTTTTTTTATAAGTGTCGGTCACATTTAACATGTTTCCTTTATCTCCATTCCTATGTGGTATTATGTTTGGGATGAACTCATATAGGACAGAGAACACTGTATAATATGTTGTAGTGAAGATAAATATATATATATATCGCTAAAATGTAGACACAGAGAATAGGGTTTTTTGTCTGCAATAAGTAAGAAGGAAAATGGTATGATGACAAAATGGCAGGTGGAAAATAATTCATGTAGGAGAATATGTTGCAGAATGTAACCTTTTGGGTAGCGATCTAATTGTATCTGCTAGACATTTCCTTTCTGATTAGGCGTCACATCAAGCTGTATATGTGAAAGTTCATTGTAAGTGGAAAATATGTAATGGTCTACAATTATAGCAGGACATAGGGTGATACTGTAACAGATGCTTCTGAAAATTTAGAAACACTGTCAATCAGTTATAGATATTCAAAAGATAGGCAGGAAGAAATATAGCAATGACATTCTATTGAAATATAAAAAATGTCAATACAAATGTTCATTATGTAAAGAAAGCAGCTCAACAGTAAGTACTATTCCTGATAAGAAATTTTATTATAATTTATTAGCATACACTACCATATTGTAACTTTTTTGCATTTGATTGTGTCAGAATTATTTGTTATAAAGAAGTGTTCATACGGAGCTACTGAACATGAGGAAAAAAGAATAAAATTAAATGCATTCTGGCAAATTGGATAGTCTCACCTGTTCTGGTAGGAGATGAAGCCCGGTAAAAGGAGTCTGCGATGGATCCAAGCGTCTGGGCAGTATGAACTGTTTATGAATAACCAGATTAAAATTCATTGTGTATATGTTAAGGATTGACCGGAAAAAGGAAATCCATTTTTTTAAAATTATAAATAAATAACTTACATCTGTGGATGCCTTTGTTGATTATTTCTCCTAGTAGTAGTAGAAGGTGATTCTTGTAGGAATTTGAGAATATGACGATAGTTAAAGTAATAAAATGGTGCAAGTAGTAGAGCTTAGATTTCCACTATAAGGCCTCCTGTTCTGGTATTTTAGTGCTTATCCTTGTATGTGTGCCATCACTCTTGAAGATCTACACCAAAGCTTGCAACATGGAAGTACTGTAGTAAACAACTACAATTAGTTAGCAATTTCATTGTAATTCTCAGGTGGCTAAATCAACCGGAGGTCAGACTCGGAAGTCTTTGATGTCATATATTCTGAGTTGTGCCCCTTTATCTATACCTGCAAGTTGGCATGTTGCTATGACCTGTGGAGGAGAATATAGGCATCAAACGCTAAGACAGAAAGAGAAGGTAAGCGGTCGGAAGATCAATTCGCTTGGTCTAGAATGCATCACCCAAACAGCGACCACATGGATTGTGGTCGATATCTATAGTCGATGCCTGAATCGTCAGGTTTCAGTAATCTGAGTCGCTCTGACGACTTTATGTCATATGTTGTCTGTGAGGTGCAAGGTAATAGTGTTGTTCCTTAGTTGTTGTTTTTCTTTATTTGTTCCGCTTCTATTACTTCCTGAAAATATTTCAAAATCCTTCTAAAAGTCACCCTCTTTCTGTAAAACTGGTAGCTGTCAGAATTTGGTGCCTTTTTTACTGATAGCTTCACAGTCCGCTCTGCATATATAGATCCAATTAAACTTGGATGCATACCAATTTTCTTGAGAAAATGTTTGTATCCAGAAACACGTATGAATGCGAATAAATCTGAGAGGTGACTCATTAATGAACGATACATCATTGACCAAGAACATGGTAGACTACAACTGATGCACTAATACAAAAAGGAAAAACCAAAAAGCTAGTCCAGCAGTACGTGTTGGCACACCTCCCGAAAAATTGTCTAACAACGGAGAACGGGGTGCAAAAATAAGAGAATATGCATTACAGAATGTAGCATTCCAAAATTAGTATACTCTGCAGCAGTAGGTAGCTAGCCAAGAGCATTCAGTTTGAATGTATCATCCAAAAATGGAAGTAATAAAGAAGCACGGGAGAGAAGAGAAAAAGGGATATAAAAAAGAAAAAAATGATGTAGCTAGGAAATCACAGGACCAAGAAACTAAATAGAAAAAAGTAAATAGGTTATTTTACCAAATAACTTAGCGAGATATGTTCACAATTAAGTATTCTTGTCAGTTGTTACCTAACCAAGTCGACAAACGAATGAACTATAACTTAGTAAGCCTAACGATGCCTTTGAAACAGAGAGCACAACAGAAATAGATCACCAAATTTTGTCAGGTTGTGAGAAAATTTCTTAAAGGTAGCAAACAGTTGAGAGAATATATTGGTCAATATTCACTACTTCAAAATAAGGTTCCTATTTAACTAAGGGTATAGCTTCGCCACATCAAAGAACTGTTATGTAGTTCCATTTCACTTTCTGACATCACCGCCCAACTACACTGTCCATAAACAAACAAAAAAACTCAATTACATGGTATTGGCAATCATCTTTGTTGTTGCGAGATACGTTAGAAATCAACGAATTGGCTAACACGAATCAAAATAAGCAATACCATGTAGTATCGACTCTCGACTTCCATACGGCAAAGCAACTCCCCACAACAGAGGAGCGACTGGGAAGCTGGCAGTTGCCGCAGGTCGACACCGGTGCCTACAGTCCCAATGAACTGCATCGTATTGCAGATGTCTTTGCTCCAGGGTATATGGTCATGGCGTCGTTGTCGACGTGTGCAGCGGCGGTGCCTCACTATACTGAGTGGGACTCCGGAGGCGACGACATCGTGGCAGCAGTTGTGGAGACTGGAGAGAGGCGGCTACGAACATGATCCGTGGGGCTGGGACTTAGGGTTTTGAGTGGAGAGACAACATCGGGCGACGCTTCCTATGACGTTGGATTTCACTCCACAAGCAGGTGCTGGCGATGGAGACAGGGAGGAGTGATCTGGGATTCTGTTCTACTATTTGCGGTGGACAGGCCGAGGCCGAGGCAGAGCACAAGAGAAGATGCGGCGGCGACGGGAGCATGCTGTAGCGGCATACGGAGGAAGCTGCTTTAGCAGGCCCCTTTATGCGCAGTCTAAAAACCTCCTGAACTGTTGCTAGCATTTCTTACCCTTGGAGCAGCATCAAACGGCTGAAATAAAAGGAGCTAACGTGGACACGTGAGAGAGGCTGTTTTGGAGCTGCTTTGATATATAGGAAATGACCTGTGGAGGGAACTTTTTGCATCAGGGTACCTAGCTAACTTTGTCAGAGTTCACACATAAGGCATAGGACGTGCATTTTAATCAAGTTACATAAGAATATATGAAAGCGTCAATTGGAAAAGATGTTTTCTCCATACTCAAAACTGAGTGTTCAAGCCTTCTAACTATTGATTGTTGTTATTATGCACCACTTACTCTTATGTAACTAGAGTATGACCATATATGTATTGGCTACTGGTACCATTCATTTACTCTTACATAGTTGGAGAGTAATTTAGTAGTTGTAGGAATGAAAAAACTAATAACAGCTAGTTTGGCAACCCCATTTTTCCAATAGATTTTTATTTTCTCAAGGAAAATCAGTTCATTTTTCTTTGGGAAAATATGAAACTCTCGGGAAAATAGAGTTAACAAACTAACCCTAAAGAGATGTTTACTATAAATGTCATATATGGATATGCCAAATACATAGCTTCCCACACATAAATTTATCAATGTTAACCCAAATTCAAACATGGCTTTGATTACAAAATCAAAAACAAGTGGTGGCTAAATAATCCAAATATAACAAATCATTTGAAAACTTCCATTGTTTGAATTTCAAATTGCTACTTTGGACTCATATTGCTTTAAGTTAGTCATATTTGATTTGCTTTAGGTGTGTTGGCATAATTCAACAAAAAGGGGAGATTATTGAAAGGAAAATGTGTTAGATAGTCATTTCTACCTATTTTGGTTATTAGTATTGAAAGGGAAATAGGGTTAAACTTTTCCTACAATTAATTTTGGTGGTTGAATGCCCAACACAAATATATGGACTAACTAGTTTGCTCTAGAATACATGGTCTACAGGTGCATAAAGGTTCAACACAAACCAATAAATATTCAAGTTAGGGATCAAATTCAACGGAGCAAAAGAAACCAAGTGTGCTGTGGTCTAGCGCACCGGACTGTCCGGTGTGCGACCGGACAGTGTCCGGTGCACCAGGCCCGTACAGGGTTGAACCAGCCACTCTCGGGTTTCAGCAGGCGCACTCCGCTATAATTCACCGGACCATCCGGTGTGCCATCGGACTGTCCGGTGCACCAGCGGAGCAACGGCTAACTCGCGCAACGGTCGGCTGCAAAAGGGGACTGACAGAGGAACAGTGCGCGCAGAGTCAGAGCCGCAGAGTCAGAGGCACACCGGACAGTGAACAGGACCTGTCCAGTGCCACAAGAAGACAAAGCTCCAACGGTCGACCGAGCTCCGAACCCTAATGGTTGGGTGATGTGGCAGCGCACCGAACAGTGAACAGGACCTGTCCGGTGGTGCACCGAACTGTCCGGTGGTGCACCGAACTGTCCGGTGCGCCCATCGCCAGCAGCCTTCCCCAACGGCTTGTTGGTGGTTGAGGGCTATAAATACCCTCCAACCACCACAACTCCAAGCATCCAAGTCTTCTGAAGTTTTCATTCAATACAAAAGCTAGTGCATTCACTCCTAGACATAAAATCAAAAGATCAAAGCCTCTCCAAGTCCCAACTTCACTCCAACCATCTAGTGACTTGAGTGAGTGTGTGTTCGTGTTCATTTGCGCTCTTGTTGCTTGGATCGCTTTCTTCCTTCCTCATTCTTGTTTCAAAGTGACTTGTAATCAAAGCAAGAAACACCTAAGTGTGTGGTGGTCCTTGCGGGGTCTAAGTGACCCGGTTGATTAAGGAGAAATCTCACTCAGTCTAAGTGACCGTTTGAGAGAGGGAAAGGGTTGAAAGAGACCCGGTCTTTGTGACCACCTCAACGGGGACTAGGTTCTTTAGAACCGAATCTCGGTAAAATAAATCACCGTGTTCATTCGCTTGATTTCCATTTGATTTGTTTCCCCCTCTCTCCCGGACTTGATTTAAATTCTAACGCTAACCCCGGCTTATAGTGTGTGTTTAAAGTTGTAAATTTCAGATTACGCCTATTCAACCCCCTCTAGGCAACTTTCAATTGGTATCAGAACCCGGTGCTTCATTAGAGTCTAACAACTCGAAGTGATGTTGGGAGATCACGCTAAGAGAGAGATCGTGACCGGCGACAAGCCCACAAGCTCGGGGATAACCCTTTGAAGGGAGTCCGGCCACAAGCATAAGGAGGAATCCTCTTCCTCCAACAAGACGTATCGGAAGGGTGACAAGAAGAAGAAGATGAAGAAGGTAGTCTACTATGAGACCGACACTTCGTCACCCTCCACTTCATCAAGCTCCGGCTCGTCCGTCGCTTATAAGCGCCATGAACGCAAGAAGTATAGTAAGATGCCCTTCTCTATCCCCGTATTTCTAAGCGCGCTCCTCTACTTTCCGTTCCCTTAGGCAAACCACCATATTTTGATGGTGAGGATTATTGTATGTGGAGTGATAAAATGAGGCATCACCTAACCTCACTCCACGCAAGCATTTGGAACATTGTTGAGTTTGGAGCGCAGGTACCTAAGGTGGGGGATGAAGGCTACGACTTGGACGAGGTCGCCCAAATTAGGCACTTTAACTCCCAAGCCACAACTATACTCCTCGCCTCCTTGTGTCGAGAGGATTATAATAAGGTGCAAGGGTTAAAGAGTGCCAAAGAGATTTGGGACGTTCTCAAGACGGTGCACGAAGGGGACAAGGTGACCAAGATCACCAAGCGTGAAACAATCTAGGGAGAACTCGGTCGATTTGTCCTCAACAAGGGAGAGGAGCCACAAGCAATGTACAACCGGCTCAAGACCTTGGTAAACCAAGTGCACAACCTCGGGAGCACAAAATGGGATGACCATGAAATGGTCAAGGTTATTCTATGATCCCTTGTATTTCGTAATCCCACTCAAGTTCAATTAATACGTGGGGATCCTAGATACAAGCTAATGTATCCCGAGGAGGTAATTGGCAAGTTTGTGAGCTTTGAACTTATGAACAAAGACTCCAAACATATTGTCAACTTGGAGCAAGGCACCACCTCAACACCCGAGGTGCAACCCGTCGCATTCAAGGCGACGGAAGAAGAGAAGAGGGAGTCTACACCAAGTAGGCTTCCAATCGACGCATCCAAGCTCGACAACGAGGAAATGGCGCTCATCATCAAGAGCTTCCGCCAAATCCTCAAGCAATGGAGGGGGAAGGACTACAAGCCCCGCTTCAAGAGGGTGTTCTAAAAATGTGGTAAGCCCGATCATTTTATTGCTAAATGTCCAAATTCAAGTGATAGTGACAGGGGCGATGATAAGAAGGGAAAGAAGAAGGAAAAGAAGAGGTATAACAAGAAGAAGGGCGGCAATGCCCACGTGTGTCGGGAATGGGACTTCGACGAGAGCTCCACCGACTCCTCCGACGACGAGGATGCCGCCAACATCGCCGTCAACAAGGGACTCCTCTTCCCCAATGTCGGCCACAAGTGTTTCATGACTATGGACGGCAAAAAGAAGAAGGTACAATCTAGAACCATCCCCAAGTTTACTACATTTAGTGATGAGGGTAGTTCTAGTGATAGTGAAGAAGATTTAATGTCCCTTTTTGCCAACCTTAACATGGAACAAAAGAAAAAATTAAATGAACTAATTGAGACCATTAATGAGAGCGATGATCTCTTGTAAAGCCAAGAGGACTTCCTTATTAAAGAAAACAAGAAACATGTTAAAGTAAAGAATGCTTATGCTTAGGAAGTAGAAAAGTGTGAAAACTTGACTAAGGAGCTTAGCATTTGCAATGATTCAATTATCAGTCTTAGAGATGAAAATGCTAGTCTAAATGCTAAGCTTGATACATTAAATGTTTGCAATGATACAATTTCTAGTCTTAGAACTGAAAATGATAATTTAATTTCTAAGATTAAAGAATTAAGTGTCTGCAATGATTTTATTTCCTGTTTTAGAAATGAGAATGCCATATTACATGCTAAGATAGAAGAATTAAATGTTTGCAAACCCTCTACATCAACTGTCGAGCATGTTTCCGTTTGCACTAGATGTAGAGATATTAATGTTGAAACTATAGATGATCACATTGCCATAATTAAACAACAAAATGATCACATAGCTAAATTAACTGCTAAAATTAAT
This sequence comes from Zea luxurians, assembly GCA_029449295.1. Lineage (NCBI taxonomy): Eukaryota > Viridiplantae > Streptophyta > Magnoliopsida > Poales > Poaceae > Zea > Zea luxurians. Next base: position 60,777,286 of record JAOPSE010000013.1, on the reverse strand, counting down.
GAGCATGAACTTGAAAATGAAAAGTTTAAATTTGCTAGAAGCATGCTCTATAATGGGAGACGCCCTAGCATTAAGGATGGCATTGGTTTCCAACAGGGAAGCAATGTCAAGCTTAATGCCACTAAGAAATTGTCCAACTTTGTTAAGCGCAAGGTTCCCATTGTTTAGGATAATGAAGGCTACATTTTATATCTTGCTAATTATCCCGAGCACAAAATTGGGAGAATTCATGCTAGGAAACCTCATAACGCTTCTCATCATGCATTTCTATATAAAAATGAGGCTTCTAGCTCTAGACAATCAACTCATGTTAAATTGCCTAAAAAGAAAACTTCTGCTGCATCAAATGAGCATAATATTTCATTCAAGACTTTTGATGCATCTTATGTTTTAACTAACAAATCCAGCAAAATAGTTGCCAAATATGCTGGGGGCAAACACAAGAGCTCCAAGACTTGTGTTTGGGTACCCAAGGTGCTTGTTTCTAACGTCAAAGGACCCAAGACTATTTGGGTACCTAAGAACAAGGCCTAAAATTGTTTTGTAGATTTATGCATCCGGTGGTTCAAGTTGGATAATCGATAGCGGGTGCACAAACCACATGACAGAGAAGAAGAAAATGTTCTCTTCCTAAGAAAAAACCAAGATCCCCAACGAGTTATTACATTCGGGGATGGAAATCAAGGTTTGGTCAAAGGTTTGGGTAAAATTGCTATATCACCTGACCATTCTATTTCCAATGTTTTCTTGTAGATTCTTTAGATTACAATTTGCTTTCTGTTTCTCAATTATGCAAAATGGGCTACAACTGTCTTTTACAGATGTAGGTGTTACTGTATTTAGAAGAAGTGACAATTCAATAGCATTTAAGGGTGTGTTACAGGGTCAGCTATATTTAGTTGATTTTAATGAGAACACAGCTGAACTCAACACTTGTTTAATTGCTAAGACTAATATGGGTTGGCTCTGGCATCGCCGACTAGCCCATGTTGGAATGAAGAATCTTCACAAGCCTCTAATGGGAGAACACATTTTGGGACTAACAAATGTTCATTTTGAGAAAGATAGGGTTTGTAGCGCATGTAAAGCAGGAAAGCAAGTTGGTGCCCACCATCCACACAAGAACATCATGATGACTGACATGCCGCTCGAGCTACTCCACATGGATTTATTCGGCCTGATTGCTTACATAAGCATCAGCGGGAGTAAGTACTGTCTAGTTATTGTGGATGATTATTCTCGCTTCACTTGGGTATTCTTTTTGCAGGAAAAATCACAAACCCAAGAAACCTTAAAAGAATTCTTAATACGGGCTCAAAACGAGTTTGGATTAAGGATCAAAAAGATAAGAAGCGATAATGGGACGAAGTTCAAGAACTCACAAATCGAAGGCTTTCTTGAGGATGAGGGCATCAAGCATGAGTTCTCCTCTCCCTACACACTTCAACAAAATGGTGTAGTGGAGAGGAAGAATAGAACTCTACTGGACATGGCAACGACCATGCTTGATGAGTACAAGACTCCGGACCGGTTTTGGGCTAAGGTGATTAACACCGCCTGCTACTCCATCAACCGATTATATCTTCACCGAATCCTCAAGAAGACATCATACGAACTCCTCACCGGTAAAAAGTCCAATGTTTCATATTTTAGAGTCTTTGGTAGCAAATGTTTTATTCTTATTAAAAGAGGTAGAAAATCCAAATTTGCTCCTAAGGCTGTAGAAGGATTTTTACTTGGTTATGACTCAAACACAAGCGCATATAGAGTCTTCAACAAATCCACTGGATTAGTTGAGGTTTCTTCTGACATTGTGTTTGATGAGACTAATGGCTCCCAAGTGGAGCAAGTTGATCTTGATGAACTAGATGATGAAGAGGCTCTATGCGTCGCGCTAAGGAACATGTCCATTGGGGATGTGTGTCCTAAGGAATCCGAAGAGCCTACACAAGCACAAGATCAACTGTCATCTTCCATGCAAGCATCTCCACCAACTCAAGAAGTCAGGATGATGAAAATGAAGATCAAGAGGATGAGCCACCTCAAGAGGAGGACAATGATCAAGGGGGAGATGATGATAATGAAGACAATGAAGATGATCAAGAAATTTAGGGTCAAAGACCGCCACACCAAGAGTCCACCAAGCAATTCAACGAGATCACCCCGTCAACTCCATTCTTGGTGACATTCATAAGGGGGTAACCACTAGATCTCTAGTTGCTCATTTCTGTGAACATTACTCTTTTGTTTCCTCTATTGAGCCAGACAGGATAGAGGATGCACTAAGAGATCCGGATTAGGTGCTGGCAATGCAAGAGGAACTCAACAACTTCACGAAGAATGAGGTATGACATTTAGTTCCACGTCCTAATCAAAATGTTGTAGGTACCAAGTGGGTATTCCGCAACAAGCAAGATGAGCATGGTGTGGTGACAAGGAACAAAGCCCAACTTGTAGCCAAAGGTTATTCACAAGTCGAAGGTTTGGACTTTGATGAAACTTATGCACCCGTAGGTTTGGACTTTAAGCTTTATCAAATGGACGTGAAAAGTGCCTTCCTCAATGGACCTATCAAGGAAGAGGTCTATGTTGAGCAACCTCCCGGCTTTGAAGATAGTGAGTACCCTAACCATGTATATAAACTCTCAAAGGCACTTTATGGGCTCAAGCAAGCCCCAAGAGCATGGTATGAATGCCTGCGAGATTTTCTTATCACTAATGGCTTCAAAGTCGGAAAAGTCGATCCTACACTCTTTACTAAAACTGTTGCAAAAGATTTGTTTGTATGCCAAATCTATGTTGATGATATCATATTTGGGTCTACTAACAAATCTACTTGTGAAGAGTTTAGTGAGAGCACCTAGACGGGGGGGGGGGGGTGAATAGGTGATCCTGTAAAATTCAACAACTAATAGCCACAAAACTTGGTTAAGTGTTAGTATGGCTAAGTAGCGAGCTCTTGCGAACACAAGTATCACAGAAAAACAATCACAAAAGACACGCGAGTTTATCCCATGGTTCGGCAAGTATAACACTTGCCTACCTCCACGTTGTGGCGTCCCAATGGATGAGGGTTGCACTCAACCCCTTTCAAGTGATCCAATGATCAACTTGAATACCACGTCTTTTCTTTGCTTATCTCTTTTCCCGTTTGCGAGGAATCTCCACAAGTTGGAGTATCTCGCCCTTACAATAAAGATCACAGTGAAAGCACAAGTGTAAGGATGGGAAGCAACACACACAAATCCGCAGCAATACACACGCACACAAGCCAAGACTTGAGCTCAAAATGAAGCACAACGAGTTCACTACAAGAACGGAGCTCAAATCACTAACACGATCGATCAAGTGCGCGGAGACGGAGTGTGGAAGACTTAGAATGCTCAAAGTATGCTTGGGTTACTCCTCCATGCGCCTAGGGGTCCCTTTTATAGCCCCAAGGCAGCTAGGAGCCGTTGGAGGCATTCTTGGAAGGCTAATCTTGCCTTCTGTCGGGTGGCGCACCGGACAGTCCGGTGCGCCACCGGACAACCACTGTTCATGTCCGGTGCGCGATTTCCTTCCATTCATGGCGCAGCCGACCGTTGCAACTTCGTGTTGGTTGGCGCACCGGACACTGTCCGGTGCACACCGGACAGTCCGGTGCCCCCTGCTGACCGTTGGAGCGGGCCACGCGTCGCCCGCGGATTTGGCTGCCGACCGTTGCGCTGGCGGCCGTTGGCTCACCGGACAGTCCGGTGTACCACCGGACAGTCCGGTGAATTATAGTCGTACACCACCGAAGTTTTCCCAAGAGTGGCCAGTTTGCCGGAGACCAGCCTGGCGCACCGGACACTGTCCGGTGCCCCACCGGACAGTCCGGTGTGCCAGACTATGCTGAGTCTTGGCTGCACACAGGCACTCTCTTCCAATCTTTTTCTTTTCCTGTTTCTAGCACTTAGATAACTTCATTAGTACTCAACACAAATGTACTAAGTCTAGAAACATACCTTTTAGTTGATTTGCACTTCATTCATCATTTGGCATATAATAACCCACTTAATATGCGTTGGACACTTAATCACCAAAATATACTAGAAATGGCCCAAGAGCACATTTCCCTTTCAATCTCCCCCTTTTTGTTGATTTATGCCAACACATCAAAAAGCAACAAATAGAACTGCAACATCAATGCAATTGAGAACAAAAATAGTCTTTGACAAGATTTGACATATTTGGATTGTTCTTTGCCACCACTTGGTTTGTTTTTGCAAATCAAATTCATTTTCCTATCTCTAAGTCAAACACACTTGTTTGTGCACAAAGAGAGATAATCCAAGAGTAAAAATGATTAAGAGCCAAAAACTCCCTCTTTTTCCCATAATCAAACATTCTCCCCACAAGAGACCAAATTTTGATAGTAAGAGTATTTTGACAAATCAAAAGTTCTACTCTACTCATTTTAAAAATTTCACAAGTGGTAGATGATCCATTTGCTTTGGCCTTATTTTCTCCCCCTTTGGCATTAAGCACCAAAACAGGATCATTCTTGGCCCTTTTAACCCCATTGCCTCACCAAAAAGTCAATTAAGAGCAAAAAGGCAATAGGAGCTTAAGAATGAACTTGGAGGTAGTACACTAATACAGGAGTGTAGTGGAAGTCTTTGTATGGTCCAAGTTCACCTTTCCCTTTCAATTCACCTTTGAGACTACATCAAGTAAACTCAAGCACAAATGTTAGTCTCACAGGGTCAAGTTGTAGCACTTCTCCCCCTAAATATGTGCATCATTCACACATGGACTTGTAAGGTCCGGGGATCCCTTGCACAACTTGAGCACCATAAATAACCAATAAATCTCATAAATGCATAAAGTAACTTGATCAATGGCATAAAACACATGTATGTTATAAATCAATCCAAGTTACGTGAATCTAAGACATTTAGCTCACTACGCAGCCTGCAAAAGGTTTTCTCATCTAAAGGCTTGGTAAAGATATCGGCTAGCTGGTTCTCGGTGCTAATATAGAACACTTCAATATCTCCCTTTTGCTGGTGGTCTCTCAAGAAGTGATGTTGGATGTCTATGTGCTTAGTGCGGCTGTGTTCAACAAGATTATCCGCCATGCGGATTGCACTCTCATTGTCACATAGGAGTGGGACTTTGCTCAGATTGTAGCCAAAGTCTCGGAGGGTTTGCCTCATCCAAAGTAGTTGCGCGCAACACTGTCTTGCGGCAACGTACTCGGCCTCAGCGGTGGATAGGGCAACGGAGGTTTGTTTCTTAGAACTCCAAGACACCAGGGACCTTCCTAGGAATTGGCACGTCCCTGATGTACTCTTCCTATCAACCTTGCATCCAACATAATCGGAGTCTGAATATCCAATCAAGTCAAAGGTAGACCCCTTTGGATACCAGATCCCGAAGCAAGGCATAGCAACAAAATATCTAAGAATTCGCTTAACGGCCACAAGGTGACACTCCCTTGGATCAGATTGAAATCTAGCACACATGCATACACTAAGCATAATATCCGGTCTACTAGCACATAAATAAAGCAAGGATCCTATCATAGATCGATATGCCTTTTGATCAATGGACTTACCTCCTTTGTTGAGGTCGACATGTCCATCGGTTCCCATTGGCGTCTTCGTGGGCTTGGCGTCCTTCATCCCAAACCGCTTGAGAAGATCTTGAGTGTACTTTGTTTGGGAGATGAAGGTGTCGTCCTTGAGTTGCTTCACTTGGAACCCAAGGAAGTAGTTCAACTCGCCCATCATTGACATCTCAAATTTCTGTGTCATTACCCTGCTGAACTCTTCACAAGACTTTTGGTTAGTAGAACCAAATATTATGTCATCGACATAAATTTGGCACACAAATAGGTCACCATCACAAGTCTTAGTGAAAAGAGTTGGATTGGCTTTCCCAACCTTGAAAGCATTAGCAATTAGGAAATCTCTAAGGCATTCATACCATAATTGTCGGCGTTTCGAGACCGGGGGGTCCCTAAGCCGACGAGTGAGTGTGCCGCGTGCCCCAGCCCAGATGGGTCGAGCGTGTGGGCGAGCGCGAAGGGGGGAGAGCGAGGTGGCCGGAGCCGAGTCGTGAGGGAGGTGGAGATCCCGCGGCCTTCGTGTTCGTCCCGCGCCCAGGTCGGGTGCGCTTGCAGTAGGGGGTTACAAGCGTCCACGCGGGTGAGGGAAGCGAGCGGCCCCAAGTGAGCGCCTACCCCTGCCCTCGTTCCCGCGAGGCCAACCTTCTCTAAGAAGGCCCTGGTCCTTCCTTTTATAGGCGTAAGGAGAGGATCCAGGTGTACAATGGGGGTGCAGCAGAGTGCTACGTGTCTAGCGGGGGAGAGCTAACGCCCTAGGTACATGCCAATGTGGCAGCCGGAGAGAACTTGGCACCCAGCTGGTGTGGTGTCGTGGCTGTCGGAGGAGTAACGGAGCCTGGTGGAGGGACAGCTGTCGGAACAGTTGGGCTCTTGCTGACGTCCCCCTGCTTCCGTAAGGGAGCTGAGAGCCGCCGTCGTCATGGGTCTAGCGGGGCGCCATCATTGCCTATCTGGCGGAGCTAGCCAGATGGGACGTCGGTCTTGTTCTCTGCGGCCCAAGTCGGCTCGGGGTAGGGTGATGATGGCGCTTCCTGTTGACGTGGCGGACTTGTGCCCTAGGTCGGGCGACGTGGAGGCTCCTCTGAGGCCGAGGTCGAGTCTGTCTTCCATGGCCGAGGCCGAGCCCGAGCTCCTGGGTCGGGCGAGGCGGAGGTCGTTCAGCAGAGGCCAGGGCGGAGTCCGACCCCAGGGGTCGGGCGGAGCGGAGTTCGCCGTCTTCCGGGGCCTTAGCCCGAGTCCGAGCCCTGGGTCGGGCGGAGCGGAGTTCGCCGTCTTCCGGGGCCTTAGCCCGAGTCCGAGCCCTGGGTCGGGCGGAGCGGAGTTCGCCGTCTTCCGGGGCCTTAGCCCGAGTCCGAGCCCTGGGTCGGGCGAAGCGGAGTTCGCCGTCTTCCGGGGCCTTAGCCCGAGTCCGAGCCCTGGGTCGGGCGGAGCGGAGTTCGCCGTCTTCCGGGGCCTTAGCCCGAGTCCGAGCCCTGGGTCGGGCGGAGCTTCCTATGGCGCCCTTGGCAAGGCCTGGCTGCCTGTCAGTCTCACTCTGTCGAGTGGCACCGCAGTCGGGACGGCGCAGGCGGCGCTGTCCTTTTGTCAGACCGGTCAGTGGAGCGGCGAAGTGACGGCGGTCACTTCGGCTCTGCCAGGGGGCACGCGTCAGGATAAAGGTGCCAGGCTACCTTTGCGTTAAATGCCCCTGTGACTTGGTCGGTCGGTGCGGCGATTTAGTCAGGGTTGCTTCTTAACGAAGGCAAGGCCTCGGGCGAGCCGGAGATGCGTCTGCCGTAAAAAAGGGGGCCTCGGGCGAGACGAAAACACCTCAGGGTCGGCTGCCCTTGCCCGAGGCTAGGCTCGGGCGAGGCGTGATCGAGTCGCTCGTACGAACTGATCCCTGACTTAATCGCACCCATCAGGCCTCTGCAGCTTTATGCTGATGGGGGTTACCAGCTGAGAATTAGGCGTCTTGAGGGTACCCCTAATTATGGTCCCCGACAGTAGCCCCCGAGCCTCGAAGGGAGTGTTAGCACTCGCTTGGAGGCTTTCGTCGCACTTTTTTGCAAGGGGACCAGCCTTTCTCGGTTGCATTTTGTTCCGGTGGGTGCGCTCGAGCGCACCCGCCGGGTGTAGCCCCCGAGGCCTCGGAGGAGTGGTTTCACTCCTTCGAGGTCTTAACGCCTTGCGTAACGCTTCGGCTGGTCTGGCGGTTCCCTCATGCGAACTGGCCGTAGCCCGGGTGCACTGTCGGGGCCCAAGTTCTCGGGCTGGTATGTTGACGCTGTCAACGGTTTGGCCGGAGCCGGGTTTGCGAGAGCAGCCCCCGAGCCTCCGCACAGGGCGAGAGGGCGATCAGGGACAGACTCGGCTTTTTTACATACACCCCTACGTCGCCTTTCCGCAAGGAGGAGGGGGGGGAGAGCGCCATGTTACCCTCGATGGGCACCGAACATGGTGTCTCCGGTGAGCTGCAAGCGGGTAATCCGAGTGGACGTCCGTGCCCCGTTCGTTGGGGGTCAGCTAGGGGCCCGGAGGCACGCCCAAAAGTACCTGCGGGTGATCTGCCGGACCCGGTCCCCTGGCGACGGGGTCCGAGGGCTCGATGCCTCCCTCCGATGGGATTCCGTTACAGGATCGTTCCCGCTGGTCTCGGAAATGTCCTAGGGTACCTCGGGAGCGCAGCCCGAGCCTCGGTTATGTATCGAACGTACCCCTGGTCATCCCTCGCTCGGTGTCTGAGGCGACTGTGAACCCTTCGGGGGGCCAGCCTTCGAACCCCTGATCAGTAATGGGCGCGGAGCCCGAGTAGCCTGAGGCGGCCGTGGAACCTTTCGGGAGGCCGACCTTCGAACCTCTGACCAGTAGTGGGTGTCGGGCCCACGCGATCTGAGGCGGCTGTTGAACCCTTCGGGGGGCCAGCCTTCGAACCCCTGATCAGTAAGGAGGCTCGGAGCCTAGTTCCTTCACGGGGAAGGATCCCTTTAGGGGTATCCCCTTTCCCGGTCCCTGTTGCAAGAGATAGAGAAAGAGGAAAAAGGAAAAAGGATACGAAATTGAACGACGCGGCGTACCTTTTTTGGCGCGGTTGTTTTGGCGAAGGCGAAGTATCGCCAGCTGCTCCTGCCAGAAGCGCCGCCTGTCCAGCCGCGAAGTTAATGCGACAGGGCGAGTAGTTGGCGGGGCCGCCGTTGCGCGTGCGCGAGCCGTTCGAGGAACGGGTCACGGGCGCGTCGTCTTCACGCCGTGAGAGGGGGTTCTCTCGCTGCCTCCGGATGGGACGTGAGCTTGGCTGACGGCGTGACCGCTGCCCCCGCGTGCCTGCCACCGTTATTACTGCCGGCCCACTTTTGACCATGTTTGACCGCTGCGTCAGGCTGGCGCTGCTGGGTCGCGCGCTGGGTCGCCTCGGGTCGCGGTATCGGTTCCGCAATCGAGGAGGTGCGGTGGTGGCGCAAGTGGTACAGTTGCTTGCATGCAGTATCCGGCACGCCGGTCGCGCGACACGTGGGCTTGGGCCTCCGTGCTGGCATGTCAGGAGTCAGAGAGGCGCGTCCACTTGGCGCGGTTGCATGCCGCCTGCATGGCTGCCTGCCCCTTTCGCCCGTTGGTCTGGGCAAAAGTGGAGGGTCACTTGTAACCGCTGGGTGGTTGCGTGCGCCGTGTGCGGCGGTTTGGCTTCTTCTGCTCGGAGCCGGTCTGCATGACATGCGGGACCCAGCCCCCGCGCCGCAGGGGAGGGCTTTGGAGGCGTGTTGGAGAAGACTCAGCCCGTGACGGTTGGGGGCGCAAGCAGGGAGAGTCGCCTTTAAAAGGAGGGCGACCCCTTCCGTAAGGCGACCACGTCTTCTTTCTCCCTTATGCACCGTGTCCTTTCACCTTCCGAGCCCCCGGATGGGGGAAACCGCCGTCTTTTCGCCTCATCGTTGGAGGAACGCAACTCCGTGGGAGTTGGTACCTTTCAGCCATCGTTCGGCTTCAAGGATTTTCATCACGTAGCCCGGCTGCTTCCCTCCACTGGTGGTCACCCAAGGTGGTGACCTCCAGCTCCTAGATGGGGAGAGGCGAACCGGGCTGTGGTCCCGGCCGTCCTCGGGCTGGGCCGAGGTTACCTCGGACGGGGCCGAGGGCGCCTCGGGCTCGGGCGTGTCGCTGATCTTGACGGAGGGTTGGTGCAGATCCCGGGAGAAGACGTCCGGGGGAACCGTCGTTCGCCCCGAGGCTATCTTTGCCAGCTCGTCCGCAGTCTCGTTGTAGCGCCGGGCGATGTGGTTATGCTCGAGCCCGTAGAACTTGTCTTCCAGGCGTCGAACCTCATCACAGTAGGCCTCCATCTTCGGGTCGCGGCAGTGGGAGTTCTTCATGACCTGGTCGATGACGAGCTGCGAGTCGCCGCGAGCGTCGAGGCGTCGGACCCCTAGCTCGATGGCGATTCGCAATCCGTTGATCAGAGCTTCGTACTCAGCCACATTGTTGGACGCCGGGAAATGGAGGCGCAGCACGTAGCGCAGGTGTTTCCCGAGGGGCGAGACGAAGAGCAGGTCCGCGCCGGCTCCCGTCTTCATCAGCGACCCGTCGAAAAACATGGTCCAGAGCTCCGGTTGGATCGGAGCCGTCGACAACTGTGTGTCGACCCATTCGGCTACGAAGTCCGCCAGTACCTGGGACTTGATGGCCTTTCGAGGGGCGAACGAGATTGTCTCGCCCATGATTTCCACCGCCCACTTTGCGATCCGTCCCGAGGCCTCTCGGCACTGGATGATCTCCCCCAGGGGGAAGGATGACACCACAGTTACCGGATGAGACTCGAAGTAATGTCGCAACTTTCGCCTCGTCAGGATCACTGCATACAGCAGCTTCTGAACTTGTGGGTAGCGGATCTTGGTTTCAGACAGCACCTCGCTGACGAAGTAAACTGGCCTCTGAATGGGCAATGCATGCCCCTCTTCTTGCCTTTCGACCACGATTGCGACGCTAACCACCTGAGTGGTAGCGGCGACGTAGACCAAGAGGGCTTCTCCATCAGCTGGGGGTACCAAGACGAGCGCCTGGGTGAGGAGCGCCTTCAGGTTCCCGAGAGCTTCCTCGGCCTCGGGGGTCCAAGTGAAGCACTCGGCCTTCCTTAAGAGACGGTACAGAGGCAGGCCTCTTTCGCCGAGGCGCGAGATGAAACGGCTCAAGTCCGCGAGACATCCCATGACCCTCTGTACGCCTTTTAAGTCCTTGATGGGCCCCATGCTGGTGATGGCTGCGATCTTCTCCGGGTTGGCTTTGATGCCCCGCTCGGAGACGATGAATCCCAGGAGCATGCCTCGGGGCACCCCGAAGACACACTTCTCGGGATTGAGCTTGACATCCTTTGCCTTGAGACACCGGAATGTCACTTCAAGGTCGGAGAGAAGGTCGGAGGCTTTCCTTGTCTTGACTACGATGTCATCGATGTAGGCCTCGACCATGCGACCGATGTGTTCGCCGAACACATGGTTCATGCACCGCTGGTACGTTGCACCCGCGTTCCTCAAACCGAACGGCATGGTGACATAGCAGTACATGCCGAAGGGCGTGATGAAAGAAGTCGCGAGCTGGTCGGACTCTTTCATCTTGATTTGATGATACCCTGAGTAGGCATCGAGGAAAGACAGGGTTTCGCACCCAGCAGTGGAATCCGCGATTTGATCGATGCGAGGTAGAGGGTAGGGAACCTTCGGACATGCTTTGTTGAGACCAGTGTAGTCTACACACATCCGCCATTTCCCCCCTTTCTTCCTCACAAGCACAGGGTTGGCAAGCCATTCGGGATGGAATACCTCTTTGATGAACCCTGCTGCCATTAGCTTGTGGATCTCCTCGCCTATCACCCTGCGCCTTTCCTCGTCGAATCGGCGCAGAGGCTGCCTGACCGGTCGGGCTCCGGCCCGAATATCCAGCGAGTGCTCGGCGACATCCCTCGGTATGCCGGGCATGTCCGAGGGACTCCACGCAAAGACGTCGGCGTTTGCGCAGAGAAAGTCGACGAGCACTGCTTCCTATTTGGGGTCAAGCCCGGAACCGATCCGGATCTGCTTGGAGGTGTCGCCACTGGGGTCGAGAGGGACGGCCTTAACCGTCTCCGCCGGCTCGAAGTTGCCGGCGTGTCGCTTCACGTCCGGCACCTCTCGGGAGAGGTTTTCTAGGTCGGCGATGAGGGCCTCGGACTCGGCGAGGGCCTCGGCGTACTCCACGCACTCCACATCGCATTCGAACGCGTGTTTGTACGTGGGGCCGACGGTGATGACCCCGTTGGGGCCCGGCATCTTGAGCTTCAGGTAGGTGTAGTTGGGGATGGCCATGAACTTCACGTAGCATGGCCTCCCCAGTACTGCGTGGTAGGTTCCTCGGAACCCGACCACCTCGAACGTCAAAGTCTCCCTTCGGAAGTTGGAGGGTGTTCCGAAACAGACAGGAAGGTCGAGCCGTCCGAGGGGCTGGACGTGCTTCCCAGGAATGATCCCGTGGAAGGGCGCAGCGCCTGCTCGGACGGAGGACAGATCGACGCGCAGGAGCCTGAGGGTCTCGGCGTAGATGATATTGAGGCAGCTGCCCCCATCCATCAGGACCTTGGTGAGCCTGACGTCGCCGATGATGGGATCGACGACGAGCGGGTATTTCCCCGGGCTCGGCACGTGGTCGGGGTGGTCAGCTTGGTCGAAGGTGATGGGCTTGTCGGACCAGTCTAGGTAGACTGGCGCCGCCACCTTCACCGAGCAGACCTCCCGACGCTCTCGCTTGTGATGCCGAGCCGAGGCATTCGCCGCATGCCCTCCGCAGATCATGAAGCAGTCGCGGACCTCGGGGAACTCTCCTGCTTGGTGATCTTCCTTTTTGTCGTCGTCGTGGGCCCTGCCACCCTCTGCGGGTGGCCCGGCCTTGTGGAAGTGGCGCCGAAGCATGACGCACTCCTCGAGGGTGTGCTTGACGGGCCCCTGATGGTAAGGGCACGTCTCCTTGAGCATCTTGTCGAAGAGGTTAGCCCCTCCGGGGGGCTTCCGAGGGTTCTTGTACTCGGTGGCGGCGACAAGGTCTGCGTCGGCGGCGTCGCGTTTCGCTTGCGACTTCTTCTTGCCTTTCTTCTTGGCGCCGCGCGGAGTAGACGCCTCGGGAGCATCTTCCGACGGGCGGCCCTGGGGCTGCTTGTCCTTTCGGAAGATGGCCTCGACCGCCTCCTGGCCAGAGGCGAACTTGGTGGCGATGTCCATCAGCTCGCTCGCCCTGGTGGGGGTCTTGCGACCCAACTTGCTCACCAGGTCACGGCAAGTGGTGCCGGCAAGGAACGCGCCGATGACATCGGAGTCAGTGATGTTGGGCAGCTCGGTGCGCTGCTTCGAGAATCGCCGGATGTAGTCCCGAAGAGACTCTCCCGGCTGTTGCCGGCAGCTTCGGAGGTCCCAGGAATTCCCGGGGCGCACGTACGTGCCCTGGAAGTTGCCGGCGAAAGCTTGGACCAAATCCTCCCAGTTGGAAATCTGCCCCGGAGGCAGGTGCTCCAACCAAGCGCGAGCAGTGTCGGAGAGGAACAGGGGGAGGTTGCGGATGATGAGGTTGTCGTCGTCCGTTCCACCCAGTTGACAGGCCAGGCGGTAGTCCGCGAGCCACAATTCCGGTCTTGTTTCCCCCGAGTACTTTGTGATAGTAGTCGGGGGTCAGAATCGGGCCGGAAATGGCGCCCGCCGAATGGCCCGGCTGAAGACCTGCGGACCGGGTGGTTCGGGCGAGGGACTCCGATCCTCCCCGCTGTCGTAGCGTCCCCCACGCCTGGGGTGATAGCTTCGGCGCACCCTTTCGTCGAGGCGGGCCCGACGGTCGCGATGAGGGTGCTCGTCGCCGAGGTGGCCCGGGGCCGCAGGCGCGGTGTTGCGCATGCGCCCGGTGTAGACCGAGGCTTCCCGCATGAGTCGGGAAGTCGCGGCACGAGGTTCCGAGGGGTACCCCTGCCTTCGGGAGGCAGAGCTCTCGGCCCGCCGGGCCGCAGCGCCTTCCAGGAGATGCTTGAGCTCTCCCTGGATTCGCCGACCCTCGGTGGTTGATGACTCCGGCATCGCGCGGAGGAGCATCGCTGCGGCTGCCAGGTCCTGACCGGTCCCGCTGGATGCGGGCGGCGGCCTGTCCCTGGCATCGTTGGCGATGCGGTGCTGGAGACCCTGGGGCAGGTGACGTATTTCTCCGGTCGGTGGCTGGCCCGCCCATACCTGCCCGACGTCCCGGCGGATCGACTCGAGCGCTCCTGCCCCCTCGTCGAGCCCGGCCTGCGCCCCGCGGACTTGCTCGAGCTGTGGGTCGTGACCCCCCGCCGGAACGGGGACCACAGCTAGCTCCCGCGGGATGTCGGCGCGAGGCACTGGCCTAGGGAGATCACCATCCTCCGGCATGCCGAGACGGTTGCCTCCGGAGGGATCCCCTAGCTCGACGTGGAAACATTCGCGGCTCGGGCCGCAGTCCTTGTCGTCAAGGCTGCGGCTGCCGTCGGAACAGTCGGAGAGGCAGTAGTCGCATGCGGTCATGAAGTCCCGCATGGCACTGGGGTTGCCAGATCCAGAGAAATCCCAGCAGATGCTGGGGTCGTCATCTTCCTCGGACCCAGAGGGCCTGCAGGACGTCCGTCAATCGGTCCCAAGGCCCTCCGTGAGAGGTTGCACTCGCCTCAACGGGAGCGCCCGCCAGAGCGAGGTCGCTAGGCGGGTTGAGGTCGAGTCGAAATGACGAAGGATGGGAATCAGTCGGTACCTTTTGGTCGACGAGGAGCGACGAAGTCATGTCGGGGACTGATCGCGCCGTCGTCTTGGGTACGAGGGCGACGTCCTGCAGGCCCTCCGTGAGCGTGCTGGCGTCGTCCACTTGCTCGGGGTTGACGTGTTGCGGGGGGGACGGCGCTCGCCTCCGCCTCAAACGCGAGGGTGACGCCCGACGCGTCCTCCGTTGGGGCGCTAGGGATGTCGATTCGCTCGACAGCCGACGGAGCGCAGCCTCCCGCTCGGCCCTGGTTGCCCCGCCTCCTCCTCCGATGGCGAGGGAGAGGATGGGGCGAGCTCGAATGTTGTTCTTCCCCCACGCGGGGAAGACATCGTCGATTCCGCCGCCGGCGGGCGGGCTGTCGGCCACCATTGTCGCCGTCGCGCGGCGGTGGAAGGAGTATCATGTCGTAGCTGCCGTCGAAAGACATGAACTCGAGGCTCCCGAAACGGAGCACCGTCCCGGGTTGGAGAGGTCGTTGGAGACTGCCCATCTGGAGCTTGACGGGAAACTGCTCGTCAACAGGCAGCAGGCCCCTACCTGGCGCGCCAACTGTCGGCGTTTCGAGACCGGGGGGTCCCTAAGCCGACGAGTGAGTGTGCCGCGTGCCCCAGCCCAGATGGGTCGAGCGCGTGGGCGAGCGCGAAGGGGGGAGAGCGAGGTGGCCGGAGCCGAGTCGTGAGGGAGGTGGAGATCCCACGGCCTTCGTGTTCGTCCCGCGCCCAGGTCGGGTGCGCTTGCAGTAGGGGGTTACAAGCGTCCACGCGGGTGAGGGAAGCGAGCGGCCCCAAGAGAGCGCCTGCCCCTGCCCTCGTTCCCGTGGGGCCAACCTTCTCTAAGAAGGCCCTGGTCCTTCCTTTTATAGGCGTAAGGAGAGGATCCAGGTGTACAATGGGGGTGCAGCAGAGTGCTACGTGTCTAGCGGGGGAGAGCTAACGCCCTAGGTACATGCCAATGTGGCAGCCGGAGAGAACTTGGCACCCAGCTGGTGTGGTGTCGTGGCTGTCGGAGGAGTAACGGAGCCTGGTGGAGGGACAGCTGTCGGAACAGTTGGGCTCTTGCTGACGTCCCCCTGCTTCCGTAAGGGAGCTGAGAGCCGCCGTCGTCATGGGTCTAGCGGGGCGCCATCATTGCCTATCTGGCGGAGCTAGCCAGATGGGACGTCGGTCTTGTTCTCTGCGGCCCAAGTCGGCTCGGGGTAGGGTGATGATGGCGCTTCCTGTTGACGTGGCGGACTTGTGCCCTAGGTCGGGCGACGTGGAGGCTCCTCCGAGGCCGAGGTCGAGTCTGTCTTCCATGGCCGAGGCCGAGCCCGAGCTCCTGGGTCGGGCGAGGCGGAGGTCGTTCGGCAGAGGCCAGGGCGGAGTCCGACCCCAGGGGTCGGGCGGAGCGGAGTTCGCCGTCTTCCGGGGCCTTAGCCCGAGTCCGAGCCCTGGGTCGGGCGGAGCGGAGTTCGCCGTCTTCCGGGGCCTTAGCCCGAGTCCGAGCCCTGGGTCGGGCGGAGCGGAGTTCGCCGTCTTCCGGGGCCTTAGCCCGAGTCCGAGCCCTGGGTCGGGCGGAGCGGAGTTCGCCGTCTTCCGGGGCCTTAGCCCGAGTCCGAGCCCTGGGTCGGGCGGAGCGGAGTTCGCCGTCTTCCGGGGCCTTAGCCCGAGTCCGAGCCCTGGGTCGGGCGGAGCTTCCTATGGCGCCCTTGGCAAGGCCTGGCTGCCTGTCAGTCTCACTCTATCGAGTGGCACCGCAGTCGGGACGGCGCAGGCGGCGCTGTCCTTTTGTCAGACCGGTCAGTGGAGCGGCGAAGTGACGGCGGTCACTTCGGCTCTGCCAGGGGGCGCGCGTCAGGATAAAGGTGCCAGGCTACCTTTGCGTTAAATGCCCCTGTGACTTGGTCGGTCGGTGCGGCGATTTAGTCAGGGTTGCTTCTTAACGAAGGCAAGGCCTCGGGCGAGCCGGAGATGCGTCTGCCGTAAAAAAGGGGGCCTCGGGCGAGACGGAAACACCTCAGGGTCGGCTGCCCTTGCCCGAGGCTAGGCTCGGGCGAGGCGTGATCGAGTCGCTCGTACGGACTGATCCCTGACTTAATCACACCCATCAGGCCTCTGCAGCTTTATGCTGATGGGGGTTACCAGCTGAGAATTAGGCGTCTTGAGGGTATCCCTAATTATGGTCCCCCGACAATGCTCTTGGGGCTTGCTTAAGTCCATAGAGCGCCTTAGAGAGCTTACACACATGGTCGGGGTACCGTTCATCCTCAAAGCCAGGGGGTTGCTCCACGTACACCTCCTCCTTGATTGGCCCGTTGAGGAAAGCGCTCTTCACATCCATTTGGAACAACCTGAAAGAGTGGTGAGCGGCATAGGCTAATAGAATGCGAATAGACTCTAACCTAGCCACAGGAGCAAAAGTCTCCTCGAAATCCAAACCTGCGACTTGGGCATAACCTTTTGCCACAAGTCGAGCCTTGTTTCGTGTCACCACCTCGTGCTCGTCTTGCTTGTTGCGGAACACCCACTTGGTTCCCACAATGTTTTGCTTTGGACGTGGCACCAGAGTCCAAACTTCATTCCTCTTGAAGTTGTTGAGCTCTTCCTGCATGTCCAACACCCAGTCCGGATCTTGCAAGGCCTCTTCTACCCTGAAAGGCTCAATAGAAGAGACAAACGAGTAATGCTCACAAAAATTAGCTAGACGTGAGCGAGTAGTTACTCCCTTGCTTATATCACCCAGAATCTGATCGACGGGATGATTCCTTTGAATCGTCGCTCGGACTTGGGTTGGAGGGGCCCGTGGTGCTTCTTCCTCCATAACTTGGTCTTCTTGTGCTCCCCCTTGATCACATGCCTCCTCTTGAGGAACCTGTTCATTGTCTTGAGTTGAGGGATGCACCATTGTTGAGGAAGAAGGTTGATCTTGCTCTTGTTGTTCCTGTGGTCGCACATCTCCAATCGCCATGGTGCGAATTGCGGCCGTTGGAACGTCATCTTCATCTACATCATCAAGATCAACTTGCTCTCTTGGAGAGCCATTAGTTTCATCAAATACAACATCGCTAGAGACTTCAACCAAACCCGAAGATTTGTTGAAGACTCTATACGCCTTTGTATTTGAGTCATAACCTAGCAAAAACCCTTCTACAGCCATGGGAGAAAATTTAGAATTTCTACCTTTCTTTACTAGAATATAACATTTACTCCCAAATACACGAAAGTATGAAACATTGGGTTTGTTACCGGTTAGAAGTTCATACGAGGTCTTCTTGAGGAGGCGATGAAGGTAGACCCGGTTTATGGCGTGGCAAGCTGTGTTCACGGCTTCCGACCAAAATCGCTCGGGCGACTTGAATTCTCCAAGCATCATCCTCGCCATGTCGATAAGCGTCCTGTTCTTCCTCTCTACTACACCATTTTGCTGTGGTGTGTAGGGAGCAGAGAACTCGTGCTTGATTCCTTCCTCCTCAAGGTACTCCTCCACTTGTAAGTTCTTGAACTCAGACCCGTTGTTGCTTCTTATCTTTTTCACCTTGAGCTCAAATTCGTTTTGAGCTCTCATTAGAAAGCGCTTTAGGGTCCCTTGGGTTTCTGATTTATCCTGCAAAAAGAATACCCAAGTGAAGCGGGAAAAATCATCAACAATAACAAGACCATACTTACTTCCCCTGATGCTGAGGTAGGCGACAGGTCCGAAGAGGTCCATATGAAGTAGCTCCATAGGTCTTGATGTGGTCATCACATTCTTGCTGTGATGAGTACTTCCCACCTGTTTGCCTGCTTGACAAGCTGCACAAGGTCTATCTTTTTCGAAAAATACATTGGTTAGACCTAACACATGTTCTCCCTTTAGAAGTTTATGAAGGTTCTTCATCCCAACATGTGCTAGACGGTGATGCCACAGCCAGCCCATACTAGTCTTAGCAATTAAGCATGCATCTAGAACGGCCTCCTCTTTCGAAAAATCAACTAAGTAGAGTTTACCATCTAGTACACCCTTAAAAGCTAATGAACCATCACTCCTTCTAAAGATAGACACATCTACATTGGTAAATAGACAATTATATCCCATATTACATAGTTGGCTGACAGATAATAAATTGTACCCGAGCGATTCAACTAAAAACACATTTGATATGGAATGCTCGGATGAAATGGCTATCTTTCCTAGTCCTTTAACCTTTCCTTGATTCCCATCTCCAAAGATGATCGAATCTTGGGAATCTTTGTTCTTGACGTAGGAAGTGAACATCTTCTTCTCCCCTGTCATGTGGTTTGTGCATCCGCTGTCGATAATCCAGCTTGAGCCCCCGGATGCATAAACCTGCAAGGCAAATTAGGCTTGGGTTTTAGGTACCCAACTCTTGTTGGGTCCTACAAGGTTAGTTACAATATTCTTTGGGACCCAAATGCAAATCTTATCTCCTTTGCATTTGGACCCCATCTTTCTAGCAACCACTTTTTCATTTTTACATGAAAGTACATATGTAGTGTTGCAGGCATGAAAGACAGAGGTAGGTTTATTACACATTTTCCTAGGAGCATGAGGCACAAAATTTCTCCTAGGCCTACCATTAAAATTGGAACTTGAAGCAAACATAGCATGTGAATCAAAAGCATTATAACTCTTATTATAATGAGAACTTCTAGAAAAATTTCTATCATTATACATGAAAGCATGATTCTTTTGATTACTACTAGCCATAGGGGCCTTCCCTTTCTCCTTGTTGGAATGGGAGCCCTTTGGCTTGTTAAGTTCTTGGCTTCCTTTCGAAAGCCAAGTCCATCCTTAATTGAGGGATGTCTACCAACGGTGTAGGCATCCCTAGCAAATTTTAACTTATCAAAGTCATTTTTGCAAGTCTTAAGTTGGGCATTAAGACTTGCCACTTCACCATTTAATTTTGTAATAGACGTAAGGTGCTCAACACATGCATCAACATCAAAAATCTTTACACCTATTACAAATGACAACATGCTCTACACAAGAACTAGATTTATTTACTACTTCTAGCTTAGCATTTAAATCATCATTAATACTCTTTAAGCTAGACACAGTTTCATGACAAGCAGATAATTCCGAAGAAAGCATTTCATTCCTTTTAACCTCTAAAGCAAGAGACTTTTGCACACTTACAAACTTATCATGCTCTTCATATAAAATATCCTCTTGCTTTTCTAAAAGTCTATTCTTTTCATTTAAAGCATCAATCAATTCATTGATTTTATCTACTTTAGTTCTATCTAAACCTTTGAATAAGCTTGTGTAATCTACTTCATCATCACTAGAGTCATCATCACTTGAAGTAGTATACTTAGGGGTATCTCGAGCGCTTACCTTTTTCTCCTTTGCCATGAGGCAAGTATGATGCTCGTTGGGGAAGAGAGATGACTTGTTGAAGGCTGAGGCGGCGAGTCCTTTGTCGTCGGAGTCGGAAGAAGAGCAATCTGAATCCCATTCTTTGCCAAGATGCGCCTCGCCTTTCTCCTTCTTGTAGACCTTCTTCTTCTTCCTCTTCCCGCTCTTTTCTTGTTCCTAGTCATTAGCATTTTTAGGACAATTTGCTATAAAATGACCAGTCTTACCACATTTAAAACAGGAGCGCTTTCCCTTTGCTTTGCTCTCGTTGGGATGCTCCTTGCGTCCTTTTAGCGTCGTCTTGAAGCGCTTGATGATGAGGGCCACCTCATCTTCGTTTAGCCCGGCAGCCTCAATTTGTGCCACCTTGCTAGGTAGCGCCTCCCTACTGCTGCTTGTTGCTTTGAGTGCAACGGGCTGGGGCTCATAGATGGGCATTGGGCCATTCAATGCATCATCAACGTATCTTGCTTCCTTGACCATCATATGCCCGCTCACAAACTTTCCGAGTATCTCCTCGAGCGTCATCTTTGTGTACCTAGGATTTTCATGGATGAGGTTCACAAGATGAGGGTCAATAACAGTGAAAGACCTGAGCATAAGTCAGACGACGTCGTGGTCTGTCCATCTCGTGCTTCCATAGCTCCTGATCTTGTTGACCAGGGTCTTGAGCCTGTTGTACGTTTGCGTCGGCTCCTCTCCCCTGATCATGGCAAACCTTCCTAGCTCGCCTTCCACCAACTCCATTTTGGTGATCATGGTGGCGTCGTTCCCCTCATGCGATATCTTGAGGGTGTCCCATATTTGCTTGGCGTTGTCCAAGCCGCTCACCTTGTTATATTCATCCCTGCACAGCGATGCTAACAAAACAGTGGTAGCTTGTGCATTCTTATGAATTTGTTCGTTAATGAAGACAGGGTTATCCGCACTATCAAATTGCATTCCATTCTCAACTATCTCTCAAATACTAGGATGGAGAGAGAAAAGGTGACTACGCATTTTGTGACTCCAAAAAGCGTAGTCCTCTCCATCAAAGTGTGGAGGATTACCAAGAGGAATAGAAAGCAAATGGGCATTGGAATTATACGGAATACGAGAATAATCAAATGAAAATTTTGAGTTAACCGATTTCTTTTTCTCGTCGTAGTCGTCGTCTCTTAGGGAAGAAGAAGACTCGTCGCTGTCGTAGTAGACGATCTTCTTGATGCGCCTCTTCTTCTTCCCGTCCTTCTTCTTATGACTTGAGCCAGAGTCAATGGGCTTGTCGTCCCTCGGCTCGTTGAGGAAGGACTCCTTCTCCTTGTCATTGACCACCATCCCCTTTCCCTTAGGATCCATCTCTTCGGGTGATTAGTCCCTTTCGTGAAGAGAACGGCTCCGATACCAATTGAGAGCACCTAGAGGGGGGTGAATAGGTGATCCTATAAAATTCAACAACTAATAGCCACAAAACTTGGTCAAGTCTTAGTATGGCTAAGTAGCAAGCTCTTGCGAACACAAGTATCATAGAAAAACAATCACAAAAGACACGTGAGTTTATCCCGTGGTTCGGCAAGTATAACACTTGCCTACCTCCACGTTGTGGCGTCCCAATAGACGAGGGTTGCACTCAAGCCCTTTCAAGTGATCCAATGATCAACTTGAATACCACGGCTTTTCTTTTCTTATCTCTTTTCCCGTTTGCGAGGAATCTCCACAAGTTGGAGTCTCTCGCCCTTACAATAAAATATCATAGTGAAAGCACAAGAGTAAGGATGGGAAGCAACACACACAAATCCGCAGCAATACACACACACAAGCCAAGACTTGAGCTCAAAATGAAGCACAACGAGTTCACTACAAGAATGGAGCTCAAATCACTAACACAATCGATCAAGTGCGCGGAGACAGAGTGTGGAAGACTTAGAATGCTCAAAGTATGCTTGGGTTACTCCTCCATGCGCCTAGGGGTCCCTTTTATAGCCCCAAGGCAGCTAGGAGCCATTGGAGGCATTCTTGGAAGGCTAATCTTGCCCTCTGTCGGGTGGCGCACCAGACGGTCCGGTGCGCCACCGGACAACCACTGTTCATGTCCGGTGCGCGATTTCCTTCCATTCCTGGCGCAGCCGACCGTTGCAACTTCGGGCTGGTTGGCGCACCGGACAGTCCGGTGCCCCCTGGCGACCGTTGGAGCGGGCCATGCGTCGCCCACGGATTTGGCTACCGACCGTTGCGCTGGCGGCCGTTGGCTCACCGGACAGTCCGGTGTACCACCGGACAGTCCGGTGAATTATAGTCGTACACCGCCGAAGTTTTCCTGAGAGTGGCCAGTTCGCCGGAGACCAGCCTGGTGCACCGGACACTGTCCGGTGTGCCAGACTGTGCTGAGTCTTGGCTGCACACAGGCACTCTCTTCCAATCTTTTTCTTTTCCTGTTTCTAGCACTTAGATAACTTCATTAGTACTCAAAACAAATGTACTAAGTCTAGAAACATACCTTTTTGTTGATTTGCACTTCATTCATCATTTGGCATATAATAACCCACTTAATATGTGTTGGACACTTAATCACCAAAATATACTAGAAATGGCCCAAGGGCACATTTCAATCTTGATTCAGAAATTCGAGATGTCTATGATGGGGGAGTTGAAGTATTTTCTAGGATTTCAAATCAAGCAACTCCAAGAGGGCACCTTCATCAGCCAAACAAAGTACATTCAAGACATACTTAAGAAATTTGGCATGAACGATGGCAAACCCATCAAGACACCCTTGGGAACCAATGGGCCTCTCGACCTCGACACGGAAGGTAAATCCATAGATCAAAAGGTATATCGGTCGATGATAGGATATTTACTCTATTTATGTGCATCTCGACCATATATTATGCTTTCTGTATGCATATGTGCAAGGTTCCAAACTGATCCTAAGGAAGTTTACCTTAGGGCCATGAAGAGAATCATGAGGTATTTAGTTTACACTCCTAAGTTTGGGCTTTGCTACCCCAAGGGATCCACTTTTGATTTAATAGGATATTCTGATGCCGATTGGGCAAGGTGTAAAATTGATAGGAAGAGCACATCAAGGACTTGTCAGTTTCTGGGAAGATCCTTGGTGCTTGGGCTTCAAAGAAACAAAACTCAGTGGCTCTTTCCACCGCCGAAGCCGAGTACTTTGCCGCAGGCCATTGTTGTGTGCAATTACTTTGGATGAGGCAAACCCTTAGGGACTATGGCTACAAATTGAGCAAAGTCCCTCTCCTATGTGACAATGAGAGTGCAATCCGCATGGCGGATAATCCCGTTGAACACAGCCGCACTAAGCACATAAACATTCGGTATCACTTTTTGAGGGATCACCAACAAAGGGGGATATCGAAATAGCTTATGTCAACACCAGAGATCAATTAGCTGATATCTTTACCAAGCCACTAGATGAGAAAACCTTTAGCAAACTTAGGAATGAGTTAAATATACTTGATTCTCTGAATTTTGAATAAAACATTGCACACATAGCTCATTTATATACCTTTGATCATATCTCCTTCATTATGGTACAAATGCATATTTCTTATTATTTTTGTACCAAGGCTACGACTAATGTGTTTCCAAGTATATTTCTATACTAAGTCATAGATTGAAAGGGAAATGGAGTATTCGATGAAGACAAGGCTTCCACTCCACTCTAAGGGTATCATTTATCCTTCGTCGCTACTTCGCACACTCTCAATTGGTATAATTTTTCACTCATATTTACTTGTACCAATGGGGGAGAAAGTAACAGAGGGCTCCCACGTTCTTTGTTTTTGGCGATTAATGCCAAAGGGGGAGAAAATATTAAGCCCAAAGCAAAAAGACCACACCACCATTTAAAAAAAATTGAAATGAAGATTTAATTAGTTTTAACAAATGTTTGTTTTTCAATTGGTATTCAAGGCAATTTCAAATTAGTATCTATTTCAAAAAAAACCTCTTGAAAACTAAGGGGAGAATTTCATTCAGGGGGAGCTTTTGTTTAGTCAAAGGAAAAGCATTTGAAATAGGGGGAGAAATTTCAAATTTTGAAAAAATGCTTCTCACAATCTTATTCATATACCTTTGACTATTTGCAAAAGAATTTTGAAAAGACTTTGAAAAGATTTGCAAAAACAAAACATGATGTGCAAAAGTGGTCCAAAATGTCAAATAAAAGAAAGCAATCCATTCACTCTTATTCATATGTAATAAGACTTTCAAATTGGTTTAATTACAAGTAATCTATGCACTTACCATATGCAAACTAGTTCATTTCTGCACTTTATATATTTGCTTTGGTTTGTGTTGTGTTGGCATCAATCACCAAAAAGGGGGAGATTGAAAGGGAAATAGGGTTAACATTTTCCTACAATTAAGTTTGGTGGTTGAATGCCCAACACAAATATATGGACTAACTAGTTTGCTCTAGAATACATGTTCTACAGGTGCATAAAGGTTCAACACAAACCAATAAATATTCAAGTTAGGGATAAAATTCAACGGAGCAAAAGAAACCAAGTGTGCTGTGGTCTGGCGCACCGAACTGTCCGGTGTGCCACCGGACAGTGTCCGGTGCACTAGGCCCGTACAGGGTTAAATCAGCCACTCTCGGGTTTCAGCATGCGCACTCCGCTATAATTCACCGGACTATCCGGTGTGCCACCGGACTGTCCGGTGCACCAGCAGAGCAACGACTAACTCGCGCAATGGTCGACTGCAAAAGGGGG
Organism: Zea luxurians; assembly: GCA_029449295.1. Lineage (NCBI taxonomy): Eukaryota > Viridiplantae > Streptophyta > Magnoliopsida > Poales > Poaceae > Zea > Zea luxurians. Next base: position 60,752,878 of record JAOPSE010000013.1, on the reverse strand, counting down.
CTGACAGAGGAACAATGCGCGCAGAGTCAGAGCCACAGAGTCAGAGGCGCACCGGACAGTGAACAGAACCTATCCGGTGTGGCACCGGACTGTCCGGTGCCACAAGAATACAAAGCTCCAATGGTCAACCGAGCTTCGAACCCTAACGGTTGGGTGACGTGGTAGCGCACCGGACAGTGAACAGGACCTGTCCGGTGGTGCACCGGACTGTCCGGTGCGCCCATCGCCAGCAGCCTTCCCCAACAGCTTGTTGGTGGTTGAGGGCTATAAATACCCCCCAACCACCACAACTCCAAGCATCCAAGTCTTATGAAGTTTTCATTCAATACAAGAGCTAGTGCATTCAATACAAGACACAAATCAAAAGATCAAAGCCTCTCCAAGTCCCAACTTCACTCCACACTACAGGAAACGACTAAATTTTCGTGGGCCGTGCTATTTTCGTCGGCCGACCCACGAAAATAACATTGTATTTTCGTGGGCCAGCGTGACCGACGAATATGTTGTCTATTTTCGTGGGCCAGTGAATATTTTCGTCGGTAGGCCCACGGGAATACGAAAGATATTTTCGTCGGCCTCAAGACCGACGAAAATGTGAGATATGTTCGTCGGCCTTAGCCAAACCGACGAAAATACGTGGATTATTTTCGTCGGCCTCAGCCAGGCCGACGAAAATATGTCAGTAACCGACCTCTATTTTCGTCGGCCTTACTGAGGCCGACGAAAATAGAGTACGTTAATCGTCCATCCGGCCTCCGCGCACATCTTCTCGCTCTCTCTCGCTCGTCCATCTCTAGTAGCGCCGCCGCCCGACCGCCGTCGCCGAGCTCGCCGCGCCGCGCCCGCCCGCCCGCCCGAGCTCGCCGCGCCCGCCCGCCCGCCCGCCTGAGCTCGCCGCGCCACGCCCGCCTGCCCTCGCCCCGCGCTCGCCGCGCGCTCGCCCCGCACGCCCCGCGCCGCGCCCGCCCGCCCTCGCCCCGCGCTAGCCGCGCCGCCTGCGGCCCTCGCGCCCTTGACGCGCTCCGCCCGCGCCCGCCCGCCGGCGAAGAAGTTAGCGCTCCGCCGCACGCAGCCCACGCGCCTTCGCCGCGCCGCCAGCAACACGCCCGCCCGCGAAGAAGGGAGACTGTGGCCGTCGTCGCGAAGAAGGGAGCCTGCCGTCCATCCACGCCGCGCCCGACATCCGTCGACGCCGCCCTCGTTCCTCGCAGTGAGCCTCCACGTCTCCCTTCTTCATTTGATGCACATGGCGGCCATGGCGTGCCGTGCGCGTGCCGTGGCGGTCGTTAACCGTTATACAGATTGTTAAGGCGGTGGTGAACTGGTGATTTACAGCTAGCTTTTCTTATCCAATGTATCGCTTGATTTACAGCTAGCTAACAATTATTATATTTTTCTTGGTTTTGTTTTTCTGATTGCAGTGTGCATCATTCTTCATTAGTAATCTCATTGTGATACAGTTGCTTAATTGGTTTTGTATAGTGAAGAGTGCATGCTAGATCAGTGGTGATCAGTGATCATCAGTGATCAGTGCCTCATTATCCTCAATGTCTCATTCTATTATCTTAATTTTAGAGTTTAGTTTAATGTTTAGAGTTTAGTTTTAATCGTTAACCGTAGCGAACCGTATGCGTCACCCGTTCGGGAACGGCGAACGTCACATTGGATTGTGAGGTTCGTCGTTCCGGAATTGTCCACGTATTTTGGACAGCCTGAGAGTGTAGGCCGATGCTTGTGATTTGTGACATGTGCCTTACGATTGACGGGGAATTTCGGTTGTGTAACCCAGTTGTTCTCCAACACACCGTGTTCAGGCGTGTGCTTGGAGAGCAGCGGGGTTATGCTGCCGAAATTTCACGGCAATCGTAGGCTACACGTCACAAATCACAAGCATCGGCCTACACTCTTGGGTGGGTTTAGGGCCTTTACCTAATAGGGAGTTCACCTAAGCCATGGACGATCGTTGATGTTATTTGTCTTTTGTTTAATTAGCCTTTGAAATGGACGGTGATCGGAGGGTGATGTATGACGGGTGGAGAAAGGATGGGGCACATTCGAATGAATGGATGGTTGTAACAAAGGCTTTTCTTGAGCATGCTTTCAAAGACGCAACTGGTCGTCTAGTGAAGTGTCCTTGCAATCGTTGCGAGAACAAGTGGCCTCAGAAGAAGGAAGAAATGGAGAAACACCTTTGCAAAAGTGGGTTTATGCCGAACTACCTTGTATGGTACTGGCATGGAGAGTCTATTAGACACGTTGATGCAGAGGTGGAACTTGATGATGATCATGATAGGATGGACGACATGTTGCATGATCTTGGTAGGGAGGTTGAAATGAACGCTGAGGAGCCGGGGCAGCTTCCACGCGATGCTCAGGAATTCTTCCGGCTACTCGCCGCGGGGGAAGAGAGACTGCACGAGCACACTCAGATGTCAGTTCTTGGGACTCTCACAAGACTAATGGCGATAAAGTCGAAGCACAACATTTCAAACAGTGCTTACAACGACATCGTCCAACTAATGGGCGAGGTTCTCCCGGAGAATCATAAGTTGCCAAAGAATATGTACTTCGCAAAGAAGATGTTGGCTGGTCTTGGGATGACATATGAGAAGATCGACGTGTGTCCCAACAGTTGCATGCTATTCTTTGAGGAGGATGACAAGCTGAACCGTTGTAAGCATTGTGAAGCTTCTAGATATGTCGAGGTGACAAATGATGAGGGTGAATTGGTAGTTACGAAGGTCGCAGCTAAGCAACTTCGTCGGTTGCCCATCATTCCTCGGCTTTCAAGGTTGTTCCTCACAAGGAAATAGCTCTGCATATGACATGGCCAAAGAATGGTGTACGTCTCGTCACTGATCCAGACATAATGGTCCATCCGTCGGACGGTGATGCGTGGAAGGCAATTGACGAGTTTGATCCCGAATTTGCAAACGACCCTAGGAGTGTACGGCTTGGTCTATCGACGGACGGATTCACACCTTTCAATACCAGTGCAAGCCCTTACTCGTGTTGGCCTGTCTTCATTGTGCCATATAATCTTCCTCCTGAGTTGGTCAATAAAGAAGAGTTCATGTTCCTTGCACTAGTTATCCCAGGCCCTGAGCATCCAGGGCCAAAGCTGAATATGTTTGTTCGCCCTTTAATTGAAGAGCTGAAACAATTGTGGAGAGGTGTGAAGGCTTATGACAGCCATACTGAAAAGGAGTTTACCATGCGCGCTGCTTATTTGTGGTCAGTGCATGATCTGCTGGCGTATGGAGATTGGTCTGGATGGTGTGTTCATGGTCGGTTGTGCTGTCCCATATGTATGAATGATACGGATGCATTCAGATTGAAGCATGGTGGGAAAGTGTCATTCTTTGATGCTCATCGACGTTGGACTCCATTCAAGCATGATTTCAGGAATTCGCTTACTGCATTCAGAAGTGGAGCCAAAATCAGAAATGGGCCACCAAAGAGGCAAACTGCACCGCAGATAATGGCATGGCATGCTTGTCTGAAGCAAGGAGAAAATGATAGGTTTCAAGGCTACGGGGAGGACCACAACTGGACCCATATTTCATCAATATGGGATCTTCCGTATGCAAAAGCCTTGATCATGCCGCACAACATAGACTTGATGCACCAAGAGCGTAATGTTGCTGAAAGCATCATAAGCACATGTTTCGATGTGACTGATAAAACGAAAGATAATATGAAGGCAAGAAAAGACATGGCTGAAATTTGTAAGAGACCGATGCTCGAGTTGAAAGTAAGCGATAAAGGGCATGAGAGTAGGCCGCGAGCTGATTACTGCCTCAAGCCAGATGAAAGGAAAGAAATATTTAAGTGGTTGAAGAATCTGAAATTTCCAGATCGATATGCGGCAAATCTGAAACGGGCAGTCAATCTGAAGACCGGTAAATTGATCGGTTTGAAAAGCCATGACTACCATATTATTATGGAGAGGCTGATGCCCGTGATGTTTCGAGGCTATTTTAAGGATGAGCTTTGGAGCATATTTGCAGAGCTGAGTTACTTCTATAGGGAAGTATGCGCAAAGACGGTATCGAAGAGGTTGATGCAGAAATTTGAGAAAGAAATTCCAATTCTTATTTGTAAATTTGAAAAGGTTTTCCCGCCAGGATTCTTCAATGTGATGCAACATCTAATTGTGCATTTCCCTTGGGAAGCTTTGGTAGGCGGACCAGTGCAATTCAGGTGGATGTATCCTATAGAAAGGGCGTTGAAAAAGCTCAGGGCGTCTGTTCGCAACAAGGCTAGAGTCGAAGGGTGTATTGCGGAGGCTTTTGCCCTTAAGGAGATATCTCAATTCTCAACCAGGTATTTCGCTCGAGCCAACAATGTGTTTGCTCCTTCAGTGCGACTTCATGTCGAAAATGAATCGCCCCAAAGCACCCTTCAAATTTTTGCGAATCCGGGTAAAGCAGTTGGAAAAGGGAGTGTACGTCACATTGAAGGATCAGATTTGAACACGCTAATGCTATATATGTATAGCAATATTGACAGCACACAGGAGGCGTTCGAGTAAGTTTTCCTCATAGTTACTTCCATTTTCTCATCTCATAATTTCTATAGTGTGTAATCTCCATGTTTCTAATATGTCCAGCATGTTTGATGAAGAATGTTGGAAATCTACTAGTAAACCTACGGCCATCCAATTAGAAAATCTTCGACGTGATGGGTTGAAAGGTGGACCAAACTTCATGCAGTGGTTTCGTAATTATGTTAGTAATTGTCGTTCTCTCATTGTCCATACTTAATCTTTGAATTTTGGACTTCGAAGATATAATGCATATACTAATTCCTTGTATAGGTTTCCAAAAACTCTGTGCACCCGGACTTGCAGCAAATGGCACATACCTCTGTGTCCGTCCGGAACTATACTCGCTATGATGTAAATGGATATCGCTTCCGAACCGCGAAATTGGAGAAGAGTCGACCATTGGCAGCCACCACCAATAGTTGTGTGTTGGCAAGTTCATATGTTGACGATGACAAAGTAGTGGACTATTACGGTGTTCTTCAAAACATTGTAGAGTTGATTTTCGATGGCCCCAAGGAACTTAAAGTCGTGTTTTTCGAGTGCGACTGGTTTGATGCTCATAGTGGGACTCGTGTCGACAAGTATGGTAATGTCGAGGTGAAGCATAGCTCTAGGATTCCGAGCAGTATGAGCGATGTTGTCCTTGCAAATCAGGCAAAACAAGTGTACTACCTGCCATATCCTCACCCAAGCCTTAGGGCTTGGTGGGTTGCAATCAAAGTCAACCCACAAGTCGTCGCTCCAGAGAGTGCTGACTACGTGAATACGAGCAGGGACAACGATGACGCTGTTTTTCAACCAGAAGCGGTGTCGAATCAAGACATAGCTCACCGATTCCATGTGACCAATGGAGAAGGCCTTGAAAATCTCTGTTACAATTCAAGCGACTTAATTGAAGAACCTAGGTCAAAGCGCAAACGACCTGTCGTCGTTAGAAGATCAGTAAGGATCCAACGAAATCAAGAGCGTATGAATAAACAACGAGCCGAAGAAGCATCATCGGATGCGGATGACTTTTGATTAGTATGTTTCTTTTATTTAATCAATTAAGCTATGTATTCCAATTTTCACATTATTAATTTTCATATTATTTGTTTCATATACTGTGGTTTGACATTAATTTATCTACAGTTGAACATGTTCAAGCATAGGAGATCGAGGAGGAGTGGGGGCAGCGCGGCCAGCGAGGACAACTCGGGCAGTGGGCTTTTTCAGGGCACCTCACAGAGCCGACAGAGGCAGCAGCAACTTCTCGACTGTCTAGATGAAGTGCATGGTGAGGAGGGTGAGCAGGAGGCTCCTCAGCAGGATGCTCATGTGCAGGGTGAGGAGGGTGAGCAAGATGAGGAGGGTGAGCAGGATGAGGAGGTTGACCCTATGGGGGCAGGCAGCGCGGGCGATGCGTCAGATGGTTCTACATCCTTCAGGTATTATTATGCATATTAGTTTAATTGATATTAGTTTTAAATCATTTCATCATATTTAATTTACTTGTATACTTAGGTATAAGAAGAGCAATGCGCTTGGTCCGAGGCCTGCTGAGAGGAGGCTCATCCGGCCGCATGGAGAATGGTGGGGCTTATTTCTGTTGTGTTAATTTTTTAATATGAACGTGATTGCACTGGTTTACTTGTTTTATTAATGTTTGTAGGTCATGGGAAGACTTGACTTGGGACGGTACAGGTAGACGTCCCAAGGTGAACGCGGTGTTGGGTAGCCTCTGTCGCTTCTACTACCCTGGCATGGTGGAGCTCAATGGCGAGAGGTTCGCGGCTATGCAGTGGGCCGACTGGGGTCTGAAGGACTATGTCCAGCCAGGGGAAAGCAGTAGCGGAGGGGGAAGTTCAGAACAAAAACCAAGGACTTGTCAGGTGGCTGTGTGGGACGAGTTCTGGGTGAGTTTACTTTCGTATATAAGCAATTCACTACATTATTGCTTCTCCTAATCTTACTTTAACTTAACTTCTCCATTGATATGTAGGGGAGGTTCCAATTGCCGGATGACATCGAGGCGGATCAGGCTCAGTGGGCACGTGTGAAGAGACACTTTCGGAAGTGCGCTGATAAGGTCATCAAGGATGCCATGTACAATGCTCGCATCGCGGCCGTCAACTACTACTACAAGAAGATAAAGGGGCAGAAAATGAGCAAAGCATTAGGGGCCAATGAGATCTACCTCACAGAGGAGCAGTACTTGGAGAGCGTTGTGGATTGGCTGGCGAAGGACATGGAAGCCTGGAGGTGGTTGGCTAAGAGATGGGCGTCGCCTGAGTGGATTGCAGAGTCCAACAAGCACCGTGCCAACCGTGGCACTGAAGGACCGGGGCATAGGTACGGCGCCGATGGACACCTTGGTACCGCACGCCGCATGGTAAGTGTATAAATCAAACTTGTATGTTACATCTATTACAATTCTATGGTTTAACTCTTCTTTTTAATGCAGGAAGCTGAAAGTGGAGTTGCTCCAAGTTTTATGGAGGTTTACGTCCGTGGTCACCGTGGGCCTGATCCAGCGAACCCTGATGAGCTATGCAGCGAGGCGGCAAGGGAGAAAATGGTAAACAAGTTTGTATTTACGAATTAAATTGCATGATTTGTGTCTAACTCCAACTCTAACTTTCTTTGCAGAATGCATATGGGGAGGAAATGACTCAACGCCATGGGCCTGATTTCGACTGGATGCATTCAGACTTAGATGCCTCGGCGTTGTACCACAGTGGTGGGGGTAGAAAGCATGGCAGGTGAGGTGGTTGTCTTTGATTCGACAATTTCATTAACAAGAATGTGTCCACTTAATGGCTCAACTATGTGTATCATGCAGGTTTGCCTTTGGCACCGGCGTTGTGGAGTACAACAGGACCATAGGTCAAGGGAAGACATCGTCTTCGGCAGGGAGTTCTCGCTCCAAGTCTGCTCGAGAGGCTCAGCTGGAGGAGGAGACTCGGGCAGCACAGGAGCAGGCTCGACTCGCACAGGAGCAGGCTCGAGCAGCGCAGGAGCAGGTCGGACAGCTGACGCAGTATATGACTTCTTATTTTCAGGTAATTCGTCTATCTCATCACGTGTCATTGAATTCAAAGTATAGTGTTGCGATTCTAACGTTTCATCCATTTGCAGGAAATGACTACTCGACTCGGCCCTGATATGAACTTGCCCGCTTTTCGCCCTCCCCAGGTAACACTATCTGAACACTTCAATTCCATAGCAACTCTTTTTTTATTATAAAAAATGGATCGCAGGCACAAGGATGGGGACAATGGCCAGGACAAGCTCCAGCGTCGCAGCCACAGTGGACCGGTGTTGGCTGGACGCAGGCACCTCCAGGCACTTGGACGCCTCCACCACCCCAAGGATCACAGCCATTTCAAGCGTGGATGGCACCGCCACCGACGGGGTGGGTGCCACCACCTCAGGGGTGGCCAGCACAACAGTACCCGTGGATGCATGCACAGCATCCTTATCACCATGGATCACAGGTGACGTTCCATGTTTAGTTTTATGCAAATAGTGACCAAACATAGCCAGTATAGGTATAGGGATAGCAAAACACAACCTTATTTGAATGATTGATGAATTGCAGGGTTCAGCGTCACATGCTCAGGAGGGTGCTGTCAACGTCCACGACTTCCTCGTCCATGGTTCTGGAGGGAGTGGCCACCTTCCTGGTGGTGGAGGAGGGAGTGGCCAAAACTCCCACAGCCCGCAGGAGTGATTAGTGAGTAGTGAGTTTGTTTGAAACTATGGACTTATGGTATTGAAACTATGTATGGACTATGGACTTATGGACTATGGACTTATGGACTATGGACTATGGACTATTTATGTATATGTGAATGTGTTTTGTGATATGTATATGTCAATGTGTTTTGTGATATGTATATGTGAATGTGTTTTGTGAATTATGTATTTTGATTGTGAATCTGTATATATGTGAATTGTGATATTGTGTATTTTGCTGTGAATTATTAATAGGTGCAGAAAAATCTGTTTTGGGGGGGAACCATCAATTTTCGTCGGCCTCGGTGGTGGCCGACGAAAATGTCCTGGGAACATATTTTCGTCGGCCATCAGCGGGCCGACGAAAATATCGGGCATGTATTTTCGTCGGCCCCATCTGGCCGACGAAAATAGCCTGGGCGTATTTTCGTCGGCTTTCCCAAGGCCGACGAAAATAGTCAGTCGACCAATTATTTTCGTCGGCCTTGGGAAAGCCGACGAAAATAGGTATTTTTCGTCGGTACCGACGGAAATAGGTGCCTATTTTCGTCGAACTTATTTTCGGCGGCTATTTTCGTCGGTCTGCCGACGAAAATAGTCTATTTTCGTCAGTTTAGGCTTATTTTCGTGGGCTTTTGGCCCACGAAAATTTAGGTGTTTCCTGTAGTGCCAACCACCTAGTGACTTGAGAGAGTGTATGTTCGTGTTCATTTGCGCTCTTGTTGCTTGGATCGCTTTCTTCCTTCCTCATTCTTGTTCCAAAGTGACTTGTAATCAAAGCAAGAGACACCTAAGTGTGTGGTGGTCCTTGCGGGGTCTAAGTGACTCAGTTGATTAAGGAGAAAGCTCAGTCGGTCTAAGTGACCGTTTGAGAGAGGGAAAGGGTTGAAGAGACATGGTCTTTGTGACCACCTCAACAGGGACTAGGTTCTTTAGAACCGAACCTCGGTAAAACAAATCACCGTGTTCATTCGCTTGATTTCCATTTGATTTGTTTTCCCCTTCTCTCCCGGACTTGATTTAAATTCTAACACTAACCCCGGCTTGTAGTGTGTGTTTAAAGTTGTAAATTTCAGATTACGCCTATTCACCCCCGCCCCTTTAGGCGACTTTCAAGTATCCAACACACCAACATGGACTAACTAGTTTGATATGAGTATGTGCACAGGTCCTCTTGAAGGCAATTTAAAGGTACTAAATCCTAAAGAGCTAAAATGGAGGCTAGAAAGTGCAACTTTGGGTAAAAGAGTAAAACCATGAGCTTTGAGTACTTAGATAAGTTGCATATGCCTAACACTACATGTTTATGTTTTTTGTTTGGTCTCTAACTCAATTATGTGAGAAAAGTGCTTCTAAGACTTAGTTTGAGCCAAAATACAAATCCTGGTGAAAGACCAAGTAGAAGGTGAGCTCTCTACACTTAGTAAATTGAAGAATATGCTAATTATGTTTGTCTAGCTTGTAGGGAAGCTCCCAAGAACACCCAAAAAGGTTTGAAGTTAGGCTCAAATGAGCCTTACTTGAGTTGTTCTGGGTCTCACCGGACTGGGTCCGCAGGGGCCTAGGACTTAGCGTCGGGCGGCCTAGCACACCGTACCAGGTTCGTGTGCACCAGACCGCCAGTACGACTAAACAGGCGACTCTCGGGAAATTAATTATAAAATTCATTGGACCATGAATAGTGAAGGTCCGGTGCAACAGACTGCCTCGGCTCAACGGCTAGTTAACGGCACGCCATCTGGCCCAACGGCTAGATGACGTGGACCTCGGTCCAATGGCCAGCCGGATCGGTTTGGTGACCACCTGAGATGGAAGTTGTCAGTCAGATCCTGGAGATAGTGGTTACCGTTGGAGGTCCGTTGCACACCGAACCGGTCCAATGCCCCCTGGTAGAGCAGAAATTCATCAAGTTTTCTATGGAAGGAGCAACAGCCTTGGGGCCTCCTTGGGCTATAAAAGGACCCCATAAGCGCCCTCCTTTACTACACCAAGCGTACCAAGAGCTCTACTTCACTCTAACACTCTTCCACAACACGTTCTAGCGATTATAGTGAGATTCGAGCGCAAGTTTGAGCTGTTCTTGTAACTCTTGGTGTTTTGTGCTCTTGTGATCTTGTTCTAGTGTTGTGTTGCTGGTTTTTGGCTCTTGTGTGTGTACTCTCTCCCCTCTCTTGTATTCTGATCTAAGTTGTAACTTTGATTCTTGTGTATGGCTGCAAGAGACTCCAATTTGTGGAGATTAGTTGCGAGGGGAATATAAGTGATATAAGGAAGACTATGGCACTCAAGTTGATCATTGGATCACTTTAGACGAGTTGAGTGCAACCCTTATCCGTTGGGACACCACAACATGGCGTAGGCAAGCATTTGAGGCTTGACTGAACCACGAAAAAAATCATCGTGTCTTGCATGCTTATTTCTTTATGATTTTTCTTCCTCTTCCTAAGTTCTCCAAAGTCACTTGTAATATTACTCTTAGTCTATTTCATATCTTTAAAGAGCAATCAAGTGAAGAAGACTTTCTCTCTTCTTCTCACTTCAAACTTGGTATAGTTTTACACTAACTCCTAATTTGTACCAAGTTTGTGTTTGAGATTATGTTTTTACAGGATCACCTATTCGCCCACATCTAGGTGCTCTCAAAACCATAGGCAAATGACTTTTGAGTTGGGCCTTAAACCTGATTGGGGTTCCACCATGGATTGGAGGCGACTCTGTCATCATCGCGGAGCTTACATCAAGATGAAGGTTGTCTCCAACACCCTTTCCTATTCCATCTCCTATTTCAATCTCTACTCCATGAACAGTGTGGTCTATAGTGTAAAATAGTGTTTTGCATGACCATATGCATAGTCTATTGAGCATAGTCTAAAGAGTTTGTGTCCCGTAGATGCATCAATCCAAAATGAGATTATTTTGCTTGTAGGTTAAGTAGTTTAGCCAAAATACCAAGGAGAATGTTGGAAAAGTGTAACAGGACTATAAATAATATAGGAGCCTGTCCCAACTAGCGATATCTACCCCACCATTTTCATTTCCTATTCTTCGATCTATGCACTTAGTAATGGAGTAGATTTAGTTTTCCAGTCTAAAAATGTTCCACAGATGAGTGACTAGATTGTTGTAGTCTTTCATCTATGTAACTTAGCAAAGTGTTTGATGTCATTCAAGGTGGTAATAAATATTTTTTCTAGAATTCGTGGTCAAGTTTTTTCTTGTTTTTCTTCTGCTGGTTTTGCTTATTTTGGCATTTCAATGCTCCTTTTATTTTTGGGAGTTTTGGGTCTATTTCTTAGTCATCGGCTTATTGCCATGTGCTATGAACCCTTGAAAAAACATATGATACTTGGTTTGAGCATATCCCTCATGAGCATTAAGTTTGATGTTTTTTGCATGTTGTTGAAAACTCCCAGGTGTAGAGGACGATTTGTTAGGTTTGTGATAATTTGATGGATGGGGCAGTTTGAAACTCTCAAGATATCTTTCGAGCCTTCTTGTGAAGCTTTGTGCCAAGCTTTACCACAATCAGTTTTAAAATGGAGGATTTGGGGATTTTAGGAGAAATTTTGACTAGTAACCTTAAAAGTCGGTGAGGCCTAACTCTCAACCTGACTAGGCTAACTGTAGTACCCAGCCAACATGGTAAACTGGCAAGGCTGCCATGCCAACTTTTGGGGGCTACACAGTGAACTGTCCAAGCCAACTTCTAACCATGGCCAAGCATCTTTGTTTGTGCAGATTATGTTTTAGACCATTTTTAGTTTCGTGACTCCAATCATCAATCCGCTTGTTTTGTGTGTTTCCAATAGTGTTAGAAAAATCTTAGTTCTCATGTAACTAGTTGGGTATAGAAGATTTTGGGTTGGAATCTTATTCCATTGTGATTGAAGTTGACATCTTTATTTTATAGTTTTAGAGGTTTTTGTATTGTGTTTGGCTTTGTAGTGTGTTGAGTGTCCCATTGTGTCTTTGGATTATCAGAGAGAACATCTAGCCACCAATTAGCTCAAGGGCATCACTTTTCTGATTTTTTTATTGTTTTTAGGGCTCATGTTTGAAATTAGTGAGTGTAAAGATTGTCTAGAAAAACAGTGTTTTCCATTCAACCCTCTTTGTTCGCCTGACTTGTGACTTGGTACGTCAATTGGTGTCTTAAGTCCTGTTTGGCAACTAGAAACATTTATAATTCTTGCGAGAATTAGTAGAATCACAATCAAACGGGTCAGGTGAGAAATGATTCCCCTTGAGAACCACTAGAAACATTTCTTGTTTCTATGCATAGCAAGGAGAAACATTAGTTAGGTGGTTTCACGTGATTCCGGTTCTTGTTACTCTTTTATGTTAGCAACCAAAATTTTTAGTTTAAAGAGTGAAAACAATTTGGCTGCCCAAATCTATGTAAATCTTATGTCCTTTGTTCTGTCATAACTCATCTTTCGTGTCCTCTACAAACTAAGCCCACCATATGGATCACCTATGGTGGACCTACAGTACTGAACACTAAGGTTACTTGTACTTATAAACTTGTGATGGTTGATTAGTACATTTAATTATAAAGCTACTTGTACCAAATTTGTATTATATAATAACTAAAAATTGTTAGCTAACAATTAATTAGATAAAGACTTAGCTAAAAATGAACCCTTCTAATTAGGCATACTGAAACTGATTTTGATTAGTTTTTAGATAACTGGCAATTAGCCCTTTATATCTGAATATGCTCTAAATACGTGTTACTGGTAGTATCCATATAAGGTCAAGTACGGCCAGAATATGATCAGAACATGCAAAACACTGAAATATAAAGCGCAAGACAAACTTAATTGGAACTTATGTATCACCGTACCGGCATACAACTGACAGCCGGCTAACTCTTTGCAACATGACAAATGCACAGGGAGCAAATAAAGAGGCAGCAGCCAGGCGGGGAGAATACAAATCAGATCCAAACGACCGCACGGACGTGGAAATGCAACCAAACCATATGCATCACTCATCAAACCGAAAGGAAATTAATTAAGACGTCTCAGGTACGTGTGCGTGCACATGCATGCGAACGCAGCACGTCGAGCACGCAAGGCGCTGAGCTCGAGGTGCGCTCAGCTCAGCACTTGAAGCCGGTGGGCACGGTCCTGCCGCAGTAGTTGAGGATGAGGCTGAGATCGATTGGCAGGTTGAGGTTGATGCCGAGGATTTGGCCCTTGATGGCGGTGCAGAGGCAGACGACGGCCTCCAGGTCGACGAGCCCCTCCAGCAGCGGGCAGCACGGCTCCGCGGGCGGCACGCCCACCTTCGCCTTGATGAGGCCCAGCACGTTGGCGCACACGCCAAGCTTGAGCGCGTCGCGGGGGCACCTGCCGAACGACGACGGCGTGGGCGTCGGCGTCGTCGGCGTCGGCGTCGAGGGGGTCGGGGTCGGGGTCGGGGTCGGGCAGTAGGGCGAGCAGGCGCTGGCTACGCCCAGCACCACCAGGTTCACGGCCAGGAACAGCGCAAACGCCCTGGACGCCATTGCTCGTCTCGATCACAAGCCAGCAGCTACCACGATCGCGATCACTCTCTCTAGCCATTAATGCAGTGGTTAGAGATCTTCCTTTGCGATGCTTTGATCACAGCATTACCGATGTATTTATAGTACAGCCTCGGGTGATTAATAAATCGGTGCACTACAGCACTAGGCACAATAGCGTTCATGTGAACCCCCACTACAGTAAAAGAAACAATTTCTGACGGCCAAAGCCGTCGGACGTAAGGATTGAACCGTCGGAGATAAGCTATTAAATAACATACTAACTATTAAATAACAACATTAAAAATTAAAATTTAAAAATTACCCTCGGAAATTAAAAATTAAAATTATCTAAGCACCACTAATTAAATTTAGGCCCTCGGATATAATAAGATAAACATTATTTAACATATTAACTATTAAATAACAACATTGGAAACTACAAAACAATATTAATATATACAAAATATTAATAATCACTACCAGAATCAACCGCTTCGCCGAGTGCCTGGAGCACTCGGCGAAGCGTTCAAAACACTCGGCAAAAGCTTTGCCGAGTGTTACACTCGGCAAAGAAGGCTCGGTGAACAGTGCATCGGCAAAGCCTTCTTTGCTGAGAGCTTTTTATCGGGCACTCGGCAAAGATCTTTGCCGAGTGCCAGAGAGCACTCGGCAAAGAAAAGCAGCCGTTACGGCGTCGAGTGACGGAGACGGCGGCTTTGCCGAGTGTCCCACCTGACACTCGGCAAAGAAGTAAGTTTTGCCGAGTGCCTTCCGTGCAGCACTCGGCAAAGAATCCATCTTTGCCGAGTGCCACATGGGACACTCGGCAAAGAACCCGCCAGGGAGGGTCCCCATGTCAGGTTCTTTGCCGAGTGTCCCGTGTGGCACTCGGCAAAGCCGACCTCTTTGCCGAGTGCCAGGGTCGCAACACTCGGCAAAGAACCTAAGCCGGTGCCCAGGTCTGTGCTCTTTGCCGAGTGTTATGACCTTGACACTCGGCAAAGAGCCTCTTTGCCGAGTGTTACACTCGGCAAAGTGCCCAGTATATACCTTTTTTATTTGTTTTTTGTATTCCATCCACACAAACAGAAGATATCACATATATATCACATATATACATCACACATATCATCACAGACATAAATAGCCAACACAAACATAAAACCGTCACCACAAACATAAATATCCATGACAAACATAAGTGTTCAACATAAGTATCAAACACAAACATAAGTCTCTAACGTCGCAAGCTCTCACATAAGTATCAAACACAGACATAAGTATTATACACAAGTACAGAAGTCTAAAGCAATGAAAACACAACACTCATGGAGGAGGGCGGCTTGACCGGGGCTGCGTTGGGCTGAACCCTTCCGGAGGATTGTTGGATGCCTCCCCAGATTGGCCCTGCACAGAGAAGAGATTGCATGTGTTATACCAGATGCATTACAAACATCTAACTACAATTTTGATACTCACAGGAGTGTGGAAGAGAGCAGGGTCAACTGGAGGGAACAATGGAGGTGGCGGAGCGATGCCCTGTGCGGCGCCAAGACTCTGCATGTACTGGAACATCTCCGCCATCCTCTGTTGATCTGCCCGGCGGGCCTCCCGCTCCGCCTCCCGCTCCGCCATGATCCTCGCCTCCATCTCGCGACGTTCCCTCCTCTCTTCTTCTAGTTGGGTCTGTAATATTACAAGCCAACGTTATAGTAACTCAAAGAGTAGGTATATAACTCAAGGAAGGACGAGTTACACTAACCTCGAGTTGCTGTATGCGATGCTGTGAGCTGTCGTGCCGAGGTCGTATGACTGGACTCGAGCCCGTGCTCCTTGCTCTCACCTGAGACAGAGTGGGAGTGGAGGACGAGTCGATTGCCCCGTCGGCAATCCAGTACCGCCCATGTCTCTTGCCTCCTCCGACCCTCATGAGCACATCGGTGTCGATCGGCTCGGTGCTCGGATCATAGTCTGGGCCATGGACCTCCTGCGCCATGGCGGTGTAGTCATGGAGGCGGCTGTAGACGGCGGGGTTGGTGTAGGCCTCGGGCCCGTCATCCGGGTTGTAGGTGACGTCGGACGTCGCCTTACCCTTATGGGCCATAGCATAGGCCGAGAAGGTGGAGCAAGGCCTTCCACCATGTGACGCCGACTGCAACGAAAACCAACGAGATAGTTAGAAATAATATCTAACTTAGTGCTATATATCTAAATAAAAAAGGTGGCGTACCCATGCTTCGGCATATTGGCCCAGGCTCCGGCTGCCTTGGTGGTGGGAGGGGCCTTGCATCATCAAACGCCGTTCCCGGCTAGCTGTGTGCGCCTCGTCCCACTCAGCCGAACACCACCTCTCCACCATCTGCTCCCAGCACAGAGGATGTGCGGCGCACCAATGTGGAATCATCTGCAAAGTAAACACGTAAAGTGCATATCAGAAGATAAAATAAAATTCATGTATCGAGTACTGGTACCAAACATGCATGACTTTACCTACAGGTACTGCTCCCTGGTCAACGACATGGTTCGGGCTTGAGTTTTGGTCACCTTCTCCCCAAGGACGGAGCCGTGGTAGGTGATGATGGCCTGGATGCGGGCCTCATAGTGCATGTCCACGACGAGCTTCTTACAGCTCGTGGTGGCCACCACATCCGCCCTAGCCTCGTATCCAGCATCGCATCTGAAGAAATCCTGCATACAAAAACGATGTATCCATACATTATTTCAAGAATTTGCAACGAATGCGACATATTTTACATTATACTAAGACTTACCCACAACTCTTGCTTCACCCGCTCCGCCTTGTTATTGAATTCCCTGCCGTCCCGGTCTACTGCATCGGGGGCGACGGCGTAGTGGTCAAAGGTGAAGGCTGGGCCCGTCACTCCGGCGTACTCCACAAGTCCAGGGAAGTGTTCCCTGCACAGCAGGCCGAGGATGCCATTGGGGGGGCGACGATGACCCCCAGCATAATCCAAAACCGTCCAAGACCTGTCCAAGTGATAAATAAAAAGTATTAGTTTATATTATGATTTTGAACACATAATATGAACAAGAATGAAGAACATAAAGTTACATACCTCTCCCCTTCCGGCCGAATCAGCGGCCGTCTGTCCCGAAGTATGGGACGCTGAGGGAGACTCGCGGGGCCTCGCAGGTAGATGCTCCTCGAACTAGAGCCGCCTGAACCTGAGGCGTCCTGCTGCTGGTCGTCGTCGTCCTGCTGCTGGCCGTCGTCGTCCTGAGGCGCCGCCTGCTGCTGCGCTGCCTGCTCTGCCTCGTCCTGTTGCGCTGCCTGCTGTGCATCGTCCGCCGTCCTACTCCTCCTCCCCCTCCTCCTCCTCAGGAAACCGCCCACCATATTTGTCCAACAACCTGCAATTAAGAGTAAACAAATAAGCACATATAAAAAGATGTATTTAAAAACAGGTGCGAAATAAAAAGTCATATAGCATTACATCGATTAAAAATAATCTTCATATGTGTCGGAGTTAGCCGGATCATAACTCTCATCATCACTATCAAGCATTTCAATCTCTACACCATCGGAAGAAGCAAGTTCGTCAGTAATGTCATTGCCTTCAAGGATTACTAAGTCATTATCATTTTGCACCTCATCCTCCTCCTCATCAACAACCATTTCAATATCTACGTCCATTCCGATAGCTTCGGTTAAGTCTATCTCAAATCGCCCTTCTAGCCCATCTTCTTGGAAGAACTCTCCATCATATGTGTCCGGGTCTAAGTTGTAATCTTCATCGTTAGGAACAGGTAACCTCCCGTGCGGCGATACCTTATACACAACATCCCAACCCTTAAGATGTTCTTTCGTTTGACACGCATATGGGAGATAATACACTTGTGTGGCCTGTTGGGCAACGATATAGACATCGTCTCCTGCTAAGGTGGAATCCTGTCGAATTTCGACTATCCCAAGATTAGAATGTGTCCGTCTCGTCACTTGAGGGTCAAACCAATGACATTTGAATATCACTGGAGTAAGAGGTTTGGAACCATAAAAATTGAGTTCATATATTTCTTCAATTCTTCCATAATACTCGACCTCGTCAAGCCCGGGCGTAAAGACTCCAGAACACGTGGTTTTTCGATTGGGCCGACTTTGGTCGTAGCTTGTTGTGCGAAAACGGTATCCATTGATGTCATACCCAGAAAATTTCCTGACCCTATAGGCAAAGCCATTGGCTACTTGTCTCAACTCGGCACTCATAGACGGCTCTCTTTGGCCCTGCAAGTTCAAACACGCTAGATTGTTATATTATTCGCACGTAAGAGCAACTTGGAATAACAAACTAAGCACGTACCTTATGTTTAAACCAGGAAATGAAATCGGGCAATCCATTTCCCGCACCCTTTCTAAGAAGGGTATCATATTCCTGTGGAGTTGGGTCCCTTGATCGACGCCAGAATTCATGAAGAAATTGCTCCATGTATGGCGTCACCTCTTCAAGGTTGGTCAATACATATAGCATGATATGGCGCCACTCTTCATGTCTCAGGGTCTTGGTGGTCGAACCACTCGCGCTTCCGAGTTGCCCTCGAAAAATGCTGAGGTTCGATTCATTGCCGCCATCATTGTAACGAGGGGGTGGATTATGCACGCTCGGCAGTTTGTCACCATAGTAAGTTGTTGTGAAGTTTGACACCTCCTCCAGTATGTATGCCTCTGCAATGGAAGCCTCGATTTTGCATTTATTTCTACATTTCTTTCGGATACTCTTTAGACATCTCTCGATTGGATAGCACCAACGTCCCTGCACGGGCCCCCCCATTCGTGCCTCATATGGGAGATGAATAATCAAATGCTGCATCGGATTGAAGAAGCCGGGTGGAAAGATCTTCTCCAGCTTACACAGTAACACGGGTGCCATCCTTTCCAAGTCTGCAATCATGGTCCGAGCTAACTCTTTTGCACAAAGCTGGCGAAAGAAATAGCTCAACTCTGCAAGTGCTAGCCAGACATGCTCAGGGACATAGCCTCGAACCATCGCCGGAAGAATTCGTTCAATCCATATGTGGAAGTCATGACTCTTCATCCCTAAGACTCGCAGAGTAGATAAGTTCACCCCCCTACTAAGGTTAGCTGCATACCCATCAGGGAACATTAACATCTTGATCCACTGTAGTACTTCCTTCCTCTGGGCCCTGCTCAGGACGAAATCGGCCTTAGGCCTTCTCCATGTCTTACCACCACTAGGCGGCTTCATCTCTTGGTTTGGTCTATCACATAACTCTGCCAGATCCACTCTTGCCTTTACGTTATCCTTTGACTTATCAGGAATCTCCATAATTGTCGCCCAAAGTGCCTCGGCGACATTCTTTTCAGTGTGCATCACGTCAATGTTGTGTGGAAGGAGCAGGTCATCATAATAGGGGAGCCGAGTCAAGCCCGACTTATGTGTCCACATATGTTGCTCACCATATCCCACAAAACCACCTTCTGGGTTGGCCACGAGACCATCTATCTGTTCGCGAACTTCGGCACCAGTCATCATTGCAGGTGGGCGGTCTGTCACCACGACACCTTTCGTAAAGTTCTTGATGTCTTGTCGGAATGCATGGTCAGGAGGGAGAAATTGTCGATGTTTATCGAATGACGAATATTTGCCACCCTTCTTCAACCAAATGAACCTAAGAGCTTCCTTGCAAACTGGGCATGGGAACTTACCGTGAACACACCAGGCGCAAAATAGCCCATACGCCGGAAAGTCATGCATGGAGTACTGGTACCAAACATGCATTTTGAAGTTTGTCTTCGTAGCTCGGTCGTACGTCCATACCCCTTCCTCCCAAGCACGGACCAATTCATCAATCAAAGGCTCCATGTACACGCCCATTTTATTCCCCGGGTGTCCAGGAATTATCAACGACACGAATATGTTCTGTCTTTGAAAGCATACGCCGGGGGGGAGATTGATGGGGATAACGAACACGGGCCAACATGTGTATGGGGCAGCGGTCATTCCATAGGGATTGAACCCATCTGTGGCCAGCGCAACACGAACATGTCGAGCCTCTTTGGCTTTCTCATGGTGAATGGCATCAAAGTGGGTCCATGCTTCACCATCGGATGCGTGAACCATCTTGTCAGGATTGTATCGTTTGCCTTTTTTGTGCCATGTCATCTGTTTCGCGGATTCCTCTGTCATGTATAGACGCTGGATCCTCGGTATGAACGGAAGGTGGCGTAGGATTGTCACGGGGATGTCGAGCTGCTTCTTCTGTCCATCACCAGAGTCTACCTCCATGAACCTAGACGATTTACACTTCGGACAGTACTTTGCCTCAGTGTGTTCTTTCCTAAATAGGACGCAGCCCTTCGGACAAGCATGTATCTGCTCATACGTCATCTTGAGTGCACGAAGGAGTTTCTGTGCCTCGTACATGCTCTTTGGCAGAACGTGATCCTCCGGAAGCAGGCTGCCAATAACTGTCAACAAACCATCGAAGGCGTCTCGACTCATGCTATACTGCGACTTCAACGCCATTATACGCCCAATGGCATCCAGTTGAGAAACCTTTGTCTTGCCGTGAAGGGGTTTCTGTGCCGCGTCAAACATGTCGTAGAATGCCTTTGCGGTCGCCTCTGGCTCGTCCTCCGTACGTCCTTCGGCGAATTGTGCCTCGTGATAGTCGTTCAACATGTCTGCTACCCCGGCATCAGCATCGTAATCCTCGACGCGTTGTCTCACCACCTCCTCTCTCGTGCGATGCGCTTCACCATGGAAGATCCACCGAGTATAGTCCGGCGTAAATCCATTCTTCCAAATATGTTCTACCATGGCCTTCTTTGGTTTTCTTTTCCGGTTGTCACATTTGCTGCACGGACAAGGGACTAGGCTAGCTCCTTTAGCAGCTTCGCCATATGCCCGTTCCACGAAAGCATCGGTCTTCCTAATCCATTCTGGGGTGACATCATTACGTCGAACGCGGCCCGTGTACATCCACTCACGGTCCTCCATCCTCTAACATATATAACCGAGTATAGTTTAATATAGACATGTAATGCATGTACACTACGTTCCTACCTTCTAATAGGTGAGGATAGGTCCTAATCCCACCCGCGGTTGCGTACATGGATTTGCCGAGTGTGGACCTGTACCGAGTGTCCTATTCTCGGTAAAGACGCTCGTTACCGAGAGCCAAGCTTTGCCGAGTGCGGCTCTCGGCAAAGCCTTCTTTGCCGAGTGCCCGAGAAAAGGCACTCGGCAAAGCGGCCGGCACTCGGCAAAGTCTCGGATTCCGGTAGTGAATACGTTAAATACATTAATATTAAATACCTTACACCGGCGGGCGGGCGGGGCGGGCGTCGACGGCGGGCTGGGCGGGCGTCGACGGCGGGCGGGGCGGCCGACGGCGGGCGTCGACGGTGGGCGGGCGTCGACGGCGGCGGCGGCGAGCGTCGACGACGGGCTGGGCGTCGACGGCGGCGGGCAGAGACAGAGAAGAGAGAAGCGAGCGCCGGAGCACGCGTGAAAATGAACCGCGCACCGGGCCAGGACCGTGTTAAAAAACCTTATCTCCGACGGCTATGTACGAGACCGTCGGACATAAGGTTATATCCGACGGCTACGCTGCCAGCCGTCGGATATAATCTTATGTCCGACGGCCTCGTACATAGCCGTCGGAGATAAGGTGATATTTCCGAGAGCCCATGATGGTCGTCGGACATAAGATTATATCCGACGGCCTCGTAGAAAGCCGTCAGAGATAAAGTGACCGTCGGATATTCGTCAGTTTACTGTAGTGCCCGCGGCCATCATATATATGCATGTGAACCCGGCCGCCGGTTAGGAAGAGGATTATTTGCCTACCTCGTATAACGACTATAGTGTTTTCCCTTTATACGGTATCGAATATTTTGTGCGCGGCTTCGGGTGGCTCTGTTCCGCAAATGGCCAAGATCGCTAGCTGCATGGGCTGGCTCGCAGTGTCACTTGTTTTCATATGATCATTGGGTGTTATTTTATAGCTTGGCATCTTGGCGTATCAGACGGTGTGTAGCGTGCGCAAGTGGTGCAGAGGGACATTAGATGTTCAAGCAAATGGTGATTGAGAATGGATGTGTGGCTGCGATTATATCCATACAAATGCATGCACGCGCAAGATAATCAAGGTCACAGGAATAGCGTGCAGTGTATACAAATTAAACTACCATGATGGGACGACGAAGTTTCTAAGCCAGTAGGAAAAAAAACGATATAGGTAATATATATGTTTTCGTTTGCTAGCATGGAAAGGTAAATGAAAATTTGACACACAAATTTTGGGCCTCTATTCACCATTTGCAGCCACATGGACAGCCTACAACATGGTACCGTGGTACCGTGACCCTGTTTGACATACTAGAGAGATGTCCAAACGGATCGCCTAGCCCAGACCGATCGAAGCACGGCCCGCTTAAGCACGGCACGGTTAGGCCCGATTAATTATTTGGGCTGGGCTAGACTGTCCAGCGGGCTCAACTCATCGAACGAGCCTAGCACGGGATGGGTAGCCTAGCTCGATAATGTTCATTGTGTCTGTCCGAGCCCGCCAACGCATAAATCAAGCTTAAAATTAAATCACAATAAAAATAAACATATTTATACATCATAATTGAAGGATATAACCAAATACAATAACATATATTACAAATAATAAACATTTCACAAATAAATGATAGACTTTAAATAAAAAATAGAGTTGTTTTTTGCAATGTTTGCCTTATTAAACGGGCCGTGCTCGGGCCAGCCCAACAGGCCCAAAACTTGGAACGGGCCCAGCACGCCGCCCGTGCCGGGCTAGACCCGGGCCCGCATAGAACCGGGCCGTGTCGAGCTCGGCTCAGGCCCAAATAGCGAGCCTCGTGCTTATTGGCCATGTATAGACACAACTGCTTAAGTAAAGATAACCTATTTAAGAAGCTACAACTTCTACTTATTATCTGCTTTTAGTTTATTTTGAAAAGCAGTTGAACTAATAAGTCGTTGCGGAAGCGCCCTATTTAATATAGCTTCTACTTAAATCTGTGAAAAAAGATATGAAATATGTTGTGCTAAACAGGGTCTATGGTATATCTAGCCCTTGCACCATAAAGTAGATCATTTAATTTAACTAGTAAAAATGTTTGTCTACCACACACTACTCGTCTCACTTCCGCAGACACTCACCCTAACCCTCGCTCCCCCCTTAGACCCCGATGTCGACTGCGCTTCCAACGTGCCTGGACCCCACCCTCCTCCACGCCCAGCCACTGTCCTCCTCCACCTGCTCGTCACACACCCCACCTACCCATCAACATGGGAGGATGTCACACCCGGATTTTAGGGGTCCAAAACCCGGGCGCGAACATAAACACCAGGTATACTGGGACCAAGTCTCACACATATGATGTATAGTGGCACAGGATCGAATGTCACATCTTTATATATAACAGGAGTTCTATACAAAATAAATAATTACATTATAAGGAGACAACGGTCCAGCAACCCAAAGTTGACTGGGAGACGACGGCCTAGACCTCTCACGAACACATCAAAGCATCCTCCATGCGCTTCATCCTGCGGTACCTGTTCTTGACCTGTGGGGGTGTGAGACAGCAAGAGTGAGCTCACATACGTTCATCGCTCAACAAGTTGTGGGGAATAATGTGCATGAACTCGCCAAAGGTGGGAGCTCACGTGAAGTGAAAGGCTTACCAAAGAGGATGGTTAAAGCTGAGCATTGCTTTTAATGTTGGTCAAAATTTTATTAGCAGTTACTAAGTATAAGTAAATACCAACCCAATTAAATAGTAGAACAAAAGTAACAACTTCACCTGCAATGCAATGCATATGACAAATTGAATTTAGTTCCATAAATTAATCATGTGAGTGTCCGAGCTGCTCTTGACCGTGAGCACGGCTAGTATACCAGTTTTACACTCTGCAGAGGTTGCGCATCTTTACCCACAAGTCATGTTACCCATCTGCCAAGGGATCGCGACTTCCCATACACCTCTACCGAGGAGGCGAGGCAGGGTAACACTACGAGGCCTTTACAAAGTTCCACTAGCTTCAGAAAACCCGCTACAGTTTATAGGAAGTTCCAATGCAGGAATCCCTTGCAGGACCGCCATCGCAGCAAAATCCTCCCGAGGGCCTCCCTACACTGACCACTCCCCTACTGCCCTTGCCCCTTTCGGGTAAGGTAGTCTTCCACTAGCTTTCCTAATTAATCAGCCAAGGGGTCCCATTCCTCCCTTGTGGTAGCACTGTTTTCCCGGGTGGTTCTCCATGTTCCAATTAACATAATGATCTTATCATGAACAGTAAATAACAACTGACAATAAAAGTATAATCATGAATAGTAATGTGTATCTCTATACCCAAAACCACATAAAGCAATAGCAAGTACTACCCAAAAAGTTCAGTGGTAAACAAGGTATAAAGATAGACAAACTAGGGTAACCTATTGGGTCCCATCAAAATTAACCTATGCAGATCATTATGATTAATCAGAACATGGCTGGGTAAAAGGAAGTGATCAAGGGCACAACTTGCCTGGGACTTGAGATTCCAGGTACCAGGATGATCTTCAGATTCTCGTGACCTCACTGCTAGTCGTAGCAATACAAACATACATGGTATAGGCAAAATTAACATTACACCAAACATATATGCAAAATACATATTAATCATCTACATATTGAAATAAGATCACAGGAACAAAAATTATTAATTTTGGAATTATAGATTTTAAGTTATGAATTTTCTAAGATTTCATGTGTTTTAAATAAGATTAAGTGAGAAATAAATTTTCTTACTGTTGTCATGATAAAACAGAGGCTCTAAATGCTAGAGAATAAAATTACAAACTTTTAGGAACTGGAATGGAGTAATTTGGAGCAAGTATGAATTTTCTATGAATTTATTAAGTTCTAGTAGTTATTTTAATATTTAAAAATCCATTTCCTAATTCATTTATTCAAATTAAACGATCTCTGGACTGGGCCTCAATATCTGTGAAGCGCAGGGGGCTCGGGGATAAAATTCCTAAGACTCTGGCAACAGACGCCGAGGACGGCGGGTTTTATTTTTAAGAAAGCAAGGGGCTCTTAAGTAAGAATGCCAAGCGAAGGGGTATGAACATTTCCCAGCCACCCGATCTGATCTGGACGACCCAGATCAGTCCTATCATTTAAATGAACCGGTATGCACTTGGAGCCATTGGATTTTTAATGGACGCCCAGGATTTTAAAATACCCAGATCGTTCCGCAACCGTCCGATCCTGATCAAACGATCCGGAACGAATTAGGCCGAACCGTTATCTACATCTAATCTGAACCGTTGTATTCGGATCACGCGGCCACAGTATCATCTTCTCCCATCATCGCACCAGGGCCGTCTATTAAGAGATCTACGGTCCGGGCACGCCATCATCCACGAGCTCCCGCGTTACGGCCGCGCACCCAGAGCCACGGCGGCGCCATAAGTCCGGCGACTAATTCATAATCCACGAGCGCACTAATGCATATAATACCCGCTGCTAAACTACTAGGAAACGAAGGTGAACGCACGGAGGGGGTTTCTCACCCGAGGGAGGCAGTACAGGGGTCCGGCCACGGTGACACGGGGTTCCGCGGCGGTGCCACGAATCTGACGAGAAATCACCGGCCAACCGGTGGTCTTCCCCTCCCGCGATGGTCGCCAACAGCTCCCCGGAGGCGTGGTGAAGCTCCCAGCCTGGGCGTACCAAACCTGGCACGGTGTCTTCACCGATTGGGCAGCGGCGGCGGATTTCGTTCGCTTGAGCTCACGGGGCCAAGCTCGGGTCCCACCCGCCCACTCTATCTCACAGCGATGTGTCTCCCTTCTCTCTCCTTGGTGCCCGGCTTGCGACGGCTATGGATCAGGGCCACGGGCGCCACATTTTATAGTCCAGGTGGGGAGTCCGCGTGGACAGAGCATCCCGACGGCGACGGGGTTGGTGCGATTCTTGCGTGCGCGCGATTCTGTTACGTGGATTGGGAGATCAATCTGTGGTTTGTTACGATTCGCCACGGAGAGCGAATTCGGGTTTTATGGCCGTTATTGTCGGAAGCCCGAGCAGGAGCGGAAACGGCCACCGGGATTTCCGCCGCCTTCTGTTGCGACGCTCAGCCAGAGCCGCACCGCGCGCGTTAGAGGGAGATGACAAGGCGGGCCCATTGGCAGCGACCCCAAGCGAGCCAAGAAAGGAGCGTAGAGCTGACGTGCGGGGTCGGGCGCGATCCATGTGGGTGTGCGACTGGTGACGTGGGCTCACATGTCGGCGCGCGCCTGCGGATGCAGTATGGGCTGCGCGGTGGAGAAGGAAAGGTGGGCCGAAAACGAAGTTGGGGCCCAGTTAGGATAGTTCTGTTTTATTCTTTTCTTTTCTATCTCTTTTTCTCCATTTTCAAATCCAATTTGAATTCAAGTTTAAATTCAAACTTTGTGAATAACTTGTCCTCAATTTAAAATGTATAGTTTAATAATTTAAGTATGAAAGGTATTTATTCTGTTTTTTATTTTATTTTATGTAGTATTTTTCTCAGTTCTTCCCTTCTCTTAATTCAAACCCTAATTTTCAATTTAGGATTCAAACTTTCTAGTAATTATTATCTTATTATTTTTATCCTTGTTATTTTATTTAATGCACAAACATATAAAACTCCAACGAGATGCACTTTGTTTTATTTAGTATCATTTGTTCTGATTAATCACTCTTAATTATATGTGTGTTCTTTTTATGATACAAATAAGGCACATAAAATGAGAAGATCTCTCTATATTCTTTATTTAGAATTTTGAGTATTACAAATCCTACCCCCCTTAACAAGAATCTCGTCCTCGAGATTTGTAAGAAAAGGGTATATAACCAAGTTATCTTATAACATATGCACAAACAAAAATCTCATCATGATGCATACTTTATTAGCAACACATGGGGTCGATTAGACCTTATTATTCCTTCTAAAATATTATCATATCATCTACTAACTAAAGTAACATTTAGATCTTACAAATAATCATAATTTATATATATGTTTATGTAGCTTGGTGGAGCTGGTGGTGGTGGTGGAGGTTGTTGTTGTTGTTGTCTCTCCAACCGCGCTTGCCTTATTTCTTGGCGGACCTGACGTATTTCCTCACGTTCTTGTCTTATCTGATTTTGCATCTCGGTCACCAGGTCTGTTAATTGTTGTATTGCCAGTCTTTGGGCAGCAACCACTTGATCGATTTCAACAGGTGGAGGATTTGGAGGATTCATTTTCTGTTTGTTGTTACGTGATAATCTTTCCTTTCCTGGTATTGACCATGAAAGTTAGAAGCATATGGTAATAGTTTTGCAAAGGAAATTATTCAATAAGCGGAATGAATAAGCTAGTAGCTGGTTATAATCTAAAGATTCTTTAGTAGGGCTTAATCTTTGTTTTATGTCCAGATTGGGGTAACCAATCGTATAAGGTGAACATCCAAGGGTAAGATAGAATCTGTCAAGATGAGAGATATATATGGGTGAGATAGACTACAAGATGTAGGTTAAAAGTTTGTTTGTTGTTAGATGGGAATAGAAAGGTTATACCATTCATCATGGCTCTAGGTTAAGTTAATACATGGCTAGTAGGGTTTAATCTCTTCTACCATTATCACTAATGTGTTTAAGTAGACCACATTAGATTAGATCATATTAGATTAGATGGGATCTAGATTAGATTGGTATGACTAGTTTGACTAAATAAGATCTAATTAATTTGCATTAGATCATGGTTGTTTAAACTAGGGTGGATAAATATGCTAATTAGGGCAAGATGAATCTATAAGGATAAGGTAGAATCCTTTGAGGTTAGTTAGATCTATTAAGATGAGATAAAATCATTTCAAGATAAGACGGATCTAGATACATTAGGATAAGTTAGGATCTTTTGAGATAAGATAGATCTATGAGTGTAGGATAGAATCTTTTAAGATGAGATGAATCTATTAAGCTAGATACATTTTTTTTAATGAGGGATAATCTAATTTGTCTAGTTACTTTTATAAGCATTTTTTTCCTATATATATGCAGATGTAATTGTGGACATTACTCCATAACTAATCACACTCAATCAAAGATCCAAATCAACCAAGTATCATAAGAACAATCATTCAAGTGCATAGATACCTCAAAAAAAAATTTTGTTTTTGTTCCTAAGAGTAGGTACCCTATTCCTAAAGATTACCTTAGGCACAGGATTTCAAAGTGTGAAATCCACATTTGTCTTTAGAAAGAAAAGGTAAGAATAATCAGAGTAAAGCGGAAATAGATGAGAAAGATTAAGAAAAGTTTAGAAAAGATCAGAGTAGCAAAGGTAAATAGACAATGGTTGTCCAGTTCTATCTAGGTTTCGTCCTACAGTCAACATTCCTCTGATACCACTTCTGTCACACCCGGATTTTAGGGGTCCAAAACCCGGGCGCGAACATAAACACCAGGTATGCTGGGACCAAGTCTCACACATATGATGTATAGTGGCACAGGATCGAATGTCACATCTTTATATATAACAGGAGTTCTATACAAAATAAATAATTACATTATAAGGAGACAACGGTCCAGTAACCCAAAGTTGACTGGGAGACGACGGCCTAGACCTCTCACGAACACATCAAAGCATCCTCCATGCGCTTCATCCTGCGGTACCTGTTCTTGACCTGTGGGGGTGTGAGACAGCAAGAGTGAGCTCACATACGTTCATCGCTCAACAAGTTGTGGGGAATAATGTGCATGAACTCGCCAAAGGTGGCAGCTCACGTGAAGTGAAAGGCTTACCAAAGAGGATGGTTAAAGCTGAGCATTGCTTTTAATGTTGGTCAAAATTTTATTAGCAGTTACTAAGTATAAGTAAATACCAACCCAATTAAATAGTAGAACAAAAGTAACAACTTCACCTGCAATGCAATGCATATGACAAATTGAATTTAGTTCCATAAATTAATCATGTGAGTGTCCGAGCTGCTCTTGACCGTGAGCACGGCTAGTATACCAGTTTTACACTCTGCAGAGGTTGTGCATCTTTACCCACAAGTCATGTTACCCATCTGCCAAGGGATCGCGACTTCCCATACACCTCTACCGAGGAGGCGAGGCAGGGTAACACTACGAGGCCTTTACAAAGTTCCACTAGCTTCAGAAAACCCGCTACAGTTTATAGGAAGTTCCAATGCAGGAATCCCTTGCAGGACCGCCATCGCAGCAAAATCCTCCCGAGGGCCTCCCTACACTGACCACTCCCCTACTGCCCTTGCCCCTTTCGGGTAAGGTAGTCTTCCACTAGCTTTCCTAATTAATCAGCCAAGGGGTCCCATTCCTCCCTTGTGGTAGCACTGTTTTCCCGGGTGGTTCTCCATGTTCCAATTAACATAATGATCTTATCATGAACAGTAAATAACAACTGACAATAAAAGTATAATCATGAATAGTAATGTGTATCTCTATACCCAAAACCACATAAAGCAATAGCAAGTACTACCCAAAAAGTTCAGTGGTAAACAAGGTATAAAGATAGACAAACTAGGGTAACCTATTGGGTCCCATCAAAATTAACCTATGCAGATCATTATGATTAATCAGAACATGGCTGGGTAAAAGGAAGTGATCAAGGGCACAACTTGCCTGGGACTTGAGATTCCAGGTACCAGGATGATCTTCAGATTCTCGTGACCTCACTGCTAGTCGTAGCAATACAAACATACATGGTATAGGCAAAATTAACATTACACCAAACATATATGCAAAATACATATTAATCATCTACATATTGAAATAAGATCACAGGAACAAAAATTATTAATTTTGGAATTATAGATTTTAAGTTATGAATTTTCTAAGATTTCATGTGTTTTAAATAAGATTAAGTGAGAAATAAATTTTCTTACTGTTGTCATGATAAAACAGAGGCTCTAAATGCTAGAGAATAAAATTACAAACTTTTAGGAACTGGAATGGAGTAATTTGGAGCAAGTATGAATTTTCTATGAATTTATTAAGTTCTAGTAGTTATTTTAATATTTAAAAATCCATTTCCTAATTCATTTATTCAAATTAAACGATCTCTGGACTGGGCCTCAATATCTGTGAAGCGCAGGGGGCTCGGGGATAAAATTCCTAAGACTCTGGCAACAGACGCCGAGGACGGCGGGTTTTATTTTTAAGAAAGCAAGGGGCTCTTAAGTAAGAATGCCAAGCGAAGGGGTATGAACATTTCCCAGCCACCCGATCTGATCTGGACGACCCAGATCAGTCCTATCATTTAAATGAACCGGTATGCACTTGGAGCCATTGGATTTTTAATGGACGCCCAGGATTTTAAAATACCCAGATCGTTCCGCAACCGTCCGATCCTGATCAAACGATCCGGAACGAATCAGGCCGAACCGGTATCTACATCTAATCTGAACCATTGTATTCGGATCACGCGGCCACGGTATCATCTTCTCCCATCATCGCACCAGGGCCGTCTATTAAGAGATCTACGGTCCGGGCACGCCATCATCCACGAGCTCCCGCGTTACGGCCGCGCACCCAGAGCCACGGCGGCGCCATAAGTCCGGCGACTAATTCATAATCCACGAGCGCACTAATGCATATAATACCCGCTGCTAAACTACTAGGAAACGAAGGTGAACGCACGGAGGGGGTTTCTCACCCGAGGGAGGCAGTACAGGGGTCCGGCCACGGTGACACGGGGTTCCGCGGCGGTGCCACGAATCTGACGAGAAATCACCGGCCAACCGGTGGTCTTCCCCTCCCGCGATGGTCGCCAACAGCTCCCCGGAGGCGTGGTGAAGCTCCCAGCCTGGGCGTACCAAACCTGGCACGGTGTCTTCACCGATTGGGCAGCGGCGGCGGATTTCGTTCGCTTGAGCTCACGGGGCCGAGCTCGGGTCCCACCCGCCCACTCTATCTCACAGCGATGTGTCTCCCTTCTCTCTCCTTGGTGCCCGGCTTGCGACGGCTATGGATCAGGGCCACGGGCGCCACATTTTATAGTCCAGGTGGGGAGTCCGCGTGGACAGAGCATCCCGACGGCGACGGGGTTGGTGCGATTCTTGCGTGCGCGCGATTCTGTTACGTGGATTGGGAGATCAATCTGTGGTTTGTTACGATTCGCCACGGAGAGCGAATTCGGGTTTTATGGCCGTTATTGTCGGAAGCCCGAGCAGGAGCGGAAACGGCCACCGGGATTTCCGCCGCCTTCTGTTGCGACGCTCAGCCAGAGCCGCACCGCGCGCGTTAGAGGGAGATGACAAGGCGGGCCCATTGGCAGCGACCCCAAGCGAGCCAAGAAAGGAGCGTAGAGCTGACGTGCGGGGTCGGGCGCGATCCATGTGGGTGTGCGACTGGTGACGTGGGCTCACATGTCGGCGCGCGCCTGCGGATGCAGTATGGGCTGCGCGGTGGAGAAGGAAAGGTGGGCCGAAAACGAAGTTGGGGCCCAGTTAGGATAGTTCTGTTTTATTCTTTTCTTTTCTATCTCTTTTTCTCCATTTTCAAATCCAATTTGAATTCAAGTTTAAATTCAAACTTTGTGAATAACTTGTCCTCAATTTAAAATGTATAGTTTAATAATTTAAGTATGAAAGGTATTTATTCTGTTTTTTATTTTATTTTATGTAGTATTTTTCTCAGTTCTTCCCTTCTCTTAATTCAAACCCTAATTTTCAATTTAGGATTCAAACTTTCTAGTAATTATTATCTTATTATTTTTATCCTTGTTATTTTATTTAATGCACAAACATATAAAACTCCAACGAGATGCACTTTGTTTTATTTAGTATCATTTGTTCTGATTAATCACTCTTAATTATATGTGTGTTCTTTTTATGATACAAATAAGGCACATAAAATGAGAAGATCTCTCTATATTCTTTATTTAGAATTTTGAGTATTACAGAGGACCTCATGTACCCGCTCACACTGCTTCATGGTCGTCTCGCGCTCCTCACCACCGCTGACCCGCTGCTCGCTGCCCTCATCGACACTTGCTTTGAGCTTGTCTGGCGCACCGACGCTATGAGACATGAAACCCTGTTTGTGCAGACGCGACCCTACCTTGTGGCCCTGGCGCTCACCACTAGCTCTAGTGCTAGGATGGTCCTCTGATGTCTCTTCGCGCTCCGCGACGCGCTACCACTACTCGACTACGACAACAGCCAGAGCATCTCTGACTTCAAGATGCTCTTGTTGCGCTATGACAGTGGTGGCAGAGGGGAAGCCTGGTAGTTGGGGAAGTTGGCGGGGGTAGGGACTGTGCTCGTGCGTTGGAGGGGGTGGCGGCGGGTAGGATAATGAGGAGACAGTGGCATGTGAGGGGATCGTGGGTGGAGGTATGATTGATTATGAGTGAGGAATGATCCAAATAAGCTAGGGCATTGGATTTGAGTTAGTAAGAAAAAGAAGAGATTTCGATTGATCTCGTCTCTTGGTTTCAAAGGTGGGATGGTTCTCGGTGCATTTGGTTGGGTGTATTTAGATGAGATAAACACCATGATGCACAATTGTTTGGATGGTTGTTGTAAAGTTTGAAGTGGTGCTTTATATAGGAGCATAGATAATAATTAATAATAAAATAATAAATAATTAATTTTAATAGACAATTGAGAATTATGTCCGGCATGTGGAAAGTGTGTGCACGCCGTCTAGAAAATGATGGTCGTTCGATTTGCTCTAGGCATTTCATCGTCCGATCACATCGGCTATGTTATTTTTCTATGCACGATGCGACTCAAAACATGTCAAGCTTGTGTCATTGCTCGGTCTTGAAAGACATAAGTATCTATATTTAGATATCTTTTATCTTATCATGTTGTGACATATTCGATTAAGATGGTGTCGTGGTTTCGGAAATCAGGTGACAATAAGATTTGTGTTTGTTGAGGAAGCTAGCGTGGACTCACTCCGAATGGTGAGCCACCGGGACTCAAGTGATGGATTTGAGACGGTGTGTTTATACTGGTTCAGGCTTACACCCTAGTCCAATGTAGTGATGATTGTAGTATTGCTCTGGAGCATGTTATAATTGGTGTGCTCTTATTGGAAGGAGGAGGGGGCCCTGCCCTTTTATATCTCAAGGGTACGACCTTACAAAGGAGATCTGTTTTCTACTACAGAGAGAGAGAGATTGGCTTCCCAGGTTGTCATGGTGGGTCCTCCGTAGGGTCGTGTGTAGCTGTACTTCTCATATGGCGTCGTCCGCTACTCCAGCCCCTGTAGTGAGTCCATCGCTGACGTCTTTGTAGTGGTACACGATGGGTCCCACAGATCAGTCTCATCTTGCG
The DNA here is from genome assembly GCA_029449295.1 of Zea luxurians. Classification (NCBI taxonomy): domain Eukaryota; kingdom Viridiplantae; phylum Streptophyta; class Magnoliopsida; order Poales; family Poaceae; genus Zea; species Zea luxurians. The sequence continues at coordinate 60,719,780 of JAOPSE010000013.1, read as the reverse complement.
GTCATACGTGGCGTGGCTTCTCCTGTCATCATGATCCCTTCGTCACCTTTTAATGTGCATAGACGTACACTCGGTATGGCAAGTTGTCCCGTCCTTCTGATGTACGGGTCACTGTAGAGACCCTGGTGCCCATTTTGTGTGCTGTGCGTATGTTCGGACATGGCTTGATGGTGAAGCATCTCGTATAGCTAACGTGGATCAGTAGCGCTGGTCTCATATCTTTACCTCGTTGGGTTGCTCGATGGTGAGTTGGTTGATGGCAGCTGATTGGCGGAGAGTTGGTCATCGGAGTTAGTCATCAAAGTTGGTCATCGAAGAGTTGGTCAGCCAGTCCAGCTCATTGAGTTGGTCGGCAGAGTTGGTCATCAGAGTTGGTCATCGGAGAGTTGGTCAACCGGCCCACCTCACAGAGTTGCTCGACAAAGACTTGGTTGGCATGTGGGCCATTTTTGAAGGGCCTATTTTGGGTACCCAGTTCCTGAGTACTCGACAGATGGCATGTAAATTTTTTTTCACTTCATCTTTATCCTCTTTGGGCTTTGATTGTTCCAACCAGCATGTTCTTCATAACTTCCCTCAGTGGTTTATTACCTACATCATCAAAATTCACGTTCACTTCTTGAGAGATGTTAGTTTTATCAAATTTCACATCATATGCTTCTTATACCAAGCCGGTGGCATGGTTGAATACTCAATATACTTTGGATTTTAATGAATAACTAGATAAGAAATAAATATCACCTCTTTAAAACTTTCCTAGGTGTTGATGTTTTTAGATGTAGAACGTGTATCCAAACACTCGGAATGAAATATTGGGCTTCTTCCCATTGAGCAACTCATAGAGGATCATTTCAAGCAGCCATTGTAGAAATATTTGATTTGATGCATACCATGCAATGTTGATTTCCTCGGTCCAAAATCTTTTTATTGGTGTTATACTCATTTATCATTGTTTTTACAAGAGTGATCAAAGTCCTATTCTTTGTCTCAACTACACCAGTTTGTTGAAGGGTGTATGTGGCAAATACTTCATGTATGATTCTAATTTCATCACAATATTCTTGAAAATGTACGTTGTCAATTTGTTTGTTATTGTCACTTCTAATTTCTTGATTTTGCAATCAAACTTGTTTTTATGTTTGAAAGCTCTCTTGTGAGTTTTGGTGTTTGGATGACAACTCAATTAAAGGACTAACAAGTATACTAAGTGTTGAACAAGTGCTTAAGGTAAAGCCTACAGGGTTCAACACAAGTGAACAATTGTGATGGTCCAAGAACTGGATTATGGATACATGATGGACATCACAAGTAGGATGGACATTGCATAAAGTGAGACTCGGGTGCGTAGCTAGGAGACAACTGATCAAGCCAAGGACGGAGGCAAGAAGAGCTTCGAGGTACCAAGTGCACGGGAGAAAGTCAAGGAGGCTGAGGAACCCAAAGCCAAGGGTGAAGAAGAAGGCTTGCAAAGTCAAGGGTGATCGAGTTGAGAACAGCTAGGGCACATCAAGGATCGCTACATAAGAACGTGACTTACAGCCAATGAGGTAACAACTACAGTTATGTGGTGTAAGTCATAAGGCTCAAGATCAAGCTCTAAGAAGGAGATCAAGGTCACTAGAAGGAGAACAAGTGTCAAAACCAGAACTGGAAGCAGCCCAAAAGAGCTAAGTTCACCTTAATCTTTAGTTTGGGTTGTTCCTATGTTTGGAGATGTTCTATGTGACCTTTGCAGGATGTTGGAGCTAAGAAATGTCAATCTAGATCAAGTCAAGCCGACTTGATGATTTATGAGTCCAACATCAAAGCTCAAGCATGTGAAATGCTATGGATATAATAATTGAGAGAAGGTATGTTTCTAGACTTAGTACATCGGTTTTGTGGACTAATATACTTGTCTAAGTGTTAGAAACAGAAAGAAGAAGAAAAGAAGAGAGGTGCAAAGGGCTTGGCTATGTATAGCCAAGGAAGCTCAGTCTGGCACACCGGACTGTCCGGTGGTGCACCGGACAGTGTCCGGTGCGCCAGGCTGAACTCTGGCGAACTGGCCGCTCTCGGGAATTCACCGGCGACGTACGACTATAATTCACAGGACTGTCCGGTGTGCACCGGACTGTCCGGTGAGCCAACGGTCGGCCGGGCCAACGGTCGCCCGCACGATCTGCGCGGGACACGTGGCCGAGCCAACGGCTAGATGGAGGCACCGGACTGTCCGGTGTGCACCAGACATGTCCGGTGCGCCAACGGCTCCAAGACTGCCAACGGTCGGCTTCGTCGTAGAAGGAAAGAAATCGGGCACCGGACTGTCCGGTGCGCCACCCGACAGAAAGAAAGTATTGCCTTCCAAATGAGATTCCAACGGCTCCTAGGCCCCTTGTGCCTATAAAAGGGACCCCTAGGCGCCTCAAGCAAAAAAAGTGCAGCCAACAAGTGTAGACATCACTCGGATCAATTCTCACTCTCTCTCTTGTGTGTATCTCTCTAGTTTGTGTAGAAGGCACAACTATAAGCCTTTAGAGAGAAGAGAAGTGCTGCTTAAAGCTAGAGCAAGGTCTTGAGCGTATCCTTACTCTGCCGGGGTGCTGCCAAGAAGTTTGTAAGCAGCCGCGGTTCTGTTGTAACCCCACTCAATAGTGAAAGGCTCTATCTGTCATACTGACAGATCTGAGCAAACGGAGGAAGGAGTTGAAATAAACTCCAAGCCCAGGTGTGGCTAAATCCAACGAGGACTAGGCAAGCATTTCAGGCTTGGCCGAACCTCGGGATAAATCCTTGTGTCTGTGTGCTCTGTTCTGTATTGTATCCTGACTCTCTGTCTTACTCATCTTTATATCTGCACTTCAATACTTATCTGTGGTATAAGTTTTATTTAAAGTGCAGGACATTTTTGAGACAGGATCTCTAATTCCGCTGCAACCTACTCGAAGAGTCTTCTCACTCCACTACGTACTAAGTCTTCGAGTAGAGTAAGAATTTAAGTTTTAAAGTAATAAGTTTTATTCGCCTATTCACCCCCCCTCTAGGCGACATCCAGATCCTGTTCCCGGGTCAAAGGGAACTTTCAATTGGTATCAGAGCTAGGCCTCTCCAGTGTGGGCTTAGCCGTCCGGAGATAACGATGTCGTCACAAGAGGTAACTGTAGAAATTCTTTTAGGCGATGGCTCTAATTACAAATCTTGGTCTGTCTCTATTTATAATGCTTTCATGAGTGTTGATTCTGATTTGAGACAGATCTTTAGTAGAAGTATTTTTCCATCTGATATTAGTAAAAATCCCTCTAATGATGAACTAAGATGTTTATCTCTCAATCACCGTGCTTGCAACATCTTAGTTGAGTCTCTTTCTAGAAGTGCCTATTTTGCCATCATGAGTAGTGATAATGATTTGTTTGTTGATGCTCATGATTTATGGAATAGAATTAAAGTAAAATATTTTGTGGCAAATTGTACTACTTCTACTCCCTATATTGCTTGTGATACTAACCATTCAAAGGGAGAAGAACAAGAACGATGGCACCCAAACGATGAATCCACCTCACCGACAGGTTTGTCTTCCACTAGTTATAAATGTCTTATTGCTAACAATGATAGTGGAGACGAAAGCGATGATGAGGAGGAATATGAGGATGATAGCGAGGATGAGTCTTCATCACCACTAGGTACATTTTCCTGTATTGCTTCCACTAATAATAATGACAGGGAAAATGAGACCGGTGATGTGGAAGAAGAGGAGATTCACCGGTTCTACACCCATCTCAACAAAGAAGACAAAGTGCTCTTGGTTAAGTTGTTGAGGAGGAACAAGGAACAAGGCGAGACGCTTCTCAGGCTAGAGGAGACTCTCATCAAAACCAACGACAGCCTGGAGAAGATGACCAAAGAACATGAGGAGCTAAAGTGCTCTCATGATAATTTGGTCCAACGGTATGAATCTATTTTATTTGAGCAAAGGAATAATCATGATGTATTATCTGATGTTGCTCAACTTAAAACTGAGAATTCTATGCTTAAGAGTCAAGTAGAAATGATAAATTTAGAAAAACTTGCTCTAAGTGAAAAATATGATATGCTATCTTATTCTCATAATGAATTAGTTGATGACCATATCATGCTTAATGTTGCTCATGAGGTTGTAATTTCAAACTTAAATTCATGTGAACCTCATTCTCGCACATGTGCGCATTTGAATTGTATATCATCATGTGCTAACCCCTGTTGCTCAAAAGAAAGCCAATCATTGATTGAGCAACAAGTTTTAGGGTCACAAAAGAAATTCTGTGGGAATAAGAAGCAACGACAACTGAGGAGAAGACGCTTAGCTCAACTCTCTCAAGATATCCACGGGCGCGTGGTGAAGAAGCTTGAGAAAGGAAAAACTGCAGCAAGTATTAAGCTCAATAAGAAGAATGTTCCCAAAGCTATAAATGAAGAAATCAACATGAACGAGGAAAAAGGTAAAAATTCAATTAGTCATGTTGTTTGTACTAATCATCTCTCCATGTCCTTCAAGCACAAAAAGGGAAGAGGAAAAAGGAGGTGTTTCAAATGCAAGGAGATAGGCCACCTCATCGCATCCTGTCCGGTCATGAAGAATCAAGGATGTGCATCCTCCAAGATGACCCTCACCAAGGAAAATGACAAACAGCAAGTGTCATGTCAGCGACGCTTCTGCTACAAGTGTGGTGAGCAGGGTCATATATCAAAGGTATGTTATAAAGGTAAGATTCCTAAAGAAGTGAATATGTGTCGATCTCATTCACTTAGGAGACCCAAATCATACACTTGTGCTAGATCTATAATGAGATCACCTAGTACTAGCACAAAGGCAATTTGGGTACCAAAGGCACATTTAGATGATCATTATGGACCCATCCTGAGATGGGTACCAAACTGTGCTAACTAGACCATGCAGGTGCCTTGAGATGGACTGGAGACCATGGGAGAGCTTAAGACGGTTATCTTAAACTCTATGCTTAAGCTGTTAATTATTTTGGTGTTAATTGTTTTGGTGCCTTTATTGTGAAACACTAATCCCATGTTCATCTCAAGTGAAATAAGGTGTGTAGGTCCTGAATCATTATTGGTGAACCAAGTAAAGGACTTTGATGAGAATCTACAACTTGCTCTCCAAAGGATGGTACTCGTGTATTTTAAGTACAATTTAGTATTGCTCTTAAGATGGCTTGTTGTGCTACCTGTCTTTGGAGTAGTTATGCTTTATGATTGCCTGTGGTAAATGAATCATAATGATGTTTACTTAATCATGACTGGTGCTATATAGGATATATCTTTTGAATCATTCATGGGTAGCTCTTTCATTTGTTATATCCACATGATTAACTCTCTTGGTGTATATGGATAAACCTGCAACTTTTGTAAGTCATGCTATGTGCAATTATGACATTTTGTTTAGTCCATGTTCACATGATTACCCTAGTTTGGTACTGTGTGAATTTCAAATCCATGTTGTGCCCTTTTGAGCTATGTGGTGCATGAGCAAAAGGAGCCCTGAATTGGTGATAACAAGTGCTCTCATAAAGGCAAAGGTATGGAAAATGGAGCTATGCAATTTCATTAAATATTCTTGAAATTCCATTCATTGTGATCATAGCTATGTTCTTGTCTTTAAATTAGTAATATCTTGGCTTAGGTAATTTATGCCTTTAAAATGTTGTTTCTTTTGTGCACCTAAGAAACCTTCTTAATTATGACATGCTTAGATATTTCGCTTTATATACATGATTGTGTTGATCTTCAATTGGTATATGCAATGATAGTTAAGTATGAAGCATGTACAAGTTGCGTAAATGTTAGACTTCCTGTGAGTATTCAATTGGCTTAGGTGCCACTGAGGCGTGCATTGTTGTATTTAGTCAACCTTTCATTTAGCCTTCAATTGGTGTTAAGTGGTTTTTCATTTGATATGCAAATTGGCATCTTTTGGTGATGAAAGTGGTAGAGTATGCCTTGACCAAGGTATGTTGTGATCCCCTCTAGTTCTAAGAAAGCTAGAATGTGCAAAGTGCAAGTCATTCAAATACTTGATGCACAACTTGAGGGGGAGCACACATAACTTGTGTCTTTTGAGACTAACTGTTTCTTGAGCAATCTTGTATAGTCTCTAGGTGGAAAAGAGAAGATAAGCAAAAAATGGAGCAATCAGGACTTGGGTACCTCTGTAAGTCAAGAAATTGGTATCTCAAGTCGTGAGTAAGTGCATAATTTTAGATTGCTCATGCTCTATAATATCTGGTGATAATAGTTGCTTATTCTTAAATATCATGGAGCTATGATAATAAATGAACTTTTGCAATTGGTATCTTTCAATTAGTAGCCGTGATAGTCTACTTCAATTGACATCTTTTGATAATCATTAGAATGGAAGTTTCTTCTTGTGCCAAATACTATAACTTGTTCTAAGTTTGGTGTCTTAGCAACAAGAAAAAGTAAGGATAAAGAATCAGGCACAAGTGTGAAGAAGCTCTTGAGAGATCAGATACTTTCAAGATGGGAAGTACACTACAACATGGTAAAGGTACAAAGCGAGTATTAATCTTTTTGCATATATGTATCTTACCTAAATGTTGATAGTGCATATGTTCAATAAGTAAGGGGGAGTTTTTGATAGTCGTTTTCCCCCTTGTCACCCTGCTGTCCCTTGACATCATCCTATGTTCTTGCTCGAGTATGGTTTTTGGTGTTTGATGTCAAAGGGGGAGAATTTGTGCATTAAAGCTTATCTCAACCTGAGAGGAAAGCTTATCCTAAGGGGTGATGTGTTAGTTTAAGCTTTGCTATCTCAACCTGAGAGGAAAGCTTATCCTAAGGGGTGATGTGTTAGTTTAAGCTTTGCTAGTGTGTTATTCATATGCTTCCTACAGTATTATATGTGTTGCATCATATGGACTAGTGCTTCCGTTGCTATGAATTATTTGGTTTCTATAGTGTAATAGATAGTCATGTGGTTAATGGTGCTTTAAGATTGCTTTCAATTAGTGTCTTAGTTTGAATTGGTATCTTAATGATGAATAGTGGTAGGTTGATATTCCTGTGATATATCCACTAAATTGAATGGTGTTTAACTCTGATTATGTGCATTTGTGTGTTATAGCATCATGGTTTGATTCTTGACACAATGCATCCTAAAAAGTGCTAAGGTGTAGAAATGTTTCGAATTGCCTAAGTATATGCAAATTGGCGTCTGAGGTCAAGATTATGTTTTCGAAGTAAGCACTTATTTAGGGGGAGCATTCTATAAACTTAGAATTCAAAATTTGTGCTTCAAATCTTATTCTTATGTAAGCTTTAATTGTGTTGCCATCAATCACCAAAAAGGGGGAGATTGAAAGCTCTCTTGTGAGTTTTGGTGTTTGGATGACAACTCAATTAAAGGACTAACAAGTGTACTAAGTGTTGAACAGGTGCTTAAGGTAAAGCCTACAGGGTTCAACACAAGTGAACAATTGTGATGGTCCAAGAACTGGATTATGGATACATGATGGACATCACAAGTAGGATGGACATTGCATAAAGTGAGACTCGGGTGCGTAGCTAGGAGACAACTGATCAAGCCAAGGACGGAGGCAAGAAGAGCTTCGAGGTACCAAGTGCACGGGAGAAGGTCAAGGAGGCTGAGGAACCCAAAGCCAAGGGTGAAGAAGAAGGCTTGCAAAGTCAAGGGTGATCGAGTTGAGAACAGCTACGGCACATCAAGGATCGCTACATAAGAACGTGACTTACAGCCAATGAGGTAACAGCTACAGTTATGTGGTGTAAGTCATAAGGCTCAAGATCAAGCTCTAAGAAGGAGATCAAGGTCACTAGAAGGAGAACAAGTGTCAAAACCAGAACTGGAAGCAGCCCAAAAGAGCTAAGTTCACCTTAATCTTTAGTTTGGGTTGTTCCTATGTTTGGAGATGTTCTATGTGACCTTTGCAGGATGTTGGAGCTAAGAAATGTCAATCTAGATCAAGTCAAGCCGACTTGATGATTTATGAGTCCAACATCAAAGCTCAAGCATGTGAAATGCTATGGATTTAATAATTGAGAGAAGGTATGTTTCTAGACTTAGTACATCGGTTTTGTGGACTAATATACTTGTCTAAGTGTTAGAAACAGAAAGAAGAAGAAAAGAAGAGAGGTGCAAAGGGCTTGGCTATGTATAGCCAAGGCAGCTCAGTCTGGCACACCGGACTGTCCGGTGGTGCACCGGACAGTGTCCGGTGCGCCAGGCTGAACTCTGGCGAACTGGCCGCTCTCGGGAATTCACCGGTGACGTACGACTATAATTCACAGGACTGTCCGGTGAGCCAACGGTCGGCCGGGCCAACGGTCGGCCGCGCGATCTGCGCGGGACACGTGGCCGAGCCAACGGCTAGATGGAGGCACCGGACTGTCCGGTGTGCACCAGACATGTCCGGTGCGCCAACGGCTCCAAGACTGCCAATGGTCGGCTTCGTCGTAGAAGGACAGAAATCGGGCACCGGACTGTCCGGTGCGCCACCCGACAGAAAGAAAGTATTGCCTTCCAAATGGGATTCCAACGGCTTCTAGGCCCCTTGTGCCTATAAAAGGGACCCCTAGGCGCCTCAAGCAAAAAAAAGTGCAGCCAACAAGTGTAGACATCACTCGGATCAATTCTCACTCTCTCTCTTGTGTGTATCTCTCTAGTTTGTGTAGAAGGCACAACTATAAGCCTTTAGAGAGAAGAGAAGTGCTGCTTAAAGCTAGAGCAAGGTCTTGAGCGTATCGTTACTCTGCCGGGGTGCTGCCAAGAAGTTTGTAAGCAGCCGCGGTTCTGTTGTAACCCCACTCAATAGTGAAAGGCTCTATCTGTCATACTAACAGATCTGAGCAAACGGAGGAAGGAGTTGAAATAGACTCCAAGCCCAGGTGTGGCTAACTCCAACGAGGACTAGGCAAGCATTTTAGGCTTGGCCGAACCTTGGGATAAATCCTTGCGTCTGTGTGCTCTGTTCTGTATTGTATCCTGACTCTCTGTCTTACTCATCTTTATATCTGCACTTCAATACTTATCTGTGGTATAAGTTTTATTTGAAGTGTAGGACATTTTTGAGACAGGATCTCTGATTCCGCTGCAACCTACTCGAAGAGTCTTCTCACTCCACTACGTACTAAGTCTTCGAGTAGAGTAAGAATTTAAGTTTTAAAGTAATAAGTTTTATTCGCCTATTCACCCCCCCCCCTCTAGGCGACATCCAGATCCTGTTCCCGGGTCAAAGGGAACTTTCAATTCCTTGGCAAATCTCTTGAATAAATATGTTGCTGTAAACTTTTTTTGTAGAAAGAACACCCAAGTATATTTAAAATAGTCATCCATAATTACTAAGCCTATATTTTTCGAACACAACATCCTTCAAACCTCTAACCATTTCTTGAGTGTCCAATTTCAACATGAGCTAACCTCCTATGCCATATCCACTCAAGTAAGTTTTTGGTAAAGAGGCAAGTCTTTAAGTTATCGTCCTCCAAAGTGAAATCCACTAAATATAGATTATTGCATCTAAATCCTTAAATATGACTTAGTGAGAATCCACTTTATACACAACAACCTCCTAATCTATGAACAAACATTGATAGACAAGATCACATAGTTGACCAATTGATAATAAGTTAAATATTAGAGATGCAACAAAGAGGACATTGGAAATTGAGTGATCATTTGATATATCTACTTTATCCAACCCTTTTCCATTGTCTTTTAATTGTCCCCAAATTTAATCTTCTCTTGGTCATCCCCTTCTTCATTAAGTGAGGTGAACATTCATGGTACCTCGGTCATATGTTGAGTGTAACCACTATCTATTACCTAATGACTCACACCGGTCTTGTAGTTCACCTACATGCAAGAATGTCAAGCTTGACATTTAGGCACCTAGACTTGATGGAGGCCTACGACCTTCTCAACCAAAGTTTTTATAACCCAAATCTTATTAGGCATATTCTTGTTGGGTGGACCTAAGAAAGTGACTTTGACCTTTCCACTTGTGTCTTTTCTAATCAAGTAGTATGCATTGAAGGCAAATGGTCTTGAATGTTTGGGCAATTGGGTTGAAGGTGTGGCCTTGTAATTATGATCAAAGTGTCCTTATTTTTCACACTCAAAACATTTTTAGGCTTACGATCTTGCTTTGGCTTGTCATGTGCTTATGCCTTCTTTTCTCTAAAGGCTTGGTACCTAATACCACTCATATCCACTCTTATGATGGTGTTCATAAGCAACTCATTTTGGAGGTACTGGCCCTTATTGTTTTTTGAAAGTCGGTAGCGAGATGATTCTTTTCTTATTTGAGCTTTATATTTTCTTATCTAAGTGTTTCATTGTCAAGAGCCATATCTTTATCAATGAATTTCTTCTCTATGACAATGTTCCCTTTAGTTTCTATACCTGTAATACCCAACTTATGGATAATATGAGAAGAATTAACCTCCCTATGTGTGTTGCCCCTATTCATGATGAATATTAATAATCATATTTTAAGTGCCTAAATTAACTAAATATACATAAATAATATATGCATCATGTTGGGGATTTTGCTTGTGCATTTAATTATAATAATAACGGGATATTATTGCTGAAATTGGAGTTTATCCTAAATTGAAATCAAAAGAGAAAGGAGAATGGCATAGAAATGGAGAAGAGAATACATTACAAAAATATAAATCTCTACTACTCTATAAGCCTGTAGTGTAGGCGTCCACACCCCGTGCACCGTGGTTCTGCCTCCGACACCCTCTCGCCCGTGCTCCGTTGATCCCGCGGTCCTCGCCCCAGCCTCCGTCAACCACGCCCGCATGTTGGGCCGCGCGTTGCCTGCCTCCCCCGCTCTCTATCGATGGAAGGACGCAATTTAGGGAAGCCTCCGTGGCCGCCTGCCATTCTCGCCCTCGCCCAACACTCCATCGATGGAAGGGCATGGTTCTAGGGATTGCCTTCCTGGCAAATCTCACCATCCTCGCCCCGCCTACTCTCCGCCATCCTCGCCCCCACCATCCACAAGGCAACACCATGCCCCCACTCCTCTACCATCCACGCCATCCTCGCCCCACACCTGCCCGCACACCTCACCATCCTTGCCCTCCTCCACGCAGGTCCTCGGTGCCCCTTCCCCCACCCCTGTCGTCCCCACATATTCAGATCCGGGGTTCGCTCGGGTTGCCTCGCCTCACCGGGGACCCACCATGGTGGTCAGGGAGCATGGTGGGTGGGGGGGATGGGGAGGAGCGGAGGAAGCACGATGTCCTCTAGGAAGAAGCACGGCACAGGGCCCGCCTAGTAGCAGTTGCTGGAATCCGCCTCAGAAGGAGGTCTTCTGGGCTCTCACACTGCTCACTACTAATGTCATCTCCCGCAACCTTCCCCACCGACGCTGATGACTCACTCGACAACCCGGATCTGGGGCCCTTCCTCCTTAAGCCATGGTATTGGGCAAGGGTGGCTCCGCCGCGCGCGCTTCAGTTCGCCGAGCGCGCCGCCAGGGTGCTCGAGCGACGAGGTGAGGGCACCGAGCTCGAGCTCGCCATGAGTCTCCACGTCGTTGCTGCCATCCACTGCGAGCTCAACCACCAAGCCCACCCCTCCCCCGCCGAGACATCGCTGTCACCCTACGCGCCTGCCCATCCCTGCATAACGCCCGGGAGGTACGCGACCCCGTCCACTATTCCTCCACCCCCGTCGTCCCAACACCCCGGCCCAATCCTCGCCTTCTCCACGCTGGTCAAAACCCCCCTGTGCCCGCCATGCCCCCGCCTCGCCTTCCCCTCCATGTAGACGCATAGCCACGGTGGTGCCGACTGTCTCGGAGGCCGTCCGACGTGCCATGTCCCTGCCTCGCCTTTCCATCCGCGTAGACATGGTGTGGTCGGCCGTCTCGGAGGCCACCCGACACGCCATGCACCCACCGCGTGTTCCCGCCCACGCTCCAGCGACCCAGATCTGCAGGCATGTGCATCAGATCTAGGCGGCACACCGGTGGCGCTGGCGGTCATGGTCGTCGACCACCAGATAGACACTAAGAACATGCTAGTCGAGGCGCTCATATGGTTCTAGTTCAACCATGTCACGGTGGCACCAAGACGAGCCACCCATCGCATGCCACCTACGGAACTACACGTGCTGCAACGATCCTCATTACCACCTCCTCTCTACAGTCGATGGAGCCGATGAACACGATGACGGGGTTGTCGCCTACCCCATGACGCTTGCCGACATCTAGGTACATATGCTCCGCGACGTGCACGCAAGTGCTTGTGGAAATGCCGCTTTGTTGTTTGTTCCGACTACTCCTATCTGTATAGCTATAAACTGCAATGCACCCCTTGTGTTTGAATAATTGTCTGTGTCATGTGCCAAAAGGAAGATCTAGGGTGCTGTAAATGAGATTAATCATTACAAAAATAATCAGTCGGAGAGCATTTCAATGAGAGGAGGTGCATGCAATATTTGTAATTCACCTTGTGTTTATGTGATTTCTCTCTCATATTTCTTTCTATATATCATTGCAGAAGCTATCTGGTAGCTAAATCGATCTATATATCGATGCATTATTTGAATAAGGTTGTTGTATGCATTATACAACTGACATCTGGTAGTCTTTGTATCCCCCGCGCTTAATTAAAATGAAAGGCATACATAATATCCAATGTGAGCATTCTCTTAAGAGTTATGTGTCATTCGTTTCCGAGACATGATTTTTGGTGTTGGGCACGTGAATTGGTAGCTTGTGCTTCCGGGTGCTAACTTTACACCGCATATTATTAATGTTGTTGCTGGTGAGGTAAGTATGATTTATGTCCTCTACTTGATAAAAGCATTGTACTCAATAGCTTCATGCACTACATACATTTGCTTCTTGATTGATGTCCTTTGCTCTTGAATTAGCATTCTTTAGAGTCCAGTAATATTTATTTTTACAAGATGTTTCATTTTAATTTCATCAGTATTCTTTAGAATGTCTCATTGGCTTATTCAGATTTATAGCCAAAATGACATTATCTTGGGGATAGAGGTAGTATATTTTTTATGTAAAGCTACTTAATTTTAATCATTATTCTCAGGTCACCGAGGTTGACATTGAAGCATTTGAAGCTAAATACAGAGGAATAAATTACGAGAAAACGAACTTGAAGGAACTCTACACAAAATATAAGGGTAATATGAACAGATAATTTCTTTGAATTTTAACATCCTTTTATACTTGACAAAACCTTTATCCTAATAGTTCTAAACTGGTCCAACAGACTTGTTTTAATGTCTATAATTGACATTGTTCCCTTCTATCTAGGCTTTTCTATGCAATGATTTACTCAGAACCAAATGGCATTGTTCCCCACAGAACACTCTCATATCTTTTATTTCCCTTAGGTGTTAGTGTTACATTTTCTACCATTTACATCGTGGAGGATAAGTGGAAGTGTCGGCACGGGCACCAGGAGCCAGAGGACATCTGTGAAAGTCAACCCACTCACTAGAGGTAACTAGAGCTTGATGAGGCCACTGTCCTCAAAGAGCTTCTGCAGCTTGCTCCAATAAAGAAGGTAAACCCGAAAGGCCTACACATCTTCTACTACTTGGTCCAGGTTTTTATCCTCAACCCTCCTAACCATTATATTGTTGCCTTCTGGTGAAAAAATAATATAGTTTTCTTGATTTTTGTGATGTTGGTTGTGCCCTGCATAGCATGTTAAGGTCTATTTTTCATGCCATTTATAATTTTCTATTGTTATCATTATTTATGAAATTTTTTGTTATGCTCTAGGTAATTTTCGACCACCAACACCTGCACTTCCTTCTAGGCCTACACCGTAGAAAGGAGAGAAGCATTCCTCTCCTGCCCTCACTCTGGTTGGTGATGCTCCAACTTTTACCCCTAATCCAAAAGGCGACAACTTTCAAGATCTAGAAGGTATTATCTAAATCCAAATCAGGAGCTAAAAATTTGATTTCAGTTGGTGCCATATGACATGCTTTTCAATCATCTTCAAACTTGATGCAAATGCCATATATGTGTGAAGTCTGCCATTAAATGCCATGCCACAACAATTAGAGGATGAGTTCAAGAGATTTGGTGCCATTAAACATGAATGCATCCAAGTTAGAAGTAATAAGGTACTTGCTTTTCTTCTCAATTTGTTCTCAAAAAAGTTAAGAGCCTTTAATACTAACTCTCAAATATGTATGTATTTCTGTTGAGTAAACAAAAATCCATGGGTTTTTGTTATGGATTTGTATAATTTGAGGATGCCACTGTTGTTCAAACTGCAATACATGTATTAACCTTACTTTTCTAGGTTGCTTTATGATACAATGTTTAGGTAGTTAATTTAATTTTATGCACGCCCTATTCTCATGTCAATTTCTTTTTAATGACTAATGGATCTTCTATAAGGTTTGTGTAACTCTTGAGTATTGCTTGCTGGAAGTAAGCAATTTTGTGTCACGTAATTAGCATTCCAGCAGATAATGTAGGCGGGGGCATGGCACATAGGTTTTGTGTCACTTAAGTAGCATTCTATAAGGTTTGGTATATTTTAGGGTTTAGTTTTTGTGAGTCATTTAATTGTTAACTTGATTTGTGTTATTATCTACAGTGTAACATTAATGGATTGGTGTTCATGATCTTAGTGAGGTTCAATACTGCTGCTACATAGGTTCACAACTCGACTATTACATCTACTAGGTTTAATTTCTTACTAGTTTTCTGTATCCTGACTAACTTCTGAATGAATGGTTTCAAGTGTGAGAGTGAGCAATGAGCTTGGTGCAAGACACCCAAAATATGATTATTTCTCAGTGTGGGCAGTGACTGCAATCTCTATACTAATATTTATCATTCTTGCCATTGTGATCCTCTACCTGTGCAACTACACCAGCTACATGTTGCATGTTCACATATGCACTTTTGTATTTGTTGGAGAGGAAATCTCCGGCTGGGTGGCGGAGTGCACCCGCCCTAAATCCTAAGATGAGGAGGGGCCTAAGCGTTTTGCCTGTTATGCGAGATGGATGAACGAACACAAGAACACGCGAGGGTTTAGAGTGGTTCGGGCCGCCGGAGCGTAATACCCTACTCCACTGTGTGTTGGATTGTTGTGGAAGCTTGAGAGTCTGAGTGAACTTGTGTTGTAATGTCGCATACCTCCCCTTTTATAGCTGAAGGGGGCATGCACAAAGGTACTGAGCCCCGACATGTGGGCCCAGGGACAAAATGCATATAGCACTTGGAGCTACTAATGTTCGCCGCTAGGGCAATTTTCTCATGCCCTGACACTCGAGATCTGCGTATCCTCGGCATGCCGGGGAAGCTTCTTATACAAGGGACGATATCCATAGCGCGTCACATAGCACGGGCGCACTGTTTGGTAATAGACCTGACAGGCGTGCCACCTGCAAGGTTACCCTGATGCCGTCTGCTAGCGGAGTGGACAGGACACATTAAATGCTGAGAGGGCACATCATCTGTCAACGTGGTGGCAGGCGGCGCGTCCTTTCCGTATTAAATGCAGAGACTATGCGGCTTTAGAGGCCTTACGTCAGGCTTCGCCCGTTGGCTTATGTCACGAGCCACAAACCACGCGGCAGCAGCGGGTCTCCACCTGAGCGGGGAGCGTAGGGCAAGGCCTGGACACGTGCCAACGTCGGACCCTTACTCATACTGGGGTTCCCCTCATCCCGGGTCCTTGTTGTGGTTCAGACCTTACTCGGAGGGACCTGGGGCCCAACGAAAGGACCCAGCATACCTTCCTGGGAGTCCGGACTGTTAATCAAAGGCTCGGGCTGTGCGTACAGGGGTCCGGTGGTCCTCCGTGGGGGTCCGGACCCGATTGTGCACCCTGGGGTGTATCATCTTTCCTTGCCACGTGGTACCCCTGAACCTGCCCATGCGGTGGGGTCGGGGTGCCATTCTTCGCGTGGTGTCTTTATACTGTAGTAGTGGGTACCCCTGACTCGGGGTACCGACAATGGCCCCTCGGCCCACCTCAGGGAGGATGTGAGCCTGCAGGTGGGGCCAAAGTCTGATTGGCGGTTGGCCTGCTGCTCCTGCGTGTCTGTCGATGCGATTACTGCTAGCCCGCTTATGGTCATGCTGACTACCACGCCTATTCCCATGGTTGACTGGCCCGTGACCTTCGTATTTAATGTCACTATTGGGTCATGCGCGGGGTGCCTCGAGTCATCGCAATGGTTCTGAAAACTTATCTTTTCAGTCTTCCGCGATGGCCCCAAGGAGGCATGGCATTGGCGCGAGCGGCGGTGCGATTTTTCTGCACCAGTAACCGGCGCGCCGGTTACATGACATGTGGGCCTGGGCTCCCATGTTGGACCGCCGGTTGTAGCGAAGCTGAGTGGGCGCACAACCGCGGGGCGGTTGTACACTTCCCGTGCGGCGGTTCGCCTTCTCGACCGTTGGTTTCGGCGGAGATGAAGGGGCGCATAACCGTGGGGTGGTTGCACGCTCCTTGTGCGGCGGTTCGTCTTCCTGATCGCTGGTTGCTCCGAGAATGAAGGGGCGCATAACCACGGGGCGGTTGCGCGCTCCTTGTGTGGTGGTTTGCCTTCTTCGTGCTTCGGATCAGCCTGTACGACGCGTGGGGCTTGGCCCCCGTGTCATAGGGCAGGGTCATCAGTGCACGTCGAGGGGGACTTTGCCCGTGACGCTCTGTGGCGCGAGAGGGGAAACCTGCCTTTAAAAAGGGATCAATCTCACGGGCAGTAGCCATGCCTCGCTCCTCTTGCATCCTTCGTGCCCTTCCGCCTTCCGGGCCTCTGGATGGAGCGCACCGATGTTCGCCGGAGGGATCCACGTCAGGGCCGTCCCCTCCGACGATCTTGCCGTCGGAGAGCCCGTGCGCTTCATTTTCTGCGCAGTGGGGATGCCTATCTTGTCTTCCTCTTGCTGCCGTTGGAGGAGCACGACCTCGCGGAGGTTGGCGCTCTTCAGCTATCGCTCGGCTTCAAGGATTTTCATCATGCAGCCCAGCTGCAATCCCCCGCCAGTGGTCATCCAGAAGGATGACCACCAGCCTCGTGGTGGGGAGAAGCAAGCTGGGCTGCGGCCTCCCCCCTACCCTCAGCTTCAAGGATGTTCATCATCCTTGCTGGGGGTGGAAGGAGAGCCGAGTCGGGGCCCTGCCCTCCGCATGGGCTGGTGACCCGCTTCTTCCTCCAGCATTTGGAGAAGGATGTTCACCAGCCTTGCGGAGGAGGCGAACCTCGGCTACGCGGGGCGGGTTGGTTGCAGGCCGTCAGCTGCAGCGTGTCAGGCCCTTTGGGCTGGATGGCTTTGGTGCCGCCTCCGACGCTGCCTCCCGTCGTCTGGCTGGGGCGTGGCTGTCCGTCCACCGCACGGGAGACGGTAGTGTCGTGCGCAGGTTTGCCACATCCACGGCTTCTCCTACCTGCCGGCCGCACTGGGGGGTCGTACAAGACGTCATACGCCACGGGGGTGGTGGCCACGTTCTTGGATGGTCTTATCCTCACTCCCATGGGAGGACGGGAGCGAGGACCCCTTCGTGCGTGCTGAGGCAGCCGTCGTCCACCAGTATAGAGGTGGCCGCTGTCCACCAGTGCAGAGGTGGCCACTGTCGTCGGTGCTGAGGTGGTCGCCGCCGCTGGTGAGGCTACCCATTGCAGAGGTGGTTGCCTCCGCTGGCGAGACCACCAAAGCCACCTGCCGCCGAGTCCCCGACTCTTTGGCTTTAATGGCCTCGTTGTCGCCCCCCATAGGAGGATGGGGGCGAGGATCTCCCCGCAATGGCGCACACCCTAAGGTGGTCGCCGCCGCTGGCAAGCCGCTCGGAGCGAAGGTTGATGTCGCTGCTGGTGCAGAGGCGGTCGCTGTCACCGACGAACCATCGGTGCTGAGGTGGTGGCCGCCATCGGTAAGGCTGCCCGGAGCCAGCTTCCAGCGCGACTCCTGCTGGTGCAGCGTAGTTCATTCCTGTAGAAATGGAGTTAGGGCCCCGCTTGTAAGGGAATGTAATAACATATGTTTGCTTGAAAGCAGAATGTAATAACATATGTACATAGGATTTTAGCCTGAGGAGCGAAGTTGTGTGTCCGGACCCCCTGGATGGTGGTTCTAGGTACTAGGACACCTGCCGCAGAGTGGTGGAGTGTGCAGGCTCACGGTACGGGACCAGGCTGAACGGCTACACGGCTTTGGACCACCCCAGGAGACAAGCATCTCTTCTCTAGTTCCGGACACCAGGTTGTCGGATCCACAGGACTTATAGTTCCAAATGCTAGGGTACCCGTCATGGAGTGGTGGAGTGTGCAGGATTTCGGGTACAGGACCAGGCTAACCGGCCACACAGGCTCCAGACCACCTCATGGAATAGGCTCCCGTTCTTTAGAACTGGCTCCTAGGCTTTTTCCTATTTTTGTAAGGTACTCCTGAGTATTATTTATTTAAGCAGTATTTAACACTTATCTGTGTATCGCTCGTTCCTGCTGTGTGTGATGTTACGTTGTTGACTCCCCTTGGTGCTTATCCCCTCGCCTGGGATGCAGGCTCGATGTGTCGAGGTTGGATACCAGTGTGTATGAAAGAGTTGTCAACGACTCTCGGGAGGCAGCCTTGTCGAGACCTGGATCTGTACATAGCTTTAGCCAAGGAGCGTTAGTGATACACCCACAGGACCGTCATCTGGCACTAGCCATCCTTTGATACATGCTCGGGACTTGTAGGGTTTAGTCTGGGGGAGCCAAGTTGTGCGTCCGGACCCCCTGGATGGTGGTTCTAGGTATTAGGACACCCGTCACAGAGTGGTGGAGCATGCAGGCCCACGGTACGGGACGAAGCTGAGTGGCTACATGGCTCCAGACCACCCCAGGAGACAAGTGTCTCTTCTCTAGTTCCAGACCCCAGGTTGTCGAACTCACAGGACTTATAGCTCCAAATACTAGGGTACCCATCATGGAGTGGTGGAGTGTGCAGGATTTCAGGTACGGAACGAGGCTAACCGGCCAAACAGGCTCCGGACCACCCCATGGAATGGGCTCCCATTCTTTAGAACTGGCCCCCAGGCTGCCGGGCCCTCCTGCTTTCGCATAGAGGTCCTAAACTGCAAGCCTAGCTATTCAATTCGGATGTCATCATGCCTGATAGGATGGGACCTGATCGGGTGGGTTAGGTAAAATACAATCCGGGATCTGCAAGGTAAGACCTTGGAGCAGTAGGATAGAACTATCATAGAAGCGCATCCGAGGGGGTAAATCCTCCCCGCATAACATGACATGCACGGGTGCAGGCAACAGGCCGGGTTTATGAGGGCGGACCTCACCGGGCTGGCGTACACATGTGCGTTATTTAGTTAGAAAAGGGAGAAAAGTTCGACCCCTCAGATTTGCTCCTATGGGTAAAACTTACAGAGATTCTACATGGGTTAGGAAGGGGTACTCCTTTAGTCGTAGCAGGATGGTCACCCTTGGGTCGGCATGTTTCCGTCACCTTGAAGGGTCCTTCCCAGCTGGGGGAGTGTTTGAGGAACCCTCCTTGGTTTGGTACTTGCCGTAGGACTAGGTCCCGATCCTGGGTTCCTGTCTGCGTTTGACGGAGGAGCCTTCATCCATGGCTGAGGACTGGACCCATGGGGAGTCCAGTAGGATTTCTGGGGGAAGACAGACTTCGGCCCCGTAGATCGGGGGACACGGGGTCCCTTCGGTGGTCCGTCTAGTCATCGTTATCAGAGTGGGAGTCTCTAGTGAAGACGTCCTTCAGGTCCCCTTCGGGTAACTGATACCCGAGGTCTCGCTCAGCCGCGGCCACTTCGCCGTCGTCGACCTTTTCCTTGCCAGGACGGTGACAAGGTGGGGAGTCATCCTTGGAAGACTGCTCACACCGCTCGCTGACGCTCTCGCTGATGCGTTCCACGAGATCGATGATCTCGCGACACTCCGCGGCGCTGTGGTGACCGTTGGGGTGTATAGGGCATGAGCCGCTGTTACCTCTTCGCGGCTGTGGGCGTTTGTTGCGATTGCCCCGGCTCCCGGTCGCAGCTGCGACGACCAGCGCGGTAGACTGCAGCCTCTCGTAGCCGCGGCCCTTCTTTTTCTTTTTACCGTCCCGGGGGACGGCAACTGAGCCACCTGTCTAGGTAGTCTTGGCTTGTGGGGCCTGGTGCCATGCACGGCCCTCGGTGGCTTTGGCGCACTTGTCAGCCAGAGCGAAGAGTGTGGGAACAGTCTCCACGTCATGTGTGGCCGTCTTCTCCAACATTTTCTTATCACGTACCTCCTGTCAGAAGGCCGTGATAATGGAGGCATCGGAAATGCGAGGTATAGTACCTCGTACCTTGGTGAAGCGGGAGATAAACGTCCGGAGGGTCTCTCTAGGCTCCTGCCTTACTGCATGTAGGTGGGCCTCCACGTCGTGTTGCTGGTGTAGATTGACCCTGGGGCGAGGTTCAAAAGCCAAGTCCGGGCGGGCCCAGACAAAGCGACATGAAAATAAGTTGCCATCACAATAGTGTTTCCACCTGCTGCTGTGATGGCGGTGACGTATACCTGCAGGAATTCTGACGGATTTGATGTACCGTCGTATTTTTCCGGTAGGTGCGGTCTGAACTTGGTGGCCATGATGCTGCGTGGAGATGATCCACGAGAGCGGCACATCCCATGCCGGCTAGGGGAACACTCACCTGGAACCGAGCACCCACTGGGGTTCGCGGTGTTTTCGCAGCGAAATCTTGGTCGAGGTTGCGGCCCTTGATGTTTTGTCGATGCTCACGCGCCCTTTCCAGGGAGACCCAGGCATCTTCCCTGCACGCCTGCGGTTGAGTTCTGTCCGGAGGTCGTCAGTCTGTGCACCCCTTACGGAGGGCGAGCGCACAGACGCCGTCGCCTCGCGTTGGTGCCGGGATGACCGAGGCCTGGACCTGGTCGAAGTAGAATGTGCCATGCTGAGTAGTCGGTCGACATCATCACGCCACTACTTCATGGCCCCCGGTGAGGCCGTGGAGCTAGGGGGTGGCATAGCAACTCCCTGGCCGTAGACAACACCGTAGGCGCTACCCTTGACGGAGTCCGGGATGCTTGTGCATGCGTGTGCTGCTGCACTACGTGTACAGCAATAGTCCCAGACTCAGGGCGGTCGGGTACTCGCGGCGTAGAAGATGCAACTTCTTGCTCCATCGCAAAATCCTCCGAAGTTTCGGTGCGGTGCTCGATGATTCGCACCATCATGCCGAATAAGAACACGGGCAAAAATCTAAAGCCTAGCCCCTACCTGGCATGCCAAATGTCGGAGAGGAAATCTCCGGCCGGGTGGCGGAGTGCACCCGCCCTAAATCCTAAGATGAGGAGGGGCCTAAGTGTTTTGCCTGTTATGCGAGATGGATGGACGAACACAAGAACACGCGAGGGTTTAGAGTGGTTCGGGCCGCCGGAGCGTAATACCCTACTCCACTGTGTTGGATTGCTGTGGAAGCTTGAGAGTCTGAGTGAACTTGTGTTGTAACGTCGCATACCTCCCCTTTTATAGCTGAAGGGGGGCATGCACAAAGGTACTGAGCCCCGACATGTGGGCCCAGGGACAAAATGCATATAGCACTTGGAGCTACTAATGTTCGCCGCTGATGCAATTTTCTCATGCCCTGACGCCCGAGATCTGCGTATCCTCGGCATGCCGGGGAAGCTTCTTGTACAAGGGATGATATCCATAGCGCGTTGTTGTTTGGTAACAGACCTGATAGGCGCGCCGCCTGCAAGGTTACCCTGACGCCGTCTGCCAGCGGAGTGGATAGGATGCATTAAATGCTGAGAGGGCACATCTTCTATCAGCGTGGTGGCAGGTGGCGCGTCCTCTCCGTATTAAATACAGAGACTGCGTGGCTTTAGAGGCCTTACGTCAGGCTTCGCCCGTTGGCTTATGTCACGAGCCACAAGCCACGCGGCAGCAGCGGGTCTCCGCCTGAGCGGGGAGCGTAGGGCAAGGCCTGGACACGTGCCAGCGCTGGACCCTTACTCATGCTGGGGTTCCCCTCATCCTGGGTCCTTGTTGTGGTTTGGACCTTACTTGGAGGGACCTAGGGCCCAATAAAGGGACCCATCATAACTTCTTGGGAGTCCAGACTGTTAATCAAAGGCTCGGGCTGCGCGTACAGGGGTCCGGTGGTCCTCCGTGGGGGTCCGGACCCGATGATGCACCCTGGGGTGTATCATCTTTCCTTGCCACGTGGTACCCCTAAACCTGCCCATGCGGTGGGGTCGGGGTGCCATTCTCCGTGCGGTGTCTTTATACTGTAGTAGTGGGTACCCCTGACTTGGGGTACCGACAGTATTAGTAATATATCTTGTATAGTGCTTTCCTCCTCTTTTTATCCGTGAAAGAGAACTCATTTCTCTCTCATATAGAAATGAAAAAATGATTTTGTTTCCCTTTCCAAGTGGTTCAGTTCCTAAGCAAGTGGCGTTGTTTAGTAACCGTAAGCCCACTCCAGCAACGCCGTGCATACAGGCGTGTATAACACTGTTTTGCACTGTAGATGCACTGTTTGCAGAGAGGAGTTTAAAATAGGGAGTGAGATAGGGAGTCTGTTGGAGATAGTCATCCATAACTAACCTCTACATGTGTTATGTTCATGGCCATGTGAATGGGTCTCCAACATAATACTTGTCCAATACTCAAGATCTGATGCCTTATTTTGTTAGCAGAAAGATTGATAGATTCATTTTTGTTTCTAATCCGGTCCCCTATTTTGGTATTGGGCCTCCCAAGGGAGTCATATTATAAGGAGAACATGGAACATGAAAAACTCTTCTTGCCAAGGTTAGTGTTCTGTCTTACAAGCATATAAGATGCCAATATATTGCTTAGTATTGCAGGGCAAGCTTCGATCCTCATTGATATGTGTTGTTGTCTATGTTTATCCGAATTACACATTCATTTTTCTACTTTCAGTTTTCAAATGTACTTGGGTAGTGATTAACTGAAACTGTCTGCAGACTGTGGCTAACTCAACATTGCAACTTTCTTGCATGTTGTTGGTAGTGAGCTCATTCAAAAGTACCTTGGGGTGCCGTCCTCCACCTTGGCATCATACCCACCTCCCCCGATGAAGACTCGGTACTCGACCTGGCGTGCACTCGCCATATCCCCTCCGTGCAAACAACATTTGTCTATGTTTATCCAGAGAATGATTAGTTTTAGCAAAAATGATTAGATTAGTGTACGGTTGTCGGCATGTTTGCTTGTCATTAATAATTATTTATTGACTCTTTAGAAATAATTTGTGTGATATTGATAATATTTGTTCCACATAAGTTCAATCAATTGGGGTCACCGTATTTATAATAATATTATATATTCATATATCATCAATATAATATTAGTGTTACGACGATATTTTCTTACACGGATTTTGCAAATCATAGTGATGTTTGTCGTTATGTATCTATGTTTCATACATATTTTTTACTTCCGTGGCAACGCACGGGCACGTACCTAGTATATATAAAAATGATTATAGTTCATCATGCTAGTATTTTATTGATGCACTTACTCGGTGTGTGAAACTCAACAACAAAATTTGAATTCAAGTACCAAATCTTGGAAATTGAGGAAGGAATTCAAAAATAGTATAAAAAAGAAAAAGGCTTACCAGCACCTCGGGCCGAATCCTCACTGTCGGCCTAGTTTCCACCTCAGCCCTAGTGTCCCACGCCAACTCCACCAGCCGCGTCTGCGGCTCTAGCGCGCTGACAGCTTGGGCCCATAAACAGCCACCCATCTCCAGCATAGTGGCACGAATTGGCTGGGTCCACTGGACAGTGTCACCAAGGCGTGCCTCACTTGTTCGCTCACTGCCGCCTGGGGCCCGCAGGTCAAGCTAGCCGCCCTCGGGTTGTTAAGCCGGGACCGTCTTTCTCGCCGAAGCATGCTCACCGGTCACGCGCCCATGGATCGCGACTATGGGGCCGGGTTTCCCTGCTCCCATAAGTATAAACCCAGCGGCAACCCTAGGACACCCTCCATCGAAGCCTTAGGTGGGTTGCTTGGTCACCGATTGAGATCCCCGGCACCGCGTGAGAGATAGGGTGTTGAGGGAGTCGCTGTGCTCAGAGTTCGCATTCATCACCATTTGGCGCTCGGAGCGGGATTGTGGGGGTCCGCTTGCGCCCTAGAGTCGCGTAGGAGCTTTCCCCTTCCGCGCATAAGTGATAGGGGCCAAAGAATTCCTCGTCGGTGCCGAATTGCTGCCGCAGACCTCCACCAATGGGAGCAACCGTATCTGCGCACCGGATCTCGGTGAGAACTCTTCCCCCTAGTTCGTCATCATCTCTGCTAAGTATAGTCCGCACCAGCTGAAGGTCTATGGCGGGATTGAGGTTTGGGGCATCGCCGGTGATGGCGTCCGTCGTGCGGGCAGTGGGGCCGCCATCCTCAGCGAGCGTGGGTTGGAAGGTGAGTGGGTAGCCATCGATTGGCTAACGGACGGCCTGGATTAGATCGAGGATACCCCTTCGTCTCATAAAAATATGGCCCTTGATGTGTGATCGGGTGGGCGTGGTGTGGTGTAACCATGAATAGAATCAGGACCGTTGGTTTCAGATCCAGTGAGCGGGATTGCGTACCAGTTCACTTTTAATCCTCACCATACATCGCAGATCCAACGGTCGAGGCACGTCCGTACCCCTTCGCCTCGGCATATTTACTAAAGAAACCCTAGATCAACCCGTCGTCCATGCCTATTAGAAAATAATTACAACCGAGCCCTGAAATTTGAAGTTTAACCCCTATGCTTACTGGTTATTGTGTCCGCAGTACATGGGCTATAAGGAAATAGATAATTAATATTTAAAATGATTTTTAGTATAAAAATAATTTCAGAAACTTGTTTAAATCATATTTAATTCATTTTAACTTCTTTTTGACCCATTCCAGTTGCATTAATTTTGTTTAAATATTGTATATCACCTGATAACTCTGTTTTATCATGAAATATAGATTAAAATTATCCACGTAATTTATTACATACCAAACACTTAAAACTCCGGATAATCATAACTCTTTAATTGTAGCTCCGAATTTAGTGGTTCTCGAACCCTTGGTCTCGTTACGATCCGTAGAATATTATCATGCATCATATTTCTCTGTTTGGTGTGATGTTAATTTCTCCTATATCATGTTTGTTTGTATTGTTGCGAGTAGACGAGGATGCAACCGAGGACCCCAGTACTCAGCAGGTGGAAAATACTGAGCAGGAGCTCGTTGAAGGCAAGTTGTGCCCTTGACCACTTTTATTTATCCAATAATAATCTCTTTAATCACTATGGCATGTTTAGGATTAATTTTGATGGCACCCAATAGGTCACCCTAGTCTGCTTTATCTTGTGCCTTGATCACCACTGAACTTTTGGGTAGTCCTGCTATTGCGTGGTTTTGGGTGTTGAGATAAATTTGACACATGATCATTCTTTATTATTACTGTTGATTATTTATTGTTCATGATAAGATTACTGTGTTAATTAGAAATGGAGAACCACCCGGGAAAACAGTGCTACCACAAGGGTGGAATGGGACACCCTTGGCCAAGTAATTATGAAAAGTAGGGAGAGATTACCTTACCTGAAAGGGGCAAGCGGGGAGGCGTCGCTGTAGAGTATAGGGAGGTTCTCGGGTCGGACTGCCTAGCTTTTTGGATAGGGGATTCCTATGCTTCCTTCTTCCTGAATCCGTAGCGGGTTTTCTCGAACTAGTGGAACTTTGGAAAGGCCTCGTAGTGCTACCCTGCCTCGTCTCCTCGGTAGAGATGAATGGGCCTTCTAGACCACTTGGCAAACGGGTAGCATGGCTTGTGGGTAAATATGTGCAACCTCTATAGAGTGTAAAACTGGTATATCAGTCATGCTCACGGTCATGAGCGTCTCGGACACTCACATGATTAATTTATGGAAGTAAATTTAATTTATCATTTGCATCGCATTGTGGTTTAATTTTGATCTACTATTACTTTGGGTTGGTATACACTCACATTTAGTAACAGCTAATAAAATTTGACCAACTTATTAAAAGCAATGCTCAGCTTCAACCATTATTTATTGATCAGCCTTACACTTCACATGAGCTCCCACCTTTGGTGAGTTCATGCACATTATTCCCCACAACTTGTTGAGCTATGATCTTTTGTGAGCTCACCCTTGCGATATATAACCCCCCACAGTGAAGAGCAGGTAGTCTAGGAGGAGGTCTACAACGAGGAGTACTAGCTTATCTAGGTGGCGTCTCCCAGATAGCTTGATGGCACCAAGGAATAATTATTAGTTCACTTTATTGTTATCATTTATTTTTGTAAGACACTTCCGCTATGTAATAATATTTATGACATTTATCTCTATACACTTGGTCATTATATGTGTTGTTCTTCTTTGACGCACATATGAGACACACCGGCTTTATCCCTTAAATCCGGGTGTGACAGAAGTGGTATCAAAGGAAATGTTGACGATAGGACGAAACCTAGATAGAACTGGACAAAACCCTTACCTACTTACCTTTACTCTAATCCTTTCTATACTTTTCTTGACCCTGTCTCACCTTTGGCTATTCTACTCTAACTATTCTTACCTTTTCTACTCTAAAAAGACAAGACGGATTTCACACCTTGGAATCCTACATATAAGACCATCTAAAGAGATAGGAGACCTAAGACAAAAATATATATATTTTCTCTATCTAAAGTGTTTGGATGTTTGTTCTGATGACAAATGCTTGATTTGCTTCTTTGATTGATTGAAATAGTATAGCAGGCCATTCTAGCATCTACCACCATAAGGTAATATATTAGTAATAGTATGTGACACACTAATCTACTGAGCTAATAAAACCCCCAAAAGATCATGTCTCGTAATTACTCGCCTTATCTGCAATTCTATCTTATCATGTATTTCTAACCCAGATGGTCTATATCAGGAAGGAAGGCGAAATCGATCTACCTGCCAACAACCGTCGCAGGAGGATTGTTAACCAACCTCAACCAGAGATGAGTCCTCCACCGGCTGGAGTAGATCCAGTAGCTGTGGCTCAGATGCAGCTGCTGCAACAAATGGCAAACACTATGATAGAAATGCAAGCTCAGATGTGGCAGGAACATCAGGAGATGCACCAGGAGCAGCAAGAAATGTGACAGGAGATGAGACAAGAACGACTGAAACGGCAACAACAACCACCACTACCTTCGCCACCACCACCAGCTCCACCCTGGGACAAGCACCAGGAATTCATGAGTCACAAGCCACCTACATTCTCCAGCTCTCCAGATCCTCTTCAGGCAGATGACTGGCTGAAGACAGTGGATAAAATACTCAACATTGCTCAATGTACTGATCGGGAGAAGGTGCTCTATGCGTCAGGTGGTCTCACTGGCCCCGCTGCTGATTGGTGGGACTCCTACTGTGCTGCTCATGCTGCTGCTAACACTATCACCTGGGCAGAATTCTCTACACAATTTAGGAACTATCATATTCCTGTGGGCTTGATGAAAATTAAGAAGGAATTTTTGTTACTTAAGCAAGGCAACATGACAGTTAGTGAATATTGTGATAAATTCATTCAGTTGTCAAGGTATGCTCTAGAAAAGGTTGCTAATGACGAAAGGACACAAGAGCAGTTCATGTAGGGACTCATTGGGCCACTCCAGTACCAGCTGGTATCTCACACCTTCCCATCTTTCCAGAGGCTTCTGGACAAGGCTATAGCTGTTGAACACAAACGTGTTCAGCTGGGCAAGATGAAAAGTAAGGTTGCTCCCTAGGGACAAGGGAGCAGTAGCGTCCGCCCTCGTTATGTTCCACCCCAGGGTACACCAGCTTGTCCCGAAGGTGGGCAAAAGTCTTACCAACGACCTGCTCAGCAGACACCACAGGCGACACCGCATACTCGTCAGGCTGCCCCCACTGGCACCCCGGCGAGACCTGCTGGCTAGTGCACCGCTACCGACACCACATGCTTTAAGTGTGATGAGGTTGGTCACTATGCTAATGTTTGTCTGAAGAGGAACCCCAACACATCGGCTCGTGGTAATTCTCAGGGCAAGCAGACACAGACTCTAGGCAGCAACCATGGTTATAGCATCGCCAGGGTTAATCAGATCAATGTTGAAGCTACTGAGGATGGTCCTAACATCGTCATTGGTATGTTCCTCATTAATTATGTGACAGCTACTATACTTTTTGATTCTGGAGCTTCACATTCATTCATATCTGCTTGTTATGTTCATGTAAATTGTATACCTTACCTTGCCCTACATAGACCTATGATAGTCATTACACCTAAAGGGGCTTATGAAGCAACATATATGAGTCATAGAATAGAAGTAACAATTTTGGGAAGGAAGTTTTGGGCTATGCCTATAGTGCTAGAAGAGAGTACAATAGACTTAATCCTTGGCATGAACTGGTTAAAACAGTGGAATGCAGTAATACATTGTGCTAGAGGAATAGTAGAACTTTCTAGTCCTGATGGGGATAGATTTGAAGTCACAGTTGCACCACCCACATCTAACACGCCTGCTGTATACATGACCAACGGTAAATTTGTGGGAGATCACATCAAAATTGTTAGAGAATTTCCAGACGTCTTTCCTGAGGAGTTACCCAGAATGCCACCGGATAGGGAAGTGGAATTTGTCATTGATCTCTTACCTAGAACCGCTCCTATATCTAAAAGACCATACAGGATGTTAGTGGAAGAATTAAAAGAACTTAAGAAACAACTAACTGAAGTATAGGAGGCGGGGTACATTCGTCCGAGTTCCTCACCTTGGGAGCACCAGTTCTGTTTGTACAGAAGAAGGATGGTTCACAAAAGATGTGTGTTGATTATAGATCACTTAATGATGTCACAATTAAGAATAAATATCATTTACCTCATATTGAGGATTTGTTTGATCAGATGAGAGGTGCCAGGGTATTTTCTAAAATTGATCTCAGATCGGGTTGCCATCAAATAAAGATTAGGTCATCTGATATTCCTAAGACAACTTTCTCTACCCGATATGGTCTATATGAGTTCACGGTCATGTCGTTTGGCTTAGCTAATGCATCAGCCTACTTCATGAATCTGATAAACAAGGTGTTCATGAAGTATCTGAATTGGTTCGTCATGGTATTCATCGACGATATTCTGATTTATTCCAAGAATGATAGTGATAATGAGGAACATCTGCGATTAGTACTACAGAAGCTCAGGGACAATCAACTCTATGCCAAGTTTAGCAAGTGTGAGTTCTGGCTTGATGAAGTACCATTCCTTGGGCATATCATCTTCAATGGTGGAATCTTAGTGGATCCGGTTAAAGTAAGGGAGATAGCAGGATGGAAGATACCAAGTTCAGTCATGGAAGTCGCAAGTCGCGGCATTTTTCGTATAAAATTCGCGCTACGTGGTTGTTAGGAATCGAATCGTCGACCTCACCCTCGCGCGTACCCTCCATTACCACTCCGCCTATGGCATGCTTTGTGTCTAGTTCGTAGTTTTTTGTCCACATATTACAACCATTTGAGTGTAAATTGCTTGTTTGAGATCGTAAACAAATTCAAATAAAAAAGTTGTCAACTACAAAGTTGAATAACTTTTGAAGTTCTACAACTTTCATTATCAAACTTTTTTCATTCGAGGTAGTTTGTAAAATTTGAATTTTAAATTTGACATACTTAGATTCATTTTTTTGAGAACCAAAATGAGTTCAAATAAAAAAGTTGTCAACTACAAAGTATTATAGCTTTTAGATATCTACAACTTTTATTTTGGTGGTTTTGTCTTACGAGGTCATTTGAAAAACTCAAAAATTAAGGATAAAAATGATTTCTAGTGGCGGTTCCTTAAGAAAACTGCCACTAGAAATCAATTTCTACATTCGGCTCCTTAAGAAAACCGCCACTAGAAATCATGGATTTTTATAGGTGGTTTTCTTAAGGAACCGCCACTAAAAATAGCACAGGCGGTTGATAACCGAATCCATCTGTAAAAATATATCGCCCCGCAGGTTTTGAGCCTTTTTCTACTAGTGTTAAACACCACTATACATGCCCTTAAAAGTTGTCAAATTCGCATCCCGAGCTTGATGTCAACTTCTAAAGGATAACCTGTGGAGGGAACTTTTTGCATCAGGTACCTAGCTAACTTTGTGAGAGTTCACACATAAGGCATAGGATGTGCATTTTAAGCAAGTTACATAAGAATATACAAAAGCATCAATTTGAAAAGATGTTTTCTCCATACTCACAGCTGAGTGTTCAAGCTTTCTAACTATTGGTTGTTGATATTATGAATCACTTACTCTTATGTAACTAGAGTAGGACCATATATGTATTGGCTACTGCTACCATTCATTTACTCTTATGTAGTTGGTGAGTAATGTAGTAGCTGTAGGAATGAAAAAACTAATAACAGCTAGTTTGGCAACCCCATTTTTCTAAGGGAATTTTATTTTCTTAAGAAAAAATAGTTTATTTTTTCTTGGGGAAAATGGGAAACCCTAGGGAAAATTGAGTTAAAAAACTAGCCCTAAAGAGATGTTTACTATAGAATGTCATATATGGAAATGCCAAATACACAGTTCACCACACATAAATCTATCAATTTTAACCCAAACTCAAAAATTGCTTTGATTGCAAAATCAAAAACAATCAATGACTAAATAATCCAAATATGGAAAATCTTTTGAAAACTTCAATTGTTTGAGTTTGAACTTCAAATTGCTACTTTGAACTCATATTGCTTTAAGATAGTCATATTTGATTTGCTTTAGGTGCGTTGGCATAAATCACCAAAAAGGGGAGATTATTGAAAGGGAAATGTGCTAGATAGTCATTTCTACCTGTTTTGGTGATTAAGTATGCAACACACCAACATGGACTAACTAGTTTGATATGAGTATGTGCATAGATCCTCTTGAAGGCAATTTGACGGTACTAATCCTAAAGAGCTAAATTGGAGGCTATAAAGTGCAACTTTGGGTAAAAGGGTAAAACCATGAGGTTTGAGTACTTAGATAAGTTGCATATGCCTAACACTATATGTTTAGTTTTTTTGTTTGGTCTCTAACTCAATTATGTGATAAAAGTGCTTCTAAGACTTAGTTTCAGCCAAAATGCAAATCCTGGTGAAAGACCAAGTAGAAGGTGAGCTCTCTACACTTAGTCAATTGAATTATATGCTAATTATGTTTGTCTAGCTTGTAGGGAAGCTCCCAAGAACACACAAAAAGGTTTTTAGCTCAAAAGAGCCTAACTTGAGTTGTTCTGGGTCTCACCGGACCGGGTCTACAGGGCCTAGGACTTAGGCACTAGGCGGTCTAGCACACCGTACCGGGTCCGTGTGCACCGGACCGCCAGTACGGTTGAACAGGCGACTCTCAGGAAATTAACTATAAAATTCATTGCACCATGAATAGTGATGGTCTGATGCATCAGACTTCCTTGGCTTAATAGCTAGTTAACGGCATGCCAGCTGGCCCAACGGCTAGCTGACGTGGACCTCGGTCCAATGGCCCGCCGGATTGGTCCGGTGATCGCCCGAGATGGAAGCCGCAAGTTAGATCCCAGAGACACGGGTTACCGTTGGAGGTCCGTTGCGCACCGGATCGGTCCAGTGCCCCCAGGTAGAGCAGAAATTCATCAAGTTTTCTATGGAAGGAGCAACAGCCTTGGGGTCTCCTTAGGATATAAAAGGACCCCATAAGCGCCTTCCTTCACTACACCAAGCATACCAAGAGCTTTACTTCACTCTGACACTCTACCACAACATGTTCTAGTGATTCTAGTGAGATTCGAGCGCAAGTTTGAGCTGTTCTTGTAAGTCTGGGTGTTTTGTCCTCTTGCGATCTTGTTCTAGTGTTGTGTTGCTGGTTTTGGCTCTTGTGTGTGTACTATCTCCCATCTCTTGTGTTGTGATCTAAGTTGTAACTCTGATTCTTATGTACGATTGCAAGAGACTCCAATTTGTGGAGATTAGTTGCGAGGGGAATATAAGAGATATAAGGAACACTATGGCACTCAAGTTGATCATTAGATCACTTGAGAGGGGTTGAGTGCAACCCTTATCCGTTGGGACACCACAACATGGCGTAGGTGAAAGGGAAATGTGCCCTTGGGCCATTTCTAAGTGTTTTGGTGATTTAGTGTCCAACACAAGTGCCTAAGTGTAAAGAGGTGGACAAAGTACAAATCAAGGATAAAGGTATGTTTCTCAGACTTAGTACATTGTTTTATGGACTAATGTATTGTGTCTAAGTGCTGGAAACAGGAAAAATCCAATTGGAAATGTCTTGGCTCGAGCAGCCAAGAATCTGCTGAGTCTGGGAGCACCGGACTGTCCGGTGGTGCACCGGACAGTGTTCGGTGCGCCAGGCTGGTTCGAGCGAACTGGCTGCTCTCGGGAATTCACCGGCGACGTACGGCTATAATTCACCGGACTGTCCGGTGTGCACCGGACTGTCCGGTGAGCCAACGGTCGGCCGGGCCAACGGTCGGCTGCGCGATCTGCGCGGGACACGTGGCCGAGCCAACGGCTAGAAGGGGGCACCGGACTGTCCGGTGTGCACCGGACATGTCCGGTGCGCCAATGGCTCCAGGTCTGCCAACGGTCGGCTTCGTCATTTAAGGAAAGAAATCTGGCACCGGACAGTGTCCGGTGTGCACCGGACTGTCCGGTGCGCCAGTCGGCAGAAGGCAAGATCAGCCTTCCAAGATTGCTCCAAACGGCTCCTAGCTGCCTTAGGGCTATAAAAGGGACCCCTAGGCGCATGGAGGAGAACACCAAGCATTCCTACAACATTTCTAAGCACCAAGACATAGATTTCGCGCATTCGTTTCATTGTGATAGCATATAGAGCTCTTGTGGAGTTGTGAACTCATTGAGTCGTGTTGCGAGCTCTTGTTGCGATTTGTGTGCGTGTTGACACTCTGATTCTTGTGTCTTGTGTGCGTTGCTAATCCCTCCCTTGCTCCGTGTTCTTTGTGAATTTCAAGTGTAAGGGCGAGAGGCTCCAAGTTGTGGAGATTCCTCGCAAACGGGATTGAGAAAAAGCAAACAAAACACCGTGGTATTCAAGTAGGTCTTTGGACCGCTTGAGAGGGGTTGATTGCAACCCTCGTCCGTTGGGACGCCACAACGTGGAGTAGGCAAGCGTTGGTCTTGGCCGAACCACGGGATAACCATAGTGCCATCTCTGTGATTGATCCTTGTTG
Organism: Zea luxurians; assembly: GCA_029449295.1. Taxonomy (NCBI): domain Eukaryota; kingdom Viridiplantae; phylum Streptophyta; class Magnoliopsida; order Poales; family Poaceae; genus Zea; species Zea luxurians. Next base: position 60,686,569 of record JAOPSE010000013.1, on the reverse strand, counting down.
GTTATTGTGTTTTGTTGAGGATTCCTCTTTAGCCACTTGGCAATTATTGTGCTAACAATTAACCAAGTTTTTATGGCTATAAGTTTTTGAAGTTTTACAGGATCACCTATTCACCCCCCCTCTAGGTGCTCTCAATTGGTATCAGAGTCGTTCTCTTCAAGAAAGGGACTAACCGCCCGAAGAGATGGATCCTAAGGGCAAGGGGATGGTGATCAACGACAAGGAGAAGGAGTCCTTTGTCAACGAGCCCAATGATGACAGGCCCACCGACTCAGGCTCGGGCCACAAAAGAAAAGACGGGAGGAAGAAGAAGACAAGGCGCATCAAGGAAATTGTCTACTACGACAGCGACGAATCTTCCTCCTCCCAAAAGGACAACGACGACTACGACAGACGAAAGACGGTTAACTCAAACTTTTCTTTCGATTATTCGCGCATTCCGCATAGCTCAAATGCTCAATTGCTCCCCATTCCACTTGGCAAGCCCCCTCACTTTGATGGAGAGGACTACGGATTTTGGAGCCACAAAATGCGTACTCACTTGTTTTCTCTCCATCCAAGCATTTGGGAGATTGTGGAAAGTGGAATGAAATTTGATAGCTCAGATAGCCCTGTGTTTATTAATGAACAGATTCATAAAAATGCACAAGCTACTACTGTGTTGCTAGCCTCTTTGTGCAGGGACGAGTATCACAAGGTGAGCGGCTTGGACAATGCCAAGCAGATCTGGGACACCCTCAAGATCTCTCATGAGGGGAACGACGTCACCTTGCTCACCAAAATGGAGTTGGTGGAGGGCGAGCTTGGAAGGTTCGCGATGATAAGGGGCGAGGAGCCAACTCAAACATACAACCGGCTCAAGACCCTTATCAACAAAATAAGGAGCTACGGAAGCACGCGATGGACGGACCACGACGTCGTCCGACTGATGCTAAGGTCCTTTACCGTTCTTGATCCTCATTTGGTGAATAATATTCGTGAGAATCCCAGGTACACCAAAATGTCGCCCAAAGAAGTCCTCGGAAAATTCGTTAGCGGGCGAATGATGATCAAGGAGGCGAGGTACGTGGACGACGCCTTGAATGGTCCAATCAATGAGCCGCAACCCCTTGCTCTCAAGGCAACAAGAAGCAAGGAGGCGCTACCTAGCAAGGTGGCACAGATTGAGGCGGCCAGACTTAATGATGAAGAGATGGCCCTCATCATCAAAAGATTCAAGATGGTGCTTAAGGGTCGCAAGGGACAGCCAAGCAAGACCAAAGCCAAGGGGAAGCGCTCATGCTTCAAATGCGGTAAGCTTGGTCATTTTATTGCTAACTGTCCCGACAATGATAGTGAACAGGACCAAGGGAGCAAGAGGGAGAAGAAGAAGGCATACAAGAAGGCAAAGGGCGAGGCACATCTAGGCAAGGAGTGGGATTCGGATTGCTCCTCCTCCGACTCCGACAATGAAGGACTCGCCGCCACCGCCTTCAACAAGTCATCCCTCTTCCCAAATGAGCGTCACACTTGCCTCATGGCAAGAGAGAAGAAAGTAAGCACTCATGATACTAGTACTTATGCTTCTTCAAGTGAGGATGAGTCTAGTGATGATGATGAGATAGATTACTCATGCTTATTCAAGGGATTAGATAGATCTAAAATTGATAAGATTAATGAGTTGATTGATGCTTTGAATGACAAGAATAGATTACTAGAAAAACAAGAGGATCTTTTATATGAGGAGCATGATAAATTTGTTAGTGCACAAAAATCTCTTGCTCTTGAAATTAAAAGGAATGCAATGCTCTCTAGTGAATTATCTTCTTGTCATGAAACCATTGCTACTTTAAAAAGTGTTAATGATGATTTAAATGCTAAACTAGAAGTAGCTAGCAAATCTAATTCTTGTGTAGAAATTGTTAAAACTTGTAATAGGTGTAAAGATTTCGATGTTGATGCTTGTAGTGATCATTTAGTTTCAATTTCCAAACTTAATGATGAATTGGCTAGTCTTAATGCTCAACTTAAGACTAGCAAGAGTAATTTAGATAAGCTAAAATTTGCAAGGGATGCCTACACGATAGGTAGACACCCCTCAATTAAGGATGGACTTGGCTACAAGAGGGAAGTCAAGAACTTGACAAGCCATAAGGCTCCTATCTCCGCCAAGGAGAAAGGGAAGACTCCTATGGCTGGTAGTGCTAAAAAGAACCATGCTTTTATGTACCATGATAGGAGACAAACTAGAAATGCTCATAGGAGTTATAATGCTTATGATGATTTTGATTCTCATGCCATGTTTGCTTCTAGTTCTTCCTATATGTATGGTAGAGATATGTCTAGGAGAAATGTTATTCATCATGTGCCTAGAAAGAATATTGTTCATGCTCCTAGGAAAGTAATGAATGAACATTCTACGATTTATCATGCTTTAAATGCTTCCTTTGCTATTTGTAAAAAGGATAGGAAAATAGTTGCTAGAAAGTTAGGGGCAAAATGCAAGGGAGACAAAACTTGCATTTGGGTCCCTAAGGATATTTGCACTAACCTTGTAGGACCCAACATGAGTTGGGTACCTAAGACCCAAGCCTAAATTTGCCTTGCAGGTTTATGCATCCAGGGGTTCAAGCTAGATTATCGACAGCGGATGCACAAACCATATGATGGGGGAGAAGAAGATGTTCACCTCCTACGTCAAGAATAAGGATTCCCAAGATTCAATAATATTCGGTGATGGGAATCAAGGCAAGGTAAAAGGGTTAGGTAAAATTGCCATCTCAAATGAGCACTCTATCTCTAATGTGTTTTTAGTAGAGTCTCTTGGATATAATTTGCTATCTGTTAGTCAACTATGCAATATGGGATATAATTGTTTATTTACAAATGTAGATGTGTCTGTCTTTAGAAGATGTGATGGTTCACTAGCTTTTAAGGGTGTACTAGACGACAAACTTTACTTAGTTGATTTTGCAAAAGAAGAGGCCGGTCTAGATGCATGCTTAATGGCTAAGACTTGCATGGGCTGGTTGTGGCATCGCCGCTTAGCACATGTGGGGATGAAGAACCTTCACAAGCTTCTAAAGGGAGAACACGTGATAGGTCTAACCAATGTTCATTTCGAAAAAGATAGACCTTGTGCAGCTTGTCAAGCAGGTAAACAAGTGGGAGGAGCACATCACAGCAAGAATGTGATGACCACGTCAAGACCTCTGGAGCTGCTGCATATGGACCTCTTCGGACCCGTCACCTATCTGAGCATAGGAGGAAGTAAGTATGGTTTAGTTATTGTTGATGACTTTCCCGCTTCACTTGGGTGTTCTTTTTGCAGGATAAGTCTGAAACCCAAGGGATCCTCAAGCGCTTCCTCAGGAGAGCTCAAAATGAATTTGAGCTCAAGGTGAAGAAGATAAGGAGCGACAACGAGTCCGAATTCAAGAATCTTCAAGTGGAGGAGTTCCTTGAGGAGGAGGGGATCAAGCACGAGTTCTCCGCTCCCTACACACCTCAGCAAAATTGTGTGGTAGAGAGGAAGAACAGGACGCTCATAGATATGGCGAGGACTATGCTTGGAGAGTTCAAGACCCCCGAGTGCTTTTGGTCGGAAGCCGTGAACACGGCTTGCCACGCCATCAACAGGGTCTACCTTCACCGCCTCCTCAAGAAGACTTCATATGAGCTGCTGACTGGTAACAAACCCAATGTATCGTACTTTCATGTATTTGGGAGTAAATGCTACATTCTAGTGAAGAAGGGTAGGAATTCCAAATTTGCTCCCAAAGCCGTAGAAGGGTTTTTATTAGGTTATGATTCAAATACAAAGGCGTATAGGGTCTTCAACAAATCATCAGGTTTGGTTGAAGTCTCTAGCCACGTTGTATTTGATGAGACTAATGGCTCTCCAAGAGAGCAAGTTGTTGATCTTGATGATGTAGATGAAGAAGACGTTCCAACGGCCGAAATACGCACCATGGCGATTGGAGATGTACGACCTCAGGAACATTTGGAGCAAGATCAACTGTCTTCCTCAACTATGGTGCATCCCCCAACCCAGGATGACGAACAGGTACCTCAAGTGGAGGCGCATGATCAAGGGGGAGCACATGATGTTCAAATTGAAGAGGAAGAAGCACCTCAGGCACCTCCAACCCAAGTTCGAGCGACGATCCAAAGGGATCATCCCGTCGACCAAATTTTGGGTGATATTAGCAAGGGAGTAACTACTCGTTCAAGATTAGTTAATTTTTGTGAGCATTACTCTTTTGTCTCTTCTATTGAGCCTTTCAGGGTAGAAGAGGCCTTGCTAGATCCGGACTGGGTGTTGGCCATGCAGGAGGAACTCAACAATTTCAAGCGCAATGAAGTTTGGACACTGGTGCCTCGCCCCAAGCAAAATGTTGTGGGAACCAAGTGTGTGTTCCGCAACAAACAGGACGAGCACGGGGTGGTGACAAGGAACAAGGCTCGGCTTGTGGCAAAAGGTTATGCCCAAGTCGCAGGTTTGGACTTTGAGGAGACTTTTGCTCCCGTGGCTAGGCTAGAATCAATTCGTATCTTGCTAGCATATGCCGCTCACCATTCCTTCAGGTTGTACCAAATGGATGTGAAGAGCGCTTTCCTCAACGGGCCGATCAAGGAGGAGGTGTACGTGGAGCAACCCCCTGGCTTTGAGGATGAACGGTACCCCGACCACGTGTGTAAGCTCTTTAAGGTGCTCTATGGACTTAAGCAAGCCCCAAGAGCATGGTATGAAGGCCTTAGAGACTTTTTAATTGCTAATGCTTTCAAGGTTGGGAAAGCCGATCCAACTCTTTTTACTAAGACTTGCGATGGTGATCTTTTTGTATGCCAAATTTATGTCGATGACATAATATTTGGTTCTACTAATCAAAAGTCTTGTGAAGAGTTTAGCAGGGTGATGACGCAGAAATTCGAGATGTCGATGATGGGCGAGTTGAACTACTTCCTTGGGTTCCAAGTGAAGCAACTCAAGGACGGCACTTTCATCTCCCAAACGAAGTACACGCAAGACTTGCTAAAGAGGTTTGGGATGAAGGACGCCAAGCCCGCAAAGACGCCGATGGGAACTGACGGACACACCGACCTCAACAAAGGTGGTAAGTCCGTTGATCAAAAAGCATACCGGTCCATGATAGGTTCTTTGCTTTATTTATGTGCTAGTAGACCGGATATTATGCTTAGCATATGCATGTGTGCTAGATTTCAATCCGATCCTAAGGAATGTCACTTAGTGGCTGTGAAGCGAATTCTTAGATATTTAGTCGCTACGCCTTGCTTCGGGATCTGGTATCCAAAGGGGTCTAACTTTGACTTGATTGGGTACTCAGATTCCGACTATGCTGGATGTAAGGTCGATAGGAAGAGTACATCGGGGACATGCCAATTCTTAGGAAGGTCCCTGGTGTCATGGAACTCTAAGAAACAAACCTCCGTTTCCCTATCCACCGCTGAGGCCGAGTACGTTGCCGCAGGACAGTGTTGCGCGCAACTGCTTTGGATGAGGCAAACCCTCCGGGACTTTGGCTACAATCTGAGCAAAGTCCCACTCCTATGTGACAATGAGAGTGCTATCCGAATAGCGGAAAATCCTGTTGAGCACAGCCGCACAAAGCACATTGACATCCGGCATCACTTTTTGAGAGACCACCAACAAAAGGGAGATATCGAAGTGTTTCATGTTAGCACCGAGAACTAGCTAGCCGATATCTTTACCAAGCCTCTAGATGAGAAGACCTTTTGTAGGCTGCGTAGTGAGCTCAATATCTTAGATTCGCGGAACTTGGATTGAATTGTAGCATATATGTGTTTATGCCTTTGATCATGTTCATTCTGCATTTTGTTGCTTATTGTGGTGCTTAAGTTGTACAAACACTCCCTAGACCTCACAAGTCCTTTTTGCAAGTGATGCACATATTTAGGGGGAGCTGTGCTACAACTTGACCCTTTGAGACTAACCATGTACTTGAGTTTGGTTGTTTTAGTCTCCAAGGAGAATTGAAAGGGAAAAGGTGGACTTGGACCATGCAAGACTTCCACTGCACTCCGATGAGAAAGAGTAACTTTTCCAAGTTCATCTTTATACTCCTATTGCCTTTGTGTTCTTATTTGAAAATTTTGGTGAGGCAATGGGGTTAAAGGGCCAAGATTGATCTCGTTTTGGTGCTTGATGCCAAAGGGGGAGAAAATAAAGGCCAAAGCAATAAATGGATCAGCTACCACTTGAGAAATTTTGAAAATAGTAGATTAGAGCTTTTGGTTTGTCAAAACTCTTTTATTGTCTTTTATGTCAAAAGTTGGCCTCTTGTGGGGAGAAGTGTTGATTATGGGAAAAAGGGGGAGTTTTTGAAATCCTTGATCAAATTTCTTTGGAAAACCTCTCTTTATGTCTCTACAAGTGGTTTTGACTTAGAGATAGGAATTTGAGTTTGATTTGCAAAAACAAACCAAGTGGTGGCATAGAGTGATCCATATATGTCAAAATTGAATCAAAACAATTTTGAATTCTTATTTGAATTGATTGTGTACTTGCTCTACTTGCTTTATGTTGTGTTGGCATTAATCACCAAAAAGGGGGAGATTGAAAGGGAAATGTGCCCTTGGGCCATTTCTAAGTGTTTTGGTGATTTAGTGTCCAACACAAGTGCCTAAGTGTAAAGAGGTGGACAAAGTACAAATCAAGGATAAAGGTATGTTTCTCAGACTTAGTACATTGTTTTATGGACTAATGTATTGTGTCTAAGTGCTGGAAACAGGAAAAATCCAATTGGAAATGTCTTGGCTCGAGCAGCCAAGAATCTGCTGAGTCTGGGAGCACCGGACTGTCCGGTGGTGCACCGGACAGTGTCCGGTGCGCCAGGCTGGTTCGAGCGAACTGGCCGCTCTCGGGAATTCACTGGCGACGTACGGCTATAATTCACCGGACTGTCCGGTGAGCCAACGGTCGGCCGCGCGATCTGCGCGGGACACGTGGCCGAGCCAACGGCTAGAAGGGGGCACCGGACATGTCCGGTGCGCCAACGGCTCCAGGTCTGCCAACGGTCGGCTTCGCCATTTAAGGAAAGAAATCTGGCACCGGACAGTGTCCGGTGTGCACCGGACAGTGTCCGGTGTGCACCGGACTGTCCGGTGCGCCAGTCGACAGAAGGCAAGATCAGCCTTCCAGGATTGCTCCAAACGGCTCCTAGCTGCCTTGGGGCTATAAAAGGGACCCCTAGGCGCATGGAGGAGAACACCAAGCATTCCTACAACATTTCTAAGCACCAAGACATAGATTTCGCGCATTCGTTTCATTGTGATAGCATATACAGCTCTTGTGGAGTTGTGAACTCATTGAGTCGTGTTGTGAGCTCTTGTTGCGATTTGTGTGCGTGTTGACACTCTGATTCTTGTGTCTTGTGTGCGTTGCTAATCCCTCCCTTGCTCCGTGTTCTTTGTGAATTTCAAGTGTAAGGGCGAGAGGCTCCAAGTTGTGGAGATTCCTCGCAAACGGGATTGAGAAAAAGCAAACAAAACACCATGGTATTCAAGTAGGTCTTTGGACCGCTTGAGAGGGGTTGATTGCAACCCTCGTCCGTTGGGACACCACAACATGGAGTAGGCAAGCGTTGGTCTTGGCCGAACCACGGGATAACCACCGTGCCATCTCTGTGATTGATCCTTGTTGGTTATTGTGTTTTGTTGAGGATTCCTCTTTAGCCACTTGGCAATTATTGTGCTAACAATTAACCAAGTTTTTGTGGCTATAAGTTTTTGAAGTTTTACAGGATCACCTATTCACCCCCCCCCCCTCTAGGTGCTCTCAGTAGGCAAGCATTTGAGGCTTGGCTGAACCATAGGAAAAATCACTGTGTCTTGCGTGCTTATTTCTTTGTGATTTTTCTTCCTCTTCCTAAGTTCTTCAAAGTCACTTGTAATATTGCTCTTAGCTTATTTCATATCTTGAAAGAGCAAAAGTTGGACCAAGTTTGTATTTCCTAAGTTCTTCAAAGAATACTTTCTCTCTTCTTCTCATTTCAAACTTGGTTTAGTTTTACACTAACTCCTAAGTTGGACCAAGTTTGTGTTTGAGATTATGTTTTTACAGGATCGCCTATTCACCCCCCTCTAGGTGCTCTCAAAACCATAGGCAAATGAGTTTTGAGTTGGACCTTAAACTCGATTGGGGTTCCACATGAATTGGAGACGACTATGTCATCATCGCGGAGCTTACATCAAAATGAAGGTTGTCTCCAGCAGCCTTTCCTATTCCATCTCCTATTTCAATCTCTACTCCATGAACAATGCGGTCTATAGTGTAAAATAGTGTTTTGCACGACCATATGCATAATCTATTGAGTATAGTCTAAAGAGTTTGTGTCCCATAGATGCATCAATCCAAAATTAGGCTATTTTGCTTGTAGGTTAAGTAGTTCAGCCAAATTACCCAGGAGAATGTTGGAAAAGTGTAACAGGACTATAAATAGGATAGGAGCATGCCCTAACTAGCGATATCTATCCCACCATTTTCATTTCCTATACTTCGATCTGTGCGCTTAGTAATGGAGTAGATTTAGTTTTCTAGTCTGAGAATGTTCCACAGATGAGTGACTAGATTGTTGTAGTCTTTCATCTATGAAACATAGCAAAGTGTTTGATGTCATTCAAGGTGGTAATGAATATTTTTTCTAGAATTGGTGGTCAAGTTTGTTTCTTGTTTTTCTTCTGTTGGTTTTACTTATTTTTGGCATTTCAATGCTCCTTTTATTTTGGGTGTTTTGGGTCTATTTCTTAGTCATCAGCTTATTTCCACATGCTATGAACCCTTGAGAAAACATCTGATACTTGGTTTGAGCATATCCCTCATGAGCATCAAGTTTGACGTTTTTGCATGTTGTTGAAAAACTCCAGGTCTAGAGGTCGATTTGTTAGATTTGTGTTGATTTGATAGATGGGATAGTTTGAAACTCTCAAGACATCTTTTGAACCTTCTTGTGAAGCTTTGTGCCAAGTTTTACCGCAATCAGATTTAAAATGGAGGATTTGGTGATTTTAGGAGAAACTTCAAACCGTGAAAGTCGGTGAGGGGCGTGACTCTCAACCTGATTAGGCTAAACAATACTAAGGTTACTTATACTTATAAACTTGTGATGGTTGATTAGTACATTTAATTATAAAGCTACTTGTACCAAATTTGTATTATAATAACTATCGGGTACCATAATTAGGGGTACCCCCAACGCTCCTAATCATGGCTGGTAAACACCCTCAGACCAACTGACGGGTGCGGTTCAGGTTAAGACTTCGTCTACCCGAGGGACGCGATCTCACCCGAGCCCAGCCTCGGGTTGGAACAGTAGTCCCAGACGAGTTCACGCCTCGCCCGAGGGCCTCCTCAGGCAGTGGGCGCCCCCTCGGCTCTCCCGAGGCCCGGCTCGGGAAGGCTTCGTTGTGAAGCATCCTTGGCCAGACCGCCTCACCAACCGACCGCTTCGTAGGTGCATTAAATGCAGGGGATGCCTGACGCCGTATCCTGACACACGTGCCTCAGTCGGGCAGGCCGAAGTGACCGCAGTCACTTCACCCCTCTTCTTTACTGTTTGATATGACAGGAAAACAGCGCCGCTCGCTCCGCTCCGACTGCCGTGTCAGCCACCCCGGCGACGACTGACAACAAGTCACGATCAACCACCGAGTTCAGCCTCGGGCGCAACAGGAAGCTCCGCCTCGCCCGACCTCATGCTCCAGCCTCGGGAGGAGGTTTTCGCCTCGCCCGACCTCAGGCTCCAACCTCGGGAGGAGGTCTCCGCCTCGCCCGACCCACGGACTTGGCCTCGACCCCAGTCTCGGGAGGAATCGCGTCCTCGCCCGACCCCGGCCTCGGCCTCAAGAGAAGTCTCCGCCTCGACCGACCCTGAGCTCGGACCGACCGCGCTAACAGGGGATACATCATTTCCCTATTCCTAGCCTGCTCAGGCTACAAGGAACAAGACCGGCGTCCCATCTGGCTTACCCCGGCGACGGGTAATGATGGTGCCCCGCGTGCACCATGACGCCGGTGGCTCTCAGCCCCTTACGACAGCAAGGAGACGTCAGCAGGATCCTTGTCGCGCTGCCAGCTGTGCTCCTACAGGACTCAGGCGCTCCTTCGACGACCACGCCATCACATGTACAGGGCCCAAACTCTCCCCCAACGGCCACGTTGGCATGTACACAGGGCTTAGGCACTCCACTGCCGGACACGTTAGCGCATAGCTACGTCCCCCGTTGTACGTCTGGACCCTCTCCTTGCCTCTATAAAAGGGAGGTCCAAGGCCACCCTAAGGGGCGTTTGTGCGGGGGAAGCGGCGGACGAACTCTGTGTCTCTCTCTCCCTCACGCAACGTGCTTGTAACCCCTACTACGAGCGGCACCCCTGGTGCCGGATAATACAAGGCTTGTCCCACCTCTTGTGTTCCATAACGCGCCAACCCATCTGGGCAGGGGCACGCAGCGATTTCACTGGTCGGTCCAAGGGACCCCCCCCGAGTCCGAGACGCCGACAGTTGGCGCGCCAGGTAGGGGCCTGCTGCGTGTTAACGAACACCTTCCCGTTGAGTTCCAGATGGGGAGTCTTCAGCAACCTCTTCAGCCCGGGACGGTGCTCCGCTTCGGGAGTCTCGAGTTCATGTCCCTTGACGGCAGCTACGACATGGTACTCCTCCCCCGCGGCGTGATGACAACGACGGTCTCCGACTCGCCCGGCGGCGGCGAGCTCTACGACAGCATCTCCCCGCGGCAGAAGAGGAGCACTCCGGTCGTCCCCGCCACCCTCCTCGTCGGAGGAGGCGGAGGCGAGGCAACCATGGCCACGCAGGAGGCGGCACCTTGTCGGCTGTCGCACCAGAGCGAGTCGACGACACCGGCACTCCCCCGGGGGACATGTCGGGCATTGTCCTCGCACCTGAGACGACGGCGGGTGTCACTTCCCCGCGACGTGTCAGCCCCAAGCGGACTGATGACGCCAGCACCCTCGCAAAGGACCTGCTGGGCGTTACCCTCGTACCTGAGATGACGGTGTGCTCCGCACCCGACGCGACTTCACCACCGTCCATCGACCAAGAGGTACCATCTGTTTTCCATCCCGTACCTTTTCGGTTCAGCTTCGATCCACCTAGTGACCCCGCTATGGTGAGCACCTTCGTAAAGGCGTATCCAAACCTTCTGGGGTACCACATGTGGTCAACCTGGGACCGACTGACAGCCGTCTCAACCTTCGGACCGGCGGGTTCTGAGGAAGAGGACAACCCCGACTCCGGTTGGGATTTCTCTGCCCTCAATGACCCCGGTGCCATGCGGGACTTCATGTCCGCATGTGACCACTGCCTCTACGGTTGTTCTGACGATGGCCATGACCTTGACGACGAGGGTTACGGCCCAAGTCGCGAATGTTTCCACGTCGATCTGGGAGATCACAACGAAGGCAACCACCTCGGTATGCCAGAGGTTGACGATCCCCCTGGGCCCGCATCTCGCGTTGACATCCCGCGGGAGCTAGCTGTGGTCCCAGTCCCTGCGGGGGGTTAGGACATACAGCTCGAGCAAATCCGTGAGATGCAGGCCCGGGTCGACGGGGAAGCAGGCCGGCTTGTACAGCTCCGACAGAACATCGAACAGGAGTGGGTAGGCCGAACACTCGCTGGAGAAGCCTGTCATCGGGCCCAAGACATCCGGCGCCGCATCGTCGATAATGCCAGGGCAGCGCTGCCCCCGGCCGTCAGCGGGTCCGGCCAGGACCTAGCTGCAGCGGCGATGCTGCTTCGAGCCATGCCGGAGCCATCCACCACCGAGGGACGGCGTATCCAGGGCGAACTCAAGAATCTCCTAGAAGGCGCCGCGGTCCGACGAGCCGAGAGCTCCGCCTCCTGCAGGCGAGCTGACCCCTCGGAGCATCACGCGGTGTCCTCCAAACGCATTCGGGAAGCCTCGGTCCATCCCGAGCGCACGCGGGACGAGGCGCCCGCCGCCCGGGAACGCCTCGGCAACGAGCACCACCATCTCGACCATCGAGCCCACCTCGACGAGAAGGTGCGCCGAGGCTACCATCCCAGGCGTGGGGGACGCTGCAACAGTGAGGAGGATCGCAGTCCTTCGCCCGAACCACCTGGTCCGCGAGTCTTCAGCCGGGCCATACGACGATCGCCGTTCCCTGCCCGTTTCCAAGCCCCGATTACCATCACCAAGTACTCGGGGGAGATGAGGCCAGAGCTGTGGCTCGCGGAATACTGACTGGCATGCCAGTTGGGAGGGGTGGATGATGACAACCTCATCATCCGTAATCTACCCCTTTTCCTCTCCGACGCTGCCCGAGCCTGGCTGGAGCATCTGCCTCCTGCGCAGATCTCCGACTGGGACGATCTGGTCAAAGCTTTCGCGGGAAACTTTCAAGGCACGTACGTGCGCCCTGGGAACTCATGGGACCTCCGAAGCTGCCGCCAGCAGCCAGGGGAGTCCCTCCGAGAGTACATCCGGCGGTTTTCAAAGCAGCGCACCGAGCTGCCCAACGTTACCGACTCGGATGTCATCGGGGCTTTCCTCGCCGGCACCACTTGCCGAGACCTGGTGAGCAAACTGGGGCGCAAGACTCCCACCCGTGCGAGCTAACTGATGGACGTCGCCACCAAGTTCGCCTCGGGTCAAGAGGCGGTCTAAGCCATCTTCCGAAAGGACAAGCAGCCTCAGGGAGAGCCGAAGACAGACGCCCCTGAGGCATCCGCCCAGCGAGGCATGAAGAAGAGGGCTAAAAACATGTCGCAAGCGAAGCGCGACGCCGCAGACGCGAATCTCGTTGCTGCGGCCGAGCACAGGAACCCTCGGAAACCTTCTGGAGGGGCTGGCGCGTTCGACAAGATACTCAAAGAGTCGTGCCCCTATCACCAGGGGCCCGTCAAGCACACCCTCGAAGAATGTGTCATGCTCCGGTGCTACTTCTATAAGACCGGGCCCCCGGCGGAGGATGGCAAGGGCCATGACAACGACAAGAAGGAGGGCGGCAAGGAAGAGGGATTCCCGGAAGTCCATAACTGCTTCATGATCTACGGCGGGCAGGCGGCGAACGCCTTGGCTCGACACTGCAAGTAGGAGCACCGGGAAGTCTGCTTGGTAAAGGTGGCAGCGTTAGTCTACCTAGACTGGTCCGACAAGCCTATCACCTTCGACCAAGGCGACCACCCCGACTTCGTGCCAAGCCCAGGAAGATACCCGCTCGTCGTCGATCCAATCATCGGCAACGTTAGGCTCTCCAAGGTCCTCATGGACGGAGGCAGCAGCCTTAACATCATCTATGCCAAGACCTTGGAACTCTTAGGGGTTGATCGGTCCGAAGTCCGGGCCGATGCGGCACCCTTCCACGGGATCACGCCCGGGAAGCGAATCCTACCCCTCGGATGGATCGACTTACCCGTCTGCTTCGGAACTCCCTCTAACTTTCGAAAGGAAGCTCTCACCTTTGAGGTCGTCGGGTTTCAAGGAACCTACCCTGCGGTATTGGGAAGACCATGCTACACCAGGTTCATGGCCGTCCACAACTACACCTACCTCAAGCTCAAGATGCCGGGCCCGAATGGGATCATCACCGTCGGATCCACGTACCGCCACGCGTACGAATGCAACGTGGAGTGCGTGGAGTACGCTGAGGCTCTCGCCGAGTTCGAGGCCCTCATCGCCGACCTGGAACGCCTCTCCAAGGAGGCACCCGATGCGAAGCGGCACGCCGGCAACTTCGAACCAGTTGAGGCGGTCAAGTCCGTCTCTCTCGACCCCAGCAACGACGCCCGCAAGAAAGTTTGGATCGGCTCCGAGCTCGACCCCAAATAGGAAGCAGTGCTCGTCGACTTTCTCCACGCAAACGCCGAAGTCTTTGCATGGAGTCCTTCGGACATGCCTAGCATACCGAGGGATGTCGCCGAGCACTCACTGGACATCAGAGCTGGAGCCCGACCCGTGAAGCAACCCCTACGCCGTTTTGACAAAGAAAAGCGCAGGGTCGTAGGCGAGGAGATCCACAAGCTACTCACAGCAGGGTTTATCAAAGAGGTATTCCATCCCGAATGGTTAGCTAACCCTGTTCTTGTAAGGAAGAAGGATGGGAAATGGAGGATATGTGTAGACTACACTGGTCTAAACAAAGCATGTCCGAAAGTTCCCTATCCTCTACCTCGCATCGATCAAATCGTGGACTCCACTGCTGGGTGCGAAACCCTGTCATTCCTCGATGCCTACTCATGCTATCACCAAATCAAGATGAAAGAGTCCGACCAGCTCGCGACTTCTTTCATCACACCTTTTGGCATGTACTGTTACACTACAATGCCATTTGGTTTGAGGAATGTAGGCACCACTTACCAGAGGTGCATGAACCACGTGTTCGGAGAACACATCGGCAGAACGGTCGAGGCTTACGTCGACGACATCGTTGTCAAGACGAAGAGAGCCCCCGACCTCCTCTCTGACCTTGAAATGACATTCAAGTGTCTGAGAGCGAAAGGCGTGAAACTCAATCCCGAGAAGTGTGTCTTTGGAGTCCCCCGAGGCATGCTCCTTGGATTCATCGTCTCTGAGCGGGGCATCGAGGCCAATCCAGAGAAAATCGCGGCCATCACCAACATGGGACCGATCAAAGATTTGAAAGGAGTACAGAGGGTCATGGGATGCCTTGCGGCTCTGAGCCGCTTCATCTCACGCCTTGGCAAGAAAGGCTTGCCTTTGTACCGCCTCTTAAGGAAGGCCGAGTACTTCACTTGGACCCCCGAGGCCGAGGAAGCCCTCGGAAACTTTAAGGCGCTCCTTACGAAAACACCCATCCTGGTGCCCCCCGCTGTAGAAGCCCTCTTGATCTACGTAGCCGCGACTACTCAGGTGGTCAGCGCCGCGATCATAGTCGAGAGACGAGAAGAAGGGCATGCACTGCCCGTCCAGAGGCTAGTCTACTTCATCAGCGAAGTGCTTTCCAAGACCAAAGTCCGCTACCCACAGATCCAGAAGCTGCTCTACGCAGTGATTCTGACATGGCGAAAGTTGCAACACTACTTCGAGTCTCATCTGGTGACTGTGGTTTCATCCTTCCCCCTGGGAGAGATCATCCAGTGCCGCGAGGCCTCGGGTAGGATAGCAAAGTGGGCGGTGGAACTTATGGGCGAAACGCTATCATTCGCTCCTCGGAAGGCCATAAAATCCTAGGTCTTGGCAGACTTCTGGCTGAGTGGACTGACACCTAGTTATCGACAACTCCAATCCAGCTCGAGCTCTGGACCATGTACTTCGATGGGTCACTCATGAAAATAGGAGCAGGAGCTGGCCTGCTCTTCGTTTCACCCCTCGGAAAGCATCTCCGCTATGTCATTCGCCTCCATTTTCCGGCATCAAACAATGTGGCCTAGTACGAGGCTCTGGTTAACGGGCTGCGCATCGCCATCGAGCTAGGGGTCCGGCGCCTCGACGCTCGAGGCGACTCACAGCTTGTCATCGACCAAGTCATGAAGAACTCCCACTGCCGTGACCAGAGGATGGAAGCCTACTGCGACGAAGTCCGGCGCCTGGAAAACAAGTTCTACGGGCTAGAGCTAAACCACATCGCCTGACGGTACAACGAGACTGCAGACGAGCTGGTGAAAATAGCCTCGGGGCGAACGACGGTTCCCCCGAACGTCTTCTCCAGAGACCTACATCAACCATCCATCAAGATCGACGACGCGCCTGAGCCTCAGGAAGCCTCGGCCCAGCCCGAGGTACCCTGGGCCGAACCCGAGGCACCCTTGGCCATCGAGGAAGAGGCCTTGCCCGTCGAGGAGGAACAGAATGGGGTCACACCAGATCCGAACTGGCAGACCCCATACTTGGAATATCTCCTCCGAGGAGAGCTTCCCATCGACAAGACCAAAGCTCGGTGGTTGGCTCGGCGCGCCAAGTCATTCGTCTTGCTGGGTGATGAAAAAGAGCTCTATCACTGCAGCCCCTCGGGCATCCTCCAACGATGCATATCTATCGCCCAAGGACAAGAGCTATTGCAAGAAATCCACTCGGGGGCTTGTGGCCACCATGCAGCACCTCGAGCCCTCGTGGGGAGTGCCTTCCGACAAGGTTTCTACTGGCCAACCGCGGTGGCCGACGCCACTAGGATTGTGCGCTCCTGCTGGGGGTGTCAATTCTACGCAAAGCAGACACATCTGCCCGCTCAGGCCTTGCAGACGATACCCATCACCTGGCCATTTGCTGTGTGGGGTCTAGACCTCGTCGGTCCCTTGCAGAAGGCACCTGGGGGCTTCTCGTACCTTCTGGTCGCCATCGACAAATTCTCCAAGTGGATCGAGGTCCGACCCTTGACCAGCATTAGGTCCGAGCAGGCGGTGGCGTTTTTCACCAACATCATCCATCGATTCGGGGTCCCAAACTCAATCATCACCGACAATGGCACGCAGTTCACCGGAAAAAAGTTCCTGGACTTCTGTGACGGCCACCACATCCGTGTGGACTGGGTCGTCGTAGCTCATCCCATGACGAATGGGCAGGTGGAGCGTGCCAATGGTATGATTTTGCAGGGGCTCGAACCAAGGATCTACAACGACCTCAACAAGTTCGGCAAGTGGTGGATGAAAGAGCTACCCTCGGTAGTCTGGAGTCTAAGGACGACGCTGAGCCGCGCCACGGGTTTTTTCGCCATTCTTTCTAGTCTATGGTGCCAAGGTCGTCCTCCCCATGGTCTTAGAATATGGCTCCCTGAGGACCAAGGCGTACGACGACCGAAGCAACCAGACCAGCCGAGAAGACTCACTGGACCAACTCGAGGAGCCTCGGGACGTTGCCTTACTACATTCGGCACGGTACCAACAGTCGCTGCGGCGCTACCACGCCCGAAGCGTTCGGTCCCGAGGCTTCCAAGTGGGAGACTTGGTGCTTCGCCTGTGACAGGACGCCCGAGGGCGCCACAAGCTCACTCCTCCCTGGGAAGGGCCCTTCATCATCGCCAAGATCTTGAAGCCCGGAACATACAAGTTGGCCAACGACCAAGGCGAGGTCTACAGCAACGCTTGGAACATCCAACAGCTACGTCGCTTCTACCCTTAAGATATTTTAAGTCATTCATGTACCTCGTTTACATACACAAAGTCTAACCATCAAGGAAGGGTCGGCCTTGCCTTAGCAAAGCACGACCCTCCCTCGGGGGCTAGAAGGGGGGAACCCCCTCTGCGTCAAAATTTTCCTCGAAAAAATTTTCTACCAAAACAACCTTTGTGCTTTTGACTTCCATATCGATAGCAGGATCCTGAGAACGACGAGAGTACACGTAAGCGGCAAGGTCGACCGAGCCGAGGAACTCCTACGCCTCCGGGATACGGATACCTCACTCATCACCTTCCGCGAGAAGTAACTCACGCTCGGATAAGCGATCCTGCTACCGAACAAGTCCTAACACTCGGGTAGAAAACGACTTTCGCGCCTTCTCGACTGTACCAATAATGGAATCCTTCGACCAAATGAGAGTGCACGTAAGCGGCAAGGCCGACCGAGCCAAGGGACTCCTACGCCTCTGGGATACGGATACCTCACTCATCACCTTCCGTGAAAAGTAACTCTCGCTCGGATAAACGATTCTGTTATTGATAGATAAGTCGTGATGCTCAAAACAAGAGGAGAGAAGACGCAGCTTTTTAAACATGACGATAAAGTGTTTAGGCCTCGGCGGCCGCGAAAAAGCATGCGCATGCTACAGACAAACTGTTCCTGCGGGTTCGGGCATCGGTAGGGGGAGCAGCAGCACCCTCGTCGTTGTTTCCACCCTCGGCGGAACTTGGCCCGGCCTCGGACGGCGACCCGAGCAAAAGGACCTCCACCTAAGGGAGGATGCCAGCACCGCGCCAGCAGATGTCTTGGCCAAGCTCCAGCGGCTGCTACCATATCTTCCTCGGCCTAGGAAGCCGCCATCTCCTGGGCCGACGAAGTCTCTTTTCGAGCCGACTCCGCGTCTGTCCGCGCTAACACCGCTGCCACCAGCTCTGGCTCATCGCAGAGCAGCCGAGGGTTCCAAAAACTGAGCAAGAGAAGCCTAGAGCAGCAAGGCCGATAGAGCCGAGGGACTCCTACGCCTCCGGGATACGGACACCTCACTCGTCACCTTCCGCGAAAGGCAACCGACGCTCGGTTAAGCGGTTCGGCTAGCCAACAGGCAAGTCTCAGCGCTCGGAATGAGGAAGACACACAGCTTCATTCTCGAATACCCAAATGTTCAGGCCTCGACAGCCACAAAGAACAAACACATATACTTGGGGGTAACTATGCTACACAGACTTAGATGTCGGCAGAACCCGGTGGTTCTCCCGACCTTCGACAAGTGTCTAAGTACTTGAAGCGGTTACATTTTGCTCCGGCAAAAAACCGGTATATCTCCTTACAAACGGGACTCTGGTTTTGTTCCCGCGGGTACGAACGACCTCACACCAGAGGGCCTGCGGGATAACAAACTCCGAGTGGCTCGCCGGTGGCCACTACGCCAACAGCGACAACGACCCCTGCTCTGGGCGGCTAAACAGCAGCAGCGATGACCTTAGGGCCGACGCTGCTGTGACAAGGCCCTCACCCACGTCTCCGCTCGAGGGGCGAGGACAAGCCATCAAAGCCAAAGAGCCGGGGGTCTAGCCTCAGCTGGCGCCGATGGTCTCGTCGACGGAGAAACCTTCTCCGGCTGCCACCACCTCAGCACCGACGACAGTGGACACCTGCGCGCCAGTGCCACGCCAACGAATGGCGGACGCCCCAGCCTGCGCCGGTAGATCCCCACTCAGGTCCTCGCGGACGGGCAGGCCCCGACCTCCATGCGGAGGCGTCGTGCCGAAGTGAGGACAAGACAATCCAAGAACACGAACACCGCCCATGCGACGTACGGCGTCTTGGACGGTCCGCTGGTGCGCGCAGCGCAACAGACGCCCGCGCCCGGATCAAGCGGCAGGAGGCAGCGTCGAAGGCCGCGACAGAGCCAGCTGAGCCAGCGAGCCAGGCACGTTGGAGCGGACGACGCTTGCGGCCGACCGGTCCCGCGTTGCCGAAGTTCACCCCTCCGCAAGGTCAGTAAGCGCCTTCTCCCCTGAATGCTGAAGGAGGAGACGACCTGCCGGCCCATGCGGGAGGTAGAACCCCGGCTCAGCTCTCCCTCCGCCTCAGCAAGGATGACGAAGATCCTTGAAGCTGAGGGCGGGGCAGAGGCCACAACTTGGCTTGCTTCTCCCCACCAAACTGCCCATTGGTGAGGGAATGCAGCCGGGCTGCACGATGAAAATCCTTGAAGCCGAGCGATGGCTGAAAGGTGCCGATCTCCACGAGGTCGCGCTCCTCCAACGACAGCAAGAGCAAGGCGACGCTGGTGCACCACATCCGGGGGCTCAAAAGGTGGAAGGGCGCAATGCATGAGGGGAGAACGAAG
This sequence comes from Zea luxurians, assembly GCA_029449295.1. NCBI lineage: Eukaryota > Viridiplantae > Streptophyta > Magnoliopsida > Poales > Poaceae > Zea > Zea luxurians. Next base: position 60,667,143 of record JAOPSE010000013.1, on the reverse strand, counting down.
GCATGGCCACTGCCTAGGGGATCGATCCCCCTTTTATAGGAAGACCTCCTCACTTGCATCGCTTAGCGTCACGTGCGAAATCTCCAATGACATCCTCCAGGGTTCTCCCCCTACGACACGGGGGTTGGGGCCCACATGTCATACGAGCTGATTCGAAGCACGAAGAAGGCGAACCACCGCATGCGAGGCATGTAACCGTCCCACGGTTACAAGCGCTCTCCCATCTTCGCAGAAACCGGTGGTCGAAAGGGTGGACTGCCACGCGACAGGCATCCCACTGCACCGCAACTGTGCGCCCCTTCGGCTTCAACCACATCCGGAGGACCAGCGCAAAGGAAGCGGGCCCGCATGTCATGTAACCGGCGCGCCGGTTACGACGTGCGAGAAGTTACACCGCCACTCGCGCCAATGCTGCACCTCCTCGACTGCAGAAGCAGTACCGCAACTCGAGGTAGCCTTGCGCATGACGAACAGTGTTGGTTAAAGGTGACGGCCACGGGTCAGTCAGCCGTGGGGTAGGCACGACGGTTGGCATGGCCAAAAGCGGGCCGGCAGTAACTGCAGCGACAGACGAGCGGAGGCAGCGGTCAAGTCGCCTGCAGGCTCGCGTCCCCTCCTGAAGCGATGGGAGAGCCCTCTCCCACGGCGTGAAGACGATGCGCCCGTGCCCCGTTCCTCGAACGGCTCGCGCGGGCAACGGGCGCCACGCGAATCGCCCGTCCCGTCGCATTAACTCCCGGACGGAGCAGGCGACACCTCTGGCAGGCGAGGCGGGTGTCGCTTCGCCTTCGCCATAATGACCGCGTCAAAAAAGGTGTGCCACCTTATTTAAATTCATATCCTTCCCCTCCTCTCTCTCTCTCTCTCTTGCTACAGGGACCGGGAAAGGGGGATGTTGTGGAAAGGATCCTTCTCGGCGAAGGAAGCGGGCCCCGAGCCCTCCTACTAATCAGGGGTTCAAAGGCTGGCCCATTGGAAGGGTTTTGACAGCCGCCCTAGAGCACTCGGACTTCAAGCCCATTACTGATCAGGGGTTCGAAGGCTGGCCCCTCGGAAGGGTTCGACAGCCGCCCCAGAGCGCTCGGGCTCCGCGCCCACTACTGATCAGGGGTTCGTAGGCTGGCCCCTCGGAAGGGTTCGACAGTCGCCCCAGAGCACGCAGAGTGAGGGATGACTCTGGGTACGTCCGATACATGGCCAAGGCTCGGGCTACGCTCCCAAGGTACCCTAGGACATTTCTGAGACCGGCGGGAACGATTTGTAACGGAATCCCACCGGAGGGAGGCATCGAGCCCTCGGACCCTGTCGAAGGGGTCTGGGTCCAGCGAATCACCCGCAGGTACTTTTGGAGCGCGCCTCTGGGCCACCAGCCGACCCCTAACGAACGGGGCACGGGTGTCCACTCGGATCACCCATTAGCAGCTCACTGGAAACACCATGTTCAGCGCCCTCTGAGGGCAACATGGCGCTTTCCCCCCTCCTCCTTGCAGAAAGGCGATGCAGGGGCGTATAATAAAAGTCGGGAAAGTCCTTGATCGTCCTCTCGCTCCGTGCAGAGGCTCGGGGGCTGCTCTCGCACCCGGCTACGGCCAAAACTGTTGACAGCATCAACAAACCAGCTCGATAACTTGGAACCCGACCACGCACCCGGGCTACTGTCGAGCCGCATGAGGGAACGATCAGACCGGCCGAAGCACCACGAAAAGCATTCAGACCTCAGAGGAGTCAAACCACTCCTCCGAGGCCTCGGGGGCTACACCCGGCGGGTGCGCTCGCGCGCACCCACCAGAACAAGGCAAAAACCGAGAAAGGCCGGTCCCCTCACCGAAAATGCGGCAAAAGCCTCCAAGCGAGTACCAACACTCCCTTTGAGGCTCGGGGGCTACTGTCGGGTACCATAATTAGGGGTACCCCCAACGCTCCTAATCATGGCTGGTAAACACCCTCAGACCAACTGACGGGTGCGGTTCAGGTCAAGACTTCGTCTACCCGAGGGACGCGATCTCACCCGAGCCCAGCCTCGGGTTGGAACAGTAGTCCCAGACGAGTTCACTCCTCGCCCGAGGGCCTCCTCAGGCAGCGGGCGCCCCCTCGGCACTCCTGAGGCCCGACTCGGGCAGGCTTTGTTATGAAGCAACCTTGGCCAGACCGCCTCACCAACCGACCGCTTCGTAGGCGCATTAAATGCAGGGGATGCCTGACGTCGTATCCTGACACACGCGTCTCAGTCGGGCACGCCGAAGTGACCGCATTCACTTCGCCCCTCTTCTTTACTGTTTGATATGACAGGAAAACAGCGCCGCTCGCTCCGCTCCGACTGCCGTGTTAGCCACCCCGACGACGACTGACAACAAGTCACGATCAACCACCAAGTTCAGCCTCGGGCGCAACAGGAAGCTCCGCCTCGCCCGACCTCATGCTCCGGCCTCGAGAGGAGGTTTCCGCCTCGCTCGACCTCAGGCTCCGGCCTCGGGAGGAGGTCTCCGCCTCGCCCGACCCCCGGTCTCGGGAGGAATCGCGTCCTCGCCCGACCCCAGCCTCGGCCTCAAGAGAAGTCTCCGCCTCGACCGACCCTGAGCTTGGACCGACCGCGCTAACAGGGGATACATCATTTCCCTATTCCTAGCCTGCTCAGGCTACAAGGAACAAGACCAGCGTCCCATCTGGCTTACCCCGGCGACGGGTAATGATGGTGCCCCGCGTGCACCATGACGTCGGTGGCTCTCAGCCCCTTACGATAGCAAGGAGACGTCAGCAGGATCCTTGTCGCGCTGCCAGCTGTGCTCCTACAGGACTCAGGCGCTCCTCCGATGGCCACGCCATCACATGTACAGGGCCCAAGCTCTCCCCCAACGGCCACGTTGGCATGTACACAGGGCTTAGGCACTCCACTGCCGGACACGTTAGCACATAGCTACGCCCCCCGTTGTATGTCTGGACCCTCTCCTTGCCTCTATAAAAGGGAGGTCCAGGGCCACCCTAAGGGGGGTTCGCGCGGGGGAAGCGGCGGACGAACTCTGTGTCTCTCTCTCCCTCACGCGACGCGTTTGTAACCCCTACTACGAGCGGCACCCCTAGTGCCGGATAATACAAGGCTTGTCCCACCTCTTGTGTTCCATCCCGCGTCAACCCATCTGGGCAGGGGCACGCAGCGATTTCACTGGTCGGTCCAAGGGACCCTCGGGTCCGAGACGCCGACAATAACTAAAAATGGTTAGCCCAATTATTTTCAAGTTAGAATATGTCCTTGCAACTTATAATAGAAAACGGAGGGAGAATTAACTTGTTCCTAACGGAACCTAGCTAACAACTTATATATGTTGATCAGTTTGGCACATGTATACATAGTCTGTTTGGATCACTAAAACGTAGTCTAAAATAAATAGAGCTGGCTAGCTAGTTAGCTAACAATTAATTAGATAAAGACTTAGCTAAAAATAACCCTTCTAAAATAACTCCAAATTGAGTCATTCCAGTTACATTAAATTCATAATAATGTGGTTTATCATCTATAAACCTTACTTTGTCATGAAACTTAGATTAAAATTATGCACTTAGTTCTTTTAATCCAACACTTAAAACTTTGGAAATCTATAACTTCTTCGTTTTAATTCCGATTTGATTCGTTCCAGTTGCGTTAGCTTCGTAATAGAATTATTTACACTTTGGTAACCTTATCTTATCATGAAACATGTTTGTAAATCATTAATTTGTTTACTCTATGTTCAGTAAGATTGACTTCTTTAATTTAAAATTAAAGTAATATTTTCACTTCCTAGTTGTAAATTGACTAAAATATGATTTCTAATAAAGTTTATAATCTAGATTAAAGGTGAATTAATTATTTAGAGTATATTTTCTCATATAATGTGTATTAACCAATTTATGATATAGTTTAATATTTAATCACATAGATCTTTCAACCCTAACTCCGATTTTAGCGATTCTCGAGCCCACAATCTCGTAGCATCGTGTAGATTATTATTATGTAGTTTATTCTTATGTTTGGTGTGATGTTAATTTTACCTATACATGTTTGTCTGTATTGCTATGACTACCAGTGAGGTCACGAGAACCTAAAGAGCAAGTTGATACCTGGAATCTCAAGTCCCAGGCAAGTTGTGCCCTTGATCACTTCTTTTTACCCAATCATGTTCTTATTAATCATAATGATCTGCATAGGTTAATTTTGATAGAACCCAATAGGTTACCCTAGTTTGACTATCTTTATACCTTGTTTACCACTGAATTTTTGGGTAGTACCTACTATTGCTTTATATGGTTTTGGGTATGGAGATATACATTATTCATGATTACACTTTTATTATCAGTTTATTATTTACTGTTCATGATAAGATCATTATATTAATTGAAACATGAAGAACCATCCGGGAAAACAGTGCTACCACAAGGGTGGAATGGGACGTCCTTGGCTGACTAATTAGGAAAGTTAGTGGAGGACTATCTTACCCGAAAGGGGCAAGGGCAGTAGGGGAGTGGTCAGTGCAGGGAGGCCCTTGGGTTGATTTTGCTGTGATGACGGTCAGGCGAGGGGTCCCTGCATTGGAGCATCCTAGAAACTGTAGCGTGTTTTCTGAAGCTAGTGAAACTTTGTAAAGGCCTCGTAGTGTTACCCTGCCTCGCCTCCTCGGTAGAGGTGTATGGGAAGTCGCGATCCCTTGGCAGATGGATAACATGACTTGTAGGTAAAGATGCGCAACCTCTGCAGAGTGTAAAACTGATATACTAGCTGTGCTCACGGTCATGAGCAGCTCGGACACTCACATGATTAACTTATGGAACTAAATTCAATTTGTTATATGCATTGCATCGTAGGTGTTGTATTATTTTGTTCTACTACTTAATTGGGTTGGTATTTACTTATACTTAGTAACTGCTAATAAAATTTTGACCAACATTAAAATCAATGCTCAGCTCTAACCATCCTCTTTGGTAAGCCTTACACTTCACATGAGCTCCGACCTTTAGCGAGTTCATGCACATTATTCTCCACAACTTGTTGAGCGATGAACGTATGTGAGCTCACTCTTGCTGTCTCACACCCCCTCCACAGGTTAAGAACAGGTACCACAGGATGAGGCGCATGAAGGATGCTGTGACGAGTTCGTGAGAGGTCTAGGCCGTCATCTCCCAGTCAACTTTGGGTTGCTGGATCGTTGTCTCCTTATGATGTAATTATTTATTTATTTTGTACAGAACTCTTATTATATAGTAAAAATGTGACATTCGTTTTTGTACCACTATTCATCATATGTGTGAGCAGGGGCGGACCCAGGCCCATGGCCGCCTGGGCCACGGCCCGGGGCGCAGGCCCAATTAATTTTTTAGAAGATATTCATACCTGCTGGGCCAGATCGCGAGCGGAACACCGACTCGCCAGACGCCGAGCGCCGCGGTCACGTGTCCCGTACTGGCGTACTCCCACGCCGTGCCGCAGACCGCAGTCCGCCGCCGCCGCGCGCCCAGACGGCCAGATCCCAGACCCCAGCCCGCCGCCGCGCCACCCAGACGCCAGTCCGGTCCAGGCGTCCAGCCCCCAGCCCGTCCGCCGCGCCAGCGCCCCAGCCCCCAGCCTAGACCGCCGAGCCGGCGGCCGGCGCCGCCCAGTCCGCCGCGGCCGCGCCCAGCCGAGTCTCCGTCGCGCCGGCGCGCCACCCTGGCGCCTCTCCGCTGCGCCCAGCCCAGTCCGGCAAGCGGCAGTCCCTGCAGCCTGCTCGCTCGGCTTCGCTAGTTCGCTTTCTCAGCTTCAGAGTTCAGACCCTGCAGAAGTGCAGAGTGCAGCAGACTACTGTAGGTATGTAGCTCCTCGCCGTCGCTGCTCGTGCCATGTGCTTGTGCAGTTGTGCTAACCGTGCTTCCCACTGTTTGTGTGCAAGGAACAGCCCTCAGAGTGTAAGGCAGTAACAATCAAAATGAAGAAAAGACATAGAACATTGCAATCATTTTTTTCTCCAGCTCTCACACCCGTCGTGCCTAATGTGCAGCCAAGATCAAACATCAATTCTCAACCAACGGTGGAAACCGGAACTAGTAACAATCAAGCCCAAGAAATTGCAACCGAGGAGGCTATTGTTGAGGCAGTAGTAAATCCAACCTCACATGAACAAGAGCAAGAAATTCCACCTTCTGAGCATGTATTCGATATAGTTGCTGATCCTGGGCTTAGAAAACCAATTGATGAATACGATGTTAACATTAGAGATGCTGTTAGAAGAGAGTATTTGTTACAGGGTCCATGTCAACCAATTGGCCATATATATCCTAAAAAAAAGATGGGAGATCGACAAAGAAGTTTCCATGGTTCATGGTTCAAGAACCATAATTGGTTAGAGTATAGTGTTACCAAAGATGCCGCCTTTTGTTTTTACTGTTATCTATTCAAACAACAAAGACATGAAAATTTTGGTATTGATGCATTTACAAGCAAGGGTTTTTGTAATTGGAAGAATGCAACAAAATCTTTTGTTGAGCATGTTGGGAAGGTGGATAGCTTGCATAATAAAGCTAGGAAACATTGTGAGGATTTTAGAAATCAAAGGCAAAGTGTTGGACACGCAATGGCAAGTGGTTCTAAGAAGCATGAAGAAGAATATTTGAATCGAATCACTATAATGTTGAGTATCGTGAGATTTCTTTTGTTGCAAGCTCTTGCCTTTCGTGGTCATGATGAGTCTTCTACCTCTTGCAATAAGGGAAACTTTCTTGAATTTGTTGATTGGTTTAGAAAGAGGAGTAAAGCTGTTCAAAACCTTCTTGGTGATTCTCCTGCTAACCATTTATTGACTTCACCAAAAATACAAAAGCAATTGTGTGAGGCTTGTGCAAAAGAGACCTCTAAAGCTATCTTATATGATATTGGGAATAAAAATTTCTCCATTCTTATTGATGAGTCTCGGGATGCCTCTATAAAAGAGCAAATGGCTATTATTGTGAGGTTAGTATTTTTATGTTAAGCAACAATTATACATGTTTTGTGATTTAAATGTCTTCTATTTGTTGTGATATAGGTATGTAAACAACAAAGGCTATGTCATCGAAAGATTTTTGGGAATTCAGCATGTTCTAGACACTTCTTCAATAGCTCTAAAGGAAGCTTTGGACTCTATGCTTCTCAGTCATGGTTTATCCATACACAAAATACGAGGGCAAGGCTATGATGGGGCATCAAACATGAGAGGTGAATTCCATGGGCTACAACGACGGGTATTGGATGAAAATCCCTATGCATTTTATATACATTGTTTTGCCCATCAATTGCAATTAGTGGTTGTGGCTGTTGCCAAATGTTGCCCTTCTATCACGGATTTCTTTACTTACACCACATCAATTGTTAACACTGTCAATGCATCTTGTAAGAGACATGATCAGTTGGCCCAAGAACATCATGACAACCTTGTGCATAGTTTGGAAATGGGTGAAATTTTTTCTGGAAGAGGGAAAAACCAAGCAACTAATCTTGCAAGGCCCGGGGACACTCGGTGGGGATCACACCACAAAACATTGTGTCGTCTTCATTATATGTGGAAAGCAGTCTTAGAGGTATTAGAGAATATATGTCAAGATGGTTCTAGTTCTCAAAGAACTACTGCATCTGGTTTGAGCTTGCTAAATTGTATGATGCAGACTTCTCTACATATGATTGCATAGTTTTGAAAGACCAACTTGAGATTTTCATTATTGATATGAGAGCTGATCCAGATATTCTAAGTTGTAATGACCTAGGCGATCTTGCTGTGAGAATGGTTCAGAGTGACAGGCATGTTGTCTTTCCATTTGTATATCGGCTCATTGAGTTAGCTTTGATTTTACCAGTGGCAACAGCATCTGTGGAGAGAGCTTTCTCATCTATGAATATCATTAAAACTGAGTTGCGGAATAAGACAGGAGACGAATGGCTTAACCATCGTATGGTGTGTTATATTGAGAGAGATATATTTACAAGCATTGATGATGCAAAGATATTGGATTATTTTCAAGGCATGAGAACCCGCAGGGTGAATCTACCTCGTACTAGTGGTATGTATCAATTACTAATATTATTAAATTTATTTAACATTACCTTTCAAGTCACATTTTTAATACGATTTCCTTCAAGGTTCTGGAGCAAGAAGCACTGATGTTGATGTTGACATGATACATTTGGAAGGAGCTACATCATAACTTGTATGTCATCTTTAACATATATGACAACGTTGTTTCGCCGTATAATTTTTTATATGCTACTATTAAAGTTTATGGTCGCTTCGGCCCGGGTCTTGGCTAATTTCTGGGTCCGCCACTGTGTGTGAGACTTGGTTCCAGCACACCTGATGATTATTTCGCGTCCGGGTTTAGGACCCTGAAACCCGGGTGTGACATTAGATAACTAGCAATTAGCCCTTTATATATATCTGAATATGCTCTAAATACGTGTGTTATTGGTAGTATCCATATAAGCTCAAGTACGGCCAGAATATGATCAGAACATGCAAAGCACTGAAATATAAAGCGCAAGACAAACTTGATTGGAACTTAACTTATCACCGGCATTATACAAGTGACAGCCGGCTAACTCTTTACAACATGGGAAATGCGCATACGGGGAGGAAGTAAAGAGGCAGCAGCCAGGCGGGGCGGGGAGAATACAAATCAGATCCAAACGAGACCGCACAGCCATGCGTACATGCATGATGCGGACTAGTCATCGTACGTGGAAATGCAACCAAACCATATGCATCACTCATCGTGTGTGTGTGTGCACATGCATGCAAGGGAGGCGAACGCGCACAGCACGTCGAGCACGCAAGGCGCGCTCAGCTCAGCACTTGAAGCCGGTGGGCACGGTCCTGCCGCAGTAGTTGAGGATGAGGCTGAGATCGATAGGCAGGTTGAGGTTGATGCCGAGGATTTGGCCCTTGATGGCGGTGCAGAGGCAGACGGCGGCCTCCAGGTCGACGAGCCCATCCAGCAGCGGGCAGCACGGCTCTGCGGGCGGCACGCCCACCTTCGCCTTGATGAGGCCCAGCACGTTGGCGCACACGCCAAGCTTGAGCGCGTCGCGGGGGCACCTGCCGAACGACGACGGCGTGGGCGTCGGCGTCGGCGGCGTCGGCGTCGAGGGGGTCGGGGTCGGGGTCGGGCAGTAGGGCGAGCAGGCGCTGGCTACGCCCAGCACCACCAGGTTCACGGCCAGGAACAGCGCAAACGCCCTGGACGCCATTGCTCGTCTCGATCACAAGCCAACAGCTACAACGATCGCGATCACTCTCTATAGCCAATAATGCAGTGGTTAGAGATCTTGTTTGCGATGCTTTGATCACAGCATTACCGATGTACTTATAGTACAACCTCGGGTGATTAATAAATCGGTGCACTAGGCACAATAGCGTTCATGTGAACCCCGCGGCCATCGTATATGCATGTGAACCCGGCTGCCGGTTAGGAAGAGGATTATTTGCCTACCTCCTATAACGACTATAGTGTTTTCCCCTTATATACGGTATCGAATATTTTGTGTGCGGCTTCGGGTGGCTCCGATCCGCAAATGGCCAAGATCGCTAGCTGCATGGGCTGGCTCGCACTGTCACTTGTTTTGATATGATCATTGGGTGTTATTTTAGCTTGGCATCTTGGCGTATCAGACGGTGTGTAGCGTGCGCAAGTGGTGCAGAGAGACATTAGATGTCAAGCAAATGGTGATTGAGAATGGATGCGTGGCTGCGATCATATCCATACAAATGCATGCACGCGCAAGATAATCAAGGCCAGAGGATTAGGCCCCCGTTTGGTTTAGCTTCTGCTCGGCTTCTGGCCGCCAGAAGCAGAAGCTGGAACCAAACGCTCAGCTTTTGGCGCGGATTCTGGCCGAAGCGCTTCCGTAAGAAGCCCCCCGCGCACGCTCGCGTGGAAGCGGCCTTCACTTGGCTTCGGATAGAAGTTTCGCGTTGGGTTAGGGTACTCGCCGAGCACGCGCCGCCGCAGCGCACCCAACGCGCCGCCGCCGCGCACCCAACGCGCCACCGCCGTTGTCTTCGCAGGTACGGCCGACCTCCATCCGCGAAGTCCTCCATCCCAACCGTCTGTTTCCCTCAGCGGCGTCTCATTCCCGTCATTTCTAGGGTTTCGCGCAACCTCTTCGCCGCAGCCCCACCGCGAAGGAACCTCTCCCCCTGTCTTCTTCGTCATCGAAGGTACGGGCTCTCTCCTCCATCCGGACCCTCTCATTCACCGCCGCAGCCACGGACTTTGGTTGACCCATTTACTATCGCTAGGGTTACCGCACCCACACCGGCGCCGCTGCTTGTCGTCGTGAAGGTTCCTCTGCTCCCCCACGTCGCGTCGTCATCTTCCCAGGTACAGTGTACCTCGCCTCGATCCCGACCGTCATCTCGTGTTGCTAGGGTTCGTCCTGCCCCGTTTGGTATTTGTTTAGCCTTGAACCACTGCCGACTGATCTCCTGTTTATTCAGTTAATCATTACTGTTATGGATCCACGTACTAATCTAATTTTTTGTGCATTGTTGCCTTCAGATACCCGTATCACGTCGGAGGTCTGTCTTCGGTTCCAAGATCCAGTGCAACCAAGGTAATGTGATACTCAATTTGTTGCGCAATATACTAGTTGTCAACAGGTGCTGCCCCAATTTTTGATTATGGTTTTGTTGGGATACCATTCATCTGTTGTGTCACTATTATTTGTTGACGGATTAGTTAATACTTTGGTAGTTAGTACCTGTTGTTTGTATGGTGTACTCGGGGTCTTTATTACTTTGTTTCTCACAACCTTTTCTATGTTCAGGGTTGAGTTCATAATTTGTTAGTTACTACGTGTGTATGTATTAGAAGATCGAGTTCCAAATATGTTCACGTTTTTGGGTAATCCATTGACAGTCTGTTAGTACTATCATTACTACACACGTGCCTAGTAAATTGTGGTAACTGTCCCCTACTGTTAGCATCCTAGGCACAGGACATGTGACTACGCCAAATTTTTGTAGATAGTCCCCATGTCTGCTATACTAACGACCTAATAAATCCACATCAGATGGATTCAGCAGACTCCATAGCTGACAAGGCAATTGGAAGGATGCAAGAGATTGCAGACAAGATTTTTTCGGTAGCGAGGGAAACAATCCGTCCTGGTCGCGGGTTGACCTCATTTGACGCTACAAAACTTCGTGTAGCATTGGAGGACATAGCTTGCATGCTAGAGCAAGACTCTCTGGTGTTGCAAGAGAATTTGGACATCGTGAACAACGTAAACAACCCGGGTGACAGCAGCTACGAACCTTCTACCTTGTCCTCACCACCCCCGGCTGACGACGACCTTACTCCAGACTGGGACTTTGCGGAGCACTTCGAAAACTTCTGGGGTGTTGAATATGACTCCGATCAGATGCCTTCGTTTAGTGACAATGAGGTTTAAGTTAGAACATGCTGAACCTAGCTGACAGGTGTTCGGGTAACAGGGATAGACCAGCCTTTTGCTTACTGCGCACTTGTAAAGTGTGCCCTGTGCTTTTGTGTCTACCAGCACATTACTTCATTAAGTCTTTATGTAATTATGTCAAACCGAATGTGACTCCTTATGGTAGTACCTTATGTTATTATATGGTAAGTTAAGTGTTCACTTTGTTTGCTTAGTAAAAGCACTTGAATACGTATTTTCATATCGTGTACACTTGTTTTGCACTAGATGGACAAGTCTGGCAAAGTCATTGCAAAGTGGGATAGTAGAGCAACAAAAATTTACACAAAAATTTGTGTAGAAGAGGTCAATGCACAGAACAGGCCACAACAATTTCTTAATGCCGAAGGGTATGCTAACCTCATAAGGAAGTTTAAGGAACGCACAGGTCGCACTTACACGAGGGATCAAATGAAGAATAGGTGGGACTCCTTAAAGAGAATGTTCACCCAGTGGAAAACTCTTAATGAAAGGGCTACAGGTCTTGGTCGAGACCCTCATACTGGTTCAATCAGTGCGCCAGATGAGTGGTGGGCCAAGCAAAATGAAGTAAGTACGTTTTTTTTTGTAGACTAACAATAGTATTGGCCATCTGAAACTAGGAACTACCCATGTTGGTGCAGGCAATGCCAGGTTGTATTATGTTCAAAACAGCCCCCCTAGAGAATGAGGACGAGCTAAAGATTATGTTTGGACCCATTGTCTGCACAAATGAAAGAACCCTTGTTCCAGGCGTCGAGGATGCTAATTCATCATCTGATGATCATTTGGACGCCACTTTTGTTGGGGGTGAAAACAGCACACCTGACCCTTGCTCACATGCGACTGGGAAGCATAAGGTGCGTCATGATTCTCCTAAACCAAAGAGGAAAAAAGATTCGAGGGAAGAGTACATGAAACGCCTTGTGGAGGCTTTTGAGTCACGTTCAAGGACCACTAACAAGTCAGTCACCTCTACTGAGACCGACCCTGTGCGTGTTGAGGTTAGTGCGCAGTTGCAATAAGTGATCGATGATGGTTCACCAGAAGGCAGCGACCTCCATTTGTTTGCCACTCATCTGTTCTGTGAAAAAAAATATAGAGATATATTTGCTTCACTGAAGACCGCAGAAGGAAGGAACGCTTGGCTGCTCCATGCATTCGAGATCGATCTTAAAAAGTCCAATTAGATGCTGCTGGTCCGACAACAGAGGCTTATGTTGAGTAATATGTCTCAGGTTTATGAGTCATGTCGTTTCTGTTTTATGAGGATTGTCGTCTTAGAACATAAACTTTTTCGTACGCATCAGTTTCCCTTCCAAACAATTTTCTAGATATTCGAGTTGAACATGTATTTGAATAATCAGAGTTGTAAGCTTGTGAACAATGTGAATCTGTGAACTTTATGTCACCTATGCTACATGTGGCTTGTAAACTGTGCTTCTACATGAATATGGTGCTTATACAACTGTGGTTGCATATGAATTTCTGCCTGTTGTTTGTGTCATTGCAGATGTGTGACCCTTATGCACACACATCTGATGATGATGACATGGATGACACAGATGGTGAATTGCTTGTTGCTCTATATGCTGTCGACATTTGGGGCAGGCATTTCAGTCAGGGTCCTAGAAGAACATTGGTTGAAACAGGTATTCAATGGGTGGAGAGAATGTTGGAGAATAGTAACGACTGTTTCGATATGTTTCGCATGCGACGAACTATTTTTAGACGATTGCATGACACATTAGTGGACAATTATGGTCTGCTTCCAAGCCGGGGTGTTAGTACTATGGAAGCTGTTGCCATTTTCTTGTGGGCATGTGGGGGTCCACAGTCATTTAGGCAGATAAGGAATAAGTTTGGTCACTCCTTGGAAACAATTAGTCGCAAGTTTAGTGAAGTCCTTGATGCCCTGTTTAGGATGTCATCTGACATAATTAAGCCCAAAGACCCAAATTTCATTGAGATCCATCCTTGTTTGCGAGAGGCGAGATTTTGGCCACACTTCAAGGATTGCATAGGAGCAATTGATGGTTGTCGCTTTACAGCGGCAGTCCCGGCCTCGGAGCAAGCCAAATATATTGGACGGCACGGTTACGCATCGCAAAATGTAATGGCCGTTTGTGACTTCGATATGAGGTTCACATTTGTTGTCACAGGATGGCCAGGATCCGTACATGACACTAGAGTATTACAAGATACTTTGATAACTTATGCGGACAGGTTCCCCCAGCCACCAGAAGGTATGCAAATATGTTGTATTTTTGTTGTCATAGGCTATTAATTAATGGCTTACGTATTTAAATTTTTTATTTCATGTTTGTGTAGGTAAATACTATCTTGTCGATTCAGGCTATCCAAATAGAAAGGGCTACCTTGCACCGTATAAGGGTCAGAAGTACCACATTTCTGAATGGCAAAATGCGAGGCAACCTATTGGGAGCAAAGAAGTATTCAACTAGCACACTCTTTGCTACGCAATTGTTGGGGGCCTTCGTCCTCCGAAGGTCCTCAAAAACATGATTTGACAATGTTTTCCAAGTGGATTATGTGAACAGGTATTTTCGGATTCAGAATTATGGATATGGAGCACGGCCAGGACGAAGCTCGAACTAGACGAAGGTCGAGGGCAGCCGAAGCTGTGCGCAGGCAAGCTTCGGCGCGATGATATAAGGGGGAACCGACTTAAAGATGAAAAGACTTCGGGGGCCTCGACAGATTTCCATAAGCCGTTAACAAATGTAATGGACATAGACGTAATTTTACGTGGGCTGCGTCCCGCGTCTATAAATAGATGAACAGTACTCCCGTACGGCTCACGTGGACTGGGCATTGGCTTTTGCGTCACGCTTGTACTTATTACCTTCTCTCAGGACCGAAGGTACATTTGTAGTATGAAATCATTTCTATTTCTCCATATTAATAAAATAGAAATGATCTTATGTTGATGTTTATATTTCACGCTTTATATGAGTCCTTCGGCATTATTTATTATATTCACGAAGGTACGTCCTTCGAAACCTTCGTCCGAGATGCATTATATTCCGAAGGGATATAATGTTATAGAGGACGAAGGGCTTTAATATTTAACATTTTCTGTGTTGCCTTGTTCTTAATTCTTAGCATTTGAGAACAAGTCCCCAACATTGGCGCCCACCTCCGGTGAACTCACTTCCACTTCGAAGTTTTTGTGAACACCTTCGGAAGCTATAGACCTTCACTATGGCGCCGAAGAAAGCTTCAGCGACTGGGGCAGGAGCACTACAACCGCTGGACCACAACCAGGAGACCGTCTCTCTTCGGGAGGCCCGAAGCCAGAAGAGGAAAGCCGTCAGCCCGACGCTTGAGGAAGAAGAGCTAGACCAAGAAATCAGAGAGATGGAGATGCTACACCAACAAGTGCAGAGGAAGAAGGAGAAGATGGCCCGCCTAGCTGAGTTGCAAAGGCAAATAGACGAAGCCTCTGAGGAAGTTCGCCATCTCACTCACGATGAGCAGAACAGAAGGCCTTATCAGAAAGACCTTCATCAGGAGGGCTTCGTCACCGAAAATGATTGGTATGATAATTTCCATCAGGGAAATTTTGTCTTCGATGATGTTTCTCCTCTGTCTGCTGAGCTGCAGGCTACACCTTGGCCTCCATCCTATAAGCCACCCCAGCTTCCCATGTTTGACGGCCACTCCGACCCGAAGCAGTTCTTGATGAGCTACGAAGCAACAGTGTCTTCGTACGGGGGCAACGCTGCAGTCATGGCGAAGTCCTTCGTTATGGCCGTCAGGAATGTTGCTCAGACTTGGTATTCCTCCCTTCGGCCGGGAACAATCACTTCATGGCAGAAGCTGAAGGATATGTTACTGACCAGCTTTCAAGGATTTCAAGCGAAGCCGGTCACAGCTCAAGCCCTCTTCCAGTGTATTCAGGATCACGAAGAATACCTTCAGGCGTATGTCCGAAGGTTCTTGCGATTGAGGGCGCAGGCTCCGACGGTGCCCAATGAAATTGTTATCGAAGCTATGATCAAGGGGCTTCGACCTGGACCTGCAGCTCAATATTTTGCTCGGAAGCCTCCTCAGACCTTGGAGAAATTGCTCCAAAAGATGGATGAGTACATTCGTGCTGACAATGACTTTCGCCAAAGAAGGGAGGAGGCCTTCAGATTTTCTGAAATGACCAGGGGCTTCGGAGGAAGATACTACCCGAGGCATGTTCGTTCCATCCACAACACTCAGAATGATGATAAGGGGAGTCAGCAGAACAGACCGCAGTGCTCCTCACAGGCTTCGGGGCAACAACAAAATTCCTTCCGGCCACCAGCTCCAAGAGGCAGAGGCGCCAGGGGCTTCGGTGGAAGATTCGGAGATCAGCCAAGGAGACTGTTTTGCTTGTTCTGTGGAGAAGGCAAGGGCCATACCACTAGGACGTGCCATGTTACAATCCAGAAACAAAAGGAAATAGCCGAAGCTGCATCTCAACAAGCTCAGCCGAAGCAGGTCATGCATACTGCTTCGTATCATCCGCCTTATATCCCACAATACATGGATAACCACCCTGCAGCTTCTGTAGCTTCGGCAAGTCAACCTCAAGCTTCCTGGCAGCAGCTTCCGCCTCCACCTCCATTGCAGCAAGGTCAACAGCCAGAAGGGAGTCAATACGCTCCACATCAGAGGGATTTCAGAGAACAGTCCGAAGCTCGCACAGTCAACAGCACTGTGCCAGAGTCGAAGCACATTTATTGACGAGGAAAGTCTATTTGCTCCAAAAGCCTAAGTTGATGAAGCCTAAAACTTTTTCCGTTACCAAGGAGGACAATCGGATTAAAATCTTTCGGAGTAACAGAAAGTCGTTCTAAGGAACGCAGAGTAAGTTTATAAAGTCACAAAAAGCCGTTCCAAAGGGAGCGCAGAGTAAGTTTTCTGCTCAGAAGTCGTTCCTAAAGGAATGCAGAGCCTACAGCGAAAAGTCAACGCTGATACCGCCTAAGTAAAAGGCGAAGAAGCTCCTAAGGGAGGCTTACAGCGAAAAGTCAACGCTGAAACCGTCTAAGTAAAAGACGAAAAAGCTCCAAAGACGTTCCTAAGGGAATGCAGAGCTTACGAATATATTTTATGTGTATCTTCGGAACAAATGTCACATGCATAACATAACATCATCACATCATTTTGCATAGCATAAACATCATACATCATATTGCATTTGGCAAGAGAAGGGGATACTCTCAACCTTCGAAAGGAAAATACAGTTTCGGAATACAGCTTCGGAGAATATTTTTACGAAACATGGGCGAACTTTATCAGACCAATATCAAAGTTGTATAGCTTCGGAAAATAGCTTCGGAGAATGTTTTCACGAGGCATGGATGTCATTCGTCAGAATAATTTTAACGAAGAATGTCTTCTTCACGAAGCATGAAAAGAAGGGAAGGTGTTTTTTCGCCGAAGGCTCAAAAATGGTATGTATCTAAAGTTTCATGCATCGTAAAGAATTCAATAATGAAAAGAGACTTGTATATTACACTCAAATGTACAAAGTGTTGCATAGATTACACTTTAAATGTTTTTTCCAAATAGCATCTAATCTTCTCTCAATACTGCTTCGGCGGCTTCATTCAAAAGTTGGTCAACAACCTTGTCCATGATAGTTTCGGCCATTTGTTTAATTTCTTCATCCCCTTTTGTGTGGGGGTCGGCAGTTGATTCAACAGTTTCTGAGCGAAGAGAACACTTCTTCATTACTTTTACAAATCGCAAGCAAAGTTTAAAATAAAAATTACAACGCAACAAGAACGGCTAATTGATACCTAATTGTCTTTCGGGCTCTTTACTCCTTTCGGCAGCTTCTGCTACTCTTCTAGCATCATGAATGCCTTTTTCGCTTCTTTGGATTATCTCTTGCGCCATTCCTCGGCCGCCGTCGTTCCAGATATCAGTAAAAAATTTGCCACCAACCGCGCTTGCTTCGGCCGAGGGGTCCTTGATGTCTTCAGAAGATAAGGTAGCTTCGGATTGAGCTAAAAATTTTACATGTTCGCAACCTTTCTTCTCCAAGACAGAAGCAATTCCTCTGGCGCCCGAAAAAGCGCATATATCGCCACGACTGTTCAGAATTTCTTCGAAGGCCTCTGCTTCGTGGCTGATCCATTCCAGCGGACCTTCGGGATTGCCTCGAGAGAAATTCTCTTCGCTGGAAAAGGCGCCTACGCTGGCGAAGCTGGATTTAATTTTATTCACACATTCTACAGATTTCACATAGTATTTCCCCTGAGATGTACGAAGCTCCTTAACTCTTGATTCCAATTTGCTGACCATAAAATCACTAAGTTCTCGTTTCGTTTCCTCAAGCGCGCGCTCCTCTTCAGCTCTAGCCAGCTGTTTCTGAAGACCTTCTATCTCGCGTTTTTGAGCTTCGGCCTGGGCCTTTGAAGCAGCTTCGTCTTTTTTTCACTTTATCTACCAGTGCAAGCAGAATTTTATCTTTTTCCAAAGCTTCGTTTCTTAGTTTGATAACTTCAGAGCGTAAATTATTAAACGCAATTTCAAAGCTTTCATCTTCGGCGCTCTTTTGCGCTTTTAGCGCGTTGCTTAGGATCAGGCCCTATACGAAAAATAATTCATATGAGGAAAAAGGAATGAGTTGCGTAAAAAATAATAATAAGGAGGTTTTTCAAGCGTTTAATTCCTGTACCTTCAGGCTGTTGTACGCAAGACTGTCTGCGAGATCTTCTTTCGTCATAGCGCTTAATCCAGATTCAAGCTTCGGGAAACCAATACTTCTGGCCATCTCTCGGCAAACGGATAGCTCTTTGTTATCAGGCAGGCAGTATAAGAAGTCATCTTCATTCGTTCCGTTGAATATTACTGCCCCCTTCGGATATTTTAGTTCCTTTGCATAATGGTTGGCTTCATAAGTTTCTTCTTCAGATAGCTTTTTCCCCGAGGCATGTCGTATGATATAATCACGCATGCTAGCAGGTGCTTCGGGGATGGCGGTGTCCGTTTCTTCAACTAATACTGGTTCTGGAATTTTTATTGCTTCGGTTTCAAGAGGTTGCTCCTTGAAGGGCTCTGAAGGCCCAGCTTCAGCTTCAGCTTGTTGCGCCGAAGCTTCAGTAGAAGCTTCAGCAACTTTAACACTCTTTTTTGGGGTTGCGCTTGAAGACTTAATTGTCTCCAAGACGTCTAATACGTTTACCATTCTTTTCCTTTTTGGGGTCACTGATGGACCCTTTTGGTTTTTTGCTGTTTCTACATTTACTGCAGGACTCAAAACTTTCGAAGTTTTTTCCTTAGTCGATTCTTTCGTTTCTTCCAATTTTTCTGTTGATGGCGCTTCGGCCATTACTACAATTTCTGGCAACAAGGTTGGCTGTTCAGCTTCGGTGGCCGAAGAGGTTTCTCCGGTAAACTCAGGCACCGAAGCTGGTTCAATATGGCGTGGCCGATGTGTGAGAACCTTTATCCTCTTTCTTTTCGGTTCCGGCTCGCTAGGGGCAGTTGCAGCTTCTTCTTTTGCAGAGGTTGTGTCTTTCCTTTTTTGCCCTCGGATGGGATAACGATAATCAGGGTAGAAGAACCCGACTGCATCAAACACCCGATTGAGTCTTTTCTTCTTTCGGCCTCCGAAGGCTGCTGATAACGCAGTATTCTCAGCCTTCGAATATGCCCCAAGCAATTCGTCACTTAATGTATCTATGCTTTTCAACCAGTCGTCATCAGGTTCAATAAATTTATCTGCATATTTGAATGTGTACTTCAGCCTGACTAGTCCGCCTTCGTCGGACTCTTTAATGGTTTCCTTCGGCATTTCCCATTTTTCTGTAAGTGGCCATACCCTGAAGGCAATGTGCTCTTGGACTAAGTCCCTTGTCCCAATGAAAGAGCAGACTATGCCGAAAGCTCTTTGGCATTCCTCGGCTGCTTCGTCCATTTCAACCTTCGGCCTTCGAAGTCCGAAGCGTTGCCAGATGGGGCGCATAATGATACTCTTGACGTTTTCTTGCGCCGTTAAGTCATTTTTTACATAAAACCATTCGGTCATCCAGGCTCCGGGCCACCTCTTCCGAAAGGTTGGTACAGGGCGGCTTGACCCGGAGCGGGCACCGAAGCTGTAGCATCCAAAATTATTGTGATATTGTTCTTTTCCCCACGGCTTCGTCTCATATAACAGTTCATGAATGTTGCAGAAACTTTTAGCATTTGCTTCTAAACCTTGGCTTCTTGCAGCCCAGACAAACATCCCCATTCTTATGATAGCTTCAGGAGTAAGTTGATGAAGGTAGACCTGAAATGTCTTCAGTACCTCAACAACGAAGTTGCTCAAGGGGAATCGAAGCCCAGCCTTGAGAAAGCTTCGGAAAACTACAACTTCATCTTCTTCCGGGGTGGGAGAGGTCTTTTCTCCAGCGTCGGCCCTCACAATAGATATATCTCGAAAATATCGCCCCCTCATATTATCAACATGACTTTGCTTGATGGTGGTCTTCCCAAAAACTGTGTGGCTCGGTCGCCACGGTCGATCATCGGCCTCTTCCCCACCACTTTCCACATCAAAGCTGTCGCTGTCATCAGTATCTTCGGACAAACCTTCGAGAATCTCCTTGGTGATTTTCTCTGTATTGGTCTCTGCCATCGCTATCAGGAATCCCAGATTCTTCTCCTCCTCGAGACTCAGCTTCGTCTCAGCAGGGATCTTCTTGCCTTCAGACATCTTCGGAAACACTAAAAAATTGTTCCCGATGCCGAAGCTTCAAAATCAAAAAGACCAGCAAATCCTAGTGTGCAAGAGCTAAAATTTTTAGTGGGCCGAAGCAGAAGGCAAGTGTGCGTACCAAATGAGTTCGCGATGTGATCTTATTTATACGCCTAGGGCGTTGAAAATTGGAAGGCCCCGCTTGTCAGTGAATGTTGCTATTCTAGCAAAGGGAAGGTGTTTTTTCGGACCTTCGGCTCAAGGCCTTCGTCCATATCGCAATCTGAATTTATTATTTACAAATTAATATTGCGAGGGGCTACTGTTGGGGGCCTTCGTCCTCCGAAGGTCCTCAAAAACATGATTTGACAATGTTTTCCAAGTGGATTATGTGAACAGGTATTTTCGGATTCAGAATTATGGATATGGAGCACGGCCAGGACGAAGCTCGAACTAGACGAAGGTCGAGGGCAGCCGAAGCTGTGCGCAGGCAAGCTTCGGCGCGATGATATAAGGGGGAACCGACTTAAAGATGAAAAGACTTCGGGGGCCTCGACAGATTTCCATAAGCCGTTAACAAATGTAATGGACATAGACGTAATTTTACGTGGGCTGCGTCCCGCGTCTATAAATAGATGAACAGTACTCCCGTACGGCTCACGTGGACTGGGCATTGGCTTTTGCGTCACGCTTGTACTTATTACCTTCTCTCAGGACCGAAGGTACATTTGTAGTATGAAATCATTTCTATTTCTCCATATTAATAAAATAGAAATGATCTTATGTTGATGTTTATATTTCACGCTTTATATGAGTCCTTCGGCATTATTTATTATATTCACGAAGGTACGTCCTTCGAAACCTTCGTCCGAGATGCATTATATTCCGAAGGGATATAATGTTATAGAGGACGAAGGGCTTTAATATTTAACATTTTCTGTGTTGCCTTGTTCTTAATTCTTAGCATTTGAGAACAAGTCCCCAACAGCAATGTTATAGAGCGATCGTTTGGGGTGCTTAAAATGAAGTGGAGAGTTCTATTGTCACACCCGGCTTTAAAGGACAAAGCCGGGTGCATCTCATACATGCGCCAAGAAGACAACATATATAATAACAGAGTGTATAGAGATAAATGTCATAAAACATCAGAGTATTTATTACATAGCGGAAGACTTATTACAAAATAAAGGAATAACCATAAAACGAACTAAGGATCGTCGGCGCCAATGTCGACTGAGAAACGCCACCTAGATCAGATCGAACTCCTCAGTGTTAGGCGGCTCCTCCTGAACCACCTGATCTTCTCCTGTGGGGGGGGGTGAGACAGCAAGGGTGAGCTCACACATGATCATAGCTCAACAAGTTGTGGGGAACCAGTGGACATAAACTCACAAAGGTGTGAGTTCATGTGATGTGTAAGGCTAATCAATGATAGGGGTTAAAGCTAAGCATTGCTTTTAAGTAGTTGGTCAAAATTTTATTAGCAGTTACTAAGTGTAAGTAAATACCAAACCATAAGTAAAGTAATAGAACAAAATTAATAATAAACCCATGCAATGCAAATGACAAAATTGAATTTAAGTTCCATAATTTAAACATCAGAGAGTCCTGAGCTGCTCATGACCGTGAGCTCGGCTAGTATACCAGTTTTACACTCTGCAGAGGTTGTACCCTTTACCCACAAGTCATGTTACCCATCTGCCAAGGGATCGCGACTTCCCATACACCTCTACCGAGGAGGCGAGGCAGGGTAACACTACGAGGCCTTTACAAAGTACCACTAGCTTCCGAAAACCCGCTACAGTTTATAGGAAGTTCCAATGCAGGGTTCCTTAAGTAAAATGGACCCGCGAAGGGGTATCGTGATACCCTAGCCGTTCGATCGACCACGGATGGCCCCGATTAGATCGAACCTCGCCTGAGTCGATACGGGATCGAGGCCATAGGATCCGAATCCTACGGCCCGGATTCTATGTGTAAGTGGTTAACTTCTAGCCCTCCGATTCCTATCGTGCGGCCCAGATTGCAACCCGCGAAGGGGTATTACTTCGATCTAATCGGAGCCGTGTAAATCACATCCAACGGCTCGAGACGAAACCCCCAATCTTACACCCGTGGCCGGAACACGCGGCGGCGCTGCCCACCCGACCACGGCGGAGGCCATGGCCGGCGCGCCCAATCCCCGAATGTGGCCCCCCAAACTTAAATCTGAACTGCACTATACGTAGAGGAGGACGAGGTGATCCGTTTGGACGGGTTTCTTACCGGGATTAGAGGCGGCGAGTACCCTGTCCGCGGCGTGGGGCGGGTCCGTGGCGGTGCTAGCCCGCCGGTGAGCAATTCGCTGCACTCCCTAATCGCTCCGCGCCCAAGGTTGCCACGCAACGATTCCAGGAGACCCGAGGAAGGTTTGGCGCCAACGGCGAGGCCCCGACTAGCCGCGAACACGGGAGTGGACTGTCGACGGCGGCGACTCGGACGAGTTTGCAATGGCTATGACGGCGGTGGAAACCAGCTGCGCGATAGAGTCGCACGAGGTGGACGCGGGATTAGACTAGGGCGCGGCGGAACGACTCAGGGCTAAATACACCGGGGCGAAGTCGCACCGGACCAACCGAAAAGCGTGGCGCGGCGAGGTCACCATACGGAGGATTCTCGGCTTCTGTTACGTGAAGACCGCGAGGAGGAAGGGTTCCGCCAGGGCGGCCCCACGCGCCAGCGAGAGCACGGCTCAAGTCGCTATTCCGTGAAGCGCGCGAGAGAGAGCCTGCCACGCGGGCCCCACTTGTCGGCACGTAAACACATCGGCGGCATGGTGGCCCGCTGTTAGCTGGGCCGGCGCACACAGTCTGGTGGGCCGCACGCACTGAAGTTGGCCCATGCGAGCTTTTATCCTTTTTCTTTTCTTTTCTTTCCTTTTATATTTTTCTTCTAATTTGTAGAATTCGAATTTGAATCCACTTTTAAATGTGAACTTGTATTCATTTGAAATGTACCAATTGAGCCCAATAATATGGATGGTTTAACTATTTGTTATATATACATATTTCTTCATTTTTGTATATAATTTCTCTTTCCCATATTCTTGAATTTTCCTTTGAGAATTTAAATTCCAATTTGGATTTTTAACATATTTCTTTTCTTTTATATTATTTTATGTTGTCACAGAATGCACATAAAATAAAATCCAGCATGATGCATATTTCTGTGGCTTTTATGGTATTAATTATTTGTTTATACCTAGGGTGTACACATGTGATGATGCACAAAGGTTAAACTCACATAAGGAGAAATTGTTTCTCTATTGGTATTATTTCTAGCAATTTACAAAGTGGGTGTTACAAATCCTACCCCCCTTAAAAATAATCTCGTCCTCGAGATTTAAGAAGAACGAGGGAAAAGGTGGGGAAAATCTATGCGAAGCTCTTCTTCTCTTTCCCAAGTTGCTTCATCTTCACCGTGGTGACTCCATTGGACTTTGCACATCTTTATCACCTTATTTCTTGTAACTCTAGTCAATGTATCCAAAATCTTGATCGGGTACTCCGTGTAAGTCAAATCACCCTGAACACTGAGCTCTTCCATTGGTAACTGTTCTTCAGGGACACGGAGACACTTCTTTAGTTGAGATACGTGGAACACGTTATGCACATCCGATAGACTATCCGGTAACTCGAGTTGGTATGCCATCTCCCCAACTCTTCTAAAGATCAAGAATGGTCCAATGTAGCGAGGGGACAATTTGCCCTTAACTTTGAATCTCCTCATTCCACGAAGTGGTGACACCTTGAGATACACATAATCTCCTTCTTCGAATTCCAGTGGCCTCCTTCTATTATCAGCATAGCTCTTTTGCCTGGTTTGAGCCACTCTCAAATTCTCTCGAATTATATGAACTTGTTCTTCTGCTTCTTGAATCAGTTCAGGCCCAAAGAACTGTCTCTCTCCAGTCTGATCCCAATATAGAGGAGTCCTGCACTTCCTCCCATATAAAGCTTCAAAAGGTGACATCTTCAGACTGGCCTGGTAACTATTATTGTACGAGAACTCAGCATAAGGCAGACTCTTATCCCAACTTCCTCCATGCTGAAGGGCACATGCTCTCAACATATCCTCCAATACTTGATTAGTCCTTTCAGTCTGTCCATCAGTCTGAGGGTGATAAGCCGTACTAAAATTCAACTTCGTACTCATGTTCTCATGAAAGCTTCTCCAAAATCTTGAGGTAAACTGCGAACCTCGATCAGACATGATCTTCTTTGGTACTCCATGTAAACACACAATCCGAGCCATATATAACTCTGCTAGCTGAGAACCTTTATAAGTAGTCTTGACAGGAATAAAGTGAGCCACTTTAGTCAATCTATCCACAATCACCCATATAGCATCATATCCTTTCTGGGTGCGAGGCAATCCAGTAATGAAATCCATACCAATCTCTTCCCACTTCCACTCAGGTATCTTCAGTGGGTGCAATAGTCCAGCTGGCCTCTGGTGTTCAGCCTTAACTCTTTGACATATATCGCACATAGCCACATGTGCAGCCACATCTCTCTTCAATCCATACCACCAATACTTTCGCTTCAAGTCCTGATACATCTTAGTACTACCAGGATGAATAGAATAATCCGAGTCATGGGCCTCTTTTAAAATAGTCTCTCGAAGGCTTTTAATATCAGGAACACACATCCTGTCCTTGAACCATACAGTGCCTTGCTCATCTTCCGTAAATTCCGGAACTCGACCTTCAGTAATCAGATCCTTAATCTCTTTTATTTTAGCATCACCTATTTGTCCTTTGTGGATCTCTTGCTCCAAAGTAGGTTCCACATCAATAGTAACTCCTTCAGTATGAGCAACTATCCCCAGGTTAAGTCTCTTGAAATCCTCAACAATCTCGTCGGGTAGCTGGGCAACAATAGCTGAATGAACATGCTCCTTGCGACTCAAGGCATCTGCAACCAAATTTGCCTTGCCCGGGTGATAGTGAATCTCCAAATCATAATCCTTTATAAGCTCCAACCAACGGTGTTGCCTAAGGTTGAGATCCTTTTGAGTGAATATGTACTTCAAACTCTTATGATCTGTATATACTTGGCACTTAGTTCCCATGATGTAGTGTCTCCAAATCTTAAGTGCATGCACAACGGCAGCTAGTTCCAAGTCATGAGTGGGATAGTTCAATTCATGCTTCCTCAACTGACGAGATGCATAGGCGATCACATGACCTTCTTGCATAAGCACGCATCCCAATCCTTGGCCACATGCATCACAATAAATATCAAATCCCTTCTGCAGATCTGGCATAATCAATACTGGTGGTGACATCAACCTCTTTTTCAATTGCTCAAAGCTGTCTTGGCACTTCTCGTCCCACTTAAATTCTCTTCCTTTCTCCAAAAGTGAAGTCATAGGTTTAGCAATCTTAGAAAATCCTTCGATAAACCTCCGACAATATCCAGCAAGTCCCAAGAAACTCCGAATCTCAGTAACTGTAGTGGGTACTCTCCACTCCATTATCTCCTTAACCTTAGCAGGATCCACTGCTATTCCTCCATTAGAAATAATATGTCCAAGGAATGGTACCTTGTCAATCCAAAACTCGCACTTGCTGAACTTGGCATATAGCTGGTTATCTCGTAGCTTCTGTAGCACCAATCTCAGATGTTCCTCATGATCGCTATCACTCTGAGAATAAATAAGAATATCATCGATGAATACCACGACGAATCTGTCCAAATACTCCATAAACACCTTGTTCATCAAGTTCATAAAATAAGCTGGTGCATTGGTTAATCCAAACGACATAACAGTAAACTCATATAATCCATATCGAGTCGAGAAAGCCGTCTTGGGAATATCCGATGGTCTAATCCTCATCTGATGGTAACCGGATCGGAGATCAATCTTCGAGAATACTCTAGCACCTCTCATCTGATCAAATAAATCTTCAATACGGGGCAAAGGATACTTGTTCTTCACTGTAACATCATTAAGAGATCTA
Organism: Zea luxurians; assembly: GCA_029449295.1. Classification (NCBI taxonomy): domain Eukaryota; kingdom Viridiplantae; phylum Streptophyta; class Magnoliopsida; order Poales; family Poaceae; genus Zea; species Zea luxurians. The sequence continues at coordinate 60,641,004 of JAOPSE010000013.1, read as the reverse complement.
TAATCCACACACATCCGCTGCGATCCATCCTTCTTCTGTACAAACAAGACCGGTGCTCCCCAAGGTGAGGAACTCGGACGAATGTACCCAGCCTCTTGTAACTCAGTTAACTGCTTCTTGAGTTCCTTCAACTCCTCTACGGACATCCTATATGGCCGTTTAGAAATAGGGGCAGTTCCAGGTAGGAGATCAATAACAAACTCAACTTCTCTATCAGGTGGCATCCCTGGTAACTCCTCTGGAAAGACATCCGGAAAATCTCTAACCACCCGGATGTTGTCACCAACAAACTCCTCAGGTATAAAGAACATTGCACGCATGGGTGAGGAGGTTACTGCAATATTAACTTGAAACCTTTCTCCTTTAGTGGTAGTGAGTTCTACGGTACCTCTACCACATGCTATAACGGCCTTTGCCTTTCTTAGCCATGACATACCAAGGATCAAATCTATACTGCTTGACTCCAATATTATAGCAGTAGCTCCAAATTCTCTACCCATAATGGTTAATGTCAATCTACGTGTCATTTGATTCGCCTCAACAGGCCCTTTAGGTGTAATTACTATCATGGGTTTTCTCATATTTAGTAGTGGTATTTCATTTGTGTTGGCATATCTAGCAGACATGAATGAATGTGTAGCACCAGAATCAAATAATATGGTTGCAGGAATTGCATTAACATAAAACATACCAATTACGAGGTCCCCTCCATCCGGAGTAGCATCAACGCTGACTTGATTAACCTTGGCAATAGAATATCCCTTGCCAGAACTTGGAGTTTGCTGCCTGTTCTGAACTGGAGTAGTAGCCATCCTCTGTGGGCAGACATTTGCATAATGACCAGTCTTCCCACACTTGAAACATGTGGTGCCTGGACTCTGTCCTGAAAACTTCGTCGGGGTGTTAGTGGGAGTAGCCTGTCGAGGAGGTGGAGTCCTCAGTGGTGATTGCTGAACTGGGCGTGGTCCTCCTGGTCGAGTCGGTGTACCCTGGGGTGAACTGTAGCGAGGACGAACACTGCTGCTTCCTTGTCCTTGAGATATTGCCTTTCTCTTCAAATCCCCCAGCTGAACACGCTTGTGTTCAATAGCCAGGGCCTTATCAAGCAGCCTCTGAAATGACGGAAATGTGTGTGCCACTAGAGCATACTGCAGTGGTCCATTAAGTCCTTCAATAAAATGCTCCTGCTTCCTCTCATCCTCAGCAACTTCCTCCGGAGCGTACCTCGACAGCTGAATAAATTTGTCTCTGTACTCGCTGACTGACATATTGCCTTGCTTCAAAGACAGAAACTCCTTCTTCTTGATCTTTATCATACCAGCTGGAATATGGTAGTTCCTGAACTGTGTACTAAACTCCGCCCAAGTAATAGTATCCGCAGCATCATGGGCAGCAGTATATGAATCCCACCAGTCAGCAGCAGGACCTGTCAGACGTCCAGAAGCCTAAAGAACTTTCTCCCGATCAGTGCATTGTGCAATATTCAACATCTTCTCAACGGACTTCAGCCAATCATCCGCGTCTAGTGGATCCGGTGAGCTAGCGAATGTAGGTGGCTTATGACTCATAAACTCCCGGTGCTTATCACGAGGTGGAACTGGTGGTGGTGGTGGAGGCAGTGGCACTTGTTGCTGCTGTTGCTGTTGTTGCATTTGCTGTTGCAGCTGCTGTTGTTGCGCCCTCCTTTCCTGGCGTATCTCATCTCGCTCCTGGCGCAACTCCTGGCGTATATCTTCTCTCTCCTGACGCATCTCCTGACGTTCTTGCTGCATCTGGGCACGCATATCAGCCATAGTGTCTGCCATTTGCTGCATCACCGCCATCTGAGCAGCAACCAATGGGTCAACTCCGCCTGGTGGAGGATTAGGAGGATTCATCTCTGCAGGCTGTGGCTGAGGTTGTCTATATATCCTTCGAGTGTGTTGGTTAGGAGGCAAGTCAATTCCACCACCCCGCCTGGTATTGACCATCTGAGTTAGATATATATGGTAAGAAAATAGTAGACAAGGCAGGTATTTACAAATCAGGTTACTTTGGGGAATTTTATTAGCTAAGCAGATTAATATTTTACCTATCCTAGCTAATTCAATATCTTATGGTGGTACATACTAAGATGTCCATAGTTCAATCAATCAAAGAAGCAAATCAGGCATTTAGCATCAGCACAATCAAACAACATTTTTAAATAGAGAAAATAGTTTTAATTTTGTCTTAGGTTCCCTATCTCTTAGAAAGATCATAGTCATAGGATTCCAAGGTGTAAAATTCATCTTGTCTTAGAGTAGAAAAGATAAGAATGATCAGAGTAGAATAGCAAAAAGGTGAGACGAGATCAAGATGAGATGAGTATAGAATGAGTCAGAGTAAGGTAAGTAGGAAGGGTTTGTCCATTTCTATCTAGGTTTCGTCCTACAGTCAACATTCCTCTGATACCACTTCTGTCACACCCGGCTTTAAAGGACAAAGCCGGGTGCATCTCATACATGCGCCAAGAAGACAACATATATAATAACAGAGTGTATAGAGATAAATGTCATAAAACATCAGAGTATTTATTACATAGCGGAAGACTTATTACAAAATAAAGGAATAACCATAAAACGAACTAAGGATCGTCGGCGCCAATGTCGACTGAGAAACGCCACCTAGATCAGATCGAACTCCTCAGTGTTAGGCGGCTCCTCCTGAACCACCTGATCTTCTCCTGTGGGGGGGGTGTGAGACAGCAAGGGTGAGCTCACACATGATCATAGCTCAACAAGTTGTGGGGAACCAGTGGACATAAACTCACAAAGGTGTGAGTTCATGTGATGTGTAAGGCTAATCAATGATAGGGGTTAAAGCTAAGCATTGCTTTTAAGTAGTTGGTCAAAATTTTATTAGCAGTTACTAAGTGTAAGTAAATACCAAACCATAAGTAAAGTAATAGAACAAAATTAATAATAAACCCATGCAATGCAAATGACAAAATTGAATTTAAGTTCCATAATTTAAACATCAGAGAGTCCTGAGCTGCTCATGACCGTGAGCTCGGCTAGTATACCAGTTTTACACTCTGCAGAGGTTGTACCCTTTACCCACAAGTCATGTTACCCATCTGCCAAGGGATCGCGACTTCCCATACACCTCTACCGAGGAGGCGAGGCAGGGTAACACTACGAGGCCTTTACAAAGTTCCACTAGCTTCCGAAAACCCGCTACAGTTTATATGAAGTTCCAATGCAGGGTTCCTTAAGTAAAATGGACCCGCGAAGGGGTATCGTGATACCCTAGCCGTTCGATTGACCACGGATGGCCCCGATTAGATCGAACCTCGCCTGAGTCGATACGGGATTGTAGCATCCCAAAAATCCTAATCTAGGTTTGAAAACCTAATCCACCTTTTTACCCCTCCTTTCATCCTCTAATTCTAAGTACTCCACTAAGTTTTTCTTTCTTCATATGCATACATTTTGTTTGATCACAAGGCACCTCACTTAGTTTCTATTTTCTAAACACTTAGAGTATTCTCAAAATATTTTGTGAATAAAGAAAAAGGGGCAAAAAGGAAAATGGAGTTTGAAAAATAAAAAGAAAAGGGAAAAACCCTCTCCTTTCCCTATTGGACCGAATCTCGGCCCAACACCCGCACCCCCCCCCTTCCCACGCGCCCGCGCTTCCCCGCATTCGGCCCAACTGCGGCCTGCTTCCGCGCGCGCGGCAGCCGCCCCACACCTCGCCCTCTCTCTCGCCGACAAGGCGGCCCCACCCGTCAGCCACCCGCTCCCTCGCTCGCTCGCTCGCTCCCTCTGACCAAGCGACCCCACGGGTCAGCTGCTTCGTCGTCCGTCCGCCGTCCCCTCGCCGAAGTCACCTCCGGCCGTCGCCTCCGTCCTCCCCTCTGCCGTCCTGCCACACAGGAAAGTTTGGCACCGCTCCGTCCTCCTCCCCTTGACCCGCGTCCTCGCCGGTACCGCCCCGCCGTAGCGTCCCCTCGGCGGCGCTGTGCGCCATTTATGGCGGCACCGAGAAGCTCGCCGGAGTCAGGGAGCTCCACCGCCCCCCTTGCCCCCGCGCGCCTATAAAAAGCTCGCTCCGAGCTCCTTCTTCCTCGCACCAGCTTCGGCCATCCCTCTCCTCCCCTTCCCCGAGCCCAATTCGCAAAGCGCCGGCACCATCTTCCTCTCCGGTGAGTCTCTTCCTTCTCCTCCTCTGTTGGTCCGGCAAGGAATTGAGTGAGCAGACCAGCTCCCTCGCGTCACCACGAACCCAAAGCGCCACCTCCTAGCCCCCGTTCCCCACCCAGAGGCCACCGGCGGCGATCCCCGCCGCGGAACTCTGCCCCTTCCCCGTGGGCAGCCCCCTCCCGACCCCTCTGGCCAAAATTGAGCGTACCATGAGAATCGCCAACTGCCACCCGTGCTAAACCCCCCCCCCTCGGACCCGGAACCGGGCCACCGGCGGCAAGCCGCCGTCAAGCTTCCCCGGCGGCCGGTTTTCTTTCCCCCCCCCCCCCCGCGCTCGGCCGGTTCGCCCGCCGTCTGGCCGAAACGCCGTCCCTTTCCCCCTCTCTCGCTGGCAAGTGGGCCCCATGCGACGCCGTCGCCCTCGCAGCCGCGCCGTTTCCCCCCCCCCGCCCTCGCTCGTGGGCCGCCGCTGGGCCGAAAGTGCCTCAGCGCGCGCTCGCGCCCGGGGTGGGCCAAAAATCCTGCCCCCGGCCCAGATAAGAGGAATTCCCTTCTCTTTTTTCTTTTCCACCCTTTTTCCATTTAAATATTTTTCTCAATATTCTATGCACAAAAATTTGTCAAAAAGGGATTTCCAAGGTCACATAAAATAATGTTGTTAGGAAATGGCACACTATGATTGATGAACTACTGTTGATGTATTGTTTTACTGTATGTTTCCTAGAAGAGGAGGGGACCCCAGATCCGGATCCCGTAGCCCCGGAAGAGGGACCAGAGCCCGAACTTCCGGAAGTAGGTCTGCTGTGCCAGGAAAGCTTCGACGAAGGCAAGTCCATCCTTCCCTTGATGCATAAATTGCCTATTCTCTCAACCACTGCCTAGGCCGGGAACTATGGGGGAATATTGCATTGTGAGTGAGAGATGGCCCGCACTAACATATACTTTCGAGATACGAAATGTGGGTTGGAAAGAAGGGCAATGTGTACCTCCAAATTAAGTCTCTTTTTGTAAAGTTTTGCGATGAAGGGTACTCACCCTCATCACCCTGGGAGTGGGATGATCAGGGACTCCCTGGTTTAGGGGAGGGCCTAAGGTGTTGGCTCAGCTGGTTTAGGCGTGAGCAGAAGGATTGTCCCCTCATATAAGGACCGGCTTGTCATTTTCACTACCTGTACTCCTTATCGTACAACCACTCGAGACTGTGTGGGCAGTCACTCAATCTGAACTCGTGCGGTCCAACCCCAGGGTTAAGAAGGCTGGGGAGCACCGGGAGGATAAGGAGGGGGAAAGTTTTGTCCGGTTTGGGCATGGTGGTGGCCTGACTCCTTCCGGGTAACCATTAAGGTTAGGACGCACGAGTAAGGAAAGAGATCCGGCATTCGGGTCTCGCGACGGTGAGATCGCAGAAACCGGACTAGTGGGTAAAGTGTACACCTCTGCGCAGAGTTGGAACCTATTCGAATAGTCCGTGTCCACCGGTATGGACGAGTCTGGTATGGTATGGCAATTAGAGTTTTTCTTTTTTTTAAGTTGCTTGTCAAGGGAAAGGTGTGATTAAATGGGTGTTGAAAAAGAAAATAAGGCCACGGGAGCGGGAAGCTCAGTGGTGGTTGAGTCTTTGGTTACTTTTAAGACCATGGGAAAACCTTCAAACAACTGCCTCTCTCTAAGAAAATGATGAGTGACTACAACTCCACCAAATTGAGCATGTACATCATAGGTCTCTTTCTCTCTACGGGAGCAGGGTGGGCTTGCGGAATACCTAGTGTATTCACCCAGATTTATTTATGTTTTTCAGCAGCCGAGGACTTCTTTTCTGCTATGCTTGATTAAGAGGGCTGTGTCTGCACCCAGTTCTGCCTGTGGCTTGGGCTAGTGTATTTTCCTCCTGCGCTCCTCTATTTGGCTCTCTCGAGCTTGTACCCCGGTATTGTAATAAATTTTATCTAAACTCTGTACTATTTGAAGTAAGGAATGTGTTTACTAGCCTCCTGGGACTAGTAATTGTTTCACATTTGAGTCCCAAAGGATCGGGACGCTCCAGGTGGTATCAGAGCCCATAGGACTGGCCGTAGGTCGCAGCCCTGACCCTAAAACCTACCTTAAAAAGAAAATACCTCTTACCTCAAGAAAAGTTTTCTCTTCCCTTCCCCGGTTTTAACAAGACCCTTCTTTTCCTATTCCAGATGGAAGACTCTCTGGCCTTTAAGTCATCCTACTGCTCAGAAGTGGAAGGGTTCCCACGCCTCTTGCGAAGCTGTGCGCTCCGCATGGGAATCCGCAAAAAGCCGGAATACGTCTGGACGGAACATTTCGAGGGCGGGATGATAAGATGCTCCATGGCAGTCTACCTGGGGGAAAGCCAAAGCTATCCAAACCAACGTTCCTTCCAAGTCACTTTTACCGGAGTCCATTTCCTAGATGCTTGCCAAAATGTCGCCCGAAAAGCCCTCCGTCAGCTATGTCAGAACTACAACAAAGTAATCATTGAAACCCCCCTTCGCTACTTTCCACCCAGCAACAAGAATACCCCCACCTGGAGGAAAAGACTTCAGGCCCTATCAGGAGGAGATCCTACTGAGAATGATCCCACCATTGTCTACATGGCTGGATACCTTCATACCCTTGATAACCAATATGATGACCTCGCCCTCCACTGCACCTCCCTAACCTCCCGGGTGGAAAGCCTGGAGCAGAAAGTCAAGGAACTTTCAGAAGAAAAAGTGTCCCTTCAAGAGAGCCTCGCAATAGCTGAAGGCGAGGAAACCAATACCCGAGAGGCCTACCGCACTCTGAAGATGGACTACGACAAGAAACTGAAGAAGCTCGCCCCCGCAAGGAAAATCCGCAAGAAGACCAAAAGCCAAGGATGCCAGACTGAGCAGAAGGAAGAAAACCCTCCAAGGAACCCATCCGACACCGAAGAGATGTCCCTGGCTAGCCTTGATGACCTTCTCAAGGAATTTGGGGACACATTAGAGAAGGAGTGCGGGAGTACCCTAGATAGCACTCGTGTGTGACGAACTTATGATAGCAGGGTGTTGTGTCATGTAATGGCTTGATGTAATGAATAAAATAACCAGTTTAAAAAAAATGGCATGTGCATAATAGTGACTCTCTTCCCATGGCAGATGGCTTCGGATAAAACCACGCCTACCGCCTCCGGGATTGGAGCAGGTTTTCCCTTAGGAGCTAAAGGAGGAGCCGGTGGAGAAGGGGATGGGACCCACCTCCCCGCACCTCCGGAACTACCACTAGATCTGGCCCAAGTTCTAGCCAATCAAACCCGACTCATTGAAGTCCTCACTCGAAGTCTGGAGAACCAGCGCCCAGGCGGTGGAAGGCCCCAGGACAGGATGGGAGAATTCCTGAGACTCAAGCCTCCCACGTTCGTAGGGTCCAGCAATCCCCTCGATGCAGATGACTGGCTTCGCACGATCAAGAGGAAGTTGGAAGCCATCGCTTGTCCTGAGAATCAGCGTGTTCAGCTGGCAGCTCATCAGCTTTCAGGAATGGCTTTAGCATGGTGGGACACTTTCAGTGAAGCCGTCAGAGATGCTACCTGGGCAGAATTCGAAACAGCTTTCCGTGAGCACCATGTACCCCAGGGGATAGTTCAACTCAAGGAGGATGAATTCCGGGAGCTAACCCAAGGTGGGCGAACAGTCAGTGAGTATGTGCACAAGTTCACAGAGCTGGCCCGCTACGCGCCTGAGGATGTCAGCACCGAGGCCAGAAAAATGGCCCGTTTTCTGAGAGGGTTAAGACCCGAGCTTAAGACCATCCTCGCCAGCCAGGACTTCCACAGCTTCTCTCACCTTTCCAACAAAGCTATTCAAGTGGAAAGAGCAAAAGAGGAAGAAAAAGGGCACATCAAGAGGAAATTCCAAGTTCTTCGAGCTCAACAGCAAGAGCGTCACCAGAGAGCTCGACCCTTTGGGCTCCCACCCAGGGGTCCAGGCTTCGATAAACAATCTGGACCCACTCCATCACGCTACAGTCAGCAGAACCAGAGCTCCCTTCAGGCACCCTCTGTTGCAAGCAACCAGCCGCCAGTAAACGCCTGTTGGCACTGCGGAGACCCCAGGCACTTCAAGAACAACTGCCCTCAGCTGAAGGCACCCGGACCAACCTACTCCAACTCGGTGAATGGCCCCAAGATTCCATCAGCACCTACCTCCAAGGCACTCCCTTCAAACAGCCAGCAGAGCAGGGCTCAGTACCAGGGCAGGGCCCGGGTCAACCACGTCGACGCTCAAGAAGCCCAGCAAGCCCCGGGAGTAGTGCTCGGTGAGTTCCTTGTTGAGTTTACTCCCGCCTCTGTGCTTTTTGATTCGGGAGCATCCCATTCATTTATAGCCGCTAAGTTTGTAGAGAAGCATGGCATACCCTCTACACCTCTAGCTATCCCTTTGGTCACCCGAACCCCGGGATCAGACCTCCTGTGCAAACTCAGGTGTTCACAAGTCAGAATTCTTTTAAGTGGGGTAGTGTTCCTGGCAGACTTAACCATCTTGCCATCCCAAGGAATTGATGTAATCCTAGGAATGGATTGGCTAGCTAAGCACAAGGGTGTTATCAGCTGCGCAAGCAAGACTGTTCTTCTCATAGATCACCAAGGAAAGGCAGTTTCCTGTCAAGCCCAACCGCCCACAAATGATCCAATGATATTTAGTCTGGCAGTAGAAAGCATGTCTGTAATCAAGGAGTTTGAAGATGTATTTCCAGAAGAGTTGCCCGGGATGCCACCAGAAAGAGAAGTAGAGTTCTATATAGACCTCATTCCCGGCACTGCGCCCATCGCAAAAAGACCATACCGCATGGCCCCCACTGAATTGGCAGAACTGAAACTTCAGATTTCAGAACTACAGCAAAAAGGGTACATCCGTCCCAGTTCGTCTCCCTGGGGAGCACCCGTTCTTTTCGTTACCAAAAAGGATGGGAATATGAGGATGTGTATTGATTATCGATCCTTGAACGAAGTTACAATCAAGAATAAGTACCCTCTCCCCCGGATCGATGACCTCTTCGACCAACTGCAAGGAGCCAAATACTTCTCCAAAATAGACCTCAGGTCTGGATATCACCAACTAAGGATTAAGCAAGCAGATATTCAGAAAACTGCATTCGTCACCAGATATGGGCAATATGAATTCACAGTGATGCCATTTGGACTAACGAACGCACCCGCCTTTTTCATGAACCTCATGAATAAGGTATTTATGGAAGAGTTAGATAAGTTTGTCGTGGTCTTTATCGAAGACATCCTCATATATTCCAAGAGTCGCAAGGACCATGAGCATCACCTTCGAATCATCCTCGGAAGACTCAGAGCACATCAACTTTATGCTAAACTCAGCAAGTGTGAGTTCTGGTTAGAGAAGATAGCTTTCCTGGGGCATATCTTGACTGCAGAAGGGATAGAAGTGGACCCATCTAAGGTAGAAGCCGTTTCAAATTGGAAGCGACCATCCAACGTCAGTGAAGTACGAAGCTTTCTGGGAATGGCAGGGTATTACCGCCGTTTTATCAAGGGATTCTCCGGCATAGCAAAACCCATGACCGAACTCCTCAAAAAGGACAATAAGTTCGTGTGGACTCCTGAATGTGAAGGAAGTTTCCAAATCATCAAGGAGAAGCTTACAACCGCACCAGTTTTGACTCTACCAGACATACACCAGGATTTTGTCATCTTCTGTGATGCTTCCAAGCAAGGCTTAGGGTGTGTCTTAATGCAAATGAGAAAGTCATTGCTTATGCATCTCGCTTACTCAAGCCTCACGAACAGAACTACCCTACCCACGACCTGGAATTGGCAGCCATAGTTCACGCTCTAAAAATATGGAGGCATTATCTGATTGGAAACAAATGCCACATCTTCACTGATCACAAGAGTCTAAAGTACATCTTCACGCAGCCGGACCTCAACCTCCGTCAAAGAAGGTGGCTCGAATTGATCAAAGATTACGACCTCGAAATCCACTACCACCCCGGAAAGGCCAACGTGGTAGCAGACGCCCTCAGCCGGAAACCTTTCGGGGTTAAAGGAGCAAACTTTCTAGAAGATTGGAAGAAAGAATCAGCTCAGCTGAATGCATGTCGGGGAGACGACGGTGGCCTGGAAGTCAAGCCAAATCTAGAAGATCTCATATGCAAGGCCCAATGCCTCGACGCAGAGACAACCAGGCTTAAGGAAAGAACACGCAAGGAGCAACTTCCGGACCTTAGAGCAGACAAGCAAGGAATCCTCTGGTTCAAGAACCGCCTGTGCGTGCCAATTGGAAAGGCACGGGAGACCCTGCTCGATGAAGCCCACAACTCAGCTTACTCTATCCACCCAGGGACCACCAAAATGTACCTGGACCTCAAAACCAGATATTGGTGGAAAGGGATGAAGAAGGAAATAGCACAGTATGTGGCCCAATGTGACACCTGTCAGCGAACAAAGACCGAACATCAGAAGCCTGCAGGCCTGCTTCAACCCCTCCCAATACCCGAATGGAAGTGGGAAGAAATAGGCATGGATTTTTAAGCGGACTGCCCAAATCACAAAGAGGAAATGATTCCATATGGGTAATAATCGATCGTCTCACCAAAGTGGCCCATTTCATTCCAGTAAAGACCACTTTTGGAGGAGCAGCCCTCGCCCGATTATACCTTAAAGAGATAGTCAGGCTACATGGCATTCCACGGAAGATAGTATCAGATAGAGGAACGCAGTTCACTTCAAAATTTTGGAAGGGCCTTCAGCAAGCAATGGGCACCAAGCTAGATTTCAGCACTGCTTATCACCCCCAGTCAGATGGTCAAACAGAGAGAGTCAACAAGGTCCTTGAAGACTTACTCAGAGCCTGCGTGTTAGCCTTCGACAGAGATTGGGAGTCTAGTTTGCCGTACGCCGAATTCTCATACAACAATAGCCATCAGGCCAGCATCAAAATGTCACCCTTCGAAGCACTGTATGGAAGAAAATGCCAGACTCCCCTAATGTGGTCCAACGTAGGGGAAAGGACACTAGAAGGACCCGACTTTGTTACAGAAGCCGAAGAAAAAGTTGCCTTGATCCGCAGAAGGTTACTTGAAGCTCAGAGTCGACAAAAGAGTTACGCAGACAATAGGCGAAGGGAACTCAGATTTGAGGAAGGAGATTTTGTTTATCTCAAGGTTTCCCCAATGCGTGGTGTCAAAAGGTTCCAGATGAAAGGAAAGCTAGCACCCAGTTTCGTCGGTCCTTACCCTGTCATTTCCCGAATAGGACCCGTGGCATACCGTCTTAAGCTACCAGAATCCATGTCAGATATTCACAATGTGTTCCATGTGTCTCAACTCCGCAAATGCCTAAAAGTACCAGAAACCCGTATCGAGGCAGAAACAATTCAGATTCAAAAAGATCTCCAGTACCGGGAAAAACCAGTGACGATTCTCGACTCAGCAGTCAGAAGGACCCGCAATTCAGAAGTGAAGCTCTGTAAGGTTCAGTGGAGCAGAGATGGAGAAGAGGAAGCCACCTGGGAGAGTGAGGACTCTCTGAGGAAGGAATACCCTTACCTTTTCTCGAGCCCCGTCTGAATCTCGAGGGCGAGATTCCTTTAAGTGGGGTAGGTTTGTAGCATCCCAAAAATCCTAATCTAGGTTTGAAACCCTAATCCACCTTTTTACCCCTCCTTTCATCCTCTAATTCTAAGTACTCCACTAAGTTTTTCTTTCTTCATATGCATACATTTTGTTTGATCACAAGGCACCTCACTTAGTTTCTATTTTCTAAACACTTAGAGTATTCTCAAAATATTTTGTGAATAAAGAAAAAGGGGCAAAAAGGAAAATGGAGTTTGAAAAATAAAAAGAAAAGGGAAAAACCCTCTCCTTTCCCTGTTGGACCGAATCTCGGCCCAACACCCGCACCCCCCCCCCCTTCCCACGCGCCCGCGCTTCCCCGCATTCGGCCCAACTGCGGCCTGCTTCCGCGCGCGCGGCAGCCGCCCCACACCTCGCCCTCTCTCTCGCCGACAAGGCGGCCCCACCCGTCAGCCACCCGCTCCCTCGCTCGCTCGCTCGCTCCCTCTGACCAAGCGACCCCACGGGTCAGCTGCTTCGTCGTCCGTCCGCCGTCCCCTCGCCGAAGTCACCTCCGGCCGTCGCCTCCGTCCTCCCCTCTGCCGTCCTGCCACACAGGAAAGTTTGGCACCGCTCCGTCCTCCTCCCCTTGACCCGCGTCCTCGCCGGTACCGCCCCGCCGTAGCGTCCCCTCGGCGGCGCTGTGCGCCATTTATGGCGGCACCGAGAAGCTCGCCGGAGTCAGGGAGCTCCACCGCCCCCCTTGCCCCCGCGCGCCTATAAAAAGCTCGCTCCGAGCTCCTTCTTCCTCGCACCAGCTTCGGCCATCCCTCTCCTCCCCTTCCCCGAGCCCAATTCGCAAAGCGCCGGCGCCATCTTCCTCTCCGGTGAGTCTCTTCCTTCTCCTCCTCTGTTGGTCCGGCAAGGAATTGAGTGAGCAGACCAGCTCCCTCGCGTCACCATGAACCCAAAGCGCCACCTCCCAGCCCCCGTTCCCCACCCAGAGGCCACCGGCGGCGATCCCCGCCGTGGAACTCCGCCCCTTCCCCGTGGGCAGCCCCCTCCCGACCCCTCTGGCCAAAATTGAGCGTACCATGAGAATCGCCAACTGCCACCCGTGCTAAACCACCCCCCTCGGACCCGGAACCGGGCCACCGGCGGCAAGCCGCCGTCAAGCTTCCCCGGCGGCCGGTTTTCTTCCCCCCCCCCCCCCCCCCCCGCGCTCGGCCGGTTCGCCCGCCGTCTGGCCGAAACGCCGTACCTTTCCCCCTCTCTCGCTGGCAAGTGGGCCCCATGCGACACCGTCGCCCTCGCAGCCGCGCCGTTTCCCCCCCCCCCCCCCCTCGCTCGTGGGCCGCCGCTGGGCCGAAAGTGCCTCAGCGCGCGCTCGCGCCCGGGGTGGGCCAAAAATCCTGCCCCCGGCCCAGATGAGAGGAATTCCCTTCTCTTTTTTCTTTTCCACCCTTTTTCCATTTAAATAGTTTTCTCAATATTCTATGCACAAAAATTTGTCAAAAAGGGATTTCCAAGGTCACATAAAATAATGTTGTTAGGAAATGGCACACTATGATTGATGAACTACTGTTGATGTATTGTTTTACTGTATGTTTCCTAGAAGAGGAGGGGACCCCAGATCCGGATCCCGTAGCCCCGGAAGAGGGACCAGAGCCCGAACTTCCGGAAGTAGGTCTGCTGTGCCAGGAAAGCTTCGACGAAGGCAAGTCCATCCTTCCCTTGATGCATAAATTGCCTATTCTCTCTACCACTGCCTAGGCCGGGAACTATGGGGGAATATTGCATTTGTGAGTGAGAGATGGCCCGCACTAACATATACTTTCGAGATACGAAATGTGGGTTGGAAAGAAGGGCAATGTGTACCTCCAAATTAAGTCTCTTTTTGTAAAGTTTTGCGATGAAGGGTACTCACCCTCATCACCCTGGGAGTGGGATGATCAGGGACTCCCTGGTTTAGGGGAGGGCCTAAGGTGTTGGCTCAGCTGGTTTAGGCGTGAGCAGAAGGATTGTCCCCTCATATAAGGACCGGCTTGTCATTTTCACTACCTGTACTCCTTATCGTACAACCACTCGAGACTGTGTGGGCAGTCACTCAATCTGAACTCGTGCGGTCCAACCCCAGGGTTAAGAAGGCTGGGGAGCACCGGGAGGATAAGGAGGGGGAAAGTTTTGTCCGGTTTGGGCATGGTGGTGGCCTGACTCCTTCCGGGTAACCATTAAGGTTAGGACGCACGAGTAAGGAAAGAGATCCGGCATTCGGGTCTCGCGACGGTGAGATCGCAGAAACCGGACTAGTGGGTAAAGTGTACACCTCTGCGCAGAGTTGGAACCTATTCGAATAGTCTGTGTCCACCGGTATGGACGAGTCTGGTATGGTATGGCAATTAGAGTTTTTCTTTTTTTTAAGTTGCTTGTCAAGGGAAAGGTGTGATTAAATGGGTGTTGAAAAAGAAAATAAGGCCACGGGAGCGGGAAGCTCAGTGGTGGTTGAGTCTTTGGTTACTTTTAAGACCATGGGAAAACCTTCAAACAACTGCCTCTCTCTAAGAAAATGATGAGTGACTACAACTCCACCAAATTGAGCATGTACATCATAGGTCTCTTTCTCTCTACGGGAGCAGGGTGGGCTTGCGGAATACCTAGTGTATTCACCCAGATTTATTTATGTTTTTCAGCAGCCGAGGACTTCTTTTCTGCTATGCTTGATTAAGAGGGCTGTGTCTGCACCCAGTTCTGCCTGTGGCTTGGGCTAGTGTATTTTCCTCCTGCGCTCCTCTATTTGGCTCTCTCGAGCTTGTACCCCGATATTGTAATAAATTTTATCTAAACTCTGTACTATTTGAAGTAAGGAATGTGTTTACTAGCCTCCTGGGACTAGTAATTGTTTCACATTTGAGTCCCAAAGGATCGGGACGCTTCAGGGATCGAGGCCATAGGATCCGAATCCTACGGCCCGGATTCTATGTGTAAGTGGTTAACTTCTAGCCCTCCGATTCCTATCGTGCGGCCCAGATTGCAACCCGCGAAGGGGTATTACTTCGATCTAATCGGAGCCGTGTAAATCACATCCAACGGCTCGAGACGAAACCCCCAATCTTACACCCGTGGCCGGAACACGCGGCGGCGCTGCCCACCCGACCACGGCGGAGGCCATGGCCGGCGCGCCCAATCCCCGAATGTGGCCCCCCAAACTTAAATCTGAACTGCACTATACGTAGAGGAGGACGAGGTGATCCGTTTGGACGGGTTTCTTACCGGGATTAGAGGCGGCGAGTACCCTATCCGTGGCGTGGGGCGGGTCCGTGGCGGTGCTAGCCCGCCGGTGAGCAATTCGCTGCACTCCCTAATCGCTCCGCGCCCAAGGTTGCCACGCAACGATTCCAGGAGACCCGAGGAAGGTTTGGCGCCAACGGCGAGGCCCCGACTAGCCGCGAACACGGGAGTGGACTGTCGACGGCGGCGACTCGGACGAGTTTGCAATGGCTATGACGGCGGTGGAAACCAGCTGCGCGATAGAGTCGCACGAGGTGGACGCGGGATTAGACTAGGGCGCGGCGGAACGACTCAGGGCTAAATACACCGGGGCGAAGTCGCACCGGACCAACCGAAAAGCGCGGCGCGGCGAGGTCACCATACGGAGGATGCTCGGCTTCTGTTACGTGAAGACCGCGAGGAGGAAGGCTTCCGCCAGGGCGGCCCCACGCGCCAGCGAGAGCACGGCTCAAGTCGCTATTCCGTGAAGCGCGCGAGAGAGAGCCTGCCACGCGGGCCCCACTTGTCGGCACGTAAACACATCGGCGGCATGGTGGCCCGCTGTTAGCTGGGCCGGCGCACACAGTCTGGTGGGCCGCACGCACTGAAGTTGGCCCATGCGAGCTTTTATCCTTTTTCTTTTCTTTTCTTTCCTTTTATATTTTTCTTCTAATTTGTAGAATTCGAATTTGAATCCACTTTTAAATGTGAACTTGTATTCATTTGAAATGTACCAATTGAGCCCAATAATATGGATGGTTTAACTATTTGTTATATATACATATTTCTTCATTTTTGTATATAATTTCTCTTTCCCATATTCTTGAATTTTCCTTTGAGAATTTAAATTCCAATTTGGATTTTTAACATATTTCTTTTCTTTTATATTATTTTATGTTGTCACAGAATGCACACAAAATAAAATCCAGCATGATGCATATTTCTGTGGCTTTTATGGTATTAATTATTTGTTTATACCTAGGGTATACACATGTGATGATGCACAAAGGTTAAACTCACATAAGGAGAAATTGTTTCTCTATTGGTATTATTTCTAGCAATTTACAAAGTGGGTGTTACATCTATTAAGTCTCCCTTCTTTTTCGCTTACCAAACAATCCAAGATAATTATTGCTTGTATGACATTGCATAACTTCATTAGAGAGAGTGCTCTACACGATAGAGACTTTGATGAACTAGGAACTAATAGCATCAGTCATCATGTACCTTTAGGTGAGAGTAGTAGTAGTACATCTGATGAGTTAGACATGAGTGCTTTTCGAGATGCAATTGCTAATGCATTAGTGTCGTAGTTAAGTATGTCAATGTAACGGTACTTATGATGTAATCAACTCCACTAATTATTGTGTAATGATCTTTTGTTCGTTATGAGTTTCATTTTACCGGTTGTTCGAACAGAATCTGCAATATGAGAATCTCATTATCCAAACACGTAGATTCTCAGGAACAGCTTTTCTGCATAGCTGGCGAACCAAACACCTAAATTCTACCCACCAGCTTTTCCCAACAGCCAGCTTTTCACCACAGCCAGCTTTTCAGAAAAGCTGGTCAGAAAAAAGCCGAACCAAACACGCCCTAGGAATAGCTTGTGCACTGTATACAGATTAAACTAGCATGACGGGACGAAGTTTCTAAGCCAGGAGAAAAAAAACGATATAGGTACTGTATATGTTTTCGTTTGCTAGCATGGAAAGGTAAATGAAAATTTGACACACAAATTTTGGGCCTCTATTCACCATTTGCAGCTACATGGACAGCCTACAACATGGTACCGTGACCCTGTTGTCGCCTGGCTCGACCTAGCCCGGACCCATCGAAGCCCAGCACGGGATGGGTCCAACCGGGCCGGCCCGGCCCGTTAAGCCCAGCTCGAAAATGTTCATTGTGCCTGTCCGAGCCCGCCAACGCATAAATCAAGCTTAAAATAAAATTACCATAAAAATGAACATATTTATAAATCATAATTAAAGGATATAACCAAATACAATAACATATATTACAAATAATAAACATTTCACAAATAAACGATAGACTTTAAATAAAAAATTGAGCTATTTTTTTGTAATGTTTGCCTTATTAAACGGGTCGAGTCCTAGCCCGTTTAGAAACGGGCATGCTCGGACCAGCCCGATGGGCCCAAAACTCAGAATGGGCCCGGCACGCCACCAGAGCCAGGCTAGGCCCGGGCTCGCATAGAACCGGGTTGTGTCGGGCTCGGATCGGGCCCAAATAGCGGGCCTCGTGCTTATTAGCCATGTATAGACACAACTGCTTAAGTAAAGATAACCTATTTAGGCCTTGTTCGGTTATTGATATTCCATGTGGATTGGAGTGTATTGGGTGGGATTAGGATGGATTTTAACTTGCTATGGATTTAATCCGACCCAATCCCACCCAATCCACATGGATTAACGCAAAAACGAACGAGCCCTTAAGAAGCTACAGCTTCTACTTATTATCTGCTTTTAGTTTATTATGAGAAGCAGTTGAACTAATAAGTCGTTGCGGAAGCGCCCCATTTAATGTAGCTTCTGCTTAAATCTGTGAAAAAGCTATGAAATAAGTTGTGCTAAATAGGGTCTATGGTAGATCTAGTCCTTGACACACACCGAGGAAGGGAGAAAAGAAGTGATGGCGCGGCAAAGGCACTCAACTCGCGTTGGGGAGAAAAATTGCACTCGTGATGTTCAGCCCTTGCACCATAAAGTAGATCATTTAATTTAACTAGTAAAAAACTCCGTCTACCGCCCGCTACTTGTCTCCCTTCCGCAGACACTCACCCTAACCCTTGCTCCCCCTCCCCTCTGACCTCGACGTCGGCTGTGCTTCCAACGTGCCTTGACCCCACCCCTCCTCCATGCCCTGCCACTGTCCTCCTCCACCTTCTCAACACACACCCCACCTACCCATCAAGATGGGAGGACCTCATGTACCCGCTCACACTGCTCCATGGTCGTCACGCGCTCATCGCCACCGCTGACCCGCTGCTCGCGGCCCTTGTCGACGCTTGCTTTGAGCTTGCCTAGCACGCTGACGTGACGAAACATGAAGCCCTCTTTGTGCAGACATTGCCCTACCTCGTGGCCATGGCGCTCACCACTAGCTCTAGCACCAGGATGGTCTTCTGCTGCCTCTTCACGCTCCGTGACGCGCTACCACTGCTCGACTACGACAATAGCCAGAGCATCTCTGACTTCAAGATGCTCTTGTTGCGCTATGACAGTGGTGGTGAGAGCACCTAGAGGGGGGGTGAATAGGTGATCCTGTAAAAACTTGAAACTAAAAGCCACAAACTTGATTAGGTGTTAGAGTAATAAAGCCAAGTGGCTAGAGAGGAGTTCTTGCTAAACACGATAACCACAAAGAAATCAACACAGAGAGGCACAGTGGTTTATCCCGTGGTTCGGCCAAGTCCAACACTTGCCTACTCCACGTTGTGGCGTCCCAACGGATGAGGGTTGCACTCAACCCCTTTCAAGCGGTCCAAAGACCCACTTGAATACCACGGTGTTTCTCTTGGTTTCACTATATCCCGCTTGCGAGGAATCTCCACAACTTGGAGCCTCTCGCCCTTACAATTTGATTATCACAAATAAGCACGGAAGTAAGGATGGGATGAGCAACACACACAAGACACAAAATCAGAGCACAAACACGCACACAAGTCACAACTTGAGCTCGCAACACAACTCGAAGAGTTCTCTACTCAAATGGAGCTCTAGTTGCTATCACAAAGAATCAAAAGTGTGGAAATGGAGTCTTGGTGCTTAGAGTTGATCAAAGAGTGCTTGTTCTGCTCCTCCATGCGCCTAGGGGTCTCTTTTATAGCCCTAAGGCAGCTAGGAGCGGTTAGAAGCAATCCAGGAAGGCAAATCTTGCCTTCTGTCGGGTGGCGCACCGGACAGTCCGGTGCACCACCGGACACTGTCCGGTGTGGATTGCTTTCCTAATCTGGCGTAGCCGACCATTGAAGATTTGGACCCGTTGGCGCACCAGACACTGTCCGGTGCACACCGAACAGTCCGGTGCCCCCATCCGACCGTTGGCTCGGCCACGCGTCACGCGCGGATTGCACGGCCGACTGTTGGTGCGCCCGACCGTTGGCTCACCGGACAGTCCGGTGCCTCACCAGACAGTCCGGTGAATTATAGCCGTACGCTGTTGACTTGGTTCCCGAGAGCAGCGACTTCGCCGCAGATGACTCACCGGACAGTCCGGTGCACCACCGGACAGTCCGGTGATTTATAGTCGTACGCCACCGTCGAGACCCGAGAGCAGGCAGTTCACCGGGACTGGTCCTGGCACACCGGACACTGTCCGGTGCACCACCGGACAGTCCGGTGCACCCAGACCGAGTAGCCTTTGGCTGAACGTAGCCAACTTAACTCCAACGCGATTTCTCCTGTTTCTAGCACTTAGACACAACACATTAGTCTTCAAAACAATGGACTAAGACTAGAAACATACCTTTAATCTTGATTTTCACTTCTTGAATCTTTGGCACAAATATAACTCAAAGCATTTTTGTGTGAAGCCCTAAATAACCAAAATCTTATAGAAATGGCCCAAGGGCACATTTCCCTTTCAATCTCCCCCTTTTTGGTGATTTATGCCAACACAACAAAAAGCAACTAAAGAAGTGCAACATCAATGCAAATGAGAACAAAAATTTGTATTTGATTCAAATTTGACATATTTGGATCATTCTTTGCCACCACTTGGTTTGTTTTTGCAAATCAAACTCAATTTCCTATCTCTAAGTCAAAGTCACTTGTTGAGGCATAGAGAGAGGTATTCCAAGAGAAATTGATCAAAGATTCAAAAACTCCCCCTTTTTCCCATAATCAAACATTCTCCCCACAAGAGACAAACTTTTGACAATAAGAGTATTTTGACAAAACAAAAGCTCTACTCTACTATTTTCAAAATTCTCAAGTGGTAGCTGATCCATTTCTTGCTTTGGCCTTACTTTCTCCCCCTTTGGCATCAAGCACCAAAACGGGATCATTTTTGGCCCTTGAACCCCATTGCCTCACCAAAATCTTCAATTAAGAGTAAGAGGGCAATAAGAGTATGGAGATGAACTTGGAGTTAGTTACCCTCTCATCGGAGTGCAGTGGAAGTCTTGCATGGTCCAAGTTCACCTTTTCCCTTTCAATCCTCCTTTGAGACTCCTTTGTTGAGGTCGACATGCCCGTCGGTTCCTATTGGAGTCTTTGCGGGCTTGGCGTCCTTCATCCTAAACTGCTTGAGCAAGTCTTGTGTGTACTTCGCTTGAGAGATGAAGGTGCTGTCCTTGAGTTGCTTCACTTGGAACCCAAGGAAGTAGTTCAACTCGCCCATCATCGACATTTCGAATTTCTGAGTCATCACCCTGCTAAACTCTTCACAAGACTTTTGGTTAGTAGAACCAAATATTATGTCATCGACATAAATTTGGCACACAAATAGATCACCATCACAAGTCTTAGTGAAAAGAGTTGGATCGGCTTTCCCAACCTTGAAAGCATTAGCAATTAAAAAGTCTCTAAGGCATTCATACCATGCTCTTGGGGCTTGCTTAAGTCCATAGAGCGCCTTAGAGAGCTTACACACGTGGTCGGGGTACCGTTCATCCTCAAAGCCAAGGGGTTGCTCCACGTACACCTCCTCCTTGATTGGCCCGTTGAGGAAAGCGCTCTTCACGTCCATTTGGAACAACCTGAAAGAATGGTGAGCGGCAGAGGCTAACAAAATACGAATCGACTCTAACCTAGCCATAGAAGCGAAAGTCTCCTCAAAGTCCAAACCTGCGACTTGGGCATAACCTTTTGCCACAAGTTGAGCCTTGTTCCTTGTCACCACCCCGTGCTCGTCTTGTTTGTTGCGGAACACTCACTTGGTTCCCACAACATTTTGCTTGGGACGCGGCACTAGTGTCCAAACTTCATTTTGCTTGAAGTTTTTGAGCTCTTCCTGCATGGCCAACACTCAGTCCGGATCTAGCAAGGCCTCTTCTACCCTGAAAGGCTCAATAGAAGAGACAAAAGAGTAATGCTCACAAAAATTAGCTAATCTAGAGCGAGTGGTTACTCCCTTGCTAATGTCACCCAAAATTTGGTCGAACGGATGATTCCTTTGAATCATCGCTCGAACTTGAGTTGGAGGGGCCTATGGTACTTCTTCCTCCTCATCTTGGACATCCTGTGCTCCCCCTTGATCACACGCCTCCTCCTGAGGTACCTGTTCATCATCTTGAGTTGGGGGGTGCACCGTCGTTGAGGAAGAAGGTTGATCTTGCTCCTTGTGTTCCTGTGGTCGCACGTCTCCAATCGCCATGGTACGAATCGTGTCCGTTGGAACATCATCCTCATCTACATCATCAAGATCAACTTGCTCTCTTGGAGAGCCAATAGTCTCATCAAATACAACGTCGCTAGAGACTTCAACCAAACCCGATGATTTGTTGAAGACTCTATACGCCTTTGTATTTGAGTCAAAACCTAACAAAAACCCGTCTACAGCTTTGGGAGCAAATTTTGAATTTCTACCTTTCTTCACCAGAATGTAGCATTTACTCCCAAAAACTCAAAAATACGAAACGTTGGGTTTGTTACCGGTTAGTAGCTCGTATGACGTCTTCTTGAGGAGGCGATGAAGGTAGACCCGGTTTATGGTGTGGCAAGCCGTGTTCACAGCTTCTGACCAAAACCGCTCGGGTGTCTTGAATTCTCCAAGCATCGTCCTCGCCATGTCTATAAGCGTCCTGTTCTTCCTCTCTACCACACCGTTTTGCTATGGTGTATAGGGAGCGGAGAACTCGTGCTTGATTCCTTCATCCTCAAGAAACTCCTCCACCTACAGGTTCTTGAACTCGGACCCGTTGTCGCTCCTTATCTTCTTCACCTTGAGCTCAAATTCATTTTGATCGAGCTCTCCTTAGGAAGCGCTTGAGGGTCCCTTGGGTTTTAGATTTATCCTGCAAAAAGAATACCCAAGTGAAGCGGGAAAAATCATCAAAATAACAAGACCATACTTACTTCCCTCGATGCTGAGGTAGGCAACGGGTCCGAAGAGGTCCATATGCAATAGCTCCAGAGGTCTTGATGTAGTCATCACATTCTTGATGTGATGAGCACTTCCCACTTGTTTACCTGCTTGACAAGCTGCACAAGGTCTATCTTTTTCGAAAGTTACATTCGTTAGACCTAACACATGTTCTCCCTTTAGAAGCTTGTGAAGGTTCTTCATCCCCACATGTGCTAGATGGCGATGCCACAGCCAGCCCATGCTAGTCTTAGCGATTAAGCATGCATCTAGATCGGCCTCCTCCTTCGAAAAATCAACTAAATAGAGTTTGTCGTCTAGTACACCCTTAAAAGCTAATGAACCATCACTTATTCTAAAGACAGACACATCTACGTTTGTAAATAAGCATTTGTAACCTATATTAGATAATTGACTAATGGACAACAAGTTATAACCGAGCGATTCTACTAAAACACATTAGAAATGGAATGCTCGGAAGAAATAGCTATTTTTCCTAGTCCTTTAACCTTGCCTTGATTCCCGTCGCCGAATATGATTGAGTCTTGGGAATCCTTGTTCTTGACGTAGGAGGTGAACATCTTCTCCCCCGTCATGTGGTTTGTGCATCCGCTGTCGATAATCCAGCTTGAGCCCCCGGATGCATAAACCTACAAGGCAAATTAGGCTTGGGTTTTAGGTACCCAACTCTTGTTGGGTCCTACAAGGTTAGTAACAATAGCCTTAGGGACCCAAATGCAAGTTTTATCTCCCTTGCATTTTGCCCCCAATTTCCTGGCAACCACTTTCTTATTTTTACATGTAAGTACAAAATCAGTGTTGCAGGCATGAAAAACAGTAGTAGATTTATTTTGCATTTTCTTAGGAACATGATGAACAACATGGTTCCTAGACATATTTCTATCATTCAAAAAGGAAGAACTTGAACCAAACATGGCATGTGAATCATAAGCATTAAAACTCCTATTATGATGAGCATTCCTAGAATATTTCCTATCATGATACATGAAAGCATGATTTTTATGAACACTATTAGCCATAGGGGCCTTCCCTTTCTCTTTGGCGGAGATGAGAGCCTTATGACTTGTTAAGTTCTTAGCTTCCCTTCGAAAGCCAAGTCCATCTTTAATAGAGGGGTGTCTACCACTAGTGTAGGCATCCCTTGCAAATTTTAGTTTATCAAAATCATTTTTGCTAGTCTTAAGTTGGGCATTAAGACTAGTCACTTCATCATTTAATTTGGAAATGGAAATTAAGTGTTCGTTGCAAGCATCAATATTAAAATCCTTACACCTATTGCAAATTACTACATGCTCAATACAAGAACTAGATTTATTTGCAACTTCTAGCTTAGCATTTAAGTCATCATTCAAAATCTTCAAGCTAGAAATAGATTCATTGCAAATAGACGATTCAGAAGATAGTAATTCATTCCTTTTAATCTCTAAGGCAAGAGACTTTTGAACATTAACAAATTTATCATGTTCCTCATACAAGATGTCCTCTTGCCTCTCTAGCAGTCTATCTTTTTCATTCAATGCATCGATTAATTCATTGATATTATCAACTTTAGTTCTGTCTAAACCTTTGAATAAACTAGTGTAATCAATTTCATCATCATCACTAGAAGTAGAGTACTTAGGAGTTTCTCTAGTGATTACCTTCTTTTCCTTTGCCATTAGGCAAGTGTGGCGCTCGTTGGGGAAGAGCGACGATTTGTTGAAGGCGGTGGCGGCGAGTCCCTCGTCGTCGGAGTCGGACGAAGAACAATATGAGTCCCACTCTTTGCCAAGGTGTGCCTCGCCCTTAGCCTTCTTGTACGCCTTCTTCTTTTCCTTCTTCCCGCTTTTCTCTTGTCCCTGGTCACTATCATTATCGGGACAGTTAGCAATAAAGTGACCAGTCTTACCACACTTGAAGCAGGAGCGCTTTCCCTTCGTCTTGTTCTTTTTGGGATGCTCCTTGCGACCCTTTAGCGCCGTCTTGAAGCGCTTGATGATGAGGGCCATTTCTTCCTCGTTGAGCCCTGCCGCCTCAACTTGCGCCACCTTGCTAGGTAGCGCCTCCCTGCTACTTGTTGCTTTGAGAGCAACGGTTTGAGGCTCGTGGATTGGGCCATTCAACGCCTCATCAACGTATCTCGCCTCCTTGATCATCATTCGCCCGCTTACAAACTTCCCAAGTATTTCCTCGGGCGTCAACTTGGTATACCTAGGATTTTCACGAACAGAGTTAACAAGATGAGGATCAAGGACAGTGAAGGACCTTAGCATTAGGCGGACGACGCCATGGTCCGTCCATCTCGTGCTTCCATAGCTCCTTATTTTGTTGACCAGGGTCTTGAGCCTGTTATATGTTTGGGTTGGCTCCTCCCCCCTGATCATTGCGAACCTTCCTAGTTCGCCCTCCACCAACTCCATCTTGGTGAGCATGGTGACGTCATTTCCCTCATGCGAGATCCTAAGGGTGTCCCAAATCTACTTGGCGTTATCCAAGCCGCTCACCTTATGGTACTCTTCCCTGCACAAGGATGCTAAAAGAACAGTGGTAGCTTGTGCATTTTTGTGAATTTGTTCATTAATAAACATGGGATTATTAGAACTATCAAAATGCATTCCATTCTCTACTATCTCCCATATACTTGGATGAAGAGAGAACAAGTGACTACGCATTTTGTGACTCCAAAATCTGTAGTCCTCTCCATCAAAGTGTGGAGGTTTACCAAGAGGAATGGAAAGAAAATGTGCATTTGAATTATGCGGAATACGAGAGTAATCAAAAGAAAAGTTTGAGTTGACCGTTTTCTTTTTCTCGTAGTCGTCGTCGTCGTCCTTTTGGGAAGAAGAAGACTCGTCACTGTCATCGTAGTAGACGATCTTCTTGATACGCCTCTTCTTATTCCCGTCCTTCTTCTTATGACTTGAGCCCGAGTCAGTGGGCTTGTCGTCTTTTGGCTCATTGATGAAGGACTCCTTCTCCTTGTCGTTGATCACCATCCCTTTTCCCTTAGGATCCATCCCTTCGGGCGATTAGTCCCTTTCTTGAAGAGAACGGCTCCGATACCAATTGAGAACACCTAGAGGGGGTGAATAGGTGATCCTATAAAAACTTGAAACTAAAAGCCACAAACTTGATTAGGTGTTAGAGTAATAAAGCCAAGTGGCTAGAGAGGAGTTCTTGCTAAACACGATAACCGCAAAGAAATCAACACAGAGAAGCACATTGGTTTATCCCGTGGTTCGGCTAAGTCCAACACTTGCCTACTCCACGTTGTGGCGTTCCAACGGACGAGGGTTGCACTCAACCCCTTTCAAGCGGTCCAAAGACCCACTTGAATACCATGGTGTTTCTCTTGGTTTCACTATATCCTGCTTGCGAGGAATCTCCACAACTTGGAGCCTCTCGCCCTTACAATTTGATTATCACAAATAAGCACGGAAGTAAGGATGGGATGAGCAACACACACAAGACACAAATCAGAGCACAAACATGCACACAAGTCACAACTTGAGCTCGCAACACAACTCGAAGAGTTCTCTACTCAAATGGAGCTCTAGTTGCTATCACAAAGAATCAAAAGCGCGGAAATGGAGTCTTGGTGCTTAGAGTTGATCAAAGAGTGCTTGTTCTGCTCCTCCATGCGCCTAGGGGTCCCTTTTATAGCCCCAAGGCAGCTAGGAGCCGTTGGAAGCAATCCAGGAAGGCAAATCTTGCCTTCTGTCGGGTGGCGCACCGGACAGTCCGGTGCACCACCGGACACTGTCCGGTGCGGATTGCTTTCCTAATCTGGCGTAGCCGACCGTTGAAGATTTGGAGCCGTTGGCGCACCGGACACTATCCGGTGCACACCGAACAGTCCGGTGCCCCCATCCGACCGTTGGCTCGGCCACGCGTCACGCGCGGATTGCACGGCCGACCGTTGGCTCACCGGACAGTCTGGTGAATTATAGCCGTACGCTGTTGACTTGGTTCCCGAGAGCAGCGACTTCACCGCAGATGACTCACCGGACAGTCCGGTGATTTATAGCCGTACGCCGCCGTCAAGACCCGAGAGCAGGCAGTTCACCGGGACTGGTCCTCGCACACCGAACACTGTCTAGTGCACCACCGGACAGTCCGGTGCACCCAGACCGAGTAGCCTTTGGCTGAACATAGCCAACTTAACTCCAACGCGATTTCTCCTGTTTCTAGCACTTAGACACAGCACATTAGTCTTCAAAACAATGGACTAAGACTAGAAACATACCTTTAATCTTGATTTTCACTTCTTGAATCTTTGGCACAAATATAACTTAAAGCATTTTTGTGTGAAGCCCTAAATCACCAAAATCTTATAGAAATGGCCCAAGGGCACATTTCCCTTTCAGGTGGCAGAGGGGAAGCCTGGTAGTTGGGAAAGTTGGTGGGGGTAGGGACTGTGCTCGTGCGTTGGAGGGGCGGTGGCGGGTAGGATAATGAGGAGTCAGTGGCATGTGAGGGGATCATGGGTGGAGGCATGGCTGATGATGAGTAAGGGATGATCCAAATAAGCTAGGGCATTGGATTTGAGTGAGTAAGAAAAAGGAGAGATTTCGATTGATCTCGTCTCTTGGTTTCAAAGGTGGGATGGTTCTCGGTGCATTTGGTTGGGTGTATTTAGATGAGATAAACACTATGATGCACAATTGTTTGGGTGATTGTTGTAAAGATTGAAGTGGTGCTTTATATAGGAGTATAGATAATAATTAATAATTAAATAATAAATAATTAATTTTAATAGACAACTGAGAATTACGTCTCGCATGTGGAAAGCGTGTCCGCGCCGTCTAGAAAATGATGATCGTTCGATTTGCTCTAGGCATTTCCTCGTCCGATCACATCAGCTATGTTATTTTTCTATGCACGATGCGACTCACAACAACATGTCAAGCTTGTGTCATTGCTCGGTCTTGAAAGACATAAGTATTTGTATTTAGATATCTTTTATCTTATCATGTTGTGACATATTCGATTAAGATGGTGTCGTGGTTTCGGAAATCAGGTGACAATAAGATTTGTGTTTAGAGAGGAAGCTAGTGTGGACTCACTCCGAATGGTGAGCCATCAGGACTCAAGTGATGGATTTGAGACGGTGTGTTTATACTGGTTTAGGCTTACGCCCTAGTTCAATGTAGTGATGATCGTAGTATTGCTTTGGAGCATTTTACAACTAGTGTGCTCGTGTTGGAAGGAGGAGGGGGGCCCTACCCTTTTATATCTCAAGGGTAGGACCTTACATAGGAAATCTATTTTCTACTACAGAGAGAGAGATTGGCTTCCCATGTTGTCATGGTGGGTCCTCTGTAGGGTCGTGTGTAGTCGTACTTCCGGTATAGCGTCGTTCGTTACTCCAACTCATATAGTGAGTCCATCGCTGACGTACTTGTAGTGGTGCACAATGGGTCCCACGGACCAGTCTCATCTTGTGGTTGTACGTGGCGTGGCTTCTCCTGTCATCATGACCCCTTCGTCACTTGTCAATTTGCATAGACGTACACTCGATATGGCGAGTTGTCACTATGGAGACCCCGGTGCCCATTCGGTGTGTTGTGTGTATGTTCGGACGTGGCTTGATGGTGACGCATCTTGTAGTAGCTGACATGGATCAGTAGCGTTGGTCTCATATCTTTACCTCGTCGGGTTGCTCGACGGTGAGTTGGTCGACGGTAACTGATTGGCGGAGAGTTGATCATCGGAGTTGGTCATCGGAGAATTGGTCAGCCAGTCCACCTCGTAGAGTTGGTCGGCAGAGTTGGTCATCAGAGTTGGTCATCGGAGAGTTGGTCAGTCGGCCCGCCTCATAGGGTTGCTCGACAAAGACTTGGTTGGCAGGTGGTCCATTTTGAAGGGCCTATTTTGGGTACCTGATTCCTGAGTACTCGATAGATGGCATGTAAATTGTTTTTGCACTTCATCTTTATCCTCTTTGGGCTTGATTGCTCCAACCAGCATGTTCTTAGTAACTTCCCTCGGTGGTTTATTACCTACATCATCAAAATTTGCGTGCGCTTCTTGAGAGTTGTTAGTTTTATCAAATTCCACATCATATGCTTCTTGTACCAAGCCGGTGGCATGGTTGAATACTCGATATACTTTGGATTTCAATGAATAACTTGATAAGAAACAAATCTTTAAAACTTGCCTAGGTGTTGATGTTTTTAGATGTAGAACGTGTATCCAAACACTCGGAAGGAGATATTGGACTTCTTCCCATTGAGCAACTCATAAAGGATCATTTCAAGCAGCCAATGTAGAAATATTTGATTTGATGCATAGCATGCAATGTTGATTGCCTCGGTCCAAAATATTTTTATTGGTGTTATACTCATTTATCATTGTTCTTACAAAAGTGATCAAAGTCCTATTCTTTGTGAAAGTCGCCTAGAGGGAGGGTGAATAGGCGGAAACTGAAATTTACAACTTTAAACACAACTACAAGTCGGGGTTAGCGTTAAAAATAAATGCGAGTCTAAAAGAGAGGGCGAAAACAAATCAAAGCCAAATGAAGTGGATGACACGATGATTTGTTTTATCGAGGTTCGGTTCTTGAGAACCTAGTCCCCATTGAGGTGGTCACAAAGACCGGGTCTCTTTCAACCCTTTCCCTCTCTCAAACAGTCACCTAGACCGAGTGAGCTTTCTCCTTAATCAAATGGGTCACTTAGACCCCTACAAGGACCACCACAACTTGGTGTCTCTTGCTTTGATTACAAGTGTCTTGAGAACAAGAATGAGGAAGAAGAAAGCGATCCAAGAACAAGAGCTCAAAGAACACGAGCAAAACACTCTCTCTAGTCACTATTTGTTTGGAGTGGATTTAGGACTTGGAGAGGCTTTGATTCTATTGAATTGTGTCTTGTATTGATTGCACTAGCTCTTGTATTGAATGAGATGTCTGAAAAACTTGAATGCTTGGAGTGGTGGTGGTTGGGGGGTATTTATAGCCCTAACCACCAATTCAACCGTTGGGGAGGCTGTCTGTCGATGGGCGTACCGGACAGTCCGATGTGCCACCGGACACTGTTTGGTGCGTCAGCCATGTCACCCAACCGTTAGGGTTCTGACGGTTTCGACCGTTGGAGCTCTCACTTCTTGGGGGCACCGGACAGTCCGGTGCCGCACCGGACAGTCCGGTGCCGCACCGGACAGTCCGGTGCCGCACCGGACATGCACTGTTCACTGTTCGGTGCGCCTTCTGGCGCTGCTCTGACTCTTGCTTATTCCACTTGCACTCTTGCTTTGCCTTTCTTCTCTTAATTGGCTTTGAGAGCCATATCATTCTTGTTTGAAGAAGGGTCGTTTTAATCATGGAAGTGCATGTACATCTCATGGAAATCGATATAATCTCAAATATTTATGTCAGTGCAGTTGTGGAAAGATCCATTTTGTGAAACATGGTGACAAGGTGGTCACACTTCTTGATTAGGAGCACGCTAAGAATTTTCCTCACAACATCTAATTGTATGAGTCCTAAACCTTTGACTTCCTCTACAAGGAGATTAAGTTGTGAATACATGTCATTTGCATTCTCATGATGGAGCATTTCAAAAAAAAATATAATTTTCTAATTATAATATGACAAGCTCCTCATGCTCACTCTTGATCCCCTCATGTAGTGCACAATTGTTGAACCAAAGAGCGTAAGCATCCTTATGGTTGCGTATTCTATTGAATACATCCTTCCAAAGGGTGTGTTTTTGGTATTCGCATTCCACTTCTCATAATAAATTTCATCCCCTATAAGATTTTAATTTGTAGGATCCTAGGTTTTGAAAGACCTTTATTAGCAGCTCTATAAGCTCCAATGTTCATTGCCTTTAGGTATACTTCCATACAACTTTTTCCATATAGAAAATCATCACTCTAAAAACAGGAGGAGGTTCGTCCTCATCGCACATCATAACTCAAAGCAGTTAACCTTAATCTAGTGAGCACGAGGATTTGATACCAATTAAAATGTTTATGACATCCAAGAGGGGGTGAATTAGACTTCTTTAAAATTTCTTGCAATAACTAAAATATAATCACAAGTCACCGTGTGTCTAATGTGCTTATAAGAGTTTTTTGCACCATAATTCCAACATTACGCTATCAAGGCAGCTTTAGAAATATAGATACTCAAAGTAAATTGCAAAAATATAATAACAGAAAGTAAAGAAAGGTTCCTCCCGTTTTTGCATGACGATACCCCACCCCTACTAAGGTCCCGTTTCAATCTCACGGGATAAACTTTAGCTTCCTGCTAAACTTTAGCTATATGAATTGAAGTGCTAAAGTTTAGTTTCAATTACCACCATTAGCTCTCCTGTTTAGATTACAAATGGCTAAAAGTAGCTAAAAAAAAGCTGCTAAAGTTTATCTCGCGAGATTGGAACAGGGCCTAATTTTTATTGGAGCATTCGCGCAAGGATGCCACAAAAATTAACGTGCTTGGAACTCTCCGTACCACACAATGTTCAGCATCGAGGGCATCAACCCGAACTCCAATTACAGGCAAATTCCTTTCTTACTGCAAGGGAAGGCGTTATGTTCAACATATATTTGGATCAAAAGTGAACTAGCGAACACACGCCTGTTTCAAAATTGAGGATATGTTCACATGGACATTTAGGCCTAGTTTGAAAGCTAAAATATTGGAGGGATTGAAGGTGCTAAAATTCACTTTTTATTTAGAATTAATTAAGAATGAGATTTCAGGTCATTCAATCCACTACAGTTTTATGGCTCCCAAACTAGCCCTTAGAAACCAAAAAACACCCTACTCAAAAAGGGAGGAGTATCTGTTCATACGGGACTAGCAAGGGAGGAGTATGAGTATCTGTCATGTATTGTGGACTACTTAACTATATATATTTTGTACTAAAAGGAGCAATACACAAAAGACGATAGAGCTGTGCCGGAGCCGCAGAATGATGTGCTGTCATTATCTTGCTTCTAACAACTTGCTAAGTTTTGCTTCCGAACATCAGGTATCCAACAAGTGAAGATAACAAGAAGACAAGCAGCACAAACGTCGCCGAGAAGTCCCCAGGAGATGCCTGTGTCTTCCGGAGGAGATCCTGAAAAGGAGCAGCTTCGACCGTTAGTGATCAGAAACCAAAGCTGGAAACAGCAAACAGAGTTGGAGAATGGCTTTTTCTTTTACTCCGAGGTTGGAGGACTTCTGGTCATAGAAAGCTATGCTGGCAAACAGCGACACAAGAAGGCAAGAGTCTGTGGTTTCATCTCATCTTGCATTATATTATCTTTTGTGGAACGATCAATCCCCTAGCCAAAGTATCGTGTCGATCTAGGTGGTTTGCTTAATGTAGCAATAATTTAACCAGCTTCTATGCATTATCAGAATGCTAAAAACGTATGCCATATTTATTTCCTAAATGTTTAAATGTTTTTTTCCTAAAATGATTAAAACGGTAAAGCGCCAAGAATATTATGGAGCTCATAAAACTATCACATAAGAGTAAAAGGAAAAGGTCCAAACTACTCTCCTCAAGTTTGTCCTATGTCTAGATAACCCCTAAATTAATGCTTGGTTTAATTTACTCCCAAACTATTTCAACTTGGTCCAATCTAGCCATTTGTTTTTTCTCCCTCCATGTACAAGTGAAGTTTTAATTTCAAATTATGTTGAGGTGATAGCAAACACCATAGTTTAGGTTAAAAATACATCATATTTTTTATCATTATTTGATAGTTTAGGATATCAAATAATAATAAATTAACACTAGAGATACAAAATCGTGTGAAAGATAATGATGAAAATTCCGTAATGTATTTTAAACAAAAATGTCTTGTCCGTTATTAGGTCACAACATTTGAGATTAAAACTCAATTTATACGTGGGGAAACCAAAAAAAAGTCTTGTTAAGGGATAAATTGAACCGAGTGAAATAGTTGCGGGAGTAATCGTACCAAATGTTAGAGGGTTACCAGATATGGGCCAAACTTGTGTAATTTGGACTTTTCTAAAAATATAAAAGGGTTTCTTAATAAAAAAATGTAAATATGGAATAAATAAAGCTACTAGTCTCGTCAAATACCTTTATTTCGACAAAATAGAGAGACAAGCACATCAGAAGAAAAGGTCCTACCAGCTCTTTCTGAATCTTCTTGTTTTCCTCTGCATATCTACTTTCCAGTTCTAACTCGGATATAGAGGCATCCTGTATCAGGTCTTTCTGAACCATCCTGTTTTCCTCTGCATGTCTACTTTCCAACTTGGATGTAGAGTCATCCTGAAGATGTCAGGGATAAAGTGAATGTTCAGGGTAGACAGTATACAAATATTTTGAAATTCAAACATCATGGTGGAATTAATATAGGGAATCAAATTGAATTCTGATATAATAACAATTGCAAGAGAGGTATTCACATTACAATTAAACAGGAGCATGTTGTCTTGTTATGATAGTTTTTTTCTGTCCTCTTCTTTTGTTTTCTGGTTGAAGGATTTGAGCAGATATTATGATAGGATTTCATGAAAACGAAACTATTCAGTGAATCAATAGCATCAGAGAAGAAGAAACAGCTATTGGCGAATTTAAAGGTTATATGCTATGCAACAGGTGATCAACACAAGATCCATATTTGAGTTTGAGAGAACGCAAAGGCAGACGATATTTAGGAGGGACTAGAGTCACCTCGTCATCTGAAGCTTGTGATCTACATGTATGCCCTTGTCCTGCTGCCTGAAAAACAATGGAAGGCACCAGTCATATTTACGCTAGGAACGGACATGGCATCACTTGCTCACATGCAGTAAGGTCATTCAGTACATACACAGTTGGACGTCGTTGGTCTCCCCACTTCATGGTCCACATCTGAATCAAGAGATCCGTCATCTTCCTCTGTTTCCTCGGGCACTGGTGACGGAGGGTTGGCAGGGACATAGACCACCCTCAACTTGAACTCCTCAACCAACTTACCTGGCGCTTTGCTGAACTACAATCCACAACGCTAACGTCACACAGCACTCTTGGCTGTAATGTAAACATAGGCAACGCGCGGTGTCACTGAGACTCCATAAACTCTGCGAGAAATTTACCATGCCAGGGACAATGCCCTTGTGCGTCGTCCCCTCCGCCGCCGCGACGCTCTGAACGAGAAACTTGTCCTTGCACTGGTAGTCCGGGGGCACCTCCTTGGGCGCTTGCATCGTGACTGCACCAAATCCCATGAGAATACACAGCAGCAACGAGAACGATCGATCAACCAACCACACGACAAGAAACACGGGAGCAGGCAGACGCACGCACTTGTGATGCCGCAGGATCCCCTGGGCTGCACGACGCCGGAGGCAGGCCGCACCGAGTACTTCCTAGGGTTCGTCGTCTTGACCTGCAGCCTCGGCGAGACAGGGAGAGAGAGAAAAGACAAAAGAGAGAACCAATCACTTTAGCCTGGCTCCGATGCACAAGACTGCATCTTTCGCTGGAGCGAGGTTCGTCAGATTTGTCACCTTGAAAGCCACCCACCGATCGGTCCTGTTGACGAGCTCGAGACATGCCGAACTGTGCTTCTTGACCTCGACTGCTCACGGCATCAAGCACCAGAGGATCCTCCGATCAGTCTGAATATGCCGAAAGCACACGCGACAAGGGACACGACGAGGCAGGAAAAAGTGTAAAGCACTTACATGGCATCTTCAGGTCGGACGGGCAGACCCGAAGCAGCGTGTTACTCATGGCGGCGATCAAGAAACAAGGATCAGCCCCGCTTTCTCCTCTCTCTCTCTCTCTCTCTCTCTCTCTCTCTCTCTCTCTCTCTCTCTCTCCTCTCCTCTCCTCTCCTCTGGAGTCTCGAGAACCAAAAAATATGGAAGATCCAATCCCAAGAACCTGAAAACTGATGAAATATCCCAAGACTGGGGAGGGCCCCGGCGACGTTTTCCTGCTCCCGGAAGCAAAAGTTACGAGAGAGAGACAAACGAAAGCCAGGCTATGACGTACGACTGACCGAGTGTAGTACGGTTGGCAGCGCAGCGCAGGGCTCGATCCTTTTGGTAGGGGAAGAAGAAGTTCCGGATCGGATGGGCTCGGGCTCTGGAGGAGAGAGGGGGTGGAGTTTGGGTTGGCATAAACTAAGGAATGTTTAGGAGGGCGAGTAATGATGATGATTGGCCGCGGCGGTGCCGGTGGCGCCGCGGCCGCCCGTGCTAATCCGGGCCTCCAACTACAAACCCTTTCGCCGTTTCGCGCGTTGGTTGGCAGAAGAGTGGTTGGATTCGGGGAACCCCAACCCAAGTCCGCAAGCAGAGCCCGTTGGTGATCGCGCCGCCCACCCACGCTGGAAAGGGACAGTGGCGGACGTGGAGAGTACCTTCCTTAAGTGTTGTGTATGTGTTGCCTTCGTCCTTGCGGCCGTCGACGAAAACGAGACACCGGATTTGAAGCTTCATCTGTAAACCTTTTTTGCCGTAAACTGCAACCACCGTTGGGTACTTGTGTTGGATGGGGATCTCTCATCTTCTTTTTTTTTTTTTTTTGCGAAACTGACTGTGCCTGGGCTCTCTGTAGGCGCCACAGTGAACTTGTGTCCACATCATTTGAGAGTCGGTCGTTTTACCTGAATCTGAAAGTCTCTACCTCCGCAGATCATCATTATCCCCATTGATGTCGGTAAGCGATCGTTAGAATGATGATTCGGACGCGATGAAGCTTGCTCCCTTTCTCAACTGCGTCCCACGATCTAACGGGATTGGAGGTATTATTAGACAGACGCACACTGTTGTCGCTGCATTATTGGAGGCCACGCGAACAACGATTCTGAATTTCTCAGCAGTCCTGTCCTTCACATCCAGCTCCCATGCCAGCGACGGCGTTCAATTCCCATGTCCTACTACGGTACCCCCATTTTTTGAAATAAAAGTTACTCTGGTTACCCTATTAGGTTTTTTTTCTTAAAAAATATTTATTTTTTTGTGCTCGTTACAAACTAATCTAACTTTATTAACAGTCCCAAGGGGAGGGGAGTGTGCTCGCCTGAGAGCAGCACTCACATGAATAGCACTAGTTTGATCACTGCTGCTAAACAAATCAAACTAACAGAAAGTGTACCACAGTAATCTTGTTTTATGGGTGTTTCTACATGAATTGTGTGCATTAGCATCTATACACACGACACCTAACCACTGATGATGCTGGACGTATCCAATGCAGAGCAACCAAATACTAAAACAGCCTAGCATTTATGCTGGATGTACCCCATGCAGAGCATTCATCAGTGCTAAAACAGCCTAGCAGCTTCTAGTCCAAGACCGAAGAATATGCATATACGGACTTTGTAGGCTCATGTATCATTTGCATCAAACCAGACTGGAAACATTGCTTAGTGGAAAAGTTAAGTATATCCCACTTCTTTGTGGTAATCCCTAATCCTAGAAGAGTAAAATATATCAGCGGTCCTTAAATTTGGTATGATGTGTCACCTAGGCGCCGAACTCAGAAAACCAGAAGAGAAAAACATGTCTTTGAATTTTTTCGACCCGTGCAAAATTGACCAAAACCGAATTTACTCAAACAAGATGACAACGTGGCAATACCGCGTTGGAGCCTCCCCACACCTGTCGAGTGCCACCTGGTACATGCATGGATGTTTGGTTTGAGGTATCACATTATCCATGATGAGATGGTGCATCATAAATCTATTCCTTAAATTTGGTGGGATGACATTATTCCTATTATTAATACTAACTAACTATGAGAAATGAGATGGTGATGGATCAACTCATTTTATTCCATAAACCAAAGAAAAAAGTAAGGAGTGAGAAAATGATTATCTAACTTATTCCTCAAACTAAACACCCTCATAGTCCTCGAACTTGGCAGTTGTGTCACCTAGATCCTCGAACTTGACATCCTATGTCACTTGATTCTTTGAACTTTCATTAATGCCCTCCAGCGTAGCACATCACACCAACATCCAGTTTGAGCTAATCTGATTTTGCACGGGTTGTCAAAGTTAAAGGACTCATTTTCATGGTTTTCTAAGTTTGGGCCTTAGTGACACATGTTGAACCTAGCAACACTGTCATGTTTAGTTGATTACACGACTTAGCTTGACTGAGTAGGAATATTGTTTGGTTGCCGATACAAATATATGTTACCCCTGATTAAAAATAATATAAGACTATGATCATGATTTTTATTTTGTGCAAATACACTCATAAAGCTCTTATATTTTACCATATTATGTCTTCAACTTCTTTAAAACATATTAGTAATCCTTACTAATATAATGCACTCCCTCCCCACACGCGTAGTGAGTCATCTCCCTCTCCACACGCGTAGTGACTAGCGAGCGTTCCTCACGAAATATAAAAAACGTGCAGTGTCATGATTCAAACTATTAGTCTATAGAAAGAGAACACTCACTCTAACCACTACAATTCATATTGGTTTGTATTATGATATTAGTTTGTGTTATACAGAGAACCACAACTAACTAGTTGTCCAGCGAGCCTGAGTCCCCATAAACAGTCCAAATCTACACCAATTAATACTAAATATACATTAATTATAAAACTAATTGTATATCTCTACTATACTTAAAACACCAGTTTCAACGGTCCTCCCGCGTCATCATTTTACAGAAAAGTTCCTAAAATATTAAAAAACGGTGCAGGAAGTAGAGTTTGAACCCACAACCTGATGGAAGAAGAGTGGGAGACACTGGGCGAAGCAGTCGTAGAACATCATCCTCAGGTGTTTATAATATTGAATATAAATTGTATATATGTATATACGATTTTTTGTAAAATAAAAAATAATCATGTCGGGCCGGACCAGCACTACGGGCCGAGGCTACGGCCCAAGCACCGCACGACGCTCGTGCTGGGTTGGACCTGACACTATTAAATGGGTCGTGCCTCGGGCCGGCTCGCCAGACACATCCCATATGGCCATCTACATCTCCGCACGATAATGATGGTCCTCGTTTCAGTTGCCACCACCTCGTTCGTCATTCTACTTCTTTTCTCTCTCCTCTCATGTGGTCATGCCTCCACCTCCGCGCCACCCCATTCTCGACAGAGGCAGTAGGAGCATGCGCCTCCAACCCATATTCGTCCGACACCATCCTGACACTGACTCGCGCAGTGGCTATTTCACGTCCACGAGGACGTTTCACATCATGCGCGCACCATCGTTTTTGCCGTCGTCGGACGTCCCGTTCGTCTTCCCCAACCTGCTGCCCCCGCCCACGGTCACAGCCGTGAGCCGACCGACACTCGTCGACGCGGGTACGGGCGAGTCGGTCATGCTCCTGGCCTTTGTCCGTGCGTGTCGTCGAAGAGGACATGGTGACGCCTACCACGCTTAGGTTATCTTGGTGATGAGGAGTCCAGGTCTGAGATATTGGACAACCAAGGCCCGTAGCGTAGCAGCCATCGGCATATGCTACGGAGTTGGTGGTGGTGTTGTGTCGCTTCGGCGGGTCCAGGGCTGTGAAGACACTCGCATTCTCTCGCCCTTCTCGGATTGACGTCTCGTGTGGGTGCCTCTCGGTTTGGAGCTGCTCCGGCTGGGCTTCTTTCTCCGCTTGCGTGCTCTCTCGCTATATATTTAGTGGTATACTGCCGATGTCGCCTCCAGATGCACAGGTCTTCGTCGTGTCTTTTTCTCCGGCAACGAACGGGTATGTCCGTCTCTTCCCTTCCCCTCTGTCGGGTACCGTAATTAGGGGTACCCCCAACACTCCTAAACACGGCTGGTAACCACCATCAGCACAAGCTGCAGAGACCGATGGGCACGATTCAGGTCAAGGCTTCGTCTACCCAAGGGACGTGATCTCGCCTCGCCCGAGCCCAGCCTCGGACGGGAACTGTAGTCCCGAACGAAGTTACGTCTCGCCCGAGGGCCTCCTCAGGCAGTGGGCGCACCCTCGGCACGCCCGAGGCCCAACTCGGGCAGGCTTCGTCGAGAAGCAACCTTGGCCAAATCGCCTCTCCAACCGACCGTATCGCAGGCGCATTCAATGCGAGGATCGCCTGACACCTTATCCTGACACATGTGCCTCAGTCGGCAAGGTCGAAGTGACCGCAATCACTTCACCCTTTCGCTGACCGACCTGACAGGAAAACAGCGCCGCTCGCCCCGCTCCGACTGCTGTGCCACCCACCAGGGTGAGACTGACAATAGCCAAGTTCGGCCTCGGGCGCAACAGGAAGCTCCGCCTCGCCCGACCTTAGGCCTCGGCCTCGGAAGGAGGTCTCCGCCTCGCCCGACCCCAGGGCTCGGCCTCAACCTCAGCCTCAGGAGGAATCGCGTCCTCGCCCGACCCCGGCCTCGGCCTCAGGAGAAGTCTCCGCATCGCCCGACCTTGGGCTCGAACCGACCGCGCCATGGGGGATACATCATTACCCTACCCCTAGCTAGCTCAGGCTACGGGGGAACAAGACTGGCGTCCCATCTGGCTCGCCCCGGTAACAAGTAATGATGGCTCCCCGCGTGCGTTCATGACGATGGTGGTTCTCAGCCCCCTACGGAAGCAAGGAGACGTCAGCAAGATCCCAGCAGCACCGACAGCTGTGCTTCTACAGGGCTCAGGCACTTCTCCGACGGCCACGTTATCACCTACGCAGGGCTCAAGCACTTCTCCGACAGCCACGTTGGCATGTACACATGGCTCAGGCACTTCCCTGCCAGACACGTTAGCGCCTAGCTACACCCCCATTGTACATCTGGACCCTCTCCTTGCATCTATAAAAGGGAGGTCCAGGGCCTTCATGCAGAAGGTCGCGCGGGGGAACGAGCTAACGAACAGGCTCACCCTCTCTCTCTTGCGAACGCTTGTAACCCCTACTACGAGCACACCCCCCTGGTGCGAGATAATACGAGCCGCGTTTCTCCCTTGTGTTCCATCTCGCGCCAACCCATCTGGGATGGGACACACAACGACAAATTTACTCGTCGGTCCAGGGACCCCCCGGGGTCGAAACGCCGACAGTTGGCGCGCCAGGTAGGGGCCTACTGCGTGTTAACGAACACCTTCCCGTTGAGTTCCAGATGGGTAGTCTCCAGCAACCTCTTCAGCCTGGGACGCTGCTCCGCTTCGGGAGTCTCGAGTTCATGTCCCTCGACGGCAGCTACGACATGGTACTCCTCCCCCGCAGCGTGACAGCGACAACGACGGCCGTCAGCTCGCCCGGCGAAGGCGAACTCGACGACGTCTTCCCCCCATGGCGGAAGAGCAGCATCCGGGTTTGCCTCGCCACCCTCCTCGCCGCAGGAGGAGGAGGCGGGGCAACTGTGGCCAGGCTGGAGGTAGCACCTCATCGGCTTTCGCTCCAGAGCGAGTCGACGACACCGGCACCCCAGCGGGGGACATGTCGGGCGTTGTCCTCGCGCCTAAGACAACGACGAGCGTCGCTTCCCCGCAATATGCCAACCCCAAGCGGACTGATGACGCCAGCACTCTCGCGAAGGACTTGCTGGACGTCAACCTTGTACCTAAGATGACAGCGCATTTCGTCCCCGACGCGACTTCGCCACCGTCCATCGATCAAGAGGTACCGTCCGTTTTCCACCCTGTGCCTTTTAGGTTCAGTTTCGATCCACCAAGCGACCC
This sequence comes from Zea luxurians, assembly GCA_029449295.1. Lineage (NCBI taxonomy): Eukaryota > Viridiplantae > Streptophyta > Magnoliopsida > Poales > Poaceae > Zea > Zea luxurians. The sequence goes on along the minus strand of JAOPSE010000013.1, from coordinate 60,601,387 downwards.
CGCTTCGGTGAGCGCTTTCGTAAAGGCATATCCTAACCTTCCGAGGGACCATATGTGGTCAACCTAGGACCGACTGACGGCCGTCTCAACCTACGGGCCCCCGGGTTCCGAGGAAGAGGACGGTCCCGACTCTGGTTGGGATTTCTCCGGGCTCAGTAATCCCAGTGCCATGCGAGACCTCATGACCGCATGTGACTACTGCCTCTCCGATTGCTCCGATGACGACCACAGCCTTGGCGACGAGGGTTGTGAGCCAAGTCGCGAATGTTTCCACGTCGATCTAGGGGGTCACGACGAAGGCAACCACCTCGGTATGCCGGAGGATGACGATCCCCCTAGGCCTGCGCCTCGCGTTGACATCCTGCGAGAGCTAGCTGTGGTCCCAGTCCCTACGGGGGTCAGGACACACAGCTCGAGCAAATCCGCGAGGTGCAGGCCAAGCTCGACGAGGAAGCAGGGCAACTTGTGCAGCTCCAGCAAAACATCGAGCAGGAGTGGGTAGGCCGAGCGCTCGCCGGAGAAGCACGTCATCGGTCCCGGGACGTCCAACGCCGAATCGTTGACGATGCCAGGGCAAGGCTGCCCCTGGCCTCCAGCGGGGTCGGCCAGAATCTAGCTGCAGCAGCAATACTACTCCGAGCAGTGCTGGAGCCGTCCACCACCGAGGGGCGGCGTATCCAGGGAGAACTCAAGAATCTCCTGGAGGATGTCGTGGTCCGACGGGTCGAGAGCTCTGCCTCCCGAAGGCAAGGGTGCCCCTCGGAGCATCGCGCAACGACTTCCTAACTCCTGTGGGAGGCCTCGGTCCACACCGGGCGCACGCGGGACGAGGCGCCTGCGGCCCCAGGTCGCCCCGGCGACGAGCACCACCACCTCGACCGTCGAGCCCGCCTCGACGAGAGGGTGCGCCGAGGCTACCATCCCAGGTGCGGAGGACGCTACGACAGTGAGGAGGATCGGAGTCCCTCGCCCGAACCGCCAGGTCCGCAAGCCTTCAGCCGGGCCATACGACGGGCGCCGTTCCCGACCCGGTTCCGAGCCCCGACTACCATCACCAAGTACTCAGGGGAAACAAGGTCGGAGTTGTGGCTTGCGGACTACCGGCTGGCATACCAGCTGGGAGGGACGGACGACGACAATCTCATCATCCGCAACCTCCCACTGTTTCTCTCCGACGCCGCCCGGGCCTGGCTGGAGCATCTGCCTCCCGCGCAGATTTCCAACTGGGACGACCTGGTCAAGGCCTTCGCTAGAAATTTCCAGGGCACGTACGTGCGCCCTAGGAACTCCTGGGACCTCCGAAGCTGCCGCCAGCAGCTAGGGGAATCCCTGCGAGAGTACATCCGGCGGTTTTCGAAGCAGCGCACCGAGCTGCCCAACATCACCGACTCGGATGTCATCGGGGCGTTCCTCGCCGGCACCACTTGCCGCGACCTGGTGAGCAAACTGGGCCGCAAGACTCCCACCAAGGCGAGCGAGTTGATGGACATCGCCACCAAGTTCGCCTCTGGTCAGGAGGCGGTCGAAGCCATCTTCTGGAAGGACAAGCAGCCTCAGGGACGGCAGCAGGAAGACGTCCTCGAGGCGTCTGCCCAGCAGGGCACGAAGAAGAAGGCCAAGAAGAAGGCGCAAGCAAAGCGCGACGCCGCTGACGCGGATCTCGTCGCTGCTGCCGAACACAGGAACCCTCGGAAGCCTCCTGGAGGGGCCAACCTGTTCGACAAGATGCTCAAGGAGTCATGCCCCTACCACCAAGGTCCCGTCAAGCACACCCTTGAGGAGTGCGTCATGCTCCGGCGCTACTTCCATAAGGCCAGGCCCCCAGCGGAAGACGACAAAGGCCAAGACAACAACAAGAAAGAGGGTGACAAGGAAGAGGAGTTCCCCGAGGTCCACGGCTGCTTCATGATCTACGGTGGGCAAGTGGCGAATGCCTCGGCTCGGCACCGCAAGCAGGAGTGCCGGGAGGTCTGCTCGGTAAAGGTGGCGGCGCTAGTCTACCTAGACTGGTCCGACAAGCCCATCACCTTCCACCAAGGCGACCACCCCGACTGCATGTTGAGCCCAGGAAAGTACCCGCTCGTTGTCGACCCCGTCATCGGCAACGCCAGCCTCACCAAGGTCCTCATGGACGGAGGCAGCAGCCTCAACATCATCTACGCCGAGACCCTCGGGCTCTTGGGGATCGATCTGTCCACAATCCGGGCCGGTGCAGCGCCCTTTCACGGGATCGTCCCCAGAAAGCGCGTCCTCCCCCTTGGACAACTCGATTTGCCCGTCTGCTTCGGAACTCCCTCCAACTTCCGAAAGGAAACCCTCACGTTCGAGGTGGTCGGGTTCCGAGGGACCTACCACGCGGTGCTGGGGAGACCGTGCTACGCCAAGTTCATGGTCGTCCCCAACTACACGTACCTCAAGCTTAAGATGCCAGGCCCCAACGGGGTCATCACCATCGGATCCACGTACCGACACGCGTACGAATGCGACATGGAGTGTGTGGAGTACGCTGAGGCCCTCGCTGAGTCTAAGGCCCTCATCGCCGACCTGGAGTGCCTCTCTAAGGAGGTGCCTGATGCGAAGCGCCACGCCGGCAACTTCGAGCCGGCTGAGGCAATTAAGTTTATCGCCCTCGACCCCAGCAACGACGCCTACAAGCAAGTCCGGATCAGCTCCGAGCTTGACCCCAAATAGGAAGCAGTGCTCGTCGGCTTTCTCTGCGCGAACGCCGAAGTTTTTGCGTGGAGTCCCTCGGACATGCCCGGCATACCGAGGGATGTCGCCGAGCACTCACTGGATATCCGAGCCGGTGCCCGACCCGTGAAGCAACCTCTACGCCGTTTCGATGAAGAAAAGTGCAGAGCCATAGGCGAGGAGATCCACAAGCTCATGGCTGCAGGGTTCATCAAAGAGGTATTCCATCCTGAATGGTTAGCTAACCCTGTGCTTGTGAAAAAGAAAGGTGGGAAGTGGAGGATGTGCGTAGACTACACTGGTCTAAACAAAGCATGTCCGAAGGTTCCCTACCCTCTGCCTCGCATCGATCAAATTGTGGACTCCACTGCTGGGTGCGAAATCTTGTCATTCCTCTACACCTATTCAGGTTATTACCAAATCAAGATGAAAGAGTCCGACCAGCTCGCGACTTCTTTCATCACACCTTTTGGCATGTACTGTTATACTACTATGCCATTTGGCTTGAGGGATGCAGGTGCAACATACCAAAGGTGCATGAACCACGTGTTCGGAGAGCACATCAGCCGAACGGTTGAGGCTTATGTCGATGACATCGTTGTCAAGACGAGGAAAGCCTACGACCTCCTCTCCGACCTTGAAACGACATTCAAGTGTCTGAGAGCGAAGGGTGTGAAGCTCAATCCCGAGAAGTGTGTCTTCGGAGTCCCCCGAGGCATGCTCCTGGGGTTCATCGTCTCCGAGCGGGGCATCGAGGCCAACCCGGAGAAAATCGCGGCCATCACCAACATGGGGCCTATCAAAGATTTGAAAGGAGTACAAAGGGTCATGGGATGCCTTGCGGCTCTGAGCCACTTCATCTCGCGCCTCGGCGAAAAAGGCCTACCCTTGTACCGCCTCTTAAGGAAGGCCGAGCGCTTCACTTGGACCCCCGAGGCCGAGGAAGCCCTCGGAAACTTAAAGACGCTCCTTACAAATGCGCCCATCTTGGTGCCCCCCGCTGCGGGAGAAGCCCTCTTGATCTACGTAGCCGCAACCACTCAGGTGGTCAGCGTCGCGATCGTAGTCGAGAGACGAGAAGAAGGGCATGCACTGCTCGTCCAGAGGCCGGTTTACTTCATCAGTGAAGTGCTATTCGAGACCAAGATTTGCTACCCGCAAATTCAAAAGCTACTGTACGCAGTAATTCTGACGCGGCGAAAATTGCGACACTACTTCGAGTCTCATCCGGTGACTGTGGTGTCATCCTTCCCCCTGGGGGAGATCATCCAGTACCGAGAGGCCTCGGGTAGGATAGCAAAGTGGGCAGTGGAACTCATGGGCAAGACAATCTCGTTCGCTCCTCGGAAGGCCATAAAATCCCAAGTCTTGGCGACTTCGTGGCTGAATGGGTCGACACCCAATTGCCTACAGCTCCGATCCAACCTGAGCTTTGGACCATGTACTTCGATGGGTCGCTGATGAAAACAGGAGCAGGTGCTGGCCTGCTCTTCATCTCACCCCTCGAGAAACATTTCCGCTACATGTTGCGCCTCCATTTCCCAGCGTCAAACAATGTGGCCGAGTACGAGGCTCTGGTTAATGGGTTGCGCATCGCCATCGAGCTAGGGGTTCGGCGCCTCGACGCTCGTGGCGACTCGCAGCTTGTCATTGACCAAGTCATGAAGAACTCCCACTGTCGTGACCCGAAGATGGAGGCCTACTGCGACGAAGTTCGACGCCTGGAAGACAAGTTCTATGGGCTGGAGCTCAACCACATCGCTCGACGGTACAACGAGACTGCGGATGAGCTGGCGAAAATAGCCTCGGGGCGGACAACGGTTCCCCCAGACGTCTTCTCCAGAGACATACATCAACCCTCCGTCAAGATCGATGACACGCCCGAGCCCGAGGAGGCCTCGGCCCAGCCCGAGGTATCCCCGACCGTCGAGGGTGAGGCCCTGCGCGTCGAGGGAGAGCAGAATGGGGTCACGCCTGACCCGAACTGGCAGACCCCGTACCTGGAATATCTCCTCCGAGGAGAGCTACCCCTCGACAAGGCCGAAGCTCGGCGACTAGCGTGGCGCGCCAAGTCGTTCGTCTTACTGGGTGATGAAAAGGAGCTCTACCACCGCAGCCCCTCAGGCATTCTCCAACGATGCATATCCGTCGCCGAAGGACAGGAGCTATTGCAAGAAATACACTCGGGGGGCTTGCGGTCACCATGCAGCACCTCGAGCCCTCGTGGGGAACGTCTTCTGACAAGGTTTCTACTGGCCGACTGCGGTGGCCGACGCCACTAGGATTGTACGCTCTTGCCAAGGGTGTCAATTCTACGCGAGACAGATGCACCTGCCCGCTCAGGCCCTGCAGACAATACACATCACCTTGCTGTTTGCAGTGTGGGGTCTGGACCTCGTCGGTCCCTTCCAGAAGGCACTCGGGGGCTTCTCGCACCTGCTGGTCACCATCGACAAATTCTCCAAGTGGATCGAGGTCCGATCCTTAACCAGCATCAGGTCTGAGCAGGCAGTGGCATTCTTCACCAACATCATCCATCGCTTTGGGGTCCTGAACTCCATCATCACCGACAACGGCACACAGTTCACTGGGAAGAAGTTCCAGGACTTCTGCGAGGACCACCACATCCGTGTGGATTGGGCCGTCGTAGCTCACCCCATGACGAATGGGCAAGTGGAGCGTGCCAACGATATGATTCTGTAGGGAATTAAATCGAGGATCTACAATGACCTCAACAAATTCGGCAAGCGGTGGATGAAAGTGAGAGCACCTAGAGGGGGTGAATAGGTGATCCTGTAAAAACTTAAAACTTAATGCCACAAACTTTATTAAGTGTTAGAGCAATAAAGCAAAGTGGCTAGAAAAGAGTTCTTGCAAAACACAATAACCACAAAGATATCAACACAGAGAGGCACAGTGGTTTATCCCGTGGTTCGGCCAGGTTCAACACTTGCCTACTCCATGTTGTGGTGTCCCAACGGACGAGGGTTGCAATCAACCCCTCTCAAGTGATCTAAAGATCCACTTGAATACCACGGTATTTCTTTTCCTTTCACTATATCCCGTTTGCGAGGAATCTCCACAACATGGAGTCTCTCGCCCTTACAAAAGATGATCACAAATGAACACTGACGTAAGGATGAGATGAGCAACACACACAAGTCCACATCAATACGCACACACACACGGCCAAGACTTGAGCTCAAATGAATATCTCAAAGTTCTCACTAGAACGGAGCTCAAATCGCTAAGAATGTCAAACGAGTGCGCAAAGATGAAGTGTGAATGATCAAGAATGCTCAAAGTGTGCTTAGTGTCTTCCTCCATGCGCCTAGGGGTCCCTTTTATAGCCCCAAGGCAGCTAGGAGCCGTTGAGAGCATTCCAGGAAGGCAATTCTTGCCTTCTGTCGATTGGCGCACCGGACAGTCCGGTGCACCACCGGACACTGTCCGGTGCGGATTTCTTTCCTGTTCTGGCGCAGCCGACCGTTGGAGGTTTGGAGCCGTTGGCGCACCGGACACTGTCCGGTGCCCCCCTTCAGACCGTTGGCCTGGCCACACGTCACGAGCGGATTGCGCGGCCAACCGTTGGCTCGGCCGACCGTTGGCTCACCGGACAGTCCGGTGCACACCGGATAGTCCGGTGAATTTTAGTCGTACACCGCCGACGAATTCCCGAGAGCGTCCTTTTCACCAGAGCCAGCCTGGCGCAACGGACACTGTCCGGTGCACCACCGGACAGTCCGATGCACCCAGACTGAGCAGAGTCTTGGCTGCTCGAGCCAAGTCTTTTCCAATTGTCTTTTCTCTGATTCTAGTACTTAGACAAATATGTTAGTACACAAAAACCAATGTACTAAGTCTAGAATCATACCTTTGTATTGATTTGCACTTTGTCCACCCTTTGGCATATACTCATTTCCTTGATGTGTGTTGGGCACTTAATCACCAAAATCTTATAGAAATGGCCCAAGGGCACATTTCCCTTTCAATCTCCCCCTTTTTGGTGATTTATGCCAACACAACAAAAAGCAACTAAAAGAAGTGCAACATCAATGCAAATGAGAACACAAATTTGTTTTGATTCAAATTTGGCATATTTGGATCATTCTTTGCCACCACTTGGTTTGTTTTTGCAAATCAAACTCAATTTCCTATCTCTAAGTCAAATTCACTTGTTGAGGCATAGAGAAAGGTATTCCAATAGAAATGGATCACTGATTCAAAAACTCCCCCTATTTCCCATAATCAAACATTCTCCCTACATGAGACCAACTTTTGATAAAAAGAGACATTTAGAATTTTGACAAATCAAAAGTCCTAACTCTACTATTTTCAAAATTCTCAAGTGGTAGCTGATCAATTTGTTGCTTTGGCCCTTAATTTCTCCCCCTTTGGCATCAAGCACCCAAACGGGATCATTTTTGGCCCTTTTAACCTCATTGCCTCACCAAAATTGTCAATTAAGAGCAAAAGGCAACAAGATTGTGGAGATGAACTTGGAGTAAGTTACCCTCTCATCGGAGTGCAGTGGAAGTCTTTCATGGTCCAAGTCCACCTTTCCCTTTCAATCCACCTGAGACTAAATCAAGCAAGCTCAAACATGTGGTTAGTCTCAAAGGGTCAAGTTGTAACACATCTCCCCCTAAATATGTGCATCACTTGTAAATGGACTTGTGAGGTCCGGGGAGTGCTTGTACAACTTGACCACCATAAATAAACAACAAAATGCATATACGGGACATGATCAAAGGCATAGGACACATGTATGCTATAAATCAATCCAGGTTCCGTGAATCTAAGACATTTAACTCACTACGCAGCCTACAAAAGGTCTTCTCATCTAGAGGCTTGGTAAAGATATCGGCTAGCTGGTTTTCGGTGCTAACATAAAACACTTCGATATCTCCCTTTTGCTGGTGGTCTCTCAAAAAGTGATGCCAGATGTCTATGTGCTTAGTGCGGCTGTGTTCAACAGGATTATCCGCCATGCGGATAGCACTCTCATTATCACATAGGAGTGGGACTTTGCTCAGATTGTAGCCAAAGTCCCTTAGGGTTTGCCTCATCCAAAGTAGTTGCACGCAACACTGTCCTGCGGCAACGTACTCGGCCCCAACGGTGGATAGGGCAACGGAAGTTTGTTTCTTAGAACTCCACGACACCAGGGACCTTCCTAAGAATTGGCACGTCCCTGATGTACTCTTCCTATCGACCTTACGTCCAGCATAATCGGAGTCTGAATATCCAATTAAGTCAAAGGTAGACCCCTTTGGATACCAGATCCCGAAGCAAGGCGTAGCGACTAAATATCTAAGAATTCGCTTCACAGCCACTAAGTGACACTCCCTTGGATCGGATTGAGATCTAGCACACATGCGTACACTAAGCATAATATCCGGTCTACTAGCACATAAGTAAAGCAAGGAACCTATCATAGACCGGTATGCTTTTTGATCAACGGACTTACCTCCTTTGTTGAGGTCGACGTGTCCGTCAGTTCCCATTGGAGTCTTTGCGGGCTTGACATCCTTCATCCCAAACCGCTTGATCAAGTCTTGCGTGTACTTCGTTTGGGAGATGAAAGTGTCGTCCTTGAGTTGCTTTACTTGGAACCCAAGGAAGTAGTTCAACTCGCCCATCATCGACATCTCGAATTTCTGCGTCATCACCCTGCTAAACTCTTCACACGACTTTTGGTTAGTAGAACAAAATATTATGTCATCAACATAAATTTGGCACACAAATAAGTCACCATCACATGTCTTAGTGAAAAGAGTTGGATCGGCTTTTCCAACCTTGAAAGCATTAGCAATTAGAAAGTCTCTAGGGCATTCATACCATGCTCTTGGGGCTTGCTTAAGTCCATAGAGCGCCTTAGAGAGCTTACACACGTGGTCAGGGTACCGTTCATCCTCAAAGCCAGGGGGTTGCTCCACGTACACCTCATCCTTGATTGGCCCGTTGAGGAAAGCGCTCTTCACGTCCATTTGGAACAACCTGAAAGAATGGTGAGCGGCATAGGCTAACAATATGCGAATTGACTCTAGCCTAGCCACAGGAGCAAAAGTCTCCTCAAAGTCCAAACCTGCGACTTGGGCATAACCTTTTGCCACAAGTCTAGCCTTGTTCCTTATCACCACTCCGTGCTCGTCTTGTTTGTTGCGGAACACCCACTTGGTTCCCACAACGTTTTGCTTGGGACGTGGCACCAGTGTCCAAACTTCATTTCTCTTGAAATTGTTGAGCTCCTCCTGCATGGCCAACACCCAGTCCGGATCTAGCAAGGCCTCTTCTACCTTGAAAGGCTCAATAGAAGAGACAAAAGAGTAGTGCTCACAAAAATTAACTAATCTAGAGCGAGTAGTTACTCCCTTGCTAATATCACCCAATATCTGGTCGACGGGATGATTCCTTTGAATCGTCGCTCGAACTTGAGTTGGAGGGGCTTGAGGTGCTTCTTCCTCTATAACATGATCATTTTGTGCTTCCCCTTGATCACACGCCTCTTCTTGATGAACCTGTTCATCATCTTGAGTTGGGGGTTGCACCATTGTTGAGGAAGAAGGTTGATCTTGCTCCTTTTGTTCCTGTGGCCGCACATCTCCAATTGCCATGGTGCGAATTGCGGTCGTTGGAACGTCTTCTTCATCTATATCATCAAGATCAACAACTTGCTCTCTTGGAGAGCCATTAGTCTCATCAAATACAACATCGCTAGAGACTTCAACCAAACCCGATGATTTGTTGAAGACCCTATACGCCTTTGTATTTGAGTCATAACCTAACAAAAACCCTTCTACAGCTTTGGGAGCAAACTTAGAATTTCTACCTTTCTTCACTAGAATATAACATTTGCTCCCAAATACACGAAAGTATGAAACGTTGGGTTTGTTACCGGTTAGAAGCTCATACGAAGTCTTCTTGAGGAGGCGATGAAGATAGACCCGGTTTATGGCGTGGCAAGCCGTGTTCACGGCTTCCGACCAAAACCGCTCGGGCGTCTTGAACTCTCCAAACATCGTCCTCACCATGTCGATAAGCGTTCTGTTCTTTCTCTCTACCACACCGTTTTGCTGTGGTGTGTAGGGAGCGGAGAACTCGTGCTTGATTCCTTCCTCCTCAAGGTACTCCTCTACTTGAAGGTTCTTGAACTCGGACCCATTGTCGCTCCTTATCTTCTTCACCTTGAGCTCAAATTCATTTTGAGCTCTCCTTAGAAAGCGCTTGAGGGTCCCTTGGGTTTCAGATTTATCCTGCAAAAAGAATACCCAAGTGAAGCGGGAAAAATCATCAACAATTACTAAACCATACTTACTTCCCCCGATGCTAAGATAGGCGACGGGTCCGAAGTGGTCCATATGTAGCAGCTCCAGGGGTCTTGATGTGGTCATCACGTTCTTGCTGTGATGAGCATTTCCCACTTGTTTACCTGCTTGACAAGCTGCACAAGGTCTATCTTTTTCGAAAGTCACATTTGTTAGACCTAACACATGTTCTCCCTTTAGAAGTTTGTGAAGGTTCTTCATCCCCACATGTGCTAAACGGTGATGCCACAGCCAGCCCATGCTAGTCTTAGCTATTAAGCATGCATCTAGACCGGCCTCCTCCTTTGCAAAATCAACTAAATAAAGTTTGCCATCTAGTACACCCTTAAAAGCTAATGAACCATCACTTCTTCTAAAGACAGACACGTCTACATTTGTGAATAGGCAATTATAACCCATATTACAAAGTTGACTAACGGACAACAAGTTATAACCGAGCGACTCAACTAAAAACACATTAGAAATGGAGTGCTCGGAAGAAATAGCAATCTTTCCTAACCCTTTAACCTTGCCTTGATTCCCGTCACCGAATATGATTGAATCTTGGGAATCTTTGTTCTTGACGTAGGAGGTGAACATCTTCTTCTCCCCCGTCATGTGGTTTGTGCATCCGCTGTCGATAATCCAGCTTGAGCCCCCGGATGCATAAACCTGCAAGACAATTTAGGCTTGGGTCTTAGGTACCCAACTTGTGTTGGGTCCTACAAGGTTAGTAACAATGGTCTTAGGGACCCAAATGCAAGTTTTATCTCCCTTGCATTTTGCCCCTAATTTCCTAGCAATCACTTTCTTATGATTCCTACAAATTGCAAAAGAAGCATTGCAAGCATGATAAATTGTAGGAGGTTCATTACTTGATTTTCTAGGTACATGAACAACATTTCTCCTAGGCATATCTCTACCATGCACAAAGGAAGAACTCGAGGCAAACATGGCATTAGAGTCATAAGCATTGTAATTCCTATCATGATGAACATTTCTAGAGAACTTCCTATCATGATACATAAAAGCATGGTTCTTTTGACTATTATTTGCCATAGGGGCCTTCCCTTTCTCCTTGGCAGGGATGGGAGCCTTATGACTTGTTAAGTTCTTGGCTTCCCTTCGAAAACCAAGCCCATCCTTAATAGAGGGGTGTCTACCAATAGTATAGGCATCCCTTGCAAATTTTAGTTTATCAAATTCACTTTTGCTAGTCTTAAGTTGAGCATTAAGACTAGTCACTTCATCATTTAATTTAGAAATGGAAACTTGGTGTTCACTACAAGCATCAACATTAAAATCTTTACACCTATTGCAAATCATAACATGTTCTACACAAGAGGTTGATTTATTAGCTATTTCTAACTTAGCATTCAAGTCATCATTGATACTTTTTAAGCTAGAAATGGATTCATGGCATGTAGACAATTCACATGAAAGCATTTCATTTCTCTTAATTTCTAAAGCAAGAGAATTTTGCGCACTTACAAATTTATCATGATCTTCATATAAAAGATCTTCTTGCTTTTCTAAAAGTCTATTCTTCTCATTCAAAGCATCAATCAATTCATTGATCTTATCAATTTTAGTTCTATCTAATCCTTTGAACAAACATGCATAGTCTATTTCATCATCACTAGATTCATCATCACTTGAGGAAGCATACATAGTATTATTTTGGGTACTTACCTTCTTCTCCTTTACCATTAGGCATGTGTGATGCTCGTTGGGGAAGAGGGACAATTTGTTGAAGGCCGAGGCGGCGAGTCCTTCGTCGTCGGAGTCGGACGATAAACAATCCGAGTTCTACTCCTTGCCAAGGTGTGCCTCGCCCTTAGCCTTCTTGTAGGTCTTCTTCTTTTCCCTCTTCTTTTCTTGATCCTGGTCACTATCATTATCGGGACAATTAGCAATAAAGTGACCAACCTTACCACATTTGAAGCAGGAGCGCTTTCCCTTCGTCTTGCTCTTGTTGGGATGCTCCTTGCGACCTTTGAGCGCCGTCTTGAAACGCTTGATGATGAGGGTCATTTCTTCCTCGTTAAGCCCGGCCGCCTCAACTTGCGCCACCTTGCTAGGTAGCGCCTCCCTGCTCCTTGTTGCTTTGAGAACAACGGTTTGAGGCTCGTGGATTGGGCCATTCAACGCATCATCAACGTATCTTGCCTCCTTGATCATCATCCGCCCGCTTACAAACTTTCCAAGTATTTCCTCGGGCGTCATCTTGGTGTACCTAGGATTCTCACGAATATAGTTAACAAGATGAGGATCAAGGACGGTGAAAGACCTTAGCATAAGTCGGACAACATCGTGGTCCGTCCATCGCGTGCTTCCATAGCTCCTTATTTTGTTGATGAGGGTCTTGAGCCTGTTGTACGTTTGGGTTGGCTCCTCCCCCCTGATCATTGCGAACCTTCCTAGTTCGCCTTCCACCAACTCCATCTTGGTGAGCATGGTGACGTCGTTCCCCTCATGTGAGATCTTGAGGGTGTCCCAGATCTGCTTGGCATTGTCCAAGCCGCTCACCTTATTGTATTCTTCCCTGCACAAGGATGCTAGAAGAACAGTAGTAGCTTGTGCATTCTTATGGATTTGTTCATTGATAAACATAGAATTATCCGAACTATCAAATTGCATTCCGTTTTCTACTATCTCCCATATACTTGGATGAAGAGAGAACAAATGACTACGCATTTTGTGACTCCAAAATCCGTAGTCCTCTCCATCAAAGTGAGGAGCTTTACCAAGTGGAATAGAAAGCAAATGAGCATTGGAATTATGTGGAATATGAGAGTAATCAAAATAAAAGTTCGAGTTAACCGTTTTCTTTTTCTCCTCATATTCGTCGTCCTTTTGAGAAGAGGAAGATTCGTCACTGTCGTAGTAGACAACCTTCCTGATGCGCCTCTTCTTCTTTCCATCTTTCTTCTTTTGACTCGAGCCAGAGTCATTGACTTTGTCGTCCCTTGGCTCGTTGAAGATGGACTCCTTCTCATTGTCGTTGACCACCATCCCCTTTCCCTTAAGATCCATCTCTTTGGGCGATTAGTCCCTTTCTTGAAGAGAATGGCTCTGATACCAATTGAGAGCACCTAGAGGGGGGGTGAATAGGTGATCCTGTAAAAACTTAAAACTTAATGCCACAAACTTGATTAAGTGTTAGAGCAATAAAGCAAAGTGGCTAGAAAAGAGTTCTTGCAAAACACAATAACCACAAAGATATCAACACAGAGAGGCACAGTGGTTTATCCCGTGGTTCGGCCAAGTTCAACACTTTCCTACTCCACGTTGTGGCGTCCCAACGGACGAGGGTTGCAATCAACCCCTCTCAAGTGATCCAAAGATCCACTTGAATACCACGGTATTTCTTTTCCTTTCACTATATCCCGTTTGCGAGGAATCTCCACAACTTGGAGTCTCTTGCCCTTACAAAAGATGATCACAAATGAACACTGACATAAGGATGAGATGAGCAACACACACAAGTCCACAGCTGTCGGGGACCATAATTAGGGGTACCCCCAAGACTCCTAATCTCAGCTGGTAACCCCCATCAGCACAAAGCTACAAAGGCCTGATGGGTGCGATTAAGGTCAAGGCTCAGTCCACTCAAGGGACACAATCTCGCCTCGCCCGAGCCCAGCCTCGGGCAAAGGCAGTCAACCCCGGAGGATTTACGTCTCGCCCGAGGGCCCCCTCAAGCAACGGACACACCTTCGGCTCGCCCGAGGCCTAGTCTTCGCAGAGAAGCAACCTTGGCCAGATCGCCACACCAACCGACCATATTGTAGGAGCATTTAATGCAAGGATGGCCTGACACCTTATCCTGACGCGCGCTCTTCAGTCGACAGAGCCAAAGTGACCGCAGTCACATCACCGCTCCACTGACTGACCTGACAAGAAGACAGCGCCGCCTGCGTCGCTCCGACTGCTGTGCCACTCGACAGAGTGAGGCTGACAGCAGCCAAGTCTGGCCTCGGGCGCCATAGGAAGCTCCGCCACGCCCAACCCTAGGGCTCGGGCTCAACCTCGACGCTGGACGACGGACTCCGCCTCACCCGACCCCAGGGCTTGGACCCAGCCTCGGCTCCGGAAGACGATGGACTCCGCCTCGCCCGACCCCAGGGCTCGGACCCAGCCTCGGCTCCGGAAGACAACGAACTCTGCCTTGCCCGACCCCAGGGCTCGAACTCAGCCTCGGCTCCGGAAGACGACGAACTCCGCCTCGCTCGACCCCAGGGCTCGGACTCAACCTTGGCTCCGGAAGACGACGAACTCCGCCTCGCCCGACCCCAGGGCTCGGACTCAGCCTCGGCTCCGGAAGACGACGAACTCCGCCTCGCCCGACCCCAGGGCTCGGACTCAGCCTCGGCCTCGGAAGACGGACTCGACCTCGGCCTCGGAGGAGCCTCCGCCTCGCCTGACCTCGGGCTCGGACCCGCCACGTCACAAGGAAGGCCATCATTACCCTACCCCTAGCTAGCTCAGGCTACGGGGAACAAGACCGGCGTCCCATCTGGCTCGCCCCGGTAAACAAATAATGATGGCTCCCCGCGTGCTACATGACAACGGCGGCGCTCAAGCCCCTTACGGAAGCAAGGAGACGTCAGCAAGGACTCGACAGCCCCGATAGATGTCCTTCCACAAGGCTCCAGCGCTCCTCCGACGGCCACGACATCACATGAACAGGGCGACAAAACCTCTCCGGCTGCCACGACGGCATGTACTTAGGGCTCTAGCTCCTCTCTGCTAGACACGATAGCACACTGCTACATCCCCCATTGTACACCTGGACCATCTCCTTACGCCTATAAAAGGAAGGTCCAGGGCTCTCGTACGAGAAGGTTGGCCGCGCGGGAGAACGGGCCGACGCGTAAGTCTCTCGCTCTCTCCCACGCGGACGCTTGTAACCCCCTACTGCAAGCGCACCCGACCTGGGCGCAGGACAACATGAAGGCCGCGGGTTTCCCCTTTTTGCCTGTCTCCTTCCCCCCTTCGTGCTCCGTCTCTCGCCGACCCATCTGGGCTGGGACACGCGGCGACAATTTACTCGTCGGTCCAGGGACCCCCCGGGGTCGAAACGCCGACAGTTGGCGCGCCAGGTAGGGGCCTGCTGCGTGTTGACGAACAACTTCCCATCAAGTTCCAGATGGGTAGTCTCCAGCAACCTTTCCAACCCGGGACGATTCTTCGTTTCGGGAGTCTTGAGTTCATGTCCCTCGACGGCGGCTACGACATGATACTCCTTCCTCCGCCGCGCGACAGCGACAATGGCGGCCGACAGCCCGCCCGCTGGCGGCGGAATCAACAACGTCTTCCCCACATGGCGGAAGAACAACATTCGGGTTTGTCCCGTCACCTCCCCCACCGACGGAGGAGGAGGCGGGGCAACCATGGCCAAGCAGGAGGCGGCACCTCGTCGGCTGTCGAGCGAGTCGACGGCGCCGGTGCCCCAACGGGGGACACGTCGGGCGACGACCTCGCATCTGAGACGAAGACGAGCGTCGTTTCCCGCGACACACCAACTCCAAGCGGACGAACGACGCCAGCACGCTCGCGAGGGACTTGCTGGGTGTCACCCTCGTACTTGAGACGACGGTGCAGTCCGCCCCTGACGAGACTTTGTCACCACCCGTCGATCAGGAGGTACCGACTGATTCCCATCTCGTGCCTTTTAGATCCAGCTACGACCCACCGAGCGATCCCGCTTTGGTGGACGCTTTTATAAAGGCATGTTCAAACCCTCCGGGGTATCATATGCGGTCACCCTGAGACCGGCTGACGGCCGTCTCGACCTACGGACCCTCGGGTTCCGAGGAAGATGACGAGCCCGACTTTTGTTGGGATTTCTCCGGGCTCGGTAACCCCAGTGCCATGCAGGACTTCATGACCGCATGCGACTACTGCCTCTCCGATTGTTCCGATGGTAGCCGCAGCTTCGGCGACGAGGACTGCGGCCCAAGTCGTGAATGTTTTCCACGTCGATCTAGGGGGTCCCGGCGAAGGCGACCATCTTGGTATGCCGGAAAACGACGATCCCCCTAGGCCTGCGCCTCGCGTTGACATCCTTCGGGAGCTAGCTGTGGTCCCAGTCCCTGCGGGGGGTCAGGACGCACAGCTCAAGCAAATCCGCGAGGTGCAGGCCAGGCTCGACGAGGGAGCAGGAACACTTGAGCAGTTCCGACGGAACATCGGGCAGGAATGGGCAGACCGAGCTCCGGCCGAAGAAGCGCGTCATCTGCCCCAGGGCATCCAGCTCCGCATTGCCGATGACGTCAGGGCAAGGCCGCCACCGGCTTCCAGTGGGGTTGGTCAGAACCTGGCTGCAGCAGCAATACTTCTCCACGCGATGCCGGAACCATCGACCACCGAAGGGCGGCGTATCCAGGGAGAGCTCAAGAATCTCCTGGAGGATGCCGTTGTCCAACAGGCCGAAAGCTCTGCCTCCCGAAGGCAGGGGTACCCCTCGGAGCATCGCGTCGTGACTTCCCGATTCATGCGGGAAGCCTCGGTCCACACTGGGCGCACGTGCAACACAGCGCCTACGGCCCCGGGTCACCTCGGCAACGAGCACCACCACCGCAACCGTCGAGCCCACCTCTACGAGAGGGTGCACCGAGGCTACCACCCCATGCATGGGGGACGCTACGACAGCGGGGAGGATCGGAGTCCCTCGCCCGAACCACCCGGTCCGCAGGCTTTCAGCCGGGCCATACGACGGGCGCCGTTCCCAACCTGGTTCTGAACCCCGACTACCATCACAAAGTACTCGGGGGGAGACGAGGCCAGAACTATGGCTCACGGACTACCGACTGGCCTGCCAGCTGGGTGGAACGGACGATGACAACCTCATCATCCGCAACCTCCCCATGTTCCTCTCCGACACCGCTCGAGCCTGGCTGGAGCATCTGCCTCCGGGGCAGATCTCCAACTGGGATGACCTGGTCCAAGCCTTCGTCGGCAACTTCCAGGGCACTTACGTGCGCCCTGGGAACTCCTGGGATCTCTGAAGCTACCACCAGCAGACGGGAGAGTCTCTCCGGGACTACATCCGGCGATTCTCGAAGCAGCGCACCGAGCTGCCCAACGTCACCGACTCGGACGTCATCGGCGCGTTCCTCGCCGGCACCACCTGCCGCAACCTGGTGAGCAAGCTGGGTCGCAAGACCTGTGACGGAACCTCCCAAGTAATCAGGCCCACCTACAGTTGTCCTTGTCTACCAGACATCAGACACCCTGTAGATGTTCCTAAGTTACTTGACAAGCTCGGTATCTTTCCCGATCTTACCAGGAACGTTTCACCCGTCTTGCAGACATTACAGATCATCGGAGATAAAGAAATGCGGAAGCGAATTACATAAACTTTCATTTATTACAAAAGCAAGCTCGAGTTATTTATTTACAGACCAGTCTAAAAGTGAGTGCATATAAGTAATATTATACAAACCAAGGGAGACACAAACCTCTCCCGAAAGACTATAAACAAAAGATCCTAGGTGGAGGACCGAGTCCTCCCGCACTTCAGTCTTGTTTTTCTTCTTTGGGAACCACCTTGGCACAGAAGCAGCAAAAGTCTGCTACTTCCCCACCTAAAAACAACAAAGGGATAAACCCTGAGTATGGAATTACTCAGCAAGTCTTACCCGACTAAGGAAAAGACTCTCAAGGATATGCTGGCCTTTAGGGAGTCAAGGTAAGGCTTTTCAATAAGCAAAGACTCTGTTTTGCAGAAATGCTTACTACAGTAGATCCTTAAAAATCCAATTTTATTTGTCAGGTTAGGTTCAATTACCTGTAACTAGAGTTCTTTCTACCCTAGTTCAATCACTGGTCCTGCACTAGCCAGTTTCTTAACAAAAACCCATCATCTTTAGTGGAATGCTACGTGTAGGTCAGTGACCAAGTCTTCATAACCGCGAAGGTACGGCGATCCGAATCGATTATACTCAGCTGAGGATCTCCAATCACACGACATATGTAGCACTTAAGCCTTGCATATGTCAACCCGCCATCGGGGTTCTTAAGACCGGATCAGGTTCACGCAAACCGAGAGCACAGATACACCACCGTCCAGCCTCTTGCCACGGAGGGTACACGCTACTCTCGCCACCGCTCCACTCCCATTTCATGTTATCTTATTCCGGCCTTAGTCTGCCCGAGGCAAGGCTTACCCATGACGAGGCATGTGACCAGTTAAAGGGTCCTCGATCATCAAGCCTACATCGACAAGGTCCTTAATCGACTCAGACGGAGACACTACACCGAGACTCTCTTCTCGTGCAAGTCACCCGCCCGGTCTCAGCTTAATCATTTCAAACCCAAAGTTTGGTACCTGGCAGAGGTACATCTTTTCCGATGTTGAATCCATCACGGCCATGATGGATTCACCATCAAGTTTTATTTTCGAAAACATCCCTCCCACTTTGCTAAACATCTTTTGTAAAACAAATCCTTTTGTTTTTCTAAAGCAATACTAAGCATAGTAAAACCTTTTTGTAAAAACAGGGTTTCAAGGAGGGTAATCAAGATCAAGGAAGGTAATGCAGGAATTGTTTAATCAATCAACTCCTATCACCTAATGCAGCAAGCAAGTGAGAAAGATTTTAAAAACATAAAGGAAGGTGGCAAATGCACCGGGGCTTGCCTTTGTTATCAGGTGAGTCCTGCTCGGATCCACAAATATCGAAATAAAAGCAGTTGCCTGCTTGAGGATCAGAGGTTGGTGGTATCCCTTCTTCAGAGACTTCTTCTTCTTCTTCGTGCTCTAACATAACCATATACATGCATAAGAATGGATGTCATGGGATGCTTATGAGGATGCAAAGATAATAGAAACTTATTATCTAAGTCTTGAGTACAACTTTCCTTCACGGTACTCCGAGAACCTAGGGTTTCCGGAGTCAGTAAAGGAGTTCATGGAGCAGGGGGGTGGTGGTTTTGGGTTTAGTGATCAAACAATGTTCAAATCAAACCAAACTTTACCCATGGCTTCTAAATAATGTGAAAAGCGCACATAAAAAGTTTGGGAAATTTTGGACTTATTATTTATTTTCTAAAAATCCAGAATCAATGGTTTAGGCTATTTTAAATACCCTAAAATTCCCTATTAGATCTAAAAATCATGAGTTTATTTTTATTAAATACTAGGGAAAATAAGGAGTCTAGGAAAATTGGTTTCACAATTGTAGCATTTTTCTACATTTTTATATACATTTCTAAAGCTCTGTGGAAAAAGAAAAAGGAAAAGCTTCAATAGTAACGGGCTGAAACCAGCCCAGACGGCCCAGATCCGCGCGAAATCGCGCGCGCGCCCGCGCCCGCGAGGGAGATTTTGCGCAGAGGCCCTCGGTGTTTTAGCTAAACCAGAACAGGGTCGTTTACTATTGCGCAGAGTCACTGACACCTACAAAAAGGTCCCTGCGGTTCTATCAATTTGCAACCGGAAGTCCCCGACGGCGCTCGCGCACCGCCTCGCTCCGGCGAGGATCTACACCGGCCGATTGGGGCTAAGACAGGTGCTAAACTTCGGCCGAGACCAAATCCGAGTCCCCATGAACGTTTTCCCCAACTTAATTGCACTATTGGTGGACTATGGAGCTCCGGCCACGGTGGCCGTAAGCATAGCGGCAACATGATCGTGTTCCCGGCGACTGGGGGTCTCCCGGTTCAATTCGGTGGCTCGGCAAGCATCATGGAGCTGGGAGGGTACTCAAACGAAGTAGCAGAGGGCCGGGGCTGACCTGTGGAGGGCTGACCACGGTGGAGTAGATTTACGGCGGCGGAAAATGGATTTGGGGGAAATCCAAAATTCTCGAGTTCTAGCGAAGGGCAGCTAGCGATTAGTGGTGGCTGGATGCGTGAGGATGTGGTGAAGCTCACGGCGGGGTCAATTTATAGAACCCCGAGGCGGTGGCGCTTAATTTAAGCGGCTAGCGGAGGTGGCCGGAGATAAGGAAGAAGACGTCGCGGTGAATTCGTGGCTAATGGCGTGGCAAGCTCCCCGTCGACGATGGGATGGCCTAGAGGAGTCACGACGGCACGGTGTAAAGACAGAGCCACGCGGCGGACGCCGGTGATGGCTCCACGGCGGTGAAATCCTTATCCCCGAGCGGAGGGCAAGGGGAGGAAAGCACTACAGCTGGCCGGAGTGGCCTACAGCTCACCGGCGGCAAGGGTTCATACCGGCTGTGCATATCCGATGACCACCGAGCACGAATCGCGACGAGCCGCGATCAACGGCGACGGCTACCGGCGATGAGCAGGAATATAATCTTCAGTATACCCGTCACTGTACCATGGCGATGGTATTCAGTCTCTCTGACAGGCAAAGTTTGAACCACGTTTTCTCTCGAATTCATTTGGCAACACATCAAGCGATCTATAGAAAAGTTGAAGAGCTACTAACCAGCTATAATTCGATTATAGGGACCAAGCTGAGTTGAGCACTGGATCATGCTTAGATTTGAGCTGGAAGTTGATGTCAGTCCTCTGCTAAACTGAATTTCAGATCAAAACAACCTGACAGTCAAACTTTGATTGGGTTTTTCTCCTAATTTCTCATAACAACTAAGCTCACACTCTTTAGCAATGTTGTTCTCCTATAATTGATCTTCAAATTTGATGTGGTGA
Source organism: Zea luxurians (assembly GCA_029449295.1). Taxonomy (NCBI): domain Eukaryota; kingdom Viridiplantae; phylum Streptophyta; class Magnoliopsida; order Poales; family Poaceae; genus Zea; species Zea luxurians. Next base: position 60,580,757 of record JAOPSE010000013.1, on the reverse strand, counting down.
CCTAGGGCAAAAACCCTTTTGTTTAGAAGTTACAAGGTCACAAAGATGGGCACAATACACTGAATTTCAGACTTAATCAAAAGAGTTCAAATAGGGCTCTTTTGCAAATAAGTCCAAAACTCAGGGTTTGGCTTGCAAATTCACATATTTGTGAACCAAAGGACTTAAGAAACCTATTTGGCTTGGTTTTTGCACTTTAACCCCAAAGTGGGCTAATTTTGCACATAGGCCCCTAGGGTTTAGTTTTAGGGTTTCCCAGGGTTCCAATTAGGGTTTCTGGTATTCCAGGGGTATAAGTGGGATCCAACTTTATTCTTGGAGTCATTTTATGACTTTTACCCTAAAGCCTTTAGGTTTTCTTATTTGGGTTAAGTTTTACCCCTTTAATCTCTATTTAGGGTTAAGTTCCCTAACTAGGGTCCTATTTGCAAAATACCAAAAACAATACACTTGTTTGAAATTTTTACCTAGTAAATGCACTCTAGGTGTGTCAAACATATGCAATGCCAATGCTTATGATGTCATGCTCAAGTTTTAGTTATAGTAACACCAGGGGTGTTACATCCTTCCCCCCATAAAAGAATCTCGTCCCGAGATTTAAAGTCCTAGGGTGAGTAATGGAAAAGGAAATGTGTCACATTTTTATTTCCTTATTTCTGGTACAAGGCAGGGGTGGTGTGGGGGTTCACTCCTTTATTACACAGCTATACAGATTTTACAACTTACAAGAGGCTAGAAAGCCTGGGAAATTCTTATCTAAGAAGTCTTGGGTTTCCCATGTAGCCTCATCTTCCGAATGCTGGTTCCACTGTATCTTATAAAACTTGAGAGTCTTTCTCCGGGTAACCCTGTCCTTTTGATCCAGAACTCGAATGGGATGTTCCGAGTACGTTAAATCTGGTTCTAGGACAACATCAGTCACTTCAATGGTTCGATCGGGAACCCGAAGACACTTCTTCAATTGTGACACGTGGAACACATTATGTACAGCAGACAATGTTTCGGGGAGCTGAAGTCGGTATGCCACTGGTCCACATTGCTCAAGTACCAGGAATGGACCAATGTACCTGGGTGCAAGTTTTCCTTTAACTCCAAAACGCGATACGCCTTTCATTGGTGAGACCTTCAGGTAAACATAGTCTCCTTTCAGAAAATATAAGGGCATTCGCCGTGTGTCTGCATAACTCTTCTGACGAGCCTGTGCCTTCTTCATATTATAAATAATTTTCTGAACCTTATCTTCGACCTCTTTCACCATATCAGGCCTAAAGAAGTATCTTTCTCCAGGTTCAGACCAATTTAGCGGAGTTCGACACCGTCGCCCATATAAAGCTTCAAAAGGTGCCATCTTGATGCTTTCCTGGTAACTGTTATTATATGAAAACTCCGCCAAAGGTAAACATTCATCCCATTTCTGTGAGAAATCCAGGACACATGCTCGCAACATATCTTCAAGTATTTGGTTCACTCTCTCAGTTTGTCCACTGGTTTGAGGATGATAGGCCGAACTGTGGAGTAACTTAGTTCCCAGGGATTTATGAAGTTCTTCCCAAAATTTAGATACAAATTGTGGCCCACGATCCGACACTATCGTCTTTGGAACACCATGTAAACTGAGAATACGAGCAATATATAATTCCGCATAGGTAAGTACCGGGTAATATGTCTTGACCGGCAGAAAATGAGCAACCTTTGTAAGTCGATCAACAATCACCCAGATAGAGTCATACCCTTTTGCGGTTCTGGGCAATCCCACAATAAAGTCCATGCTAATGTCTTCCCATTTCCATGTTGGGATTGGCAAAGATTGCAATGGACCAGCAGTTTTCATGTGGATGGCTTTGACACGTCTACAAGTGTCACACTTAGCCACATAGCGTGCAATTTCAATCTTCATCTTGGTCCACCAGTAATGCTGCTTTAAATCTTGGTACATCTTAGTGCTTCCCGGATAAACAGAATAGCGACTAAGATGCGCTTCATCTAAGATTTGCTGGCGGAGTTCTTCATTCTTCGGCACTACTATGCGGTTGTTAAACCATAACACACCTTGATCATCTTCCTTGAAACATTTGGCTGTTCCAGCCCTTATCTTCTCTCGTATGTGCTTCATGCCCAGATTATCCTTTTGAGCATCAATTATCCTTTGCAAAATGGTTGACTCAAGCTTTAGCTGATTCAGAGTCCCTTGTTGAATTATCCCCAGGTTTAACTTCTCCATTTCTTGACATAAAGTGTTTTCGGAGGTCTTTACCATAAGACAGTGGCAGGAAGTCTTACGACTCAATGCATCTGCCACCACATTGGCCTTGCCTGGGTGATAATGGATTTCCAGTTCATAGTCTTTAATGAGCTCAAGCCATCGTCTTTGCCTCATATTTAACTCTGACTAGGTAAAGATGTACTTCAAACTTTTATGATCTGTATATATGTGACAGATATTTCCCAGCAGATAGTGACGCCATATTTTCAGGGCATGAACCACCGCAGCTAACTCCAGATCATGAGTTGCATAATGCTCCTCATGTCGGCGTAACTGCCTTGAAGCATACGTAATTACTCGGCCCTCTTGCATCAGCACACAGCCGAGTCCACTGCCTGATGCATCACAATATACATCAAAAGGCTTAGTGATGTCCGGTTGAGCCAATACCGGAGCAGTGGTCAATAGTGTCTTCAGTTGCTCAAAGGCTTCATTACATTTAGAAGACCAATTGAACTTAACATCATTCTTCAATAAACTTGTGATTGGCTTCACAAGCTTAGAAAAAATCTGGTATGAATCTGCGATAATATCCAGCTAGTCCAAGAAAACTCCGGACTTGGTGAACAGTTGTTGGGGGTTTCCACTCCAGAATATCCTTGACCTTGCTAGGATCTACCGCAATTCCTTTAGCTGATAATACGTGCCCCAAAAATTGAATTTCCTCCAGCCAGAACGCGCACTTGCTGAACTTGGCATACAGCTGATGTTCCCTCAGGCGCGTCAATACAACCCGTAGGTGCTGAGCATGCTCCTCTTCATTTTTAGAGTATATCAAAATATCGTCGATGAAGACCACCACGAACTTGTCTAACTCGGGCATGAACACCGAGTTCATCAAATAGGTGAAGTGGGCAGGAGCATTTGTGAGCCCGAAAGACATTACCAGGTATTCGAACAATCCATACCGCGTAGTAAACGCGGTCTTCGGTATATCCTCGGGCCGAATACGGATTTGATGATAGCCCGACCTGAGATCAATTTTGGAAAATACCCTCGCCCCAGTCAGTTGATCAAATAAGATGTCGATCCTTGGAAGAGGGTACTTATTCTTAATGGTGACCTCATTCAGGGGCCGATAATCCACGCACATGCGCAAGGTTTGATCCTTTTTCTTGACAAAAATGGCGGGACAACCCCATGGGGACGAGCTTGGCCGGATAAATCCCTTATTCAGTAGATCTTGTAATTGAATCTTCAATTCTGCCAACTCATTAGGGGGCATACGGTACGATCTTCGAGAGATGGGAGCCGTACCGGGCTTTAGCTCAATTACGAATTCTACATCTCTTTCAGGGGGTAGTCCAGGCAAATCTTCCGGAAATACATCTGGAAACTCACATACTACCGGAATGTTCTTGATTTCCGGTACAATGGCTTCGAATATCCTACCAGAAGCTTTGGCTGGATTGGTTTTGGGGAGAGACAAGAGAATTTCTTCTTGATTATAACTCAACCTGACGGTTCTGAGTTCAGTGTTGAGAATTGCCTTGTGTTGAGTTAACCAATTCATACCCAAAATTACATCTATATCCTGGCCTTTCAGAACAATCATGTTAGCAGGAAAGTTCCGTCCGGCCATTGTTACTGGCACTCCATAGGCCACTTCTCTAGTAAAAATGTGTCCCCCAGGTGAATGAATTTTAAATCCCTCTTTTGATTCATGACATGCAATATGATGTTGCTCCACAAATGTCTTGCTAATGAAGGTATGCGAAGCACCAGAATCAAAAAGAATAATTGCAGGGTGACTGGCCACAGGGAACGTACCCATCATCACCGGCTCTCCCTCCGGTGTAGTAGCCACTTGAGTGTAATATACTCGCCCCGTCTTCTTGGTATTCTTGCCCGAAGTACTTCCCTTGCCTGGAGCTGAATTCCCCGATCCTTGCTGATTATTAGCCTGATTTTGCCAAGGATAGGGGCAATCTTTAATAAAATGCCCAGACTTGCCACAGTTAAAACATCCAGTTGAAGAACTTGGCAGAGCAGGGAATCGAGTGCCTGGGGCACCCGGCTGACTTTGGACAGTAGGGGCTTTGTTGGGACGAATAATTATGGGCTGCTTGAAAGGGAAAGATGGTGCACTTGAACGGTTCTGGTTAGAGGGCCGGAGAATAAACCGTTGCCTCTTTACTGGGCCCTGACTAGGCCTATCACCACTGAATCCCTTATTTTTCCCAGAATTTGCGCATTTTGCCTCCACAGATAAGGCTGTACTGACAGCCTTCCCATAGGTGAGATCAATACATGCAGCCATTTTTCGCTGCATGCGGTCATTTAGACCTCTCATAAAACAGTTCCTTTTCTTCAAATCGGTATTCACCTGATCAATTGCATATTGTGACAGGTGATTGAACTTGTTGAGATACTGATTAACAGTATCTCCCCCTTGCTTCAGTTTCATGAACTCTTCTTGTTTCATGTGCAGCACTCCCTCAGGAATGTAGTGCTCGCGGAAGGCTGCTTTAAATTCGTTCCATGTAATTTGATGGTTGTCCGGTTGGATAGCCACAAAGCTTCCCCACCAAGTACTGGCAGGGCCTCGGAGTTGCTGTGCCGCGAACAATGGCTTCTGTGTTTCCGAACAACGAAGTAGGCCAAACTTCTGTTCAATGACCTGTATCCATTCGTCGGCTTCGAGCGGGTCTTCTGCTTTGATGAAGAGAGGCGGACGAGTCTCGGAGAAGTCCAAATAAGTAGTCTCACGGGGACCTTGCTGGAAACCTCTTCCTGCTTGTTGCTGGAACTGCTGCTGACCCGCCATTTCCCTAAGGAAGCGGGTATTGTCGGCGGTGGCGTTCACCAAGGCAGCAATTGCCTCGGCTAGCGTGGGTGGAACTGGAGGTGGATTCGGGGTGACATCCCGACCCCCAGATGTTCCGGCTGCGTCCTGTCCGCGAGTCCTGGTCGGCATCTGAGGCAAAAACATTTGAATAAACATAATGTGCCAAAGAAAACCTTCCATTTTACATTACTATAAAGAGTAATGATACAGACTCGATATTACATAACAGGATACATTACCCATTTTACAAAAGTTTAACCTATTATACAACAGTACACCCTACAATACCCTACTCTACTTTTATTACACCATTAGTCTTGCTTTCCGTTGCTTTTGGCGGCTTCATTGTCAGGTGTGGGAGTCCAGACGTCAACCAACCTCAGAGAAGGAGGGGGTTCAAAAGGTCTAACTCCCCACCCAGCGCGCGTCCCGCAACGTGAGAGGGTCCGGCTTCTGACTCAGCAGAGTGTACAGGCTCACTAGGGTGTAATTGTGAGTATAACACATGGACTTCCTCATGCAAAGTATTGCAGTAGACCTGCTGGTTGTCGATAGCTGAGCTAAGTTCTTTAATTCGGGCCTGAGCCCTTGCTTCCTTAGCACCTGCCAACATACGAGACTGTACTGCCCAGTCAAGTGCTAAGTCTCGATCAGCCAGCTGATCCTGCAGGTGACGGATGTCCCTTCTTAGTTCATTGATTCTATCTCCGTCTGCAATCCAAGCATTGGTCCTGTGTTGCAGCGTTGCTTGAAGTCGACTTACTTCGGCTTCCAGGTCTCCTATAGGGTCATTACTTCCGCTGCTACTGCTTTCGTGTCGAGGGGCTAGTTGATGCCGGGGTACTCCAATTGGTCCCGTTGACTTACGTGCCGTTAGCCTTGTGCGTGGCAGCATCTTTCTAAGGGGGAAAATTTATTAGCATAATTCTTAGCATGATGCATGAATAAGTACAAAATCAACCTTGGTCGATTCAACCTTCTATACATTGCACTCTTCCAATCTGGTCTTTAAGATAGACTCTTCGGAATACTTAGGTAAGAAGAGAAAAGAATCTTTAGGTAAGACTTTCGAAAATCCTTTTGAAGATGCCTCGTAATATCTGCAAAGAAGGGCTACGCTCCGATACCAGCTGTGACGGAACCTCCCAAGTAATCAGGCCCACCTACAGTTGTCCTTGTCTACCAGACATCAGACACCCTGTAGATGTTCCTAAGTTACTTGACAAGCTCGGTATCTTTCCCGATCTTACCAGGAACGTTTCACCCGTCTTGCAGACATTACAGATCATCGGAGATAAAGAAATGCGGAAGCGAATTACATAAACTTTCATTTATTACAAAAGCAAGCTCGAGTTATTTATTTACAGACCAGTCTAAAAGTGAGTGCATATAAGTAATATTATACAAACCAAGGGAGACACAAACCTCTCCCGAAAGACTATAAACAAAAGATCCTAGGTGGAGGACCGAGTCCTCCCGCACTTCAGTCTTGTTTTTCTTCTTTGGGAACCACCTTGGCACAGAAGCAGCAAAAGTCTGCTACTTCCCCACCTAAAAACAACAAAGGGATAAACCCTGAGTATGGAATTACTTAGCAAGTCTTACCCGACTAAGGAAAAGACTCTCAAGGATATGCTGGCCTTTAGGGAGTCAAGGTAAGGCTTTTCAATAAGCAAAGACTCTGTTTTGCAGAAATGCTTACTACAGTAGATCCTTAAAAATCCAATTTTATTTGTCAGGTTAGGTTCAATTACCTGTAACTAGAGTTCTTTCTACCCTAGTTCAATCACTGGTCCTGCACTAGCCAGTTTCTTAACAAAAACCCATCATCTTTAGTGGAATGCTACGTGTAGGTCAGTGACCAAGTCTTCATAACCGCGAAGGTACGGCGATCCGAATCGATTATACTCAGCTGAGGATCTCCAATCACACGACATATGTAGCACTTAACCCTTGCATATGTCAACCCACCACCGGGGTTCTTAAGACCGGATCAGGTTCACGCAAACCGAGAGCACAGATACACCACCGTCCAGCCTCTTGCCACGGAGGGTACACGCTGCCACCGCTCCACTCCCATTTCGTGTTATCTTATTCCGGCCTTAGTCTGCCCGAGGCAAGGCTTACCCATGACGAGGCATGTGACCAGTTAAAGGGTCCTCGATCATCAAGCCTACATCGACAAGGTCCTTAATCGACTCAGACGGAGACACTACACCGAGACTCTCTTCTCGTGCAAGTCACCCGCCCGGTCTCAGCTTAATCATTTCAAACCCAAAGTTTGGTACCTGGCAGAGGTACATCTTTTCCGATGTTGAATCCATCACGGCCATGATGGATTCACCATCAAGTTTTATTTTCGAAAACATCCCTCCCACTTTGCTAAACATCTTTTGTAAAACAAATCCTTTTGTTTTTCTAAAGCAATACTAAGCATAGTAAAACCTTTTTGTAAAAACAGGGTTTCAAGGAGGGTAATCAAGATCAAGGAAGGTAATGCAGGAATTGTTTAATCAATCAACTCCTATCACCTAATGCAGCAAGCAAGTGAGAAAGATTTTAAAAACATAAAGGAAGGTGGCAAATGCACCGGGGCTTGCCTTTGTTATCAGGTGAGTCCTGCTCGGATCCACAAATATCGAAATAAAAGCAGTTGCCTGCTTGAGGATCAGAGGTTGGTGGTATCCCTTCTTCAGAGACTTCTTCTTCTTCTTCGTGCTCTAACATAACCATATACATGCATAAGAATGGATGTCATGGGATGCTTATGAGGATGCAAAGATAATAGAAACTTATTATCTAAGTCTTGAGTACAACTTTCCTTCACGGTACTCCGAGAACCTAGGGTTTCCGGAGTCAGTAAAGGAGTTCATGGAGCAGGGGGGTGGTGGTTTTGGGTTTAGTGATCAAACAATGTTCAAATCAAACCAAACTTTACCCATGGCTTCTAAATAATGTGAAAAGCGCACATAAAAAGTTTGGGAAATTTTGGACTTATTATTTATTTTCTAAAAATCCAGAATCAATGGTTTAGGCTATTTTAAATACCCTAAAATTCCCTATTTGATCTAAAAATCATGAGTTTATTTTTATTAAATACTAGGGAAAATAAGGAGTCTAGGAAAATTGGTTTCACAATTTTAGCATTTTTCTACATTTTTCTATACATTTCTAAAGCTCTGTGGAAAAAGAAAAAGGAAAAGCTTCAATAGTAACGGGCTGAAACCAGCCCAGACGGCCCAGATCCGCGCGAAATCGCGCGCGCGCCCTCGCCCGCGAGGGAGATTTTGCGCAGAGGCCCTCGGCGTTTTAGCTAAACCAGAACAGGGTCGTTTACTATTGCGCAGAGTCACTGACACCTACAAAAAGGTCCCTGCGGTTCTATCAATTTGCAACCGGAAGTCCCCGACGGCGCTCGCGCACCGCCGCGCTCCGGCGAGGATCTACACCGGCCGATTGGGGCTAAGACAGGTGCTAAACTTCGGCCGAGACCAAATTCGAGTCCCCATGAACGTTTTCCCCAACTTAATTGCACTATTGGTGGACTATGGAGCTCCGGCCACGGTGGCCGTAAGCATAGCGGCAACATGATCGTGTTCCCGGCGACTGGGGGTCTCCCGGTTCAATTCGGTGGCTCGGCAAGCATCATGGAGCTGGGAGGGTACTCAAACGAAGTAGCAGAGGGCCGGGGCTGACCTGTGGAGGGCTGACCACGGTGGAGTAGATTTACGGCGGCGGAAAATGGATTTGGGGGAAATCCAAAATTCTCGAGTTCTAGCGAAGGGCAGCTAGCGATTAGTGGTGGCTGGATGCGTGAGGATGTGGTGAAGCTCACGGCGGGGTCAATTTATAGAACCCCGAGGTGGTGGCGCTTAATTTAAGCGGCTAGCGGAGGTGGCCGGAGATAAGGAAGAAGACGTCGCGGTGAATTCGTGGCTAATGGCGTGGCAAGCTCCCCGTCGACGATGGGATGGCCTAGAGGAGTCACGACGGCACGGTGTAAAGACAGAGCCACGCGGCGGACGCCGGTGATGGCTCCACGGCGGTGAAATCCTTATCCCCGAGCGGAGGGCAAGGGGAGGAAAGCACTACAGCTGGCCGGAGTGGCCTACAGCTCACCGGCGGCAAGGGTTCATACCGGCTGTGCATATCCGATGACCACCGAGCACGAATCGCGACGAGCCGCGATCAACGGCGACGGCTACCGGCGATGAGCAGGAATATGATCTTCTTCAGTATACCCGTCACTGTACCATGGCGATGCTATTCAGTCTCTCTGACAGGCAAAGTTTGAACCACGTTTTCTCTCGAATTCATTTGGCAACACATCAAGCGATCTATAGAAAAGTTGAAGAGCTACTAACCAGCTATAATTCGATTATAGGGACCAAGCTGAGTTGAGCACTGGATCATGCTTAGATTTGAGCTGGAAGTTGATGTCAGTCCTCTGCTAAACTGAATTTTAGATCAAAACAACCTGACAGTCAAACTTTGATTGGGTTTTTCTCCTAATTTCTCATAACAACTAAGCTCACACTCTTTAGCAAAGTTGTTCTCCTATAATTGATCTTCAACTTTGATGTGGTGACCTAGGGCAAAAACCCTTTTGTTTAGAAGTTACAAGGTCACAAAGATGGGCACAATACACTGAATTTCAGACTTAATCAAAAGAGTTCAAATAGGGCTCTTTTGCAAATAAGTCCAAAACTCAGGGTTTGGCTTGCAAATTCACATATTTGTGAACCAAAGGACTTAAGAAACCTATTTGGCTTGGTTTTTGCACTTTAACCCAAAAGTGGGCTAATTTTGCACATAGGCCCCTAGGGTTTAGTTTTAGGGTTTCCCAGGGTTCCAATTAGGGTTTCTGGTATTCCAGGGGTATAAGTGGGATCCAACTTTATTCTTGGAGTCATTTTATGACTTTTACCCTAAAGCCTTTAGGTTTTCTTATTTGGGTTAAGTTTTACCCCTTTAATCTCTATTTAGGGTTAAGTTCCCTAACCAGGGTCCTATTTGCAAAATACCAAAAACAATACACTTGTTTGAAATTTTTACCTAGTAAATGCACTCTAGGTGTGTCAAACATATGCAATGCCAATGCTTATGATGTCATGCTCAAGTTTTAGTTATAGTAACACCAGGGGTGTTACAAGACCCCCACCAGGGCGAGCGAGCTGATGGACATCGCCACCAAGTTCGCCTCTGGCCAGGAGGCGGTTGAGGCCATCTTCTGGAAGGACAAGCAGCCCCAGGGCCGCCAGCCGGAAGATGTCCCCGAGGCGTCCACTCAGCGCGGCACCAAGAAGAAAGGCAAGAAGAAGTCGCAAGCGAAACGCGACGCCACCGACGCGGACCTTGTCACTGCCGCTGAGTACAAGAACCCTCGGAAACCCCCCGGAGGTGCCAATCTCTTCGACAAGATGCTCAAGGAGTCGTGTCCCTATCATCAGGGGCCCGTCAAGCACACCCTTGAGGAGTGCGTCATGCTTCGGCGCCACTTTCACAAGGTCGGGCCACCTGCGGAAGGTGGCAGGGCCCACAACAACGACAAGAAGGATGATCACAAGGCAGAGGAGTTCCCCGAGGTCCGTGACTGCTTCATGATCTACGGTGGGCAAGTGGCGAACGCCTCGGCTCGGCACCGCAAGCAAGAGCATCGGGAGGTCTGCTCGGTAAAGGTGGCGGCGCCAGTCTACCTAGACTGGTCCGACAAGCCCATCACCTTCGACCAGGGTGACCACCCCGACCGTGTGCCGAGCCCGGGGAAATATCCGCTCATTGTTGACCCCGTCATCGGCAACATTAGGCTCACCAAGGTCCTCATGGACGGAGGCAGCAGCCTCAACATCATCTACGCCGAGACCCTCGGGCTCCTGTAGATCGATCTATCCTCGATCCGGACAGGCGCGGCGCCTTTTCACAGGATCATCCCCGGGAAACGCGTCCAACCCCTCGGACAACTCGATCTGCCCGTCTGCTTCGGGACTCCCTCCAACTTCAGAAGGGAAACCCTCACGTTCGAGGTGGTCGGGTTCCGAGGAACCTACCACGCAGTACTGGGGAGGCCATGCTACGCCAAGTTCATGGTCGTCCCCAACTACACCTACCTCAAGCTCAAGATGTCGGGCCCCAACGGGGTCATCACCATTGGCCCCACGTACCGACATGCGTACGAATGAGACGTGGAGTGCGTGGAGTACGCCGAGGCCCTCGCCGAATCCGAGGCCCTCATCGCCGACCTAGAGAGTCTCTCCAAGGAGGCGCCAGACGTGAAGCGCCATGCCGGCAACTTCGAGCCAGCAGAAACGGTTAAGTCTATCCCTCTCGACCCCAGCAACGACGCCTCCAAGAAGATCCGGATCGGCTCCGAGCTCGACCCCAAATAGGAAGTTGTGCTCGTCGACTTTCTCCGCGCGAACGCCGAAGTTTTCGCGTGGAGTCCCTCGGACATGCCTGGCATACCGAGGGATGTCGCCGAGCACTCGCTGGATATTCGAGCTGGAGCCTGACCCGTGAATCAGCCTCTGCACCGATTCGACGAAGAAAAGCGTAGAGCCATAGGCGAGGAGATCCACAAGCTGATGGCCGCAGGGTTCATCAAAGAGGTATTCCATCCCGAATGGCTTGCCAACCCTGTGCTTGTGAGAAAGAAAGGAGGGAAATGGCGGATGTGTGTAGACTACACTGGTCTAAACAAAGCATGTCCGAAGGTTCCCTACCCTCTGCCTCGCATCGATCAAATCGTGGATTCCACTGTTGGGTGCGAAACCCTGTCTTTCCTCGATGCCTACTCAGGGTATCACCAAATCAGGATGAAAGTGTCCGACCAGCTCGCGACCTCTTTCATCACACCTTTTGGCATGTACTGCTACGTTACTATGCCATTTGGTTTGAGGAATGCGGGTGCGACATACCAAAGGTGCATGAACCACGTGTTTGGCGAGCACATTGGTCGAACGGTCAAGGCTTACGTCGATGACATCGTACTCAAGACGAGGAAAGCCTCCGACCTCCTCTCCGACCTTGAAACGACATTCCGGTGTCTCAAGGCGAAGGGCGTAAAACTCAATCCCGAGAAATGTGTCTTCGGAGTCCCCCGAGGCATGCTCTTGGGGTTCATCGTCTCCGAGCGGGGCATCGAGGCCAACCCGAAGAAAATTGCGGCCATCACCAACATGGGCCCCATCAAAGACTTGAAAGGCGTACAGAGGGTCATGGGATGCCTTGCGGCTCTGAGCCGTTTCATCTCGCGCCTCGGCGAAAGAGGCCTACCTCTGTACCGTCTCTTAAGAAAGGCTGAGTGCTTCACTTGGACCCCTGAGGCCGAGGAAGCCCTCGGGAACCTGAAGGCACTCCTCACGAACACGCCCATCTTGGTACCCCCCGCTGCCGGAGAAGCCCTCTTGATCTACGTCGCCGCTACCACTATGGTGGTCAGCACCGCGATCGTGGTTGAGAGACGAGAAGAGGGGAATCGTTGCCCGTCCAGAGGCCGGTCTACTTCATCAGTGAGGTACTGTCCGAGACCAAGATCCGCTACCCACAAATTCAGAAGCTGTTGTACGCGGTGATTCTGATGCGGCGGAAGTTGTGACACTACTTCGAGTCTCATCCGGTGACTATGGTGTCATCCTTCCCCCTGGGGGAGATCATCCAGTGCCGAGAGGCCTCGGGTAGGATTGCAAAGTGGGCGGTGGAAATCATGGGCGAGACAATCTCGTTCGCCCCTCGGAAGGCCATCAAGTCCCAAGTCTTGGCGGACTTTGTGGCTGAATGGGTCGACACCCAGCTTCCAGCAGCTCCGATCCAACCGGAACTCTGGACCATGTTTTTTGACGGGTCGCTGATGAAAACAGGGGCAGGCGCGGGCCTGCTCTTCGTCTCGCCCCTCGGGAAGCACCTCCGCTACGTGCTGAGCCTCCATTTCCCAGCGTCCAACAATGTGGCCGAGTACGAGGCTCTGGTCAACGGGTTGCGCATCGCCATCGAGCTAGGGGTCCGACGCCTTGATGCTCGCGGTGACTCGCAGCTTGTCATCGACCAAGTCATGAAGAACTCCCACTGCCGTGATCCGAAGATGGAAGCCTACTGCGATGAGGTTCGGCGCCTGGAGGACAAGTTCCACGGGCTCGAGCTCAACCACATCGCCGAACGATGCAACGAGACTGCGGACGAGCTGGCCAAGATAGCCTCAGGGAGAACAACGGTTCCCCCGGACGTCTTCTCCCGAGACCTACATCAACCCTCAGTCAAGACCGACGACACGCCCGAGCCCGAGAAGGCCTCGACCCTGCCCGAGGCACCCTCGGCTCAGTCAGAGGCGCCCTCGGCTCAGCCCGAGGCACCCTTGGCCCCCGAGGGTGAGGCACTGCGCGTCGAGGAAGAGCGGAATGGGGTCCCGCCTAATCGAGACTGGCAAACCCCGTACCTGCAATATCTCCACCGAGGAGAGCTGCCCCTCGACCGAGCCGAAGCTCGGCGACTGGCGTGGCGCGCCAAGTCGTTCGTCTTGCTGGGGGACGGGAAGGAGCTCTACCACTGCAGCCCCTCTGGCATCCTCCAGCGATGCATACCCATCACCGAAGGTCAGGAGTTATTACAAGAAATAAACTCGGGGGCTTGCGGTCATCACGCAGCGCCTCGAGCCCTTGTCGGAAACGCTTTCCGATAAGGTTTCTACTGGCCGACCGCGGTGGCCGACGCCACTAGAATTGTCCGCACCTGCCAAGGGTGTCAATTCTATGCAAGGCAGACGCACCTACCCGCTCAGGCCCTGCAGATAATACCCATCACCTGGTCGTTCGCTGTGTGGGGTCTGGACCTCGTCGGTCCCTTGCAAAAGGCACCCTGGGGCTACACGCACCTGCTGGTCGCCATCGACAAATTCTCCAAGTGGATCGAGGTCCGACCCCTAAACAACATCAGGTCCGAACAGGCGGTGGCGTTCTTCACCAACATCATCCATCGCTTTGGGGTCCCAAACTCCATCATCACCGACAACGGCACCCAGTTCACCGGCAGAAAGTTCCTGGACTTCTGCGAGGATCACCACATCCGGGTGGACTGGGCCACCGTGGCTCACCCCATGACGAATGGGCAGGTAGAACGTGCCAACGGCATGATTCTGCAAGGACTCAAGCCGAGGATCTACAACGACCTCAACAAGTTCTCCAGGCGATGGATGAAGGAACTCCACTCAGTGGTCTGGAGTCTGAGGACAACGCCGAGCCGAGCCACGGGCTTCACACCATTCTTTCTAGTCTATGGGGCCGAGGCCATCTTGCCCACGGACTTAGAATACGGTTCCCCGAGGACGAGGGCGTACGACAACCAAAGTAATCGAACCAACCGAGAAGACTCACAGGACCAGCTGGGAGAGGCTCGGGACATGGCCTTACTATACTCGGCGCGGTATCAGCAGTCCCTGCGATGCTACCATGCCCGAGGGGTTCGGTCCCGAGACCTCCAGGTGGGCGACTTGGTGCTTCGGCTGCGACAAGACGCCCGAGGGCGGCACAAGCTCACGCCTCCCTAGGAAGGTTCGTTCGTCATCGCCAAGGTTCTGAAGCCCGGGACATAAAAGTTGGCCAACAGTCAAGGCGAGGTCTACAGCAACGCTTGGAACATCCGACAGCTACGTCGCTTCTACCCTTAAGATGCTTTCAAGTCGTTCGTACACCTGGTTCACATACAAAGTCTAACCATCAAGGAAGGGTCAGCCTTGCCTCGGCAAAGCCCGACCCTCCCTCGGGGGCTAGAAGGGGGGAACCCCCTCTGCGTCAAAATTTTCCTCAGAAAAGGTCTTTCTGTCGGAACGTCTTTCGTGCTTTTCGACTACTTCGAAAGTGGGATCCTGAAAACGACGGAGTACACGTAAGCAGCCAAGGCCAACCGAGCCAAGGGACTCCTATGCCTCTGGGATACAGATACCTCACTCGTCACCTTCTGCGATAAGTAACTCACGCTCGGATAAGCGATTCCGCTGACCGAACAAGTCTTAATGCTCGGGAACTTTTCTGCCGAAACGATTTTTCGTGCCTTCTCGACTATATCGATAGCAGAATCCTACGGACGAGTAAGAGTACACGTAAGCGGCAAGGCCAACCGAGCCGAGGGACTCCTACGCCTTCGGGATACGGATACCTCACTCATCACCTTCCGTGAAAAGTAACTCTCGCTCGGACAAACAATTCTGTTACCGACAAATAAGTCTTGATATTCGAAACAAGAGGAAAAGAAACGCAACTTTACAACACAACGACAGTATGTTTGGGCCTCGGCGGCCGCATAAAACATACGCACACTACAAGATAAACCGATCCTGCAGGCTCGGACCTTGATGGAGGGGGACCAGCAGCACCCTCGGCGTCAACTCCACCTTCGGCGAAGTCCGACCGAGCCTCGGATGGCAACACGGGCGAAGGATCTCCGCTCCGAAGGACGACGTCAGCGCCACGCCCGGGCTATCACCGCCAGGGTCTCCTCCAGGAATCCGGCCCGAGCAGACGGCTCGGCCAGCCGCCCGCCTGCCACCGCCAGCTGTCCCCCGAGGACACCAGCCCGGCTGCCACTGGCAGGACCAGCGCCGGAGTCGAGTTGCCGAGGCCATGAGCCGGGCTCCGGCCGACGAAGTCTTCTTTTCGAGCCAACTCTGCCTCTGTCCACACTGACACCGCTGCCTCTGTGTAATACTCAAAAGAGCAATAATGAGAATTGAGATAATATCAATAATTTGTGGCCTCTACTTATCATTACATGTGATCAACCCTAGTTCAAAAGTGGATAATTAAAACAAAGAACACATAAATAACTTGTGCATCATGCTGGAGTGTATTTGATTGTGCGTTTGTGGATAATAAAAATAAAAGTATCAATAGCAATGTATTAATGTGCCCACAACATCCAAACCCTAATTTGAAAACAAAACCATGGAAGTATAAAATATAAATGAAAACATATTTCTAAAACTGGTACTTCTAGTAGTGCATATGGCTGAGGTTTGAATTCAAAACTAAAAGGGAATTTGAATTTGATCAAAAGAGAACAAAAATCTAAAAGAATAAAAAAAGGGGGGAGCGACTCCATCCTACTGGGCCGACCGCTTCAGGAATTGGCCCAACCACCAGTCCCCGCACACGCTTTTCCCTTTGATCCATCCCCCTGAGACACCTGCATGTGGGCCCCCCTTGTCAGCCATTCAAGCACGCGCGCCTACCCTCTCCGCACCGAACTCCTGTGCGCGGGACCGACTTGTCAGGCCCATCTTCCCCAAACTGTCAGCCGATACCGACGGAGCTTCCCCTGCGCGATGTGGCCACGAGGTCAGTCCTCTCCCAACAGAATCACCCGCAGTCCTCGGATCGACCGGCGCCACCGCGAGACCCTCGCCGCGCCCCCCTCTTCCTCCACGCGCGCCTGGAAATCCGTGGTGCCCACAACGGACTGCGCCAATCACGCTGTCGCCAACCGAATCCGAGCTTTGCGCAGGTGCCCTCCTCCTTCCAAGATAAAAGCAAGTCCCTCTGACCCTTTCCCTGTGGCCGCCCAACCAAAGCGCCAAAGCACCTTGAACCCAAACATGTTGCGTCGAGTGCGCGCAGTGGGAGATCGGCGAGTCCGGGGCCGTTTCACCGTCAGCCGCCGGGATTTGTAGTTTTCACGCCGTCTGGGAGTGCGCCATCCGCCATGACCGTGTAGAGCTTGCGCCGCGTGCCACTGCCCCCTTCCCAGAGGCCTCTTGCTCAGCCGCCTGTACACGCCGTGCGCCCAGAAATTTTGAGTGGGTCTGCTCGCCACCACGGACCCGTCGTCATCGCCAGGTGACGTGTGTGGGCAATGCTCCTCGACCACCTCTGTGCTAGCCCGCCGCCATGGATCTCGCCCTGCGCCATTTCTCGAGGTTCAAGCAAGGGTCGTGGAGCATGGTCGATGCTCTTCGGATCTCCCCGGTGGGCCTGTGCATGTGGTAGTGGGCAGTATCTCGCGGATTGCTCACCGACGTCGTGATTTCCGCCGAACACCGCTGTGCGCCGTGGCCATGACAACCTGTGCCACAATTCGCGGTATGTTTGACTCCCCTGTGTTCGCCATGTCCTCTGCTTCGTGTAGCAGCTCATCGTGTCGCGAATCGGTCACCGGGGCGGGGATGGCACTGTTCGTCGGAGCATCCTGCGCCGCCGTACCTGGGTGAGTGCCGCCCAGGTCTGTGTTTGGATTGAAGACAGTCAGTTGACCGTTAGATTGGAGCGAACGGCTGGGATTGAATCTGGATTTTCCTTGGGTCGGTAAGTTCGAGTCCATCCGATGGCAATCGTAGGGTCAGGATTAGATCTCAGTACTTTAAATCAAGACCATCGATCCTCGATCCAAGGGCGACCGGAGTGTACCGTTTCATTGTTAGGATGAATCTAATCGTAGCCCTAGATTCCTGATCGTGCGGCCAGCGCGATCCGATACCCCTTCGGCGTGGCAATTTCGCATAAGAGACCCTCGGCTTTTCCTATACCAACCCGCCGTCCACCTAGTTTATATCCTGTGTCTTGGAATTATTACACCGAGACCCATGCACTTCATAGATTTTAGGGCGCAATCCAGGGAAAATAGAAAATCAGGGAAATTGATTTATAAAATGAATTTCTTATATAAAAACAATTCCAGAATTTTGTAAAATCCATAGGAAATTCATACTAAGTCCAAATGAGTCCATTCCAGTTCCTATAATTTTGTAATATTATGGTTTATCATCTAGTACCACTGTTTCACATGAAAGTCATATTAAAATTTATATCCTATTTAATCTTGTACAAAACACATAGAATATTCAGAAAATCATAACTCCTCCGTTTTAACTCCGATTTGATCCGTTCAAGTTGCGTTAGTCCCGTAGCAACGTGTAGATTATTATCATTCAGTTTGTTATTATGTTTGGTGTGATGTTAATTTTATCTATACCATGTTTGTTTGTATTACTACGACTAGCGCGAGGCACGTGTCATCTGAAAAGCAAGTTGGTAATTGGAATCTCAAGTGCCAGGCAAGTTGTGCCCTTGATTCACTTTTGTTACCCAATAATGTTCTTTATAATCATTTACCATGCATAGGTTTAATTTTTGATGGGACCCAATAGGTTTCCCTAGTCTGTTTATCTTGTTTACCTTGTTTACCCCTGAATCACTTGGGTAGTTCTGCTACTGCTTTACATGGTTTTGGGTTAATATTTCATTATCCATGTTCCAGTTATTCTGTTATTCTATTTATGTTCATGTCAAGATCATTATGTTATTGTTAATTGGAACATGGAGCTTAACTTGAGAAACACGTGCCACCACAAGGGAGGAATGGGACCCCTTGGCTGACTAATTAGGAAAGCTAGTGGAAGACTACCTTACCCGAAAGGGGCAAGGGCAGTAGGGGAGTGGTCAGTGTAGGGAGGTCCTTGGTTGATTTTGCTGCGATGGCGGTCAGACAAGAACCCTGCATTGGAACTTCCTATAAACTGTAGCGGGTTTTCGGAAGCTAGTGGAACTTTGTAAAGGCCTCGTAGTGGATCCCTAGCCATTCACCTTGGTAGTGTCTAAGGGCCTAGCTAACCCTGGCGACATGGGAAACACGACTTGTGGGTAAAGGGTACAACCTCTGCAGAGTGTAAAACTGGTATACTAGCCGAGCTCACGGTCATGAGCGGCTCAGGACTCTCCGATGATTAAATTATGGAACCTAAACTCAATTTGTCATTTGCATTTGCATGGGATTTGTTATTAAATTTGTTCTATTATTTTATTATGGTTTGGTATTCACTTACACTTAGTAACTGCTAATAAAATTTTGACCAACTAATTAAAAGCAATGCTCAGCTTTAACCCCTATCATTGATCAGCCTTACACTTCATATGAGCTCCCACCTTTGGCGAGTTCATGTCACCTTATTCCCCACAACTTGTTGAGCGATGAACATGTGTGAGCTCACCCTTGCTGTCTCACACCCCACCACAGGAGAAGAACAGGTGGTTCAGGAGGAGCCACAAGGCGAGGAGTTTGATCTGATCTAGGTGGCGTTTCTCAGTTGACATTGGCGCCGACGATCCTTAGTTCGTGTTATATTTATCTTTTATTTTTGTAAGTCTTCCGCTATGTAATAAATACTCTGATTATTGTGACATTTATCTCCATGCACTCTGTTATTATATATGTTGTCTTCTTGGCGCATGTATGAGATGCACCTGGCTTTGTCCCTTAAAGCCGGGTGTGACAGAAGTGGTATCAGAGGAAATGTTGACTATAGGACGAAACCTAGATAGAAATGGACAAACCCTTACCTACTTACCTTACTTTGATTCATTCTATACTCACCTTGTCTTGGTCCTGTCTCACCTTTTGCTATTCTACTCTAATCATTCTTACCTTTTCTACTCTAAGACAAGATGGATTTCACACCTTGGAATCCTACATTTATGAACTTTTTAAGAGATAGGAGACCTAAGACACAAAAATTAAAACTATTTTCTCTATTAAAAAAAAGTTGGTTGATTGTTCTGATGATAAATGCTTGATTTGCTTCTTTGATTGATTGAAACATTATAGTTGGGCATCTTAGCATGTACCACTATAAGGTAATGTATTAGCTTTAGTGGGTGACACACTAATCTACTTAGCTAATAAATCCCTCGCAGTAACATTTCTCGTAATTACTCGCCTTGTCTACAATTCTTCCTTTCTTACCCTGTGTTTCTAACCCAGATGGGCTACCCTATAGTGTTAGAAGAGAGCAGTATAGACGTGATCCTTGGTAGGTCATGGTTAAGAAAGGCAAAGACAGTTTATACATTGTGCTCCAAAGGAGAAAGATTTGAAGATAGAATTGCAGTAACTACCGCCACCAGACTAGCAGCTTTCTTAGTAGATGAGAAGTTGGTGGGTGACAACATCCATGCAGTTAGGGATTTTCCGGATGTCTTTCTAGAGGAGTTATTAGGGATGCCACCAGATATGGAAGTTGAGTGGTCATTGATCTCTTATCTGGGACTGCTCTTATTTCTAAACGGCCATACAAGATGTCCATAGAAGAACTAAAGGAATTTAAGAAGCAATTAACAAAGTTGCAAGAGGCTGGGTACATTGATCCGAGTTCCTCACCTTTGGGAGCACCGGTTCTATTTTTACAGAAGAAAGAAGGATCACAAGAGATTTGCGTGGATTATAGGTCCCTTAATGGTGTCACTATGAAGAACAAGCATCCATTACCCCGCATTGAGGATTTATTTGATCGGATGAGAGATGCTAGGGTATTCTCGAAGATCGATCTCTGATCGGGTTACCATCAAATGAAGATTAGGCCATAGGATATTCCCAAGACGGATTTCTTGACTCGATATGGATTATATGAGTTCACTGTTATGTTGTTTGGATCAACCAATGCACAGCCTATTTTATGGATCTGAAGAATAAGGTGCTCATGATCTGGATAGATTCATTGTGGTTTCATCGACGATATTTTTATTTTATTTCAAGAGTGATAGTGATCATGAGGAACATCTGAGATTGGTGCTACAGAAGCTACGAGATAATCAACTCTAAGCCAAGTACAGTAAATGCGAGTTTTGGATTAGCGAGGTGCCATTTCTTGGTCATATCATTTCTAATGGTGGAATATCAGTGGATCCTGCTAAAGTCAAGGAGATAGTGGCATGGAGCATACCCACTATAGTTACTGAGGTCCAGAGTTTCTTGGGACTTGCAGGATATTATCGGAGATTTATTGAAGGATTTTCTAAGATTGCTAAGCCTATGACCTCGCTTTTGGAGAAAGGAGGAGAATTCAAGTGGGATGAGAAATGCCAAGACAGTTTTGATCAATTGAAGAAGAGATTGATGTTACCACCAGTGTTGGTTATGCCAGATCTATAGAAGGGATTTGACATTTATGGTGATGCATGTGGCCAAGGATTGGGATGTGTGCTCATGCAAGAAGGACATGTGATCGCCTACGCGTCTCATCAGTTGCAGAAACAAGAGTTAAATTACCCCACCCATGACTTAGAACTAGCAGCGGTTGTGCATGCGCTTAAGATTTGGAGACATTATATTGTGGGAACCAAGTGTCAAGTATACATGGATCATAAGAGTTTGAACTATATATTCACTCAGAAGGATCTCAACCTTTGGCAATGCCATCGGTTGGAGCTTATTAAGGATTATGATTTGGAGATTCACTATCACCCGGGCAAGGCAAATTTGGTTGCAGATGCCTTGAGTCGAAAGGAGTAGGTTCATTCAGCTGTTGTTTCCCAGCTACCCTATGAGATTGTTGAGGATTTCAGGAGACTTAACCTTGGGATAGTTGTTCACACTGAAGGAGTAACTATTGATGCGGAACCTACCTTGGAGCAAGAAATCCGCAAAGGACAGATTGGTGATGCTAAGATACAAGAGATCAAGGATCTAATTACTAAAGGACGAGGTCCGGAATTCACGGATGATGAGCAAGGCACAATATGGTTCAAGGATCGGATATGTGTTCGGGAGATTGAAAGCCTTTGTGGGACTATTTTAAAGGAAGCCCATGACTTGGATTATTCTATTCATCCTGGTAGTACGAATTTAAAGTAGAAGTTCTGGTGGTATGGATTAAAGAGAGATGTGGCTGTACATGTGGCTATGTGCGATGGGTGTCAAAGAGTTAAGGCAAAACACCAGAGGCTAGCTGGATTACTACACCCACTTAAGATACCCGAGTGGAAGTGGGAAGAGATTGGTATGGATATCATTACTGGATTGCCTCGCACCCAGAAAGGATATGATGCTATATGGGTGATTGTGGATAGACTGACCAAAGTGGCTCATTTCATTCCGGTCAAGACTACTTATAAGGTATCTCAATTGGTAGGATTGTGTCTCTACACGGTGTACCGAAGAAGATCGTTTCGGATAGAGGATCATAGTTTGCCTCCAGATTTTGGAAAAGTTTTCATGAGAATATGGATACGAAGTTGAATTTTAGTTTGGTCTACCATCCTTAGACTGATGGACAGACTGAAAGGGCTAATCAAGTATTAGAAGACATGTTGAGAGCTTGTACCCTTTAGCATGGTAGTAGTTGGGACAAGGGTCTACCTTGTGCTGAGTTCACATATAATAATAGTTGCTAGGCCAGTCTGAAGATGTTACCGTTCGAGACTCTATATAGCAGGAAATGCAAGACTCCTCTATATTGGATCAGACTAGAGGAAGACAGTTCTTTGGACCTGAACTTATTCAAGAGGTAGAAGAACAAATCCGTATAATTCGGGAGAATTTGAGGGTAGCTCAGATCAGGTAAAAGAGCTACGCTGATAATAGAAGAAGACCACTGGAGTTTGGGGAAGGTGATCATGTGTACCTCAAAGTGTCACCACTTCGTGGAATGAGGAGATTCAAAGTCAAGGGCAAATTGTCCCCTCGCTATATTGGACCGTTCTGAGTTTTTAGGCAAGTTGGAGAGATGGCCTATCAACTTGAGCTACCTGATAATCTGTCTAATGTGCATAATGTATTCCATGTGTCTCAACTTAAGAAGTATCTCCGTGTCCCTAAGGAACAGCTACCAATGGAAGAGCTCAGCGTTCAGGGTGATTTGACTTACACGGAGTATCCTATCAAGATTCTTGATACATTGACTCGAGTTACAAGAAATAAGGTGATAAAGATATGCATGGTGCAATGGAGTCACCATGGAGAAGATGAAGCTACGTGGGAAAGAGAAGAAGAGCTTCGCATAGATTTTCCCCATCTTTTCCCTAGTCCTTCCTAAATCTCGAGGACGAGATTCTTTTTATGGGGGGTAGGATTTGTAATACTCAAAAGAGCAATAATGAGAATTGAGATAATATCAATAATTTGTGGCCTCTACTTATCATTACATGTGATCAACCCTAGTTCAAAAGTGGATAATTAAAACAAAGAACACATAAATAACTTGTGCATCATGCTGGAGTGTATTTGATTGTGCGTTTGTGGATAATAAAAATAAAAGTATCAATAGCAATGTATTAATGTGCCCACAACATCCAAACCCTAATTTGAAAACAAAACCATGGAAGTATAAAATATAAATGAAAACATATTTCTAAAACTGGTACTTCTAGTAGTGCATATGGCTGAGGTTTGAATTCAAAACTAAAAGGGAATTTGAATTTGATCAAAAGAGAACAAAAATCTAAAAGAATAAAAAAAAGGGGGGAGCGACTCCATCCTGCTGGGCCGACCGCTTCAGGAATTGGCCCAACCACCAGTCCCCGCACACGCTTTTCCCTTTGATCCATCCCCCTGAGACACCTGCATGTGGGCCCCCCTTGTCAGCCATTCAAGCACGCGCGCCTACCCTCTCCGCACCGAACTCCTGTGCGCGGGACCGACTTGTCAGGCCCATCTTCCCCAAACTGTCAGCCGATACCGACGGAGCTTCCCCTGCGCGATGTGGCCACGAGGTCAGTCCTCTCCCAACAGAATCACCCGTAGTCCTCGGATCGACCGGCGCCACCGCGAGACCCTCGTCGCGCCCCCCTCTTCCTCCACGCGCGCCTGGAAATCCGTGGTGCCCACAACGGACTGCGCCAATCACGCTGTCGCCAACCGAATCCGAGCTTTGCGCAGGTGCCCTCCTCCTTCCGAGATAAAAGCAAGTCCCTCTGACCCTTTCCCTGCGGCCGCCCAACCAAAGCGCCAAAGCACCTTGAACCCAAACCTGTTGCGTCGAGTGCGCGCAGTGGGAGATCGGCGAGTCCGGGGCCGTTTCACCGTCAGCCGCCAGGATTTGTAGTTTTCACGCCGTCTGGGAGTGCGCCATCCGCCATGACCGTGTGGAGCTTGCGCCGCGTGCCACTGCCCCCTTCCCAGAGGCCTCTTGCTCAGCCGCCTATACACGCCGTGCGCCCAGAAATTTTGAGTGGGTCTGCTCGCCACCACGGACCCGTCGTCATCACCAGGTGACGTGTGTGGGCAATGCTCCTTGACGACCTCTGTGCTAGCCCGCCGCCATGGATCTCGCCCTGCGCCATTTCTCGAGGTTCAAGCAAGGGTCGTGGAGCATGGTCGATGCTCTTCGGATCTCCCCGGTGGGCCTGTGCATGTGGTAGTGGGCAGTATCTCGCGGATTGCTCACCGACGTCGTGATTTCCGCCGAACACCACTGCGCGCCGTGGCCATGACAACCTGTGCCACAATTCGCGGTATGTTTGACTCCCCTGTGTTCGCCATGTCCTCTGCTTCGTGTAGCAGCTCATCGTGTCGCGAATCGGTCACCGGGGCGGGGATGGCACTGTTCGTCGGAGCATCCTTCGCCGCCGTACCTGGGTGAGTGCCGCCCAGGTCTGTGTTTGGATTGAAGACAGTCAGTTGACCGTTAGATTGGAGCGAACGGCTGGGATTGAATCTGGATTTTCCCTGGGTCGGTAAGTTCGAGTCCATCCGATGGCAATCGTAGGGTCAGGATTAGATCTCAGTACTTTAAATCAAGACCATCGATCCTCGATCCAAGGGCGACCGGAGTGTACTGTTTCATTGTTAGGATGAATCTAATCGTAGCCCTAGATTCCTGATCGTGCGGCCAGCGCGATCCGATACCCCTTCGGCGTGGCAATTTCGCATAAGAGACCCTCGGCTTTTCCTATACCAACCCGCCGTCCACCTAGTTTATATCCTGTGTCTTGGAATTATTACACCGAGACCCATGCACTTCATAGATTTTAGGGCGCAATCCAGGGAAAATAGAAAATCAGGGAAATTGATTTATAAAATGAATTTCTTATATAAAAACAATTCCAGAATTTTGTAAAATCCATAGGAAATTCATACTAAGTCTAAATGAGTCCATTCCAGTTCCTATAATTTTGTAATATTATGGTTTATCATCTAGTACCACTGTTTCACATGAAAGTCATATTAAAATTTATATCCTATTTAATCTTGTACAAAACACATAGAATATTCAGAAAATCATAACTCCTCCGTTTTAACTCCGATTTGATCCGTTCAAGTTGCGTTAGTCCCGTAGCAACGTGTAGATTATTATCATTCAGTTTGTTATTATGTTTGGTGTGATGTTAATTTTATCTATACCATGTTTGTTTGTATTACTACGACTAGCGCGAGGCACGTGTCATCTGAAAAGCAAGTTGGTAATTGGAATCTCAAGTGCCAGGCAAGTTGTGCCCTTGATTCACTTTTGTTACCCAATAATGTTCTTTATAATCATTTACCATGCATAGGTTTAATTTTTGATGGGACCCAATAGGTTTCCCTAGTCTGTTTATCCTGTTTACCTTGTTTACCCCTGAATCACTTGGGTAGTTCTGCTACTGCTTTACATGGTTTTGGGTTAATATTTCATTATCCATGTTCCAGTTATTTTGTTATTCTATTTATGTTCATGTCAAGATCATTATGTTATTGTTAATTGGAACATGGAGCTTAACTTGAGAAACACGTGCCACCACAAGGGAGGAATGGGACCCCTTGGCTGACTAATTAGGAAAGCTAGTGGAAGACTACCTTACCCGAAAGGGGCAAGGGCAGTAGGGGAGTGGTCAGTGTAGGGAGGTCCTTGGTTGATTTTGCTGCGATGGCGGTCAGACAAGAACCCTGCATTGGAACTTCCTATAAACTGTAGCGGGTTTTCGGAAGCTAGTGGAACTTTGTAAAGGCCTCGTAGTAGATCCCTAGCCATTCACCTTGGTAGTGTCTAAGGGCCTAGCTAACCCTGGCGACATGGGAAACACGACTTCTGGGTAAAGGGTACAACCTCTGTAGAGTGTAAAACTGGTATACTAGCCGAGCTCACGGTCATGAGCGGCTCAGGACTCTCCGATGATTAAATTATGGAACCTAAACTCAATTTGTCATTTGCATTTGCATGGGATTTGTTATTAAATTTGTTCTATTATTTTATTATGGTTTGGTATTCACTTACACTTAGTAACTGCTAATAAAATTTTGACCAACTAATTAAAAGCAATGCTCAGCTTTAACCTCTATCATTGATCAGCCTTACACTTCATATGAGCTCCCACCTTTGGCGAGTTCATGTCACCTTATTCCCCACAACTTGTTGAGCGATGAACATGTGTGAGCTCACCCTTGCTGTCTCACACCCCACCACAGGAGAAGAACAGGTGGTTCAGGAGGAGCCACAAGGCGAGGAGTTTGATCTGATCTAGGTGGCGTTTCTCAGTTGACATTGGCGCCGACGATCCTTAGTTCGTGTTATATTTATCTTTTATTTTTGTAAGTCTTCCGCTATGTAATAAATACTCTGATTATTGTGACATTTATCTCCATGCACTCTGTTATTATATATGTTGTCTTCTTGGCGCATGTATGAGATGCACCTGGCTTTGTCCCTTAAAGCCAGGTGTGACACTCCGGCTCCGGCTCACCGCAGAGCGGCCGAGGGTTCCTTTAACTAAGCAAGAGAAGCCTCGGGCGGCAAGGCCGACCGAGCCGAGGGACTCCTACGCCTCTGGGATACGGATACCTCTCTCGTCACCTTCGCACGAGGCAACTCACACTTGGTGAAGCAGTTCAGTTAGCCGACAGGCGAGTCCTAGTGCTCGAAATGAGGAAAAAACACGGCTTCACGCCAAAATACATACATGTTCAGGCCCCGACAGCCACAATGAACAAACACCGACACTCAAGGTGCCATTACAAATGGAACTCCGGTTCCGCCCCCGCAGGTACGAACAACCCCCCACATTGGAGGGCCTGCGGGGCGACGAAACCCCGGGTGGCTCACCGCCGCCCGCTCCGGCAGCAGCGACAACGACTTCTGCTCCGGGCGGCCAAACAGCAGCAGCGATGACCTCAGGGCAGACGCTGCTGCGACAAGGCCCTCGCCCGCGTCCCCGCCCAAGGGGCGAGGACAAGCAGAAGGCCGTAGAGTTGGAGGTCAGTCCGCGGGTGGCGCCGGCTATCTCGTCGGCGGAGAAACCTCTTCCGGCTGCCTCGGTGGGAGGTGGCACCGGAAGCAGCACCGAAGCCGCTCAGGCCGGAGAGCCGGACACGCGGCAGCTGCCAGCGCCATGAACGGCGAACGCCCTTCCCCCGACCACTGAGGGAAGGAGCGGGCCGCTGCCCGCGCGAAGACAGGCCCCAACTCGGCGCACTCCCCTCCCTAGCACTAATGATGAACATCCTTGAAGCTGAGGGAGGGGCAGAGGCCGCAGCCCGGCTTGCTTCTCCCCACCCTGGAACTGGTGGTCACCGTCTTGGGTGACCACCGGCGAGGGGATGCAGCCGGGCTGCCTGATGAAAATCCTTGAAGCCGAACGATGGCTGAAAGGTACCAACTTCCGCGAAGTTGTGTTCCTCCAACGACGACAAGGCGGAAGGACCACGGGTGCTCCCCATCCGGGGGCTCGGAAGGTGGAAGGACGCGATGCATGAAGGGAGTGCGAAGACATGGTTGCCTTCCAAGGGAGTCACCCTCCTTTTAAAGGCAACTCTCCCCACTTGCGTCCTCAGCCGGCGCAGACCGAGTCTTCTCCAACACGCTCCAAGGTCCTCCCCCTACGACACGGGGGCTGGGTCCCACGCGTCATGCAAGCTGGCCCAGGGCAGAAGAAGCCAAACCGCCGCGCGCGATGCGCATAACTGCCCAGCGGTTACAAGCGCTCCTCCACTTTCGCCCAGACCAGCGGGTGAAAGAGCGGACCGCCATGCAGGCGGCATGCAACCGCACCAAGGGGGCGCACCCTTTCGACTTCGACGCGTCCAGCATGGAGGCCCAGGCCCACACGTCATGTAACCGGCACGCCGGTTACTACGTACAAGAAACTGCACCGCCACTCGCGCCAGTACTGCGCCTTCTCGACTGCGGAACCGGTGCCGCGACTCGAGGCGACCCTTCGCATGACCCGACAGTGCCAACCGAGCATATCGGTCACGGGTCAGTCAGCCGCGGGAGAAGCCGCGATGGTCGATACGGCCAGAAATGGGCCGGCAGTAATGGCGGTGGCAGGCAGGCGGAACCAGTAGTCAAGTCGTCAGCAAGCTCACGTCCCCTCCTTAGGCAGCGAGAGAGCCCTCTCCCACGGCGTGAAGACGGCGCGCTCGTGTTCTGTTCCCCGAACGGCTCACGCACGCACAACGGCTGCCCCGTGAACCACTCGTCCCGTCGCATTAACTCCGCGGCAGGACATGCGGCACCTTTGGCAGGCGAAGCAGGCGACGCTTCACCTCCGCCATAATGACCGCGTCAAAAAAGGTGTGCCACGTCATTCGATTTCATATCCTTTTCCACTTCCTCTTTCTCTCTCTCTTGCTACAGGGACCGGGAAAGGGGATACTCCGGAAAGGATCCTTCTCCGCGAAGGAAGCGGGCCCCGAGCCCCGTACTGATCAGAGGTTCGAAGGCTGGCCCCTCAGAAGGGTTCAACAGCCGCCTCAGAGCACTTGGGCTCCGCGCCCACTACTGGTCAGAGGTTCGAAGGTTGGCCCCTCGGAAGGGTTCAACGGCCGCCTCAGGCCACTCGGGCTCCGCGCCCACTACTGATCAGGGGTTCGTAGGATGGCCCCCAAAGGGTTCTGACAGCCGCCTCAGAGCACGCAGAGCAAGGGATGACCCTGGGTACGTTCGATACATAACCAAGGCTAGGGCTACGCTCCCGAGGTACCCTAGGACATTTCCGAGACCGACGGGAACAATTTTGTAACGGAATCCCACCAGAGGGAGGCATCGAGCCCTCGGACCCCGTCAAAAGGGGACCGGGTCCGGCAAATCACCCGCAGGTACTTTTGGAGCGCGCCTCCGGGCCACTAGCCGACCCCTAACGAATAGGGCACGGGCGTCCACTTGGATTACCCGTTAGCAACTCACTGGAGACACCATGTTCGGCGCCCTACGAGGGCAACATGGCGCTCTCCCCCCTCCTCCTTGCGGAAAGGCGACGTAGGGGCGTATGAAAAAAGTCGAGTCTGTCCTTGACCGTCCTCTCGCTCTGTGCGGAGGCTCGGGGGCTGCTCTCGCAAACTCGGCTCCGGCCAAACCGTTGACAGCGTCAACATACCAGCCCGAGAACTTGGGACTCGACTATGCACCCTGGCTACGGCCAGTTCGCATGAGGGAACAACCAGACCGGCCGAGGCATCACGAAACGTGCTAAGACCTCGAAGGAGTCAAACCACTCCTCCGAGGCCTCGGGGGCTACACCCGGCGGGTGCGCTCATGCGCACCCTCCGGAACGAAACGCAGCCGAGAAAGGCCGGTCCCCTTGCAAAAAAAGTGCGACAAAAGCCTCCAAGCGAGTATCAACACTCCCTTCGAGGCTCGGGGGCTACTGTCGGGGACCATAATTAGGGGTACCCCCAAGACTCCTAATCTCAATTGGTAACCCCCATCAGCACAAAGCTGCAAAGGCCTGATGGGTGCGATTAAGGTCAAGGCTCAGTCCACTCAAGGGACACGATCTCGCCTCGCCCGAGCCTAGCCTCGGGCAAAGGCAGCCGACCCCGGAGGATTCACGTCTCGCCCGAGGGCCCCCTCAAGCAACGGACACACCTTCGGCTCACCCGAGGCCTAGTCTTCGCAGAGAAGCAACCTTGGCCAGATCGCCACGCGAACCGACCATATCGCATGAGCATTTAATGCAAGGATGGCCTGACACCTTATCCTGACGCGCGCTCTTCAGTCGATAGAGCCAAAGTGACCGCAGTCACTTCGTCGCTCCACTGACCGACCTGACAAGAAGACAGCGCCGCCTACATCGCTTCGACTGCTGTGCCACTCGACAGAGTGAGGCTGACAGCAGCCAAGTCCGGCCTCGGGCGCCATAGGAAGCTCCGCCCCGCCCGACCCCAGGGCTCGGGCTCAACCTCGACGCTGGACGACGGACTCCGCCTCACCCGACCCTAGGGCTCGGACCCAGCCTCGGCTCCGGAAGATGACGGACTCCGCCTCGCCCGACCCCAGGGCTCGGACCCAGCCTTGGCTCCGGAAGACAACGAACTCCGCCTCGCCCGACCCCAGGGCTCGGACACAGCCTCGGCTCCGGAAGACGACGAACTCCGCCTCGCCCGACCCCAGGGCTCGGACTCAGGCTCGGCTCCGGAAGACGACGAACTCCGCCTCGCCCAACCCTAGGGCTCAGACTCAGCCTCGGCTCTGGAAGACGATGAACTCCGCCTCGCCCGACCCCAGGGCTCGGACTCAGCCTCGGCCTCGGAAGACGGACTCGACCTCGGCCTCGGAGGAGCTTCCGCCTCGCCCGACCTCGGGCTCGGACCCGCCACGTCACAAGGAAGGCCATCATTACCCTACCCCTAGCTAGCTCAGGCTACGGGGAACAAGACCGGCGTCCCATCTGGCTCGCCCCGGTAAACAAATAATGATGGCTCCCTGCGTGCTCCATGACGACGACGGCGCTCAAGCCCCTTACGGAAGCAAGGAGACGTCAGCAAGGACTCGACAGCCCCGACAGCTGTCCTTCCGCAAGGCTCCAGCGCTCCTCCGACGGCCACGACATCACATGAACAGGGCGACAAAACCTCTCCGGCTGCCACGACGGCATGTACTTAGGGCTCTAGCTCCTCTCTGCTAGACACGATAGCACACTGCTACATCCCCCATTGTACACCTGGACCATCTCCTTACGCCTATAAAAGGAAGGTCCAGGGCTCTCGTACGAGAAGGTTGGCCGCGCGGGAGAACAGGCCGACGCGTAAGTCTCTCGCTCTCTCCCACGCGGACGCTTGTAACCCCCTACTGCAAGCGCACCCGACCTGGGCGCAGGACAACACGAAGGCCGCAGGTTTCCCCTTTTTGCCTGTCTCCTTCCCCCTTTCGTGCTCCGTCTCGCGCCGACCCATCTGGGCTGGGACACGCGGCAACAATTTACTCGTCGGTCCAGGGACCCCCCGGGGTCGAAACGCCGACAACAGCAATACGCACACACACACGGCCAAGACTTGAGCTCAAATGAATATCTCAAAGTTCTCACTAGAACGGAGCTCAAATCGCTAAGAATGTCAAACGAGTGCGCAAAGATGAAGTGTGAATGATCAAGAATGCTCAAAGTGTGCTTAGTGTCTTCCTCCATGCGCCTAGGGGTCCCTTTTATAGCCCCAAGGCAGCTAGGAGCCGTTGAGAGCATTCTAGGAAGGCAATTCTTGCCTTCTGTCGATTGGCGCACCGGACAGTCCGGTGCACCACCTGACACTGTCCGGTGCGGATTTCTTTCCTGTTCTGGCGCAGCCGACCATTGGAGGTTTGGAGCCGTTGGCGCACCAGACACTGTCCGGTGCCCCCTTCAGACCGTTGGCCTGGCCACGCGTCACGCGCGGATTGCGCGGCCGACCGTTGGCTCGGCCGACCGTTGGCTCACCGGACAGTCTGGTGCACACTGGACAGTCCGGTGAATTTTAGCCGTACGCCGCCGATGAATTTCCGGGAGCGGCCTTTTCACCAAAGCCAGCCTGGCGCACCAGACACTGTCCGGTGCACCACCGGACAGTCCGGTGCACCCAGACTGAGCAGAGTCTTGGCTGCTCGAGCCAAGTCTTTTCCAATTGTCTTTTCTCTGATTCTAGTACTTAGACAAATATGTTAGTACACAACAACCAATGTACTAAGTCTAGAATCATACCTTTGTATTGATTTGCACTTTGTCCACCCTTTGGCATATACTCATTTCCTTAATGTGTGTTGGGCACTTAATCACCAAAATCTTATAGAAATGGCCCAAGGGCACATTTCCCTTTCAGAAAGAGCTACCCTAGGTGGTCTGGAGTCTGAGGACAACGCCGAGCCGAGCCACGGGTTTCTCGCCGTTCTTTCTAGTCTATGGGGCCGAGGCTATCTTACCCATAGACTTAGAATACGGTTCCCCGAGGACAAAGGCGTACGATGACTGAAGCAACCAGGCCAGCCGAGAAGACTCAATGGACCAGCTGGAAGAGGCTCGGGACGTGGCCTTACTACACTCGGCGCGGTATCAGTAGTCTCTACGACGCTACCACGCCTGAGGGGTTCGGCCCCGAGGCTTCCAGGTGGGAGACTTGGTACTTCGGCTGCGGCAGGACGCCCGAGGACGCCACAAGCTTACTCCTCCCTGGGAAGGGTCGTTCATCATCGCCAAGATTTTGAAGCCCGAAACATACAAGCTGGCCAATGATCAAGGCGAGGTCTACAGCAACGCTTGGAACATCCAACAGCTACGTCGCTTCTACCCTTAAGATGTTTCAAGTCGTTCATATACCTCGTTTTTTCTTTACATACATAAATAAAGTCTAACCATCAAGGAAGGATCAGCCTTGCCTTGGCAAAGCTCGACCCTCCCTCGGGGGCTAGAAGGGGGGAACCCCCTCTGCGTCAAAATTTTCCTCGAAAAAGTATTTTGCCAGAATGTCTTTCGCGCTTTTCGACTGCTTCGATAGCGGGGTCCTAAAAGCGACGAGAGTACACGTAAGTGGCAAGGCCGACCAAGCCGAGGGACTCCTACGCCTCCGGGATACGGATACCTCACTCATCACCTTCCGCGAAAAGTAACTCACGCTCGAACGAGGGATTCTGCTGCCGAACAAGTCCTAACGCTTGAAAACTTTTCTGCCAGAACGGCTTTCGTGCCGTTTCGACTGCTTTGATAGCAGAACCCCAAAAACGACGAGAGTACACGTAAGCGGCAAGGCCGACCGAGCCGAGGGATTCCTACGCCTCCGGGATACGGATACCTCACTCATCACCTTCCGCGAAAAGTAACTCACGCTCGGACGAGGGACTCTACTACCAAACAAGTCCAAACACATGAAACAAGAGGAAATAAAACGCAGCTTTATAATTCGGCGTTAAAATGTTTAGGCCCCAGCGGCCGCGAAAAACATACACATACTTCAGACAAACTGTTCCTGCAGGTTCAGACATCAGCAGAGGGAGCAGCAGCACCCTCGGCGTCGTTTCCACCCCCGGCGGAATCCGGCCCAGCCTCAGACGGCCAAGCTCAGGCCTCCACCTCGAAGGAGGACGCCAGCATCGCGCTCGGACCCTCACAGCCAGGCTCTCCACAAGGGTTCTGGCCCGAGCAGACACCCCGGCTAGCCGCTCCGTCGCCTCAGCCAGCTGTCCCCCGAGGACCTCAGCCTGGCTCACGGCCTCGGCGGCGTGACTCCGGGATTGGTCCCGCTCGTGGATGACCTGGCCAAGCTCCAGCCAACGAAGCCTCTTTTCAAGCCGACTCCACCTCTGTCCATGCCGACGCCGCTGCCTCCGGCTCCAGCTCATCGCAGAGCGGCCGAAGGTTCTAAAACTGAGCAAGAGAAGCCTTGAGCGGCAAGGCCGACCGAGCCGAGGGACTCCTATGCCTCCAGGATACGGATACCTCACTCGTCACCTTCCGCGCAAAGCAACTCATGCTCGGTTAAGTGGTTCAGCTAGCCGACAGGCAAGTCCTAGTGCTCGAAATGAGGAAGAAACACGGTATTACACTCAAATACCCAGATGTTCAGGCCTCGATAGCCACAATGAACAAACACCCATACTCAGGGTACCATTACAAACGGGACTCCGGTTCCACTCCCGCGGGTATGAACAACCTCTACACCAGAGGGCCTGTGGGATAACAAACTCTGGGTGGCTCGCCGGTGACCACTGCACCAACAGCGCGGCAACGACCTCCGTCTCGGACGGCAAGACAGCAGCAGCGATAGCCCCAGGGCAAACGCTACCGCTGGAAGGCCCTCGTTCACGTCCCCTCACGGGGAACGAGAACCAGCCATTAAAGCCAAAGAGCGAGAGGCCCGGAGCGCAGGTGGCACTGACGGTCTCGTCAGCAGGGGCAACCGCTTCGGCAGAGGCAGCCTCACCTATGGCGACCACCACCTCAGCACCGACGATAGCGGCCACCTACCCACCAACACCGCACCGGTGAGCAGCGGCCACCCTAAAGCGCACCGGCAGGTCCTCACTCTCGCTCTCACCACAAGAACGAGAACGGGACCGTCCCGGAACACGAGTACTGCCCTCGCGGCGTACGACGTGTTGCGCGACCCCCTGGTACAGCCGGCGACCGTCGCCCGGGTGGACGATGGACAGCTGCACCCTGTCCAGGAAGCAGCAGTTCGCCTTCCCCCGCATGGTTGGAGGACACCTCCTCCGCAGAGCTGGAGTATGCCCTTCTCCCCCGAATGCCGGAGGAAGAAGCGGGTCACCAGCCCACGCGGAGCAAGGGCCCAACTCGGTGCGCCCCCCTCCCCAGCCCGGATGATGAACATCCTTGAAGCTGAGGGCGGGGCAGAGGCCGCAGCCCGGCTTGCTTCTCCCCACCACGAAGCTGGTGGTCATCATCCTGGATGACCATTGGTGAGGGAATGCAGCCGGGCTGCGTGATGAAAATCCTTGAAGCCGAGCGATGGCTGAAAGGCGCCAACCCCCGCGAGGTCACGCTCCTCCAACAGCAGCAAGACAAAGGCAATACCAATTTGTTAATCAAGATTGTTAATGACCTAAGAGCATCACTCAAGCTTTTGTGCACTTACTACCTGGGCAAGAGGAGAGTAAACCCTAGACCTCTCTTGAGCCCTATCTTCCAAAACCATGGTTGAGAGGGGGAGAGAATAAGCAAATGTGCAAAATCATGAGTTAATCTTTAACCAAACTTTAAGTAACTTTATAACCAGCAAATATGGGAAGGTAATGTTACAAAAAGACCCCTTGAGAAACCCCAAATCCCTTCCTTAAGTAGAGAAAGAGCTAGAGCTCTCAAATTCCCTCTAAGTCAAAAACTACACCTACACTAAAGATCAACCGTGTTCACCTTGAAGATGGCATCAAAACCACCTAAGTTCTATACCAAAAATGTGGCATACCACCTAAGGCACCCACTGGAAAAAGTTGAGCCCGAGACCTTGACGTTTGACATGCCTTGGCATGGTTTTTGTCGCGAGGTGGGCAGAGAGACATACCTGATTTGGCGACCAAAGATCTCCCTACCTAGGGCATATCTGCCATGGCGACTCACGGATGAGAGACAGCCATAGGTGCCAGGAAAAGACTCGCGCCGGATTTTTGCCAAGATTCGCACGTTTGCGACTTGGGCGAGCTGTGGAACATGGGCAGAAGAAAAGCTCCACGTGTTCGACGCGCTCTGTGCACGCCAGAGCACGCCCGCGCACGCCCCGCGTCGCGCCAAAGGCCAGCTGACGCCATGGCCCACGCCCGCGCCTATAAAGCCCACTCAGGCGTCGACCACACTCTCCCGCGCACGCTCAAACCTCACCGGAGCTCAACTCACCGTCGTTTGCCCATGCACGGCATGTCTGCGGCCACTCGAGCCCCTGCCGCCGTAGACCGGCCAACCCAGCCTTTCCCAACCCCGTCCAGCCCTCAGAGAAGACTGAGCACACCTCGGTGAAGCTCCCCGAGCGAGGAATCGAAGTCTGCCTCACCGGAGAGGCCAGTCCACGGTCGCCGGAGTTCACAACCCCGTCGGAGTGCGTGGACAGGGTAATCCACTGAACCATTTTCCGATTCCTTGTGCACACAGTCTCTACGTCACCCTGTGGAGCTCACCGTGCCATTGGATTGAGCTAGGTCGCCGTGATTTGATCGGCACACCCGCCGCCGACGAGGACACCCGCCTGCGCTCGTGGACCGAGCGATTCCGGCCATCCCCGCCGTCGAGCCGTACATCGCTGTGACCGCCAGAGCCTCCCTGAGCCAACCCCGCCCCTCGCCGGACCTCTCTCGCCATCGGTAAGCCGCGCCGCCCTTTTCTTTCCCGCGGGTACTGTTTACATTAGGGGAAGGACCTCGGGGAAGAAGAAGGAAAGGTCAGGGGGCTTTTTGATCTGTTAGTGACTCAAATGAATAGTAACGCGGGGGTATAACTGAGAGAGTTAGTTTGGAAATAACCCAGGGTCCTCGGTGTAAACTGTTTTTCCAGGAAACCTTTATTAAATCTGATTTTAAATTTGAACAGGACTTGAATAATTCATAACTTCTGTTTTATTTATCCAAATTTGGTCAAACCAATTTTGTCAGACTTTAAATAATGTAAACTACTTAGGAAAAATATAAAACCCTTATGTACTACAGAAAACTTTAGGGTTCTGATTTAATTATTGTTTTGGCCAAAAGCTAAATAATAAGAAGAAAAATAGTTACACTATTTGACTAGGGTTAGGAAAATTTGGAGAAGTTTATATCCACCTACTGACCTGTTTAAAAATGCTAAACCTCTCTGTCTACCCCATTAAGTTAGTTTTTGCCATTTATTTTACAATATGCTTAAGGTTAAGAAAAATAGAAAAGGTGATTTAAATAATGAACCAGAGGGCACCCCTATTTTTGTTAGAGTACTTATTCAATCTAGTTTACTAGAAAAATCTATTATACCCTGATTTAGTATGAAATAAGTAGGATCCCTTTTATTTTAAGAAAAAAAGGAAAACTTAGAAAAATCCTACAAAAATAACCCCAAGGTGAAAACACCCCAACCCTTGGGATAATTAATGTTTTGTTATTAAGAACTTAGGAAAAATATGAAATCTGCTGTTTGACATTTTTCAAATAACAATGTAGTAGAAAGTGCCTTTTTGGCATTTAACTTTAGAAAATCATAACTAAATGACCATCCCTTAGCTTTCTGTGATTTTTGGCACAGAAACTTATTATTACTATTAGATGCAAACAAAAATAACCCTTAGGACAGAACCCACCCCTAATTAAGAGATGTAGTGCAAAGTAGCCCATTTTACACAACTTTTGTTATTTTTGTTTAAAGCATAGCCTTTTTATTTTAAACCTCAAATTCCTAGAACAGGCTATAATGACCAATGGCAACCCACTGTAATTTTTACAGAATTTTTGGAAAATATTAAACCACTGTCGTAGTTCAAACCTACACTAGAAACCATAAATAGAAAATAAAGAAAGGGAAAAATGAATAAGAGGAAATTAGTGTCATCCTAAAACCCATTATAACTTGTCCACTGAAATATATAAAGGCAATACCAATTCACTATGCCTATCCCTAGCAAAACCTAAACCTAGAGTGATAAGTGTAAACCACTAAAAGCCACGTATGACCCAGAAACCCTAAGTTACTCATTAACTTAGTTTTTCTTCTCTTAGCCTAATACTATTAAATCCTGCATAATCATGACATACATGTTCATTGCATTTCGATAGACTGTAACCTTGCTGACGGAGAGTACGTCCTCGTGCCGGAGCAAGGAGCTGCTCAGGAGGTAGCCCCGAATCCAGCACCCGAGCCTGCACCAGAGGATCTACCTACCACAGCCTTGGAAGGCAAGCCCCGGTTTTATGCATAACCGTTATATATATGCTATTTTACTGCACTTAATGTTTGTAGGCTTGTAATGTGCACTTAAGTGTAGGAGTTGACTGAAACCCTAGTTGCATGATCTCAGGAATCCTTTTGAGATGGATACTAGTATGCTAGGTCGAATAGTTGCTTTATTTAATTAGGATCTCGGTAGAAGACGAGTGATTTTTCTAGCACTCGCGCGAGATCAGGAATTGGTTGTACCCACTTTCATATCATCATGATACTAGTCTGTGGACAACAATCCATGGGGATTGGGTGTCTACGAGATGGAAAAATTGGAATAAGGATTAACGTGCGGATACCTGTGTCAAGCGTTTGAACGTACTAAACACATACCGAGAAATATGGTAAATCGGTAAGCCTAGTACCTGATTGAACCTGGCAGTAGACTTTGCCCCTCACGCGACCTGAGATGTGGTCTCCCATTCCGGTTATGGTGGGTACAAGTGCGGTCACTGCAAGACGGCAGTCGGGGTCAGTGAGGCATTGTACGCCAAGGCGGTGAGCCCTGATCTGCTGACGGGGAATCGATGGGGACGGTTGATGTGTGTGGGGACGGAGTGCCTCGCCACGTCGTGTGTTTAGGTTTACCTTGCAAGGATAAAAACTCGATTCGAATCGTCTGCTTCTCGTAGCTAATGAGACTGCTTGATCTATTGTACTGCATTGAGTAACAAGTGGAATTGGGATGAGATGATACAAGATGTCGATTGCTAAAAATGTTTGCTACTATGTATGAGTAGATAGTACACATTTAGCCTTAAGAGAGTCACACTTAAATTGACAAAGTTAAAACTTGATTTAGAAACTCAGCTAGTGCTTTTGGCAACCAAACCCCACAGCCAAACAGCTGCATGTCTAGAGGTAGAGGAGTAGACTCCTCACACCGGGTAAGTCTAGCTGAGTATTAGTATACTCAGCCTTGCTTGTGGCATAATTTTACAGGTTCTCTGGAGGACATGGTTGCTGGAGTGACTTGGCCGTCCATCTTGCCACCGGGTTGGACTGTCGAGTGGGACCCTGCCTCGGTCGAGGAGGAGCATGAGGAGTGATGGGACAGGCTTCCCCATCTCTCTGTTTATTTACCGTTAGTTTTATTCCGCTGCACTTCGAACAATGATGACTACTTTTGCAAAACTCCGATGGTGATGTAATAATTTAATACTCTTACCTGCATGGTTTTATGCTTGATTGTATTTTCTCTGTGACTCACCATCGAGTGAGATTGTGGTACTTGATCCTGTCAGTGGCCGCGTCGGACTAGATCCGAGGGATTGACGGGTTATTCCCATTTAAGTGTGGTATAGCCTCTAAGGCGGGGCTTAGGCACTTAAGTTGGAATAATTCGGGCAGTTCCGCCACACCCCCATCCGGGGGCTCGGAAGGTGGAAGGGCGCAATGCATGAGGGGAGTGCGGAGGCATGTCCACCGCCCGGGGGATCGACCCCTTTTTAAAGGTGGCTCTCCCCACTTGCATTCCAAGCATCACGAGCAAAGTCTCCACCGACGAGCTCCAGGGTTCCCACCCTCCGGCGCGGGGGCTGGGTCCCACACGTCATGCGGGCTGACCAGAAACGGAGGAAGCCAAACCACTGCATGCGAAGCAGGTAACCACCCCACGGTTATAAGCGTTCCCCCATTCTCGCCGAAACCAGCGGGCGAAAGGGCGGACCGCCATGCAGGAGGCGTGCAACCACACCACGGTTGTGCACCCTTTCAGCTTCATCGCATCCGGTGGGTCAGCGTGAAGGCCCGGGCCCGCATGTCATGCAACTGGCGCAACGGTTACTGCGTGCAAGGAAACCGCACCGCCACTCGTGCCAATGCCGCGTCTTCTCGATTGCGGAACCAGTACCGCGACTCGAGGCAGCCCTGCGCATGACCCAACAGTGCTAATCGAGCACAACGATCACGGGTCAGTCAGCCGCGGGAAGAGGCGCGACGGTCGATATGGCCAAAAGTGGACCGGCAGTAATTGCAGCAGACGGGCGGAAGCAGCGGTCGAATCGCCTGCAGGCTCGCGTCCCCTCCTGAAGTGATAGGGGAGCCCTCTCCCACGGCATGAAGACGACGCGCTCGTGGCCCGTTCCTCAAACGACTCGCGCACGCGCAACGGCCGCCCCGCGAATCACCCGTCCCGTCGCATAAACTCCTCGGCAGGGCAAGCGACACCTTTGGTAGGTGAAGCGGGCGTCGTTTCACCTCTGTCATGATGACCGCGTCAAAAAAGGTGCGCCACGCCATTTAAATTCACATCCTTTTCTTCTTCCCCTTTCTCTCTCTTGCTAACAGGGACCGGAAAAGGGGATATTTCGAAAGGGATCCTTCTCCACGAAGGAAGCGGGCCCCGAGCCCTCCTACTGATCAGGGGTTCGAAGGCTGGCCCCTTGGAAGGGTTCAACAGCCGCCCCAGAGAACTCGGGCTTCAAGCCCATTACTGATTAGGGGTTCGAAGGCTGGCCCCTCGGAAGGGTTCGACAGCCACCCCAGAGCACTCAGGCTCTGCGCCCACTACTGATCAGGGGTTCGAAGGCTGGCCCCTCGGAAGGGTTCGACAACCGCCCCAGAGCACGCAGAGCGAGGGATGACTCTGGGTACGTCCTTTACATGGCCGAGGCTCGGGCTACGCTCCCGAGGTACCCTAGGACATTTCTGAGACCAGCAGGAGCGATTTTGTAACGGAATCCCACCAGAGGGAGGCATCGAGCCCTCGGACCCTATCGAACGGGTCCGGGTCCGGCAAATCACCTGCAGGTACTTTTGGAGCGCACCTCTGGGCCACTAGCCGACCCTTATCGAACGGGGCACGAGCGTCCACTCGGATCATCCGTTAGCAACTCACTGGAGACACCATGTTCGGTGCCCTCCGAGGGCAACATGGCGCTCCCCCCCCCCTTCCTCCTTGCGGAAAGGCGACGAATGGGCGTATAATAAAAGTCGAGACAGTCCTTGATCGTCCTCTCGCTCCGTGCAGAGGCTCGGGGCTGCTCTCGCAACCCGGCTACGGCCAAACCGTTGACAGCGTCAACAAACCAGCATAAAAACTCGGAACCTGACCATGCACCCGGGCTACAATCAGGTCGCATGAGGGAACAACCAGGCCGGCCAGGGCATCACGAAAGGCATTAAGACCTCAGAGGAGTCAAACCACTCCTTCGAGGCCTCGGGGGCTACACCCAGCGGGTGCACTCGCGCGCACCCACCGGAACAAAGTATAACCGAGAAAGGCCGGTCCCATCGCAAAAAAGTGCGGCAAAGCCTCCAAGCGAGTACCAACACTCCCTTCGAGGCTCGGGGGCTACTGTCGGGTACCGTAATTAGGGGTACCGTGCCTCCTCGACTGCGGAACCGGTGTCGCGACTCGAGGCGACCCTGCGCATGACCCAACAGTGCCAACCGAGCACATCGGTCACAGGTCGGTCAGCCGCGGGAGAAAGCGCAACGGTCGATACGGCCAGAAATGGGCCGGCAGTGGTGGCGGTGGCAAGCGGGCGGAAGCAGCAGTCAAATCGTCTGCAAGCTCATGTCCCCTCATGGTGCAGCAGGAGAACCCTCTCCCACGGCGTAAAGACGACGCGCCCGTGTTCCGTTCCTCGAACGGCTCGCGCACGCACAACGGCTGCCCTGCGAACCACTCGTCCCGTCGCATTAACTCTGCGGCAGGACAGGCGGCACCTTTGGCAGGCGAAGCAGGCGAAGCTTCACCTCCGCTATAATGACCGCGTCAAAAAAAGGTGTGCCACATCGTTCGATTTCGTATCCTTTTCCACTTCCTCTTTCTCTCTCTTGCTACAGGGACCGGGAAAGGGGATACTCCGAAAGGGATCCTACTCCGCGAAGGAAGCGGGCCCCGAGCCCCCTACTGATCAGAGGTTCGAAGGCTGGCCCCTCGGAAGGGTTCAACAGCCGCCTCAGAGCACTCAGGCTCCGCGCCCACTACTGGTCAGAGGTTCGAAGGCTGGCCCCTCGGAAGGGTTCAACGACCGCCTTAGGCCACTCGGGCTCCGCGCCCACTACTGATCAGGGGTTCGTAGGCTGGCCCCCGAAGGGTTCTAACAGCCGCCTCAGAGCACGCAGAGCGAGGGATGACCCTGGGTACGTTCGATACATAACCAAGGCTCGGGCTACGCTCCCGAGGTACCCTAGGACATTTCCGAGACCGACGGGAACGATTTTGTAACGGAATCCCACCAGAGGGAGGCATCGAGCCCTCGGACCCCGTCAAAAGGGGACCGGGTCCGGCGAATCACCCGCAGGTACTTTTGGAGCGTGCCTCCGAGCCACTAGCCGACCCCTAACGAATGGGGCACGGGCGTCCACTCGGATTACCCGTTAGCAACTCAATGGAGACACCATGTTCGGCGCCCCCCGAGGGCAACATGGCGCTTTCCCCCCCCCTCCTCCTTGCGGAAAGGCGACGCAGGGCGTATGAAAAAAGCCGAGTCTGTCCTTGACCGTCCTCTCGCTCTGTGCGGAGGCTCGGGGGCTGCTCTCGCAAACCCGGCTCCGGCCAAACCGTTGACAGCGTCAACATACCAGCCCGAGAACTTGGGACTCGACTATGCACCCGGGCTCCGGCCAGTTCGCATGAGGGAACAACCAGACCGGTCGAAGCATCACGAAACGCGCTAAGACCTCGAAGGAGTCAAACCACTCCTCCGAGGCCTCGGGGGCTACACCCGGCGGGTGCGCTCGCGCGCACCCACCGGAACGAAACGCAACCGAGAAAGGCCGGTCCCCTTGCAAAAAAGTGCGACAAAAGCCTCCAAGCGAGTATCAACACTCCCTTCGAGGCTCGGGGGCTACTATCGGGGACCATAATTAGGGGTACCCCTAAGACTCCTAATCTCAGCTGGTAACCCCCATCAGCACAAAGCTGCAAAGGCCTGATGGGCGCGATTAAGGTCAAGGCTCAGTCCACTCAAGGGACACGATCTCGCCTCGCCCGAGCCCAGCCTCGGGCAAAGGCAGCCGACCCCGGAGGATTCACGTCTCGCCCGAGGGCCCCCTCAAGCAACGGACACACCTTTGGCTCACCCGAGGCCCAGTCTTCGCAGAGAAGCAACCTTGGCCAGATCGCCACGCCAACCGACCGTATCGCAGGAGCATTTAATGCAAGGATCGCCTGACACCTTATCCTGACGCGCGCTCTTCAGTCGACAGAGCCGAAGTGACCGCAGTCACTTCGCCGCTCCACTAACCGACCTGACAAGAAAACAGCGCCGCCTACGTCGCTTCGACTGCTGTGCCACTCGACAGAGTGAGGCTGACAGCAGATAAGTCCAGCCTTGGGCGCCATAGGAAGCTCCGCCTCGCCCGACCCCAGGGCTCGGACTCAATCTCGACGTTGGAAGATGGACTTCGCCTCGTCCGACCCCAGGGCTCGGACTCAGCCTCGGCTCCGGAAGACGACGAACTCCGCCTCGCCCGACCCCAGGGTTCGGACTCAGCCTCGGCTCCGGAAGACGATGAACTCCGCCTCGCCCGACCCCAGGGCTCGGACACAGCCTCGGCTCCAGAAGACGACGAACTCCGCCTCGCCCGACCCAGGGCTCGGACTCAACCTCGACCTCGGGAGACGGTCTCCGCCTCACCCGACCCAGGGGTCGGACTCAGCCTCGACCTCGGAAGACGGACTCGACCTCGACCTCGGAGGAGCCTCCGCCTCGCCCGACCTAGGGCTCGGACCGACCGCGTCACAGGAGGGGCCATCATTACCCTACACCTAGCTAGTTCAGGCTACGGGGAACAAGACCGACGTCCCATCTGGCTCGCCCCGGTAAACAAATAATGATGGCGCCCCGCGTGCTCCATGACGACGGCGGCTCTCAGCCCCTTACGGAAGCAAGGAGACGTCAGCAAGGATTCGACAGCCCCGACAGCTGTCCTTCCGCAGGGCTCCAGCTCTCCTCCGACGGCCACGACATCACATGAACAGGGTGCCAAAACCTCTCTGACTGCCACGACGGCATGTACTTAGGGCTCTAGCTCCTCTCTGCTAGACACGTTATCACACTGCTACATCCCCCATTGTACACCTGGACCCTCTCCTTACGCTTATAAAAGGAAGGTCCAGGGCTCTCGTACGAGAAGGTTGGCCGCGCGGGAGAACGGGCCGACGCATAAGGCTCTCGCTCGCGCTCTCTCTCTCTCCCACGCGAACGCTTGTAACCCACTACTGCAAGCGCACCCGACCTGGGCGCAGGGCAACACGAAGGCCGTGGGTTTCCCCTTTGCCTGTCTCTTCCCTCTCCTTCGTGCTCCGCCTCACGCCGACCCATCAGGGCTGGGACACACGGCGACAATTTACTCGTCGGTCCAGTGACCCCCCAGGGTCGAAACGCCGACACGTGCGTTTATTAAAAAGTATTATGCGAAGAGCGGAGACTATCAATAAAAAATCTTGAGATCTTTTTAGTGGATAATTTACGTGGGTATTGTTGTGAGCCGTCGCAACGCACGGTAAACCACTAGTCATGACTAATGTGTGAGATAAATCTATTAAGCGTAATTAATTTATGATTAGCACACTTGTACTGTAGCAACCTCAATTAGTTTATACTTAGCTCATGTTTAGTCTCTTAATTGAGATCCAAAATCCGGACTAAACTTTTCTGATCAATCCAAAACAATCCATTTGTATTGAGAACAACACAGTTACTAGAGCACCAGAGGG
Source organism: Zea luxurians (assembly GCA_029449295.1). Taxonomy (NCBI): domain Eukaryota; kingdom Viridiplantae; phylum Streptophyta; class Magnoliopsida; order Poales; family Poaceae; genus Zea; species Zea luxurians. The sequence goes on along the minus strand of JAOPSE010000013.1, from coordinate 60,536,721 downwards.
CGCAGATAAGTTTGCGTAAGACCAGCACACTTGATGCCTGAAATGCTAACCGAAATTGCAACTTCGCAATCACAGGCTGTATCACAGTGTATATCACAATGTGGCGGATTCGTGGTACTACAATAACAAGGATTAGCATACAAGGAAGGTGCTTTGAGCGCACATGAATCCCAAGAGCAAGATGCTGACCCAGGCCTCGAACACGCCGAGGCAAGCCCCAGCGACGACGTCGAGTACGTAGTGCCGCCCAAGGAGCACCCTGGACGCCGACGTTGCGGCGGCCCAGAGGAAGAGCGCCTCACGGGGACGGAAGCCGCCGGCGGCGAGGAAGGAGGCCACGAGGAAGGCGCGGGAAGAGTGGCCGCTGGGGAAAGACCAGTGGTCAGCGCTTACGGCCACGTACATGTCCTTGGCGTTGTAGGCCGGGCGCGGGCGGCGGACGAAGACCTTGACGAGGCCAACGAGGATGAGGTCCAGCACGAGGCCGGCAACAAGGCCTGCCAGCAGCGGGGAGGCCGCCCCGGACGCGTTGGCGGGGGACGCGGAGAGGAGGAGCAGGGAGATGGGGACGGGGAGCCAGATGCGGCCGTCGCCGGCGACCTCGAGCGCCTTGAGGAGGAGGCGCGGCACCGGGAGGAAAAGGGCGTGGAGGCGGAGGGACACAGCCGCGTCGAAGCCCCGGACGCCGCCTAGGAGGGTGGGCTTTGACGGCGCCGGCGCCGGCGCCGGCGGCGAGGTGGCTGCGGTTGCCATGCGCGCCGGCAGCGGCGATTGGGAAAGCTTGTGGAATTGGTTTGGAATTCCAGATCAGGAATTCATGATTATACTACAGCTTGTACGAGGCAACCAAAAAAAAATTCAGTCAATCAAGATCTTGCTTGAGTGCGTTCGGCCCACTGGGCCTTCTTGACACCTAGATATTGGACTCAAGTGAAGAGTTCTCATCTCCCTTCTCACTACTTCTAAACTTGGTTTTTATTTCCTCTAATCTATATTATACACTAAGTTTATGTTGTTTTGAGCAAAATTTGCAGGATCACCTATTCAACACCATTTATGTGCTTTCAGTGACGTTGTTGCTTCTATATCCACTACACCAAAGATGAAGTTTGATAAAGAGGTAATTGATCCTTATCCCACTCATGCTATTTTTTCTAGGATGTTTCAAAATCGTAAAATTGTCATTGATAATAATATTGTAACCCTTTCTAATAAGGTTATGGCACATTTTGATAAATTAGAGGATAAAACAATCGATTATGTTGATGTATCAGTTGAAGAATCTGCTCTTAAGCAACCTCAATATGGAAACCTTATAATTATTATAAAAATCAAGGATCTTATGGGACAACCAACAAAACCAAATTAGCCTCTTCAAAATTCGAAACCTCAATATACCATTGCTTCTTTTTAGCAAATTTTGAATTTGGCATACAATACATGAAAATTATAAAGTTAACATGTTGGCTCAACATGCATCTGGCTTTCATGTCAATGGGTGTAACTTTCTATAAAAAGAGCTAATGCAATTGTTTTCATATGACTTCGATCAGTCAGTGTCGACCAAGTCAGCTTTGGCAGTCGGACAAGTCAACTTTGGGAGTCTGCAAGGCCGACTTTCCTCCCTTATGTGTAGTGTGCTCAAAGTGGTTAGGCCGACTTCCCTAACCTAGCCAGGTCGGCTCTAGAAGTCAACTAGATTGACTTTCTTAGTGAAGGCACAAATTAGCTTGTTTTGAATTCTAATGATATTGAAGTCATTTTGGATGATTAGAAAACTCAAAATGTAAAGTATTTACATGATCCAAGTGCTGAAGTTGAAATGAATTTTCGGTATAGTTCATTTAAGTTTATGTTGCATAATGATGAGCTATATAGAAGGATCACTAGATAATTATTTTTGAAATGTCTAGGATTTGATTAAACAAGAATAACTACTAGAAGTTCATGAAGATATTTGTGGTATGCATCAATTGGCTCTGAAGATGAAATTGCTATTGCGTAGAGCTAATGTTTATTGGCCTACTATGTTTGCCAATTGTTTTTACTACTATAAAGATTATAAGAGTGACAACTGTATAGAAATATTCAACTTGTGTATGCTGTTGCCTGTTATGCTTCATCCTGTCATCAAACCATGTCATTTTCACAGTTGGGGTCATACTTCATTGACCAGATTCATCCCCCATCATAAAATGGATGTCACTTTGCCTTAGTTGCTACGTATTACTTCACTAAATGGAATGAAATTGTTTCTCTTGAATAATATGATACATGAGGAGGTAATGAGTTCACTACTGAGCATATCATACATAGATTTGACATCACTTAGACATTAAATAGGATAAAGGGACATCATTTGTGTCAAACGAGGTATGTGATTTTCCCCAATTATATCATATCAAATTACTCAATGCATCTCCATATATATTATGCTCAAGCTAAGTCTAGTAATAAGATTTGATCACTTAGACAGCCGCGTTTAATAAGAGGAAGCGTTCGGATTTGGATTTTTCACCGCATATCCATGAGCCTGTAGCAGGACACGGATGAAATTGGGATGAACGATAGCTACCTGCATGCCTGGAAGACTGAAAGCAAGATTTTGACGGTCCTGTAGGCAGCGGGCTGCGCTTTAAGAGTAGCCTCAGAATGTTGGCATATGGTGGAGTGCGCGTATTGACAGGCTGCTGTCTTTCTCTTTCAGAAGGCAGATCGCCTTTGCCGGGTTGCAAAATAGTTTTCGAACTGTTCCAGTGGTAGATCCTGCTTAAATGTACAGGGGAATATGTGTATCATTTCATAGGTTTGTACTACTACCGTGCAGTGGTAGAGATGTACGCAGTAGAGGTATACTTCTCTTCTCTGGCAGCTGCTAAACCTATTGAGCTCTGCAAGTAAAACCGATGGTCATGTTTCATTCTTGCTGGTTCAGTTCGAGTTCCCCATCCAATTGCATGGACCAAGTGCTTTGAGAACCCATCGTGGCGACCTGTTTTGCAGTACAGCCCACACAGCAAACAGTGCGGACCGCGTCCTGGTTTTTTATGGCTCGAGAACTGCTCCCCGGGTTAACGGCACAGCTCCTTTCACTCGCTCGCTCTGAAAATACACCGAGTATAATAAATTGATTTAGTACTCAGCCACGTTGTTTTTTTTAATACTCGCCGTCTGATCCTAAATCAGAGCAAACGACTATGCTCTTGGTTGCGTTGGGTCTCGTCGGATCACTTGATCTTGGGCAAGGCTACCTGTTTCCTAGTCCTAGACCGTGGCTTCCTGATGATCAGGCCGTTGAAAGAAGGCACAAAGCACATTCTGTCATTCATCAATTCATTGGTTAAAACCGCTCTATCAGGATCGGCAAAAAAAAAACCTGATGAGTGCAGCGCAGCATGGTTGGCTGGTTGAATTGTTTGATCCTAATTGTGCCTTACCGAGAAGTCGGCACGGCCCAATATGGTATTTTCTCCTGGACCAGGCCCAATAATGAGCCCATGCCCTTTTTCTACTTAGAAACGGTTTGAACTTGCAAAGAACAAAAAAATAAAAAAAAATCGCCGTTGCCGGGGATCGAACCCGGGTCACCCGCGTGACAGGCGGGAATACTCACCACTATACTACAACGACAAGGACATCTACGCTTGAATTGGGCTTAATAATGTACTACTATGCAAGCTTTGTGGCTGAAAGAAAAATGAACGGCCAGACGGCAGCCATAGGCCATAGTAACGTACTCGCAGGTAAGGCAGCCTCTTTTCTCCTCTCCTTGGTCGTCGTACTGTGCTCGTTTGGTACAGCAGGACACGGTCTGACGAGAGCGTAGGTGCGGCCTCATGTATAGCTTCAACGAAGGAGATAACTCAAATGAAAAAAAAATCGTCACATGTTTCAGTAGAGCTAGGTTAATGCACATAATGTTCATATATACGGATTTTTTTTCTCTTTTGTTTTCTAATTGATGTGGGAAGGAAACTAGAACACTCAGAAGTGGTCAACAAAAGGTAGATTCCTGATCGCATGATAACCCACAGTCAGTTGCTTCCTTCATGTTCCATGCTCGTGTCCGCAGACAAATGCAAATGTGGCTGCAGGATGCAGAGGAAGGGGAACTTATTGACCGGACAGCGGACACCTGAGCAGGCCCGCCTGGCTACGGACACAACACAGTGTAGTTCTTTCCGAGATGGTCTATCGGTAGAAGTAGAACGTACAATGTGGCATGCGCGGACTGAAGATCTGGGTTTCACTGAAGCATCTGGTGTGTAAATGACCATGTGTGTTGTGCCATGTCGCATGTGAACTAGCCAGATCCAATGGAGCATACAATACAAACCCCAATAATCAGGCATGTACATGACAGGTAAACCTGATATCGGCCTTTTCTGAGTCGTCAGTACGCGTCGTGTATGTGCTCTGTCTCCTTCTTCTGTTGATCTGCACGAGGCCACGAAAGGAACCAGATACCGTGCGTTCGGTTGCCCGCATCAAAAGAGCCATTCTTCTCGCATGTATTGAGACGCACCCGGATTTACCCCTTAAATCCGGGTGTGAGATAGACCGTGGCTTCCTGAACATCAGGCCGTTGAAAGAAGGCACAAAGCACATTCTGTCATACATCAATTCATTGGTTAAAACCGCTCTATCAGGATCGGCAAAAAAAAAATGATGAGTGCAGCGCAGCGCAGTTGCATTGTTTCATCCTACCCTTACCGAGAAGTCGGCACGGCCCAATATGGTATTTTTCTCCTGGACCAGGCCCAATAATGAGCCCATGCCCTTTTTCTACTTAGCACGGTTTGAACTCGCAAAGAACCAAAAAAAAAATGAAAACGCCGTTGCCGGGGATCGAACCCGGGTCACCCGCGTGACAGGCGGGAATACCCACCACTATACTACAACGACAAAGTTGTCAAAAGCTTGATTGGACTAGTATAACTACAATGCAAGCTTTCAGTTGTTCTGTCTCCTTTTGTTGATCTGCCCAAGGGACACACGACGAGGAGCACGACTGCACGAGGCCTTTGCTCGAACACGGGGGCAGCAGATCCGTGGTTCATTCCCTTTCTGGCCCAGGCTCACAAATGTGCGAATTCAATTGTTTTCCACACATTCTGTCGGTCCAGTACGGTAGTGCTGATCAGGCCTATTTCGTCCAGTAAACAGCACAGCACGTCGAGGGAACCAATTTTCTAGGCGAGGGAGAGCAACCAGCCCACAACGGAGGCCAGCCACGGTACTACGCTCAGTCTCCCAATTGGTACCTCAGACTCCCTGTATTCGTCCCACTTATAGCATCTCGTTTCCAATATAAAAAAGTCCTGAGAAAAATATTGGAAACATATCCTTTTCTCTTCAATAGTTCCTTACTTTCAGGTTGCAAAAACATTTAAAAATGATTCCAAATTACGACTTTTTTCTTTTCTATTCCGGTGACCAAAAGCGCACGAATCAGTGACGCGCAGCTTGTTTTGGCGGTGAAATTGGCGAGTGGATGGATTTCAAAACTCTCCGCGCTTTGTTTGAATATTCTAATATTGACCCTAATCCATGTGTGTTGACCTGGATTGAAGCGTAAATCAATTTAAGTTATATCTAAATCTATCTCAATATACGTGGATTGAATTTAATACTAAAATACCCAAACTAGGTCTTAGAAGGAAATATGTTCGGAGACGCACAACTTGTCTTGCTTATATCTTCTTGTCCTTGGGTGGGCATCATACCCTTATTATGGCGAGACATCGGTGGTCGAGACCCTTGAAAGCATCTAGACCCCTGGTTGGTTTTAGTGATTAATGACAACATATTGTGTGACTAACGTGTGTTTTGCAGAGACAAATGGTAAGTTAGGTCGCATTACAGGTAGAAGTACTACAACGGTGAAAACAATCCCGGAAATAAGAACTCGAAGCGACGGCTAAAACGACGAAACAAAAGGTGAAGGACTACGGAGTCTGAGTGTCAAGGAGATGTGGACACTCGTGATTTAGTTAAGTCTTTTATTCTCTTTTAGCCGTACTATAAAGAGGGGTTGTCGATGAGTAGTTTGACCAAGAGAGTTCTAGTGTAGTGTTGGTGCACAATCACACTCACATACAGTGCTAGGTGTCACTCTAGAACTCACTCACAAGTTAGAACGAAAACCGATTTGACAATCAGCTGAAAAACAAGAGATGGGGTTTCTGGCCCTGGGGCACCGGACTGTCCGGTGCACCCTGCCAGGTGGGGCCCAGGCTGGCCCGTGGAAGAGCCTTCTCCACGCAGAAACCCGAGAGCACCTGTTTCGAAAATGAATTTTAGTGGCGCACCGGACAGTGCACCGGACTGTCCGATGTGCACCGGACAGTGGCTGTTCACTGTCCGGTGTGCCATGAGTCCAACGGCTACCTATCAGAACTAGCCGTTGGAAACGACCGTTGGCGCACCGGTGGCACACCGGACTGTCCGGTGCGCCAATGCGTAGAAAGTTGCTGGTAACGGCTAGTTGATGGGTGAGGGCTATTTATACCCCCTCCACCCACCATATTCAATGTCTTGCACTCCACATTCATTCCAGCACATTGCTAGAGCATTGCAAGCACCAAAAGCCTAGTGAGGAGATTAGATAATCTTAATCCGCGTTTGTTCCTCATTAGTGCTAGCGAGAGCCACCTAGAGCACACACCACTTGCATTAGGCTTCTCTTGGTCAAGCGAAAGTCTACGGCTTGTTACTCTTGGTGATCGGCATCACCTAGACGGCTTGGTGGCGTTGGGAGCTCGGTGATCACCGTGAAGATCTTGTTGGTGACCCGACTCATGTTTGTAAGCGGTCTCGAGGGATCCACCGCGCCGGAGTGGCAAAGGATCATCTCGTAGTGAGCACTTGGTTCTTGCGAGGACCAAGGGGGAGCGATACCCTTGCGCGGGTGCTCCAACGAGGACTAGTGGAGAGTGCCGACTCTTCGATACCTCGGGAAAAATTGGAGGAGTCTTCTAAACCTTGCTTTACATTCCGCACTTAATTCAAGCACTTTACATTGTGTAGTTGTTTAGCAAGTATTTGAAGTATTGTCTTAGCATTGTTGTATTTCTAGTATTATATTTTTAGTGCTAGTTGTTGGGGTGAAGTTGGGCTCTTGCTTAGCTCTTGCTTAGGTTTTAATTAGTGTTGTTTTTTTTGAAAAGCCCAATTCACCCCCCTCTTGGGCATCGTGATCCTTTCAATTGGTATCAGAGCCTTGTTGCTCTTAGATTAGCTTAACCGCTAAGAGTTACGATGTCCGGTGGGGATGGACCTCCTCCCGTTTTTGATGGTGACGATTTTCCTTATTGGAAAATTCGTATGGAAGCATATTTAGAGGCTATAGACATTGGTGTCTATAAAGCCGCCACACAAGGATTCCCCGAACCTAGAGATCCCACAAATCTTGTAGGTGATGAGTTCAATTATGAGAAATGGAATGCTAAGGCCAAAAACACCCTTTTTAGAGGCCTTTGCAAAGATGTGTTCAATAGAGTAAGAAATCATAAAAATGCTCATGATTTGTGGATGGATATTTGTGCTCTACACGAAGGAACTAGAAGTGAGCGTGAGGAGAGATATCACATAGCCATGAGAAAGTTAAATTCTTTTGAAATGCTTGCTAATGAAAATGCAAATGCTATGTACTCACGTCTCAATATTCTTGTAGAGGAAGTTAATGGATTGGGGCTTACTCAAATCTCACAACCGGATGTTGTGAGGAAGATTCTCAATGTCCTCCCAATAGACAAATATGGACACATTGTCACTGTGCTACATCAAATGGATCTTTCAGTTACCACACCTACACAGATTTTGGGAAAGATCAATGCCCATGAGATGTACATGCACATCAACGACAAAGAAGAATCATCTTCCAAAAGAAAGGATTTGGCTCTCAAAGCAAATCATGAAAGAAAAGGAAAATCCAAAGTACAAATTGAGGAAGAATCCTCAAGTGATGATGACCTTGATGCTAACATTGCCTTGATGGTGAGGAAGACCACCAAGATGTTAAAGAAGCTCAACAGAGAAGGCATCAAATTTGATTCAAGAAAGATGAAATTCTTTTCCAGCAAAAGAAAGCCCATCTCTGAGATGGATTGCTATAACTGTGGAGAGCTTGGTCATCTTGCTCATCAATGTACCAAGCCCAAGAAGAACAAGTTCAAGGGCAAGAAAGAAGATGACAGCGACGATGAAAAGAAGGAAAAGAAATTTTTCAAGAGGAAAGATGAGAAGCAAAAGAGGTTCCACAAGAAGAAGAATGGAAAGGCATACATTGTTGGTGACTGGCTCACTGACATTGAGTCATCAAGTGGATCTTCTTCACGTGAAGAAGAGAATGATGAAAAAGTTGCCGCCATCGCCGGGGACTTCTCTTCACCACCACCATCGCCATCATCGACTTCTTACCTATGCATCATGGCTAGGGGTGAACGGAAGGTACAAAATGATATTAATATTACTGATGATAGTGATAGTGATAGTGATGAGGAATTTGCTTCACCTTCATATGATGAGCTAGCTGACTTGCTTAAAGAATATACTCAAATCATTAGAAAGTCAAAGGCTAAATGTGATAGGTTGAAAAATGAAAATGAATCTTTAAATGCCAAATATGACATAGTTATGAAAGCTAGTGATGAAATAAAAGAAGAAAATAAAACTATGTCATCAACTGTAAATGAGCTCACAATCTCCCTAAAAGATGCTAAGGATAAATGTGACAAATTAAATGAAACTAATAGGGAGTTGCAAAATAGACTAGTAAAAATCAAGGAAGATTATACTCAAATTAAATTTGATCATGACAATCTTCTTGTTGAAAATGAACTTTTATCTTGCAAAACACATGAGGCTATTAACCCTGTTGTTAAGATTGATGTAGCAACCTCATGTGATGATTTGAGTCAAGAAGAGCAAACTAGTCTACATGCTGAATTGATTGAAAAAGTTGAAGTCCTGACTTTAGACAACCAAAAATTGAAGAAATACTTGACTGATGCAACTACTAGAGGAAAGGTTGCTGTTGAGAACAATGATTTCAACAACGAGTTGGCAGTGGATAATCAAAGGCTTAAAAATGAGGTCAAGAAATTAAAAAGTGAAAATGAACATCTTGCAACAAGTGTGCAAAAGTTCAACAAGGGTCAATACCTCTAAAATGAGCTGCTTATGAACACTGTCATGAAAAACAACAAGAGTGGTATTGGATACAATGCTTTTGTGCAAAAGAAAGCTACCACTCAATACAAGCCAAAGCAGACTCACAAGCCTATCAAATGCTTTGAGTGTGGAAATGAAGGTCATTTTGCCCACAACTGCAAAGCCAAACCACCAACTCCCTTGCCTAAGCACTCAAGACCATTTGCTTTCAATGCTCATTATGTTCTAAGAAAGGTTGCAAATGGAAAGGTCAAAGTTACATTCCTAGGTCCACCAAACAAGAGTAGACCTAGACAAATCTGGGTTGCAAAGTCTTTGATTGAGAGAGTCACTGGTCCTATGCAGTATAGGGCCCTCAAAACTCAAGCTTGAATTGTCTGTGGATGTAGGTGAACTACAAGACCGGTGGGAGCCATTGGGTTATTGACAGTGGATGCACACAACATATGACAGGCAACCCACGGATGTTCACCTCACTTGATGAGAATGTTGATGGACAAGATAAAATCACATTTGGAGACAATTCAAAAGGAAAAGTGCAAGGACTTGGCAAGGTGGCAATTTCAAATGATTTATCAATATCAAATGTTCTCTTAGTTGCACCTTTAAGCTTCAATTTATTATCAGTGGGTCAACTCTGTGATCTTGGACTTCAATGCCTATTCACTCCAACAGAGGTTATTGTAACAAAGATGGATGATGAATCAATGGTGTTCAAGGGATTTAGATACAACAACCTCTACTTAGTGGATTTCACTTCAGAAGATGCAGACTTAAGAACTTGCCTCTTCACCAAAGCTTCATTTGGATGGCTTTGGCATAGGAGGCTTGCACATGTTGGGATGAGCACACTCAAGAAGGTATTAAAAAAGGACATGGTTAGAGGATTAAAAGATGTGGTGTTTGAAAAAGACAAGCCATGTAGTGCATGTCAAGCTGGAAAGCAAGTTGCTAATACACATCCTACTAATGCTTTCATGTCAACATCAAGGCCACTGGAACTACTTCATATGGATTTATTTGGACCTACAAATTATGTAAGTGCCGGTGGCAACCTCTACTGTCTAGTGATTGTTGATGACTTCTCAAGATACACTTGGGTGTTCTTTCTCCATGACAAATCTGAAGTTGCATCTATATTCAAGAAGTTTGCCAAGAAAGCACAAAATAAATTTGATTGCAAGATCAAGAAGATTAGAAGTGATAATGGCAAAGAATTTGACAACACCAACATTCATGAGTATTGTGATGAAATTGGGATCAAGCATGAAGTATCTGCAACATATACACCTCAACAAAATGGAGTTGTTGAAAGGAAAAACAGGACCTTGATCACTCTTGCAAGAACAATGATTGATGAGTATAACACACCGGAGAGGTTTTGGGCCGAAGCTGTCAACACTGCATGTTATGCATCAAACAGGCTATTTCCTCACCGGCTGCTTGCGAAGACTCCCTATGAACTGCTAAATGGGAAAAAGCCAGACGTCTCCTTTCGAGTGTTTGGATGCAAATGCTACATCTTCAAGAAACGCCATCACCTAGGGAAGTTTCAAAGACGTTGTGATATTGGTTTTCTTTTGGGTTATTCATTAAAGTCCAAAGCATATCGAGTATTCAATCATGCCACTGGCGTGGTAGAAGAAACATATGATGTGGAATTTGATGAGACTAATGGCTCCCAAGGAGCACTTGAGAATTTTGATGATGTAGGTGATGAGCCACTTAGGGAAGCAATGAAGAACATGCCAATTGGAGCTATCAAACCAAAAGAAGATGAAGAAGAGGTGCACAACATTGATAGGCCTTCTTCATCAAATGTACCACAAGATGATGAAAAAGATGAGAGGCATGCAAATGAAGATACATTTGTCTCTCATGAACAAGCAAGGGTACAAGCCGAAGATGTTGATGCTCCAGGATCTTCTTCCCAAGTGGTTAACAGGAGAAATTCATCACTACTTCAAGCTCATCCTCAAAACCAAATCATCGGGAGTCCTTCACAAGGGGTTATTACTCGATCCCATAGACATGCTTCTTTTATTGAACATCACTCATTTGTTTCTTGTGTTGAGCCTACTTGTATAGATGAGGCGCTACAGGATCCGGACTGGGTGAATGCCATGCATGAAGAACTTAACAACTTCACCCATAACGAAGTTTGGACCCTGGAGAAGCCCCCACAAGATGCAAGAATCATTGGAACAAAGTGGGTGTTCAGAAACAAACAAGATGATCAAGGTGTGAATGTAAGGAACAAGGCAAGACTTGTTGCAAAAGGATTCTCTCAAGTTGAAGGCTTAGATTTTGGAGAGACCTTTGCACCGGTTGCTCGACTGGAAGCCATCCGTATCCTACTTGCATATGCATCATGTTATGATATAAAACTTTATCAAATGGATGTAAAAAGTGCATTTTTAAATGGCTTCATAAATGAACTTGTATATGTTGAGCAACCACCTGGATTTGAAGACCCTAGATATCCTAACCATGCTTACAGGTTGTCCAAGGCGCTATATGGGCTAAAGCAAGCTCCAAGGGCTTGGTATGAGCGCCTTCGCGACTTCCTCATCGAAAAGGGATTCAAGATCGGGACCGTCGACACAACTCTATTCACAAAGAAACATAACGGTGATATTTTCATTTGTCAAGTATATGTTGATGATATAATCTTTGGCTCGACAAATGACTATCATTGCAAGGAATTTGGTGAGTTGATGTCGAAGGAGTTCGAGATGTCAATGATTGGTGAGCTAATGTACTTCCTCGGCTTTCAAGTCAAGCAAATGAAAGATGGTAACTTTCTCTCACAAGAGAAGTATACCAAAGACTTGTTGAAAAGGTTCAACATGGAGAAGTGCAAACCAATCAAGACCCCCATGCCTACAAATGGACATCTCGACTTAGATGAGGGAGGTAACCCGGTTAATCAAACTCTCTACCGTTCTATGATTGGTAGTTTATTGTACCTTACCGCATCTAGGCCCGATATTATGTTTAGTGTCTGCATGTGTGCTAGATTTCAATCTAATCCTAAGAAAGCTCATCTTCGCGCTGTTAAGAGAATTCTTAGGTATCTCAGGCACACCACAAGCGTTGGTGTGTGGTATCCCAAAGGAGCTACTTTTGATTTAATTGGCTATTCTGATTCGGATTATGCCGGTTGCAAAATTGATAGGAAAAGTACTTCTGGGGGATGCCATCTGCTTGGAAGATCACTAGTTTCATGGACATCGAAAAAGCAAAATAGTGTTGCCTTGTCAACTGCCGAAGCGGAATACATTGCCGCGGGTGCTTGTTGCACACAGATTTTATATATGAAACAAACTCTTCTAGACTATGGCGTAGTTCTAGAAAAGGTACCTTTGTTGTGTGATAATGAGAGTGCTGTTAAAATTGCTAATAATCCTGTACAACACTCTCGCACCAAGCACATTGATATCCGTCATCACTTTCTTAGAGATCATGTTGCTAAAGGAGATATCATTTTAGAAGGAGTGAGGTCGAAAGATCAATTAGCGGATATTTTCACTAAGCCACTTGATAAGACCCGCTTTTGCATGTTGAGGAATGAACTAAATATTCTTGATCTCAGAAATTTTATGTAAAATGTCAAATGGTGTTGTCAAGCTTGCATTGCATGTTTAAATTTCTTGTATTGCATCTAGGGCTTGTCTAACCTAGTTGAGATAACCGCCAACAAAGCGAGTGAAAAAGCTTAACTCGGATCAAACTTGCCAAGTCTTAGTTTTAAGCTTTTAGCACTTAAATTCTTACTTTTTATGCAATTGTTGGTTCTTAAAATATTGTAAAGCCCTAAAATTGGTAAAAGAAGAAGAAAATAATAATAATAATAAAATAAAAAATAAATACATTTATGATAAGGTTTTGAAAATTTTTGAAGACCTTTGAAAAGCTATTGGGCTCTTCCCCCACCCTCATGTTCAATTAATAGTATTAAACTAGTCAAGAAACCCATAGGTAAATAAAGAAGCGTGCATCACGTACGAATGATTTTGTTGCAATACATTTTATCGAGATTAAGGAGTCTAACTTAAATTTGACCGCGAATTATAAACAGAAAATGGGAAAAAGAATTTTAATGAAACCATTTATTCCTTCCATGAGTAAATAACAAGGAAAATAATATGCAAAGAAAAATATATATGAGTGCTTATAATTCTTCCTACTGGAACTTTATTTGGGAATTTAACCTGGGTTTGAAATCACAAACAAATTTGAATTCAAATACTAGAGTTTGAAATTTAGGAAGAAAATGAAATAAATAAAAAGGAGAAGGGCTTCACTTGTCATGGGCCAACTTCTCATTACTGGCCCAACTACCTCGCATCGGCCCATTCCCATTCCGCCTATCCCGCGCGGCCCACCATGTCCTTCCCACCTCTGCTGCGTGGCGCGTACTGTCTGGTGGGCCCTACTCGTCGCGACTGTCCTTCAACACCACGCGTGACTGCATCGGGGGCCCGCTCACCAGTCGACGACCCCGCTCTAACTAAAGCCGCTGACACCGCGGGCCTTGGCGCAGCTTGCTCCACCACCCGGATGGCGCCATACTGATTATCTTCTCCCCCGAGCGCTCGCATCTGCCCACCTACCAACTACCTCCGTAACCACCGGCCGGGCATGCCGGACTTGCATGGTGACTCCCTAGGCTCCTGGTTATATGACGGGGAAATCCCTCTCTCGTGCCCTCTAACCCAATCACGTAAACCCCCTCACGGCACTGGCAACGTTTGAGAAATCGCGAGCTCGAACCGGCGGGATCTGAGCTCGAGTTGACCACCGCCGCCGTCGGGATTCCTCCGCGACTGCAGTCGGCCGTTGGGCGGATTCGCGAAGGTGGCATTTTGAGCGTTCATCGGGAGCGAGTTTCGGCGGGACGGCTGCGGTCGATTCAGACATTTGAGTAGGGCCGAGTTCGCGGAACCAGGCTGGGAGCATCTCCGGGACGCCTGGGTGCAGTGCGAATTTCTCGTCGTCGCTCTTTTGCCGCCGCAGGGCTGTGGTGTCCCGTGGCCAGGGATGTTGGGCACGCAATTCAAGGTATGGATGTCTCCCCTGGATTCATGTTGGTCGCCGCTTAGTCTAGGTTTGATTAGTCGGGGTAATAGACCATAGAATCACCGTGGGGTTGGCCGGGTGTTGCTCCAGTGGCCTCGCCGTCGCGCGGTGCGTGCTGTTCGCCGTGGCCCACGGAGATAGAAGAAGGCCTAGTGCTCGTCGGATCGCAGAGAGAGATTTGGGAAAAAGAAACTGACTGCGAGGAAGCCGCCCCACCGATCTCGGATTATGCGACGATTCGGTGCCAGGGTAGGATCGAGGCCTTCACTGCGGGGACGTGCTCACGGTGGTGACACCCAGGGAGATCGAAGGGCGTCAGGGCACCTGCAAATTCTCGCCGTCATTTGCCTTGACCGCAGATCCGAGCAGCTCGTGGACAGCTGCAACCATCACCTAACTGCCAGTGAGTTTGTCCCCAACCGTTTTGCTTTCACCTGGTGAACGTTTTGGATCGACCTGGGGTCGGAATCGGCATGGCTTTGGGTCTAGGTTGGGCTCCGGCGAATGTCCACCGCGCAAGCTGTGTTTGCCGCCGTGCCGGCTCTGGGAGTGGTGAGCGTAGTTGCGTGGGGTGGATAAGGTAATCTGGCACCGTCCAATTAGATTTATGTGACCACGATTCGATCAGCGCTTCGTTCGTTGGATCCATAAGGAAGGCACGTGATTCGTTGGGGGAAAGAAGGAAGGCGCGCGCCAGCCGTAGGATGTGTACGAGCGGCTCAGATTAGGGGATCGCTTCTCATCCGTGGATGCTAGATCCAACGGTTCGTATCACATAACGGTTTATAATGTCAGCGTCTAATCTCGGCGGTCGGAACAATATTCAACGGCTCAGATGATCTCATACCCCTTCGGCCAACGCTTTTCTTAAAGAGCCCATGCGATTTCTAGAAAACAACCCGCCGTCCCCATTCACTATTCGCTGAGTCTACGGAATCTTGCGAGTTAGCCCCTGTGCTTCTATTTATTTAGAGCGCAGACCAAACACTTATTAAAACCGAGAAAATCGTTTGGAAAATGATTTTTTAGTGTTAAAATAATTCCAGGAACTTATTTAATTCATAGAAAATCCCTTCTAGCTCCAAATTAATTCATTCCAGTTCCCATAATTTTATATTAATATTGCCTACTACTTGGTAACACTGTTTTAACATGAAATCTATTCTAGAATTGATTACTCAATTAATTTGGTAGCAAGCACACACGAACTTCGGATATTCATAACTCACAATCTTTAACTCCGATGTGATCCGTTCAAGTTGCGTTAGCCTCGTATAAATATTTGCTATGCAATAACAACATTTATTGCACCATGTCTCAATCTTTTATAATTAGATATCTATTTAACTTATGTTGGTTAGTCTTGTTAATTTGCTTATCATTATAATCTACCAAAATATAATCTATGGTCAATTTATAATTTAGATTGAAGTTGAGATAAGTATTTATAGAATAACCTCGTATATGATTTATATTAACCAATTTATAATATAGTTTAACATTTTAATCACATAAATCCTCTATAAAAATCATAACTCCTTAACCGTCACTCCGATTTTAGTGGTTCTCGTTCCCACGATCTCGTAGCAACACGTATATTATTACTATCCATTTTGTGCTTATGTTTGGTGTGATGTTAATTTTGCCTATACACTGTTTGTTTGTATTGCTACGACTAGCGCGAGGTTTCGAGGATCTGAAGAATCACCCTGGTAACTGGAATCTCAAGTGCTAGGCAAGTTGTGCCCTTGATCACTTCTTTTTACCCATTCATGTTCTTATTATTCATAATGATCTGCATAGGTTAATTGTGATGGGACCCAATAGGATACCCTAGATTTGACTATCTCTATACCTTGTTTCACCACTAGTTTTATGTAACACCCACTTTGTAATTGCTAGATAAAGTACCAATTGAGAAAACAATTTCTCCCTTTTTGTGAGTTTGATCTTTATACATCATCACATGGTGAACACCATATTTTAAAACAGATAATTATAAAATATATGCCACTAAATCATTGCATCATACTGAGATTTTTATTTTGTGTGCATTTTATGACAATATAATAATAAATGTGACAAGAAATATATTAAAATCCAAAGTGGAATTTAAAATCCAAAAAGGAATTGTGGAATTTAGAAAAGAGAGAAAATAAGAATTTTGTGGATAAAAATAAGTAAATAAAAATATATTATTCCTCCACTGGGAGCTTGAATTTGTATACTTGACTCAATGTTGAAATTCAAATTCAAATTTTAAATTCAAAATAGTTAGGAATAAAATAAAACAGAAAATAAAAGATAAAAGAAAAAGAAAAGGGAAGGAGGCTTACCTGGGCTGGAATACCTGATTTCGGCCCATACTCTCTTCAACCACGCAGCCCACAGAACCACACTCTCCCGCTTGCCACTCACTCACGCGCGTGACTCACTGGTCGGTGGGCCCACTGACCAGTCGCCCGGGCGCGCCGCGTACCAAACCCGCACGCTATCCTTCTCGCTGGCAGGCGGCCCCACGTGCCAGAGCATCGTCTTCTCCCGTTTTCCGCGCAACAGCCCGCGCATCGCGCGCACTCAACCCGTGTCCGTCGTCGCTAATGGCGGGCTCCCTCAACGACATCGCCGGGCGTTTCGCGGGTGGCCAACCTACACGGACTTCTTGGGCCATAAAGCGTGGCCTTAACCTCATCCAACCCTTGTCGTGCCCCAGTTCCTCGCCACCAGTACGTTAGTGCCATCTGCAGCCGCCGCCGTCAAGAACTTCGCCGGATCCGCCACCGCTCATCCATCACCTCCGCGGCTCAAAATTGCTAGCCCACTTCCGTCGCCGAGCTTGGGAGCCCCAGCTCGAGCTCTTCTTCACCTCTCTGCCGCCACGACCAGTGCCCAAAAGGAACGGCCACCGTGTGCCTGTACAAAAAGATTGCCGCCACCGTGGATTGGGTCCTCGATTGGATCTCCGACTGCGGTAAGTGGAGCCGTTGCTCCAGGAGTCTCCACCGCCCGCGTAGGAATCTTCTCTGGGCAAAGACCATCGCCGATGAGCTGGTGATTTCTCGCCGTTGCTGTTATTCCCCACCGTTCCGCCGTGCGCCGTGGCCAGCCCCCCTCCATGCTCCCAAAGTTGGTAAGAAACTCCCCTTCGAGTCCGCGATCACCTCTGCTTTGCGTGGCGCGTATTGGAATATAGCTTGGGGCCGGGGAGATCGATCTGGCCAACACCGGCCATGGCGCCGCCGTCCCTGCTCGAGGGCCACCATGCGTGGCCGGGTTACGTGGGGAAGGAAACCCCGGCGCCGTTGGATGCTCGTTGGGCGGACCTGATTAAATCGCTCCATAACCCTTCGTGCATTGTGGGTGAACCGTCCGATCTGGATCCAGTGACCCAGATTCGATATCGTTTCATTAAACCACAACCGCTGATCTCGGATCCGAGGGCCAGTAACGCATACCGGTTCATGCGTTGGATCTTTTAATCCGGGCCGTCGGTGTTAAATCGAAGGGCCCATGTGGTGGGATACCCCTTCGCCGTGGCCACTTTCTAAAAGAGACCCTGAACTATCACTGTATCAACCCGCAGTCCCCACGGTAGATCTATGTGTCTTAGGATTTATTGCGTGCCAGCCCCTACAATTTCTGGTATTTGGTGCGCAGTCCAGTAAATAATAAAAACAGAGAAAATAATTTATAAATGGATTTTTAATAGATAAATAAATGCTAGAACTTGTTTAAATCATAGAAAATCCGTTTTTAGTCCAAATTAATCCATTCCACTTTCTAAAATTTTGTAATTTTATTCTCTATCACCTAGAACCTCTGTTTTGGCATGAAAACAATTAGAAATTTAATCTCTCACTTAATCCATTTTAAACACATAAAACCTTTGAAAAATCATAACTTAAAATCTATAACTCCAAAATTAATGATTCCAGCTCCTATGATCTCATTCTAGTGTCTAGTTTATTACTGTGTATTTTATTTACATGTTTGGTGTAATGTTAATTCTTGCTATACCATGTTTGCCTATATTGCTACGTTTAGCAGTGAGGATACGTGTCACCTGAAGATCATCCTGGTACCTGGATTCTCAAGGCCCAGGCAAGTTGTGCCCTTGATCACTTCTTTTTACCCACTCATGTTCTAATTAATCATAATGATCTGCATAGGTTAATTTTGATGGGACCCAATAGGTTACCCTAGTTTGTCTATCTTTATACCTTGTTTACCACTGAACTTTCTGGGTAGTACTTGCTAGTGCTATATGTGGTTTTGGGTATGGAGATACACTGTTCATGGTTACACTTTTGTTATCAGTTGTTATTTATTGTTCATGATGTGATCATTATTTTAATTGGAACATGGAGAACCACCCGGGAAAACAGTGCTACCACAAGGGTGGAATGGGACGCCCTTGGCTGATTAATTAGGAAAGCTAGTGGAAGACTACCTTACCCGAAAGGGGCAAGGGCAGTAGGGGAGAGGTCAGTGTAGGGAGGCCCTCGGGAGGATTTTGCTGCGATGGCGGTCCTGCAAGGGATTCCTGCACTGGATCTTCCTATAAACTGTAGCGGGTTTTCGGAAGCTAGTGGAACTTTGTAAAGGCCTCGTAGTAGATCCCTAGCCATTCACCTCGGAAGTGTCTAAGGGCCTTGCAAACCCTGGCGACATGGGATACACGACTTGTGGGTAAAGATGCGCAACCTCTGCAGAGTGTAAAACTGGTATACTAGCCGTGCTCACGGTCATGAGCAGCTCGGACCCTCACATGATTAACTTATGGAACTGAATTCAATTTGTCATATGCATTGCATTGCAGGTGATGTGGTTACTTCTGTTCTACTATTTAATTGGGTTGGTATTTACTTATACTTAGTAACTGCTAATAAAATTTTGACCAACTTTAAAAGCAATGCTCAGCTCTAACCATCTTTTTTGGTAAGCCTTACACTTCACGTGAGCTCCCACCTTTGGCGAGTTCATGCACATTATTCCCCACAACTTGTTGAGCGATGAACGTATGTGAGCTCACTCTTGCTGTCTCACATACACCACAGGTCAAGGCCAGGTACTGCAGGATGATGCTCATGGAGGATGCTGTGATGAGTTCGTGAGTGGTCTAGGCCGTCGTCTCCCAGTCAACTTTGGGTTGCTGGACCGTTGTCTCCTTATAATGTAATTATTTATTTTGTATAGAACTCCTGTTATATATAAAGATGTGACATTCGATCCTGTGCCACTATACATCATATGTATGAGACTTGGTCCCAGCATCCCTGGTGTTTATGTTAACCCCGGGTTTTGGACCCCTAAAATCCGGGTGTTACATTTTACTACTAAAGTTTTGGGTAGTTCATGCTATTGCTTTATGTGGATTTGGGTATAGAGATATTCATCACTCATTGTTATACTTGTTATTATCTGTTCATTATTTTATGTTCATGATTAGATCATTATGTTAATGGGAACATGGAGAACCACCCGGGAAAACAGTGCTACCACAAGGGTTTAATGGGACGCCCTTGGCTGATTAACTAGGAAAGCTAGTGGAGGGCTACCTTACCCGAAAGGGGCAAGGGCAGTAGGGGAGTGGTCAGTGTAGGGAGGTCCTTGGGTTGATTTTGCTGCGATGGCGGTCAGACAAGAACCCTGCACTGGAGCTTCCTATAAACTGTAGCGGGTAGTCTGAAGCTAGTGGAACTTTGTAAAGGCCTCGTAGTGGTACCCTGCCTCGCTTCCTAGGTAGAGGTGTATGGAGTCTGATCAACTCCGTGGCAAATGGGTAACACGACTTGTGGGTAAAGATGCGCAACCTCTGCAGAGTGTAAAACTGGTATACTAGCCGTGCTCACGGTCATGAGCGGCTCGGACACTCACATGATTAAATTATGGAACTTAAACTTAACCTGTCATTTCATTGCATTTGGGATTATTTTATTATTACTTTTACTTATTATTACTATGGTTTGGTATTCACTTACACTTAGTAACTGCTAATAAAATTTTGACCAACTTATAAAAGCAATGCTCAGCTTCAGCCATTATTACATTGATCAGCCTTACACTTCATGAACTCCCACCTTTGGTGAGTTCATGCCACATTATTCCCCACGACTTGTTGAGCTATGAACGTATGTGAGCTCACTCTTGCTGTCTCACACCCCCCTCACAGGAGAAGAGCAGGTGTTCAGGAGGAGCCACAAGGCGAGGAGTATGATCTGATCTAGGTGGCGTTTCTCAGTTGACATTGGCGCCGACGATCCTTAGTTCGTTTTACATTTATTCTTTTACTTTGTAATAAGTCTTCCGCTATGTAATAAATACTCTGATGTTTATGACATTTATCTCTATACACTCTGTTATTATATATGTTGTCTTCTTTGGCGCATGTATGAGATGCACCTGGCTTGTCCCTTAAAGCCGGGTGTGACAGAAGTGGTATCAGAGGAATGTTGACTGTAGGACGAAACCTAGATAGAAATGGACAAAACCCTTACCTACTTATCTTATTCTGATTCATTCTACACTTACCTCACTCTAATTCTTTCTATACTTATCTTGATCCTTTTCACCTTCTAATGTTCTACTCTGATTAACCTTACCTATGCTACTCTGATATTTTTCTAAACTTATCTTAATCTTTTCTCATCTATTTCTGCTTTACTCTGATTATTCTTACATGTTCCTTCTAAAGACAAAAGTGGATTTCACACTTTGAGATCCCGTGCCTAAAGTGACTTTCAGGACTAGGAGACCTACTCTTAGGAAAAAAATAAAACTATTTTCATAGGTATCTATGCGCTTGAGTGTTCGTTCTTATGATACTTGTCTGATTTGGATCTTTGATTGAGTGTGATGGGTTGTGGAGTAATGTCCACAATTACATCTGCATATACGTATAGGCTTAAATAGAATTCATAAGAAAACTAAGCAATTTAGATTATCCTCCATTAAAATGTATCTATCTCATAGAGATCCCTCTAATCTTAAAAGACTCTCCCATATCTTAATAGATTCATCGTATCTTATAAGATTCTCTCTTATCTTACTAGATCCACCTCATCTTAAAAGATTCTTCTTACCTTAATAAATTCATCTTATCTTGAAGAGATTCTATCTTATCATAACATATCTAACTAATCTCAAAAGATTCTAACATATCTTAATAATACATGTTCTACCCTGTTGGACCTATCTAACCTAAACTAGTCTAATCTAGTCATATCCAATCTAATCTAGATCTTATCTTACCTAGTGTGACCTGGTCTAGTGTGGTCTAATGTTATCCAACCTAATGTGGTCCACTTAAACAGATTAATGACACTAGTAGAAGAGATTAGACCCTACTAGCCATGTATTAACTTAACTTAGCACATTGGATCAACTCAACCATGAGCTAACCCAACCCATAAGCCATGATGAATGGTATAACCTTTCTATTCCCACCTAACAACCAACAAACTTTTAACCTACATCTTGTAGTCTATCTCACCCATATATATCTCTCATCTTGACAGATTCTATCTTACCCTTGGATATTCACCTTATACGACTGGTTACCCCAATCTGGACATAAAACAAAGATTAAGCCCTATTAAAGAATCTTCAGATTATAACCAGCTACTAGCTTATTCATTCTGCTTATTGAATAATTTCCTTTGCAAAACTATTACCATATGCTTCTAACTTTCATGGTCAATACCAGGAAAGGAAAGATTATCACGCAACAGCAAACAGAAATGAATCCTCCAAATCCTCCACCTGTCGAAATCGATCAAGTGGTTGCCGCCCAAAGACTGGTAATACAACAATTAACAGACCTGGTGACCGAGATGCAAAATCAGATAAGACAAGAACGCGAGGAAATACGTCAGGTCCGCCAAGAAATAAGGCAAGCGCGGTTGGAGAGACAACAACAACAACAACCTCCACCACCACCACCCGCTCCATCAAGCTACATAAACATATATATAAATTACTACTATTTGTAAGATCTAGTTGTTACTTTAGTTAGTAGATGATATGATATTACTTTAGAAGGAATAATAAGGTCTAATTGACCCCATATGTTGCTAATAAATTCTGCATCATGCTGAGATCTTTGTTCGTGCATATGTGTTGAGACAATATGGGTATACACCCTTTCCTTACAAATCTCGAGGACGAGATTTCTGTTAAGGGGGGTAGGATTTGTAAAGCCCTAAAATTGGTAAAAGAAGAAGAAAATAATAATAATAATAAAATAAAGAATAAATACATTTATGATAAGGTTTTGAAAATTTTTGAAGACCTTTGAAAAGCTATTGGGCTCTTCCCCCACCCTCATGTTCAATTAATAGTATTAAACTAGTCAAGAAACCCATAGGTAAATAAAGAAGCGTGCATCACGTACGGATGATTTTGTTGCAATACATTTTATCGAGATTAAGGAGTCTAACTTAAATTTGACCGCGAATTATAAACAGAAAATGGGAAAAAGAATTTTAATGAAACCATTTATTCCTTCCATGAGTAAATAACAAGGAAAATAATATGCAAAGAAAAATATATATGAGTGCTTATAATTCTTCCTACTGGAACTTTATTTGGGAATTTAACCTGGGTTTGAAATCACAAACAAATTTGAATTCAAATACTAGAGTTTGAAATTTAGGAAGAAAATGAAATAAATAAAAAGGAGAAGGGCTTCACTTGTCATGGGCCAACTTCTCATTACTGGCCCAACTACCTCGCATCGGCCCATTCCCATTCCACCTATCCCGCGCGGCCCACCATGTCCTTCCCACCTCTGCTGCGTGGCGCGTACTATCTGGTGGGCCCTACTCGTCGCGACTGTCCTTCAACACCACGCGTGACTGCATCGGGGGCCCGCTCACCAGTCGACGACCCCGCTCTAACTAAAGCTGCTGACACCGCGGGCCTTGGCGCAGCTTGCTCCACCACCCGGATGGCGCCATACTGATTATCTTCTCCCCCGAGCGCTCGCATCTGCCCACCTACCAACTACCTCCGTAACCACCGGCCGGGCATGCCGGACTTGCATGGCGACTCCCTAGGCTCCTGGTTATATGATGGGGAAATCCCTCTCTCGTGCCCTCTAACCCAATCACGTAAACCCCCTCACGGCACCGACAACGTTTGAGAAATCGCGAGCTCGAACCGGCGGGATCTGAGCTCGAGTTGACCACCGCCGCCATCGGGATTCCTCCACGACTGCAGTCGACCGTTGGGCGGATTCGCGAAGGTGGCATTTTGAGCGTTCATCGGGAGCGGGTTTCGGCGGGACGGCTGCGGTCGATTCAGACATTTGAGTAGGGCCGAGTTCGCGGAACCAGGCTGGGAGCATCTCCGGGACGCCTGGGTGCAGTGCGAATTTCTCGTCGTCGCTCTTTTGCCGCCGCAGGGCTGTGGTGTCCCGTGGCCAGGGATGTTGGGCACGCAACTCAAGGTATGGATGTCTCCCCTGGATTCATGTTGGTCGCCGCTTAGTCTAGGTTTGATTAGTCAGGGTAATAGACCATAGAATCACCGTGGGGTTGGCCGGGTGTTGCTCCGGTGGCCTCGCCGTCGCGCGGTGCGTGCTGTTCGCCGTGGCCCACGGAGATAGAAGAAGGCCTAGTGCTCGTCGGATCGCAGAGAGAGAGATTTGGGAAAAAGAAACTGACTGCGAGGAAGCCGCCCCACCGATCTCGGATTATGCGACGATTCGGTGCCAGGGTAGGATCGAGGCCTTCACTGCGGGGACGTGCTCACGGTGGTGACACCCAGGGAGATCGAAGGGCGTCAGGGCACCTGCAAATTCTCGCCGTCATTTGCCTTGACCGCAGATCCGAGCAGCTCGTGGACAGCTGCAACCATCACCTAACTGCCAGTGAGTTTGTCCCCAACCGTTTTGCTTTCGCCTGGTGAACGTTTTGGATCGACCTGGGGTCGGAATCGGCGTGGCTTTGTGAAAGTCGCCTAGAGGGGGGGTGAATAGGCGAAACCTAAAAATTAAAACTTTATCCCCCAACTAGATCCCTTGATTAGTGGTTAGAACAAGATATACAAATATCGGAGAATATAAACTAAGTTCTTGCTTGAAAGGAGTATTGCTAAATAATGCGGAAGAGATAAATCAATACAACTAATACGTTATAGAATAACAAAGCAAGAACCCTTAGATGAGAAGAGCACTAGAACAAGTTCTTTCTTGCAACGTGTTGCTTCACTAAATGGGAATTTAACTTGAAGCAACACCAAATGATATTACCAAATAAAGATGCAAGAAAACTTAGAGCAAGGGAACACAAACAAATCACAAGCAATAAACACAATGAACACGGGTGATTTGTTTTACCGAGGTTCGGCCCTCGAAGGCCTAGTCCCCGTTGAGGAGTCCACTTAAGGACGGGTCTTTTTCAACCCTTTCCCTCTCTCCCCCGATCACACAAGGATCGGTGAGCTCTTCTTCTTCTCAAGGATCACTCTCGATCCCACAAGGACCACCACAATCTTTGGTGTCTCTTGCTAGCTTTTACAAGCCTCCAAAACTTTGGAGGAAGTTCGAATGGGAGTCAAAACTCCACGCGCAAATGAACACAAAGATGAGTCACACACTATCTCTCAATGAATCTCACAAGGCACTAGTGCTAAACTCAAATGAGTAGCTCTCTTTTGCTTGCTCTCTCTTTTGTGGCACTTGTGTTGGTTGTAGTGGTCTAAATCTTGTGTATAGGATGGATCAACGAATATAGGTGGTTGGGAGGGCTTGAGTATGTCAACTAGATGACTTGGAATGTTGCTTGGGCTCCCACACCTTGAAGTGGCCGGTTGGGGTGGTATTTATAGCCACCAACCAAAATCTAGCCGTTGGTGAGGGCTGTCTGTTCGATGGTGCACCGGACAGTCCGGTGCACACCGGACATGTCTGGTGCGACAGCCACGTCACCCAGCCGTTGCAATTTGACCGTTGGAGTTCTGACACCTGGGCCCGCCTGGATGTCCGGTGCACACCGGACATGTACTGTTCGATGTCCGGTGCACCTGCTTCCGCGTGCCTGACGACTGCGCGCGACTGGCGCGCATTAAATGCGCCCGCAGGTGACCGTTGGCGCGAAGTAGCCGTTGCCCCGAGGTTGCACCGGACAGTCCGGTGCACACCGGACATGTCCGGTGAATTATAGCGGAGCAGCCGTTGCTGTTTCCCGACGGTGGCGAGTTCCTGAGGCCGCTCTTCCTTGGAGCACCGGACACTGTCCGGTGTACACCGGACAGTCCGGTGAATTATAGTGGAGTTGCCTCTGGAAATTCCCGAAGGTAGCGAGTTTGAGTTGGAGTCCTCTGGTGCACCGGACATGTCCGGTGGCCCACCGGACAGTCCGGTGCGCCAGACCAGAGGTGCCTTCGGTTGGCCCTGTGCTCTTCTGTCGAACCCAATATTTGGTCTTTTTATTGGCTAAGTGTGAACCTTTGGCACCTGTATAACTTATACACTAGAGCAAACTAGTTAGTCCAATTATTTGTGTTGGGCAATTCAACCACCAAAATCATTTAGGGACTAGGTGTAAGCCTAATTCCCTTTCAATCTCCCCTTTTTTGGTGATTGATGCCAACACAAACCAAAGCAAATATAGAAGTGCATAATTGAACTAGTTTGCATAATGTAAGTGCAAAGGTTGCTTGGAATTGAGCCAATATAAATACTTACTAGATATGCATGGATTGTTTCTTTATTTTTAACATATTGGACCAGCTTGCACCATAAGTTTTGTTTTTGCAAATTCTTTTGTAAATTCTTTTCAAAGTCCTTTTGCAAAATAGTCAAAGGTAAATGAATAAGATTTTTGCGAAGCATTTTCAAGATATGAAATTTTGTCCCCTTGTTCAAATACTTTTCCTTTGACCAAACAAAACTTTCCCTCACATAAATTATCCTCTTAGTGTTCAAGAGGGTTTTAAGATATCAAGTTTTGAAAAAATACTATTTGCTCCCCCTTAGAACACAAAGAGATACCAATTTGAAATTTTCCAATTGAAAACCATTAATTTTAAAATTAGGGTGGTGGTGCGGTCCTTTTGCTTTGGGGCCAATACTTTCTCCCCCTTTGGCATGAATCGCCAAAAACGGATACTTAGAATGAAATATAGGCCCTTTCTAGCTACTTTTTCCCCCTTTGGCAAATAAAACATATAAGTGAAGATTATACCAAAGATGGAGAGACATTGTGGAGTGATGGCGAAGGGTAGATAATATCGATAGAGTAGAGTGGAAGCTTTGTCTTCGCCAAAGACTCCAATTCCCTTTCAATGTACCTATGACTTGGTTTGAAATTCACTTGAAAACACATTAGTCATAGCATATAAAAGAGATATGATCAAGATGATATATTAAATTAAGCATGATCATAGTTCTATATAACATAGATTGCTCCCCCTAAATATGTGCGAGAGGGTAACATATTTTTGGCCTCAAATGCCAATTGCACATAATTAGGTAAATGAGAACATATCTATATCATACAGAATGTAAAGTGCATTGTGTCATAGTATAAGTGTGATGCTCATGACAATTTATGCACTTATGAAAGCATGTTGTAAATATTTCAAGCTTTTTCCCTTAAGGATTTCAAAGAGGCTTAAGGACCATCCACCTTTGGAACAAAGGCAGCCTATCCTCGTTACAAGGTTAAGCTTTAAGCTCTTTGACAATTAAATCACTTCATCTAGTTTTAACAAAGATGCATTAAAGCATGAATGAATTTTTGAGAAGTTAAACTAGATATGAAGCAGGGATAATACATGGACATGCTTTCTCTTCCTTTCATACAAGATATGCAAAGAATGTATAGAAAAGGAAGATTTAGGTACAAGTTTAAATGAAAGGAGATAGTTTTACCTTTTTGTACCTTTACATAGAGACGCTCGCTTCATTGTGCTTTGTCCTTAGTCTTAGATGCTTAAGATCTATTCTTAATGACAATATATGGAAATATTTTGCACAAGAGAGAGTTCTACAACTAGTGATCTTTTCAAGTTATTGTTAGCAAATATCAAATGGATCACAAGTTGCATAAATGTATCATGAATTCTCCTTTTAACTTAGTGCATATCAAGAGAGATATATCGATTGACAGAATATACGGCACTAAGAAATGTGATTGTTGATTGAAGTTATTCAATGATCAAACAAATAACAGATGTGATCAAAAGAACAACATACACATTAGATTATCAATTAAGCTTAGAGTAGGAGAATCCAGCAAATATGCTACTTTAGAGTGAAAGACAAGAATTTAAAGATAGTAGCATACTTCATGAGAAACTTATTCTCATGCAAGAGACTATATGAAATTACTGAGATAAAGCAATAGTCTCAACATAATCAAGATAAAAGGCTCCCCCTAAAGATATGCATCAAGTATTTGAATGAATTGAATGGATGCATTTACTTTAAAGACAAATAGAGAGAAGCATTATACATCTTGATCAAGGCTCATTAAATTTTGCTATAAACAACTTAAGCCTAGCATTCTCATTATGAAAGAATTTAGACTACTCACAACCACACCATTGATTGTTTTGTAGATCTCACTATCCAAGTAGGTGGTGTTGTTCTTGATGTCTTCCTCTTTCATTTGAGAATCCTCCCTTTGCAGTGGCTTCTTTTTCCTTTCAAACTAATTGAAAATACTCAAGAAGGATGTTAGTAATACAAGGGAGTATATAAAGGAAGGATGATTTCTTTTAGATAGGAAATAAGCATAATTCATCATCCATAAGTCACACAGACATGAAGTAAAATCCTTAACATTAGTGCACATTAACAGAAAAGAGGAATGAGCACCTTTTTAATCATTTTTGATCAATCAAAGGAATTTTACTTTTTCATATTGAATTTATTATCATGACTTAGAAGCGCATCAATATGAGAATGGATATAGCAAAGGCATGAATTAGATTCTAATGGACAAGCGCATTTATGAAAATGATATTGAGTGTATACTTAGTTAATTTCGGTCCAATAAAGAATCTATTTCTCATGAGGGTACAATATGATAATTTAGATTAAATACCCATTGAGATGGGAACCAAACTCAAGAAGATGAGTTCCCATACCTTTGCTTTTACCTTTCTTCCTTTGGGTGAAGATCAACCCATGAGGCTTGTGCACTTTCTTTCTTGTGGATTTTCATAATTGAACTCAAGAGAAAATGTTAGTAGCAACACAAGCACTAGTTTCCATTTTTGTAATCATTTTGATAAGGAATGAGAAGCTAGATTACCAAAACATGGAAACTCCATAGCATGAACTAGATTATCCATAGATGATGTTATGCTCAATTTCAACTCATAAAACAAGCATAAATAATCTTTTGAGATTATAGGAATAAATCTAATTCATGATTTGGAAAGCGATAAATGTAGAAGAATCATATCCAATTTGAGCAAGTAAAAATACATCATAAAACATTTGGATTGATTTTTCTTTTCATGTTAGATTATATGCTTCCAAAGAGAAACTTATTCTCTACAAGTGAGACTACTTGGGTTACTTAGATAAAATCATTAGTCTCACTATTCTAGTTATAGAGAGAGTTTTCCTTTTATAAGTGTCCTAAGGATTTGAATTCCTTACATAACACTTTGTTCTTTTAGGAACTTGAAATATCTCTCTATATCTAGAAACATGGCAATAATAGAATAACTTAGCGAAAAAAAAACATGCCATGTGGTACTTCCAACAATTTAAAGCACGTAGATTGCCATAGGATGGAAATGATGAGTATGCAATCTACCATATGATAGGAAATTCTTCAAAGAATGGTAAGTAAAATTTAAAGATATTTGAAGTCTTATATATATTTCTATGTGACTACACAAGACACATAAGAAATGATAGTTTAAAATACTTGCATTTAAAAGCATAGAAGTTACCATCCTTTGACTTTCCTCCATGTTGTAGACCTTGATTTTTGGCACATGATAACTCTTTATTTCCTACAACATCAATACCTTCCTCGAGATGATATGAGTTTAAGACATAGTAATTTGAAAAATAACCTTGAGTCAATCACGGATATAAATCATTGAAGATTGATAGCTTGAGTTGATAAGAATTGAATGGACTCTCTCAAGCACCTCAAGGCTTCATATCATCTCTTTCTCCTGAAAAGCTTGTCAAGCATATTTTGGTACCCATCGCTTGATGGGTCCATCACGGTTAGTCAACAAAGATCTAGGAACCCAAAAGTCCTTTGTGTTAGCATTAGGTAAACTCATTACCTTTCTAGCACAAGTTGCAATTTTGGGTTGCCTAGTTACATGAGAATTAATTGACAAGCTAGGAGTGGAATTGTTACCAATGGGACAATCCTTGCATTGATGTCCCTTCTTTCGGCATGTGTAGCATAGGCGTTTTTCAAGTTTTGAAGTTTTCTTCTTTACTTGTTTGTTGCCTGCTACATGGTTAGTAAAAACTTTCTTTTCTAACCCTATGCCTTTTTGTTTTAAATGGGGACAAGATCTAAGCAAGTGTCCCTTCTTGGAGCATTTAAAACAAAGTCTATCATCCTTGTTAATAATCAAGCCATTTTTAATGTAGGGACATGACCTAATCAAGTGCCCCTCTTCAAAGCATTCACTACACCTCTTAATGTGAAGTGTGGCTTGATCATTACCTTGGATGTTACCTTTTGTAGAGGCGTGGTTGAGGCTTTTGGAGGAGATGTTGAATTTCATCTTTTGTTTCTTCCTCTTGGCAATCCTCAAATCCTTGACATTTTCTTCAAGGGATGTAGTGCATGCCTCGGTTGTTCCCGTCTCAAGCTTCTTCACCATGTGATCACGGTTATCTTGAGAAGGTTGGGCAATGCATTTCCCTTTTAGTTGTGTCAAGCTCTTCTTTAGCCTCTCAATTTCTTCCTTGAGCTTTTGATATGAATCATCATTTGTTCCTGCAAATTCTAGCTCAAAGGAAGATTTGCTTGTCGACAAACAACAAGCATTAGCACATGGTAATATAGTATCAATTTGAATACATGTGCATGAGTGAGATTGTTGGGATTTTAAGTTTTCTATCACAACCTCATGTGCAATGTTTAATATGATATGATCATCTCTAAGATTTTCATGAGAGCATAGGAGCATATCATATTTTTCTTGAAAAGCTAGGTTTTCAATTTTTAGCTTTTCTACTTGGTCCTTAAGCAAGGTATTCCTATTTACCAATTGAGCGATACAATGTAAAGCGTTATCATGCTCAATTGAAACAGTTTCATACCTTTGGACCAAATCAACATGAGAGCATTTTAGCTCCTCATGTTCTTTAGTCAACTCGTCAAAGTGTAGCATTTTCATGGAGAGAATATCTTCTAGCCTTTGACGAGCTTCGCTTTGCTCTCTTCCTCTTTCTAGAAGTTTGAGCATGACCGCCTTATCTTCTTGGCTTAGGCGAGCGTAGAGATGCAAGAAGCTTCTTTCTTCCTCCTCATCCTCATTTGTCCTTCCACTATCATTTTCATTAGCCACACAACATATGTGGGAATCGAAATGGGAAGACAAACCTTTTGGAGAGGTGGATTCATCGTTTGGTCTCCACCGTTCATTTTTTTCTTCTTCCTTGCAAGGGTTAGTATCACAAAGACTAAAGGAAGTAGAAGCATCAAATGAACTATCATGTTTGGACTCATCAAATTTATTTTTAATTCTAGTCCAAATATCATGCGCATCATGGAAAGATTCGTCATAGTTTGATATGAAGGCATGATAATCTTCTCTACTAAGAGAATTAGTTAAGATGTCAAAAGCTAGATAGTTTAAGCGATAACATCTTTGATCCTCCTCGGAATTAATTTTTCCATTGAAATTAGAGGAAAAATACTCTTGTCTATAATTTGTTCTAATCGTGGATCTATGGTTCTAAAAGCATTTATCACACTAGTAGACCATGAGTCATAATTAGAACAATCATCAAATAATATTTCAAGAGTTACCTCCTTTTGAGTTACGTTTGGAGGAGGAGTCTTCTTGTTCTTTTGGGATCTTCTACGAGCCATCACTTCGAGTTGTTAGACTCAAGATGAAGTGCCTAGCTCTGATACCAATTGAAAGTCGCCTAGAGGGGGGTGAATAGGCGAAACCTGAAAATTAAAACTTTATCCCCCAACTAGATCCCTTGATTAGTGGTTAGAACAAGATATACAAATATCGGAGAATATAAACTAAGTTCTTGCTTGAAAGGAGTATTGCTAAATAATGCGGAAGAGATAAATCAATACAACTAATACGTTATAGAATAACAAAGCAAGAACCCTTAGATGAGAAGAGCACTAGAACAAGTTCTTTCTTGCAACGTGTTGCTTCACTAAATGGGAATTTAACTTGAAGCAACACCAAATGATATTACCAAATAAAGATGCAAGAAAACTTAGAGCAAGGGAACACAAACAAATCACAAGCAATAAACACAATGAACACGGGTGATTTGTTTTACCGAGGTTCAGCCCTCGAAGGCCTAGTCCCCGTTGAGGAGTCCACTTAAGGACGGGTCTTTTTCAACCCTTTCCCTCTCTCCCCCGATCACACAAGGATCGGTGAGCTCTTCTTCTTCTCAAGGATCACTCTCGATCCCACAAGGACCACCACAATCTTTGGTGTCTCTTGCTAGCTTTTACAAGCCTCCAAAACTTTGGAGGAAGTTCGAATGGGAGTCAAAACTCCACGCGCAAATGAACACAAAGATGAGTCACACACTATCTCTCAATGAATCTCACAAGGCACTAGTGCTAAACTCAAATGAGTAGCTCTCTTTTGCTTGCTCTCTCTTTTGTGGCACTTGTGTTGGTTGTAGTGGTCTAAATCTTGTGTATAGGATGGATCAATGAATATAGGTGGTTGGGAGGGCTTGAGTATGTCAACTAGATGACTTGGAATGTTGCTTGGGCTCCCACACCTTGAAGTGGCCGGTTGGGGTGGTATTTATAGCCACCAACCAAAATCTAGCCGTTGGTGAGGGCTGTCTGTTTGATGGTGCACCGGACAGTCCGGTGCACACCGGACATGTCCGGTGCGACAGCCACGTCACCCAGCCGTTGCAATTTGACCGTTGGAGTTCTGACACCTGGGCCCGCCTGGATGTCCGGTGCACACCGGACATGTACTGTTCGATGTCCGGTGCACCTGCTTCTGCGTGCCTGACGACTGCGCGCGACTGGCGCGCATTAAATGCGCCCGCAGGTGACCGTTGGCGCGAAGTAGTCGTTGCCCCGAGGTTGCACCGGACAGTCCGGTGCACACCGGACATGTCCGGTGAATTATAGCGGAGCAGCCGTTGCTGTTTCCCGACGGTGGCGAGTTCCTGAGGCCGCTCTTCCTTGGAGCACCGGACACTGTCCGGTGTACACCGGACAGTCCGGTGAATTATAGTGGAGTTGCCTCTGGAAATTCCCGAAGGTAGCGAGTTTGAGTTGGAGTCCTCTGGTGCACCGGACATGTCCGGTGGCCCACCGGACAGTCCGGTGCGCCAGACCAGAGGTGCCTTCGGTTGGCCCTGTGCTCTTCTGTCGAACCCAATATTTGGTCTTTTTATTGGCTAAGTGTGAACCTTTGGCACCTGTATAACTTATACACTAGAGCAAACTAGTTAGTCCAATTATTTGTGTTGGGCAATTCAACCACCAAAATCATTTAGGGACTAGGTGTAAGTCTAATTCCCTTTCACTTTGGGTCTGGGTTGGGCTCCGGCGAATCTCCACCGCGCAAGCTGTGTTTGCCGCCGTGCCGGCTCTGGGAGTGGTGAGCGTAGTTGCGTGGGGTGGATAAGGTAATCTGGCACCGTCCAATTAGATTTATGTGACCACGATTCGATCAGCGCTTCGTTCGTTGGATCCATAAGGAAGGCACGTGATTCGTTGGGGGAAAGAAGGAAGGCGCGCGCCAGCCGTAGGATGTGTACGAGCGGCTCAGATTAGGGGATCGCTTCTCATCCGTGGATGCTAGATCCAACGGTTCGTATCACATAACGGTTTATAATGTCAGCGTCTAATCTCGGCGGTCGGAACAATATTCAACGGCTCAGATGATCTCATACCCCTTCGGCCAACGCTTTTCTTAAAGAGCCCATGCGATTTCTAGAAAACAACCCGCCGTCCCCATTCACTATTCGCTGAGTCTACGGAATCTTGCGAGTTAGCCCCTGTGCTTCTGTTTATTTAGAGCGCAGACCAAACACTTATTAAAACCGAGAAATTCGTTTGGAAAATGATTTTTTAGTGTTAAAATAATTCCAGGAACTTATTTAATTCATAGAAAATCCCTTCTAGCTCCAAATTAATTCATTCCAGTTCCCATAATTTTATATTAATATTGCCTACTACTTGGTAACACTGTTTTAACATGAAATCTATTCTAGAATTGATTACTCAATTAATTTGGTAGCAAGCACACACGAACTTCGGATATTCATAACTCACAATCTTTAACTCCGATGTGATCCGTTCAAGTTGCGTTAGCCTCGTATAAATATTTGCTATGCAATAACAACATTTATTGCACCATGTCTCAATCTTTTATAATTAGATATCTATTTAACTTATGTTGGTTAGTCTTGTTAATTTGCTTATCATTATAATCTACCAAAATATAATCTATGGTCAATTTATAATTTAGATTGAAGTTGAGATAAGTATTTATAGAATAACCTCGTATATGATTTATATTAACCAATTTATAATATAGTTTAACATTTTAATCACATAAATCCTCTATAAAAATCATAACTCCTTAACCGTCACTCCGATTTTAGTGGTTCTCGTTCCCACGATCTCGTAGCAACGCGTATATTATTACTATCCATTTTGTGCTTATGTTTGGTGTGATGTTAATTTTGCCTATACACTGTTTGTTTGTATTGCTACGACTAGCGCGAGGTTTCGAGGATCTGAAGAATCACCCTGGTAACTGGAATCTCAAGTGCTAGGCAAGTTGTGCCCTTGATCACTTCTTTTTACCCATTCATGTTCTTATTATTCATAATGATCTGCATAGGTTAATTTTGATGGGACCCAATAGGATACCCTAGATTTGACTATCTCTATACCTTGTTTCACCACTGGTTTTACTACTAAAGTTTTGGGTAGTTCATGCTATTGCTTTATGTGGATTTGGGTATAGAGATATTCATCACTCATTGTTATACTTGTTATTATCTGTTCATTATTTTATGTTCATGATTAGATCATTATGTTAATGGGAACATGGAGAACCACCCGGGAAAACAGTGCTACCACAAGGGTTTAATGGGACGCCCTTGGCTGATTAACTAGGAAAGCTAGTGGAGGGCTACCTTACCCGAAAGGGGCAAGGGCAGTAGGGGAGTGGTCAGTGTAGGGAGGTCCTTGGGTTGATTTTGCTGCGATGGCGGTCAGACAAGAACCCT
Organism: Zea luxurians; assembly: GCA_029449295.1. Lineage (NCBI taxonomy): Eukaryota > Viridiplantae > Streptophyta > Magnoliopsida > Poales > Poaceae > Zea > Zea luxurians. The sequence continues at coordinate 60,502,049 of JAOPSE010000013.1, read as the reverse complement.
GCACTGGAGCTTCCTATAAACTGTAGCGGGTAGTCTGAAGCTAGTGGAACTTTGTAAAGGCCTCGTAGTGGTACCCTGCCTCGCTTCCTAGGTAGAGGTGTATGGAGTCTGATCAACTCCGTGGCAAATGGGTAACACGACTTGTGGGTAAAGATGCGCAACCTCTGCAGAGTGTAAAACTGGTATACTAGCCGTGCTCACGGTCATGAGCGGCTCGGACACTCACATGATTAAATTATGGAACTTAAACTTAACCTGTCATTTCATTGCATTTGGGATTATTTTATTATTACTTTTACTTATTATTACTATGGTTTGGTATTCACTTACACTTAGTAACTGCTAATAAAATTTTGACCAACTTATAAAAGCAATGCTCAGCTTCAGCCATTATTACATTGATCAGCCTTACACTTCATGAACTCCCACCTTTGGTGAGTTCATGCCACATTATTCCCCACGACTTGTTGAGCTATGAACGTATGTGAGCTCACTCTTGCTGTCTCACACCCCCCTCACAGGAGAAGAGCAGGTGGTTCAGGAGGAGCCACAAGGCGAGGAGTATGATCTGATCTAGGTGGCGTTTCTCAGTTGACATTGGCGCCGACGATCCTTAGTTCGTTTTACATTTATTCTTTTACTTTGTAATAAGTCTTCCGCTATGTAATAAATACTCTGATGTTTATGACATTTATCTATATACACTCTGTTATTATATATGTTGTCTTCTTTGGCGCATGTATGAGATGCACCTGGCTTGTCCCTTAAAGCCGGGTGTGACAAATATGCATGAGGTACTGCACTTAGGGGGAGTATTCAAAACTCAAATCACTCATGAAAACCCCTAGTGCAAGGCCAAAATGCAAATTTCACCATTTGCCTATTTTCTCTAAAATTATCTAGCCTATGGCAAAATATTTTGAAAATTATGAGAAAAGTATATGAGGGTGCCAATACCTGTCCCAACAAGTGTTATTTTGTGTGTTTATAAGTTGGGATTTGGTTTGGTTGGGAACTAGATAGAAAAATTCAAAAATCCAAATTTTCCCTCTGTCTGGGCTCACCGGACAGTCCGGTGTGCACCAGACACTGCGCTGTGCAATGTCCGGTGCATCGGCAGCCGCGTGCTAAAATTCCTTTCTCCTGTGTGTTGTCCGGTGGTTCACCGAACAGCTACTGTGCGCTGTCCGGTGTGCACCGGACATGCACTGTAGACTGTCCGGTGCGCCCATATCGCGTTTTAAAAAAAACGGCCTCCAGCCCGAGACCGGGCCAGAGGCTCTCTTCTCCCTCTGTGCTCTCTGCGATTGCTCCTGGCGATCTCCACCCCTTGCCGACGACCACCCCTCCTCTCCGGCGATCTGTTCTCCGGCGACCTCGACCCAGTGCTTCTCTCCTGCCCTCGCTCGGTGAGCAGCCCCTTCTTCCTCTGTCTTCTCTCTCACTCTGTTTCTCTAGGCTGTGCACACCCCATTTCCACCCTTTGTGCCCAATTCAAATCCTGTGAATTCCAGTGAATCCATGTTGTGCAATGTGTTCCTTTGTGGCCATTGAGTGTCCTTGCAGGTTCCTAGCTCCTTCGAGAGGGTTTTCCCACCTCAAATGGCATTTTCCCCGAAACCCTAAAACTCCGCCCTCCACGTGTTCGGTAAAATGTCCAAACCAGCCAAATATGCTCCAATTGAACCCAAATTTTTCAGGCACCTTCACAACATCTCCAGTAACATATTCGCCAAATTTCACGCCCATCCGATATTCCAGGCTTTAATTTCACCCAATTCCCCATTTCGAGCGATCGTTTCCGAGCCGAGTGCCTAAATCTCTTTTTCTTCGCCTAAATTCAAACCAAGCACACACTTCACTCATTTTCACCTATATAAACCTATTCGTGAAGTATCGGCTCAATTCCTCGTCATTTCATACCTCAATTCGAATTCCAAACCTCCTATGGCACATTTTATCGTTCAAACGCCGTTTGACCTCTCGATCGCCTTATCTCTCATTTTCTGTGCCATATTTCTCTGTGTATGTATTTATTCACATTTCATATACTTATGACTATGTGACTAATACGTGCTCACCTCTTCTGTCATTTCAGTGACCTTGATTGCCCGTGTGCCGTTTCCTGTCCTACCTGGATCGTCACCTCTCGTGTGAGCTTTCTAGGTAGTCATCTCATTCTTTGCTATTCTATCGGATATTATCGATCTATGCTTAGTCACTCTCTCTCATTTGCAGTCATCAGATTCAGGATGCCGCGCACGAAGAATGTGTCGGCGCCAGGGGGAGGCGATGATGAGGATCCTCGTCGCCCCTTCAGGCGGGTCAAGGGCAAGACAGTATATTTGGAGCAGCAGGAAGGCCGCAAGAAGCGGCGTACGGACAGAGCAGCCCGTGCAGTAGCAGCAGCCGCCGCTGCGCAGGCCGAGCTTGGAGATCAGCCACAGACTCCGTCAGATCAGATAGCGTACCGTGTTCGTCGCCTCGCCTCCCGGTCTCGCTCCTCCACTCACACCACTACTTCCACTCCACCACCCACTCTGCCTGCTCCCGTCACCCCTGTTGCGCCATCCACCACCACAGCCATACCCGCTACCTCCACTACACCAGCTTCCACTACTCCTCCTACCGCTCCCGCTTCAGCTCCTCCTATCCCTCCACCTCGATTTCGGGAGCGCGATGAGACTGAGGTACAACCACTTGCTGCGGATCCCAAACTTTTTGACCTTCAGCGTGCTACAGCGGCACGGGTACGTAGGTTCAGATACGTACCCGTGGAGTCTTGGTTACCGGCTCAGAGGGACCCTGCTGCAGTTGATCTTTTCAGCACCCGTATTCAGGAGTCCTTTTTCAGAGCTCAGATGTCTGCACAAATTGCTCTGCGTGCGCACCGGCTTTTGGATCTTCCAGCTTTTCTACGTGCCGCCGGTGCTGACTTTGAGGTGCACCTCACATATCTGCCTGGCCTTCTGACTCTTTTGACTACCAGCGGCAGGTATGTTGAGGAATGGGTCCGAGTATTCTACGCGACTGTATGGATCGACCCTGACCATCACTGGATGAGGTTTCGTTTTGAGCGAGAGGATGTCACTATTACTGCCAGCCAGATTCGCCAGCTCTTTGGATTTCACGAGTCGTCGACTCGACTTCACATCTTATGCTACGACACCTCTGACCCTCCTCGTCGCCCTCACGGCGGTGTGGCTCCGGGTACAGCTCACGTCGCGGCTCTATTCCGCCTGCCCTTCTCAAATGGGTCGCGACGCTCACCGGTAGATTTCACTATAGCAGCAAAGTTCCTATTTGAGCTTATGAGATGGACACTTCTGCCGCGGATGGGATACAGGGAGGCTACCACACATATCCAGCTCTGGCTCCTTGGTGCCCTGGTCTCTCAGTCCGAGTTTGACGTCGTGGATTTCCTTATTTGTGAGATCGAGGACACCGTTTTGGATGGTCTGCGTGCTCGACGCCAGCTGCCGTATGCTCACTATCTGTGCCACATTTTTGGGCAGCTGATTCAGCCTCCACAGTTTCAGGGCACACTTGAGGCCTCACGCCTTGGCTTCGGGTCCTACCGTCTGGCGCCTGAGGATCCTGTGCCAGCTTCTGCTCCAGTTTTTAGCACTCAGGCCGAGGATGCTGCTCACCATCAGTTTGCAGCTCAGGATGCGGCAGTTGATGATGATGATGATGATGACGATGATTTTGGGATTCCGCCTCCACCTCCTATGCCTCCACGCTCACATGATCATGAGGCTGGGACTTCTAGTGCTACCCCTGCTGCCCCTCCGGCTATTGACCCTGCTATTGCTTCGATTCTCCAGTCTCTCACTCAGCAGCAGGCTCACTTGGCCGCCGAGCAGTCCCGGTTATCCGAGAGGATGCTCTCGATGTTTCAGACCATGCAGGACAGGCAGGATTCTCTTCAGCAGCAGCTTCTCCAGGATCAGGCTGAGAGCAGGGCATTCATGGCTCTTATGCTACAGCATTCTGGTGTCTCGGTTCCCCCGGTTCAGTCTGCACCACCTCCTCCGCTTCAGGCTCCTGTTGTGCCAGCACTTCAGTCAGGACCCCCCTTACTTCTGTTGGTCCTTCTTCCTCTCCGCTCCGGCCGGTCACCCTGGTTTTCACGTCACCGGTTCTCAGCTCTGTCTGCCCTCAGCCGCCAGTGCCACTAGCTTCTGCTGTTACCACTACTGCTGTGGCAGTATCTGTGACCACTTCAATTCCGGCAGCTTCTGCAGCGCGGCCTCAGTCCGAGTCAGTACCAGCTCCAGCTTCTACAGCAGATCCTGGATCCGAGACTGACTCTGACCCCCCGCCGGCGTTCACACTACTGCCTCGACCGCGACCGGATGCGCCCCCGCCGCCTCCTCCCGCCTCAGATGTGTAGGTTCGGGTACCCTTTTGGTGTTTGACGCCAAAGGGGGAGAGATATGAGTTGTGAGAGCTAGGGGAGTTAGAAAGTTAGTAGAGAGTCATTTTGATGTAATATATGTGCTTGCTACTCTCTGTACTAGCTTGGTGCTTTTGGCTCACAAACTCTATATATACTCTCGATGCTTATGATTGACTGTGTGTATTATGTTTTCACCTTATATGTTATCACCAGTCCTTTAAGTTCTTGTTCATCGATTTGATTTTACTTTTGTATGAACAAGAAACTTATGATGTGTATGCGCTCCTTCTTATTATTTTGGTACACACTCTTTCTGTCAATGATTACTGAGTGTAACTAACTATCTTCTCTATTGACAAAAACTTCAAAACAAACTACTCTCACAAATCTTGTAGGGTTGTCATCAATCACCAAAAAGGGGGAGATTGAAAGCATCTAGGCCCCTAGTTGGTTTTAGTGATTAATGACAACATATTGTGTGACTAACGTGTGTTTTGCAGAGACAAATGGTAAGTTAGGTCGCATTACAGGTAGAAGTACTACAACGGTGAAAACAATCCCGGAAATAAGAACTCGAAGCGGCGGCTAAAACGACGAAACAAAAGGTGAAGGACTACGGAGTCCGAGTGTCGAGGAGATGTGGACACTCGTGATTTAGTTAAGTCTTTTATTCTCTTTTAGCCGTACTATAAAGAGGGGTTGTCGATGAGTAGTTTGACCAAGAGAGTTCTAGTGTAGTGTTGGTGCACAATCACACTCACATACTGTGCTAGGTGTCACTCTAGAACTCACTCACAAGTTAGAACGAAAACCGATTTGAAAATCAGCTAAAAAACAAGAGATGGGGTTTCTGGCCCTGGGGCACCGGACTGTCCAGTGTGCACCGGACTGTCCAGTGTGCACCGGACTGTCCGGTGCACCCTGCCAGGTGGGGCCCAGGCTGGCCCGTGGAAGAGCCTTCTCCACGCAGAAACCCGAGAGCGCCTGTTTCGAAAATGAACTTTAGTGGCGCACCGGACAGTGCACCGGACAGTGCATCGGACTATCCGGTGTGCACCGGACAGTGGCTGTTCACTGTCCGGTGTGCCATGAGTCCAACGGCTACCTATCAGAACTAGCCGTTGGAAACGACCGTTGGCGCACCGGTGGCGCACCGTTGGCGCATCGGACTGTCCGGTGCGCCAAAGCGCAGAAAGTTGCTGGTAACGGCTAGTTGGTGGGTGAGGGCTATTTATACCCCCTCCACCCACCATATTCAATGTCTTGCACTCCACATTCATTCCAGCACATTGCTAGAGCATTGCAAGCACCAAAAGCCTAGTGAGGAGATTAGAGAATCTTAATCCACGTTTGTTCCTCATTAGTGCTAGCGAGAGCCACCTAGAGCACACACCACTTGCATTAGGCTTCTCTTGGTCAAGCGAAAGTCTACGACTTGTTACTCTTGGTGATCGGCATCACCTAGATGGCTTGGTGGCGTTGGGAGCTCGATGATCACCGTGAAGATCTTGTTGATGACCCGACTCAAGTTTGTAAGCGGTCTCGAGGGATCCACCGCGCCGGAGTGGCAAAGGATCATCTCATAGTGAGCACTTGGTTCTTGTGAGGACCAAGGGGGAGCGATACCCTTGCGCGGGTGCTCCAACGAGGACTAGTGGAGAGTGCCGACTCTTCGATACCTCTGGAAAAATTGGAGGAGTCTTCTAAACCTTGCTTTACATTCCACACTTAATTCAAGCACTTTACATTGTGTAGTTGTTTAGCAAGTATTTGAAGTATTGTCTTAGCATTGTTGTATTTCTAGTATTATATTTTTAGTGCTAGTTGTTGGGGTGAAGTTGGGCTCTTGCTTAGGTTTTAATTAGTGTTGTTTTTTTGAAAAGCCCAATTCACCCCCCCTCTTGGGCATCGTGATCCTTTCAACCCTTATAGCAGGACATTGGTGGTCGACGGCGTAGAAACGTTTGGATCTAGAGGAGGACATAATTAGGAACTAGTTAGTTGCCCGTGCATTGCGACGGTATACGAACACCGCTGATAAAAGGATTAGTAGTAATTAATTTTGGATCACTTCATGAGATGTGCTCTCCCGACAAGAGGAAAAGGAGAAAGGCCCATTCATTTTTATTCATCAATTAGAACAAAGTAGAAGAAGCAACTAAACACCATACATGTTCATATATCAAACCCATATATTGTCTAATAGCTACACATGTGGTCAATAAGATGTTATTAATCAATTACGAGACTTCCTATGGATACACGATGTGTCAATACTAATACGTCATTTTTTCCTAAAAACAATGATATAGGGATATGCTATTTTGTAAACATTAGTAAAGATTTGTAAATAGTTTATATTGGCTAATTATTGATAGTAGTTGTCTTCGGATATTCTGCATCGTGCCCCTGACATAGTAGTTGACGGCCTGCTGCAAAGGTAGGCCCTTGTACTCCATGACAGTGGCCACGTCCCACTTGAGAGTGCACGACACGGCGCACGCGTCACATGTGTATGTGCCGAACCTGATCAGTGGTGAATCCCCAATGCGCCCGAGCATCTTGCTCATCAGCCGTCTGTGGACATGGCCGCCGCACACCCCAACGTCTCCGATGCATACACACTGATGGGCAACCCGTCATCACCATGCCCGCCTTATGTACGTTATCGCTGTTCACGCTGTTCGCGCCACACTTGTCCATTCGCGCGGCTCTTGTCCATCCCCATCGGTGGGATGAGGTAGTCGAACTACACGAGCGCGAAAAGTAAGAAAAAAGAACAACCATGGTTAGTTCACTGTTGAATCGATTCTTCATTTTTTGGTAAGCATACAACTGAGATAAGAAATAAAAATAGTAATGTATGAGACAGGTAAACAAGAAGAAACCAGGATGTTGCCGCCTACTGGCCTCCTTGGCGAGCTTGAGCATGCTGAAGGTAGTCGAACTGCACGAGGACAAACAGAAGAAAAAAAGAACCATGGTTAGTTCTTTGTTGGATCGATTCTTCATTTTTTGGTAAACATACGACTAAGATAAGAAATAAATGGAATAATGTATGAGACGGATGAACAAGAACGAACCATGATTTAATAAAATAGTTAGTTGCCCCTGTGTTACTACGTTTCTATATTCACAATATTTATAATATCTATCCTTTATAGAACATACACAAATATGAGCTCTTACAGTTTCAGGATCACTCAAGTCTCCCAAGTGTACACCGGAGAAGTTTGAGAAAAGTCCCGATGATGAAGGTGGAGAGAGCTCATAGATTATGTGGTATAGTGACATTGGTGGGACAAACTCCATCAACGTAATCAAGCTTCCTGAAGCACAAGAAGAAAACGAAAATTAAGTTAGTGTAGTTTTATTTTCCAATTCATTCAACCACAACCATCTTAAAAAAGCCTTTCTCAATAAAACTGTGGGTGGTACTGTCTTACCAACGATGGTGCCAAATGTAAACAGCAAGAACACATAAAGTAATGATATGTGAAGGAAGTAGCAATAGATAATATATATTTGGAAACAGCTCGGCCCCGTTCGGCAGCATAGGAACAGTTTCAAGCCAAGATTTAGTGCATCCCACTCTTTCGCTCTTTCTAGTCCAGAATTAATCCAATTGGAACACTTTTGCCTAGAACGCTTCTTCTCCTTGTTCGACGGCCTAGGATTGGAAAAGGTTGTTTGAGAAAAATATGAGTTACAGGCTTACAACTTCAGACATGTGATAGCCAAACCTGAATCAACCAAAAGCATGTATGAACAAATGCAAAGAACCATCTTGATAGCAAACTTACAAACACAAAGAATAATCAACAAAGGTATGTCTTACTGCTGCTTTATAAGCTTTCTCAAATTACAGTCTTGCTACCAAAATAAAAACCATACACTGTATACAACAAGAAGCTCTAGTAAATGACAGAGTAGTAGTAGTCAAAACTGACCGATTGCGCTGATTCAAACACTACTCTGAATACCTGCAGAGTAAAACAGGCACTACTAGTATAGTAGTAGCTGTCATTCTTTCCTAACCTCATAGTCAAGCCCCTCTCTGCAGATTATTCATATAACACAATATTTATCACTCAATTGGTAACCATCGGTGTGTATAACACAATATTTACCAAAATAAGAACCAACGTCGCCGCCATGGGGCCAGTGAGGCCGGGGTTGGACTTGAGCATGATCTGCTCGAGCGAGGACGATAACGTGAACAGCGCGAGCAACAGCTCGACGGGGCCCTGGGCGACGCCGAAGCAGCCGAAGATGGAGAGCGTCCGGAGGTGCGGCAGGCCATGCAGCGAGGGGGGGTCGAGCCTGGCCCCGGGCCTGCAAGGCAGGGTGGCGACGTCGGGCCCAGGTGGAGGCGGGTGGCGTGGAGCACGCGCGTGTCGTCGGGCGCGAGCTCGCACTACAGGCTCGGCCACGGCGTGTCGGTGCAGGGTCGTGGGTGGAGCTGCGGCCACGCCAGGTCGCCGAGGAGGTCCACCGTCACCTAGAAGATGGCCATCAGCTCCGCCCCCGGTAGCTCCGGCCCCGTCGCGTCCCCTCCAGGGATTGCGGGTGACGGGGATCGCAGCTGGGAGGGTGAGGGCGCGATAGGGAGCATAGGGGGAGGATGTCGAGGGTGGGGAGGGGGCAGAACCGTGCACCGTAAACGGTAAACGTCTACACTATAGTCTTAAGTAGTAGTAGAGATTTCAGGTCACTAAGGTGCATGTTGGGAGATTGGGTCCCTTTTAAATGTGGCGGCTATGTTCTTTTGAAGCACGGAAGTGTTGGCTTCCGTGACGGGCGGTCCTATCCTCATTAATATAGCCACGAAGAGGTTTGTGCCCTCCATCAGGGCGCATATTAGTTCTAGGCTCTGTTCCTTAACTGGGTCCAAGAATATATCCTACACCAATATTTATTATTGTAAATGATAGTAATTAACGTGTGATGGGTAGATGGCTACTTGTATTTGATTTTTGCAATAATTTCCTAGATTTAGTGTGTCTTGTATACAATGATTAAGGTGGATAGAATAATTTGGAACATCCAATTAGTAAGGTTGTCTCTGGCAACTAGTCTATCTTATCTCCTATTTCATCATATATTTTAAGCTTTACTTTATAAACAGTGTAATAACAAACCCTATATTTTGCAGACAGCCTAACAAAGCCTATTCTCGAGGTGTGGCGGTCATATCCGAGGCGTGCTAGGATCACTAAGGATCCGGACCCTAACATTAAATTGTCAGTGCATAAACTTGTGTAATATCTATGAAATTATGTTATATCAATCTCGTTTGACGTGTTTTTACTTTTTGCATGGAATGAGATCTCAAGCAATAACATAAGTTTGAATACATCTATCTCTTCAAAATGATTTATGGTTATATAGTGTTGACCATTAATTTCAACTGAGTTTGGCATGAACTTATCAAAACCAGGGGCATAAACTTCCGTTTCTAGCGGATGTTTACTGTTTAGATGAGTATATGCATTTTCAAATTATGATAGATTCGTAATTATGCGATTCGAGCATGTCGAGCACGTGTCTTATTACTCGGGATCCTGATCATGACAACGAGACTAGGATAATATATATATATATATATATATATATATATATATATATATATATAGTTTATATATTAAGAGCCCTGGGCTTCCAATAATAAAGGAAGCCCAGGCTAGTCAACATGGGCATTTTGGTTGAACCACACCGAGTCAACTGATTATAGTCACGGCACCGTTACCCCTGTCAATCAGCCACCTCTCCCACGTTTCCTGTTTCTAAAACCGTACCCGCGCATTCAACGGAGATAAACCAGCGTCCATTCGAAGAAAACCCCAGCCGCGCAGAGTTCCTTTCGTGGGAGGCGACTCCCCAGGCGATTTCACCGCCTCCAAACCAGCGCAGCGCCAATCCACCGCCGCTCCAATCCAGCGCCATTCCATTACTCCTTACATCCTTCAATCTCCCAGCATTGGAGCCGATTCAAGAAGTTCCAGGTAATCCAACATTGAAATACCCCGAGTTTGCCGTCGATTTTTTGAGCCCTATCGGTCGATTTGAAGTGGATTTGGTGGTAACCCTTATTATCCAGCTAAATGTGTGATTTGTATCCGCTTATACATCACTATAATCGGGTCATTGCATCGCGCATTGCATCTTTTTTTTTGTTTAGGAGCCCCGATATTAGGGTATGTGTATTTATTCTGTATTCCTACTATCGCCCGACATTCTGTATTTAGGCAAAAGGTTGTGGATTAGGTATTTACTGATTAGTTAGCAGATAGTACTTTTATACAACTCAAGTAACATATATATGCTGTTTGTATGTAATATATATGCATATCTTCAGTTCTGTTTATGCACATTCACCTGAGTCATTTGTTTACACATTTGGTTTATTATATATGCATATAGTCAGTACTCTTTATGCACATTTACTTTAATGATTTGTTTTCACATATATTTTATTATCAAATATGCTTATTTGTATTTGATATATATGCATATCCTCAGTACTGTTTATGCACATTCACTTGAGTCATTTGTTTAAACATTTGTTTTATTATACATGCATATAGTCAGTATTCTTTATGCACATTTGCTCTAACGATTTGTTTTCACATCCATTTAATTATCTAATATGCTTATTGTATATCATTTATATGCATATCCTCATTACTTTTTATTCAATTAAATCATTTTGTGTACACATCTGTTTTATTATATATAAAATATACCCATTGGATTTGATATATATGCATATTGGCAGTAATGTGTATGCTCATTCATACACAAGTTTGTGAACATTTATTAAGCATATTTGAATTGTTCTATTTACTTGCATAATTAGTTTACACTCCTGTTCATTATATATAAATACATACAGATACTGTTATTTAAGCAAATGATATTTAAATATTCATGTTATTTGAGCTAAATGTTTTTATTACTATGAACCAGTTATTAAAATATGTTGTATAGTTAGTTGATGCATAAAGGCTCTTATTTTATCCTGATCCATTTACAATTATATGAAATATTAAATCAATCTTTATGCTTGTATATAACAATTGCTCATTAAATGATCTCGCACAATTGCTCAGATAGTTATAGTAAAAATTAGTTTTTTTCTGGCATATATTCTTGCATAAATCAAAGTATTTAAAAACAACTTCCTTTTTCTACAGATTTATTCAGTATTTTAGTCATGAAGTCTGTTGATCGCCCGCCCAGTAATCCAAAAAGATTAACTATTGAATCCAGTCAGGAGGTTTTTTCAATTGACATTTCCAGACGTACAAGATCCAGCAGCTCAGCTCAACAAGATGATATTCCTCAAAATCAGGAACAGAATGAGCCACAGCCAGCCCCAATCCATCGTGTTCACAGAAAGGCTTTAGCTTGTCGTTTAAAAAGAAAACCTCCTGCTCCAGCTGCTCTCTCTGACGACGACTTCATGGATGCTCCAGCGTTAAAGCGTCAATTCAGATCTGCATCACCTTCTCCTCCAGACCAAATCAGCTCAAAGAAGTTAAAAGTACCTTCTCCTCAAGTTCCGACCGTGAAAAGAAGCCCAAAATATAATATCATTGCAAAAAAAACTCTCCTAAAAAGAAGTCTTCTGTCAAATCACAGGTAATATTTCTATATTTTATGTTTATTCATGTGTTCATCATGGTGCCCAATCAATTTTGAATTTTCCCCCACTGTACATTTATGTATATTATTATCAACAAATATGGTGTTTACTTTTTTTAGTGTTGTAGACTAGTTATTTACAAGCATGTAATAAATATAGTATCATTAGTTCTACCTATATATATACTTTCTGTATTAATGCATATTCATCTATGCTTCCAGAAATTGAATATCCGATGCATTCCCTTTGATGTTATTGTATCATCATGGATAATGAGCGATCGGCAGCGTGATGTCGTCGCTAGGTTGGGATTTTCTAGCATATTTGATTTGCGAACTGATGCATTGGAGAGCAGATCACTTATTAGGTGGTTGATGGACAAATTAGATCCAAATGACATGACCATACGCCCAGGAGCTGGCAAAGAACTTAAGATAACAAAAGACACAGTTCATCTGATTTTGGGGTTGCCATGTGCCGGAGGAGGTAGAGAGTTTACTGATTGGTACGGTGAAATCGATGCTGCTGCTAATCTGAGACGTCATCTCAATGTCTGTAAAGAAGAATTTGATGTTGTCAAGCTTCAAGATAAGCTAGTGCTTGGCAACGATGATGAGCTATCAATTAGATGTTTTTTTCTCATTCTATTCAATCGACTTCTGTTTCCTTCTGCTTCTTGGGGCATTACAAACAATGAGGTACTCATGACTTCAAACATGGCCCGAATGGCTGATATTGACTGGTGTCAATAGTTTACACGGATTTGTGCGATGCTGCCGCACGTTGGCATAAAAGGAACAAAACAAACATCACAGCAACAATATATGGATGCTCACTCATTGTTTTAGTAAGTAATCTTCTCTTGTTTACTGTGCATATATATGGTATGCAAATATTTGTTATGTACTAATTTTATATATTTGTGCATTCCTTTTTCAGATTTACTATCTTGATCACCTACATCACCCTGCTGCTCCGGATAACAAATATGGTACTCCACGCATTAAGTTTTTTGATAATGAGACCATAAGAGAGTTGGCTCGGGGTGACAGACGCCCCCCCCCCCCCCCCCCCCCCCCCCGTAAAACTGGTGAACCATTCGGATATGCAGAGGTTAGACACAAACAATTTTTTTGTCCTGTTATGCAGATGTTAAAATATTATTACTGCTAACTGTTATATTTGATTTTATACAGTTTCGTAGCCGTTCAGAAACGTGTTACGTCATTGCTCCAGAACGGCCTGCTTCTGCCGTTTTCAACATATATGTGCCACGTATCAAGAATTTGATTGGCAACAAGTTGCAATGTTTGCCCTCCCAGCAGCGTCCAATGTTTCAATCATTGTTTGATGCTCATGACAAAGAGGTTGATAAATACTGTGATTCCCTACAACTGAGCCATCAGATGATTGTTTCGAAGCAGATTGAACTCTCTGAAACATTTGGTGAAATGATCGATGAAGTTTTGAGAGCTGCAACACAGCGCGATTCACAGCCAGAAGGTTTTAGTATTTATGTTTATTTTTTTTAAACTAATCAAGTTCACGAATTATTTCCGGAAAATAATATATATATTAATTTATACTCATACAAGCAGCAACATATTTTTCTAGTGTATAATAAAACTGTATTTTATAACGATACATTTATAATGCTGTTATATTCAGTAACAACTAATATATTATTATATGTTCCAAATGTAGATAACCCCCCACTCCCTCAATGCCTCCAACAAATGATCCAGTATCCACACCAACTGTTCCAACACCTGATAAACAACAACATGATCAGGAAAGCCATGTTCCTACTGATCATATCAAAGTATCAGATGATGTAAGTTTTCTCATACAAACTATATATACTATGCATATATTCTATTCTGCATACAAGTTACCGTTTATTCAAATCTCAGTTGTTTCCATTATAGATTGTCAGTGGGAACGTCTGCAAAAAAGCTGAAGCTATGGATGCTCCTATTTTTGACAAGACTCCAAAATCTAATGTTTGACTTCCTTATATCATTATTATCATTATTTCAGTTACAATGTATGCAAGTAACATTAATATATATGCATGCTTTATTTTTTTTAACTTCCCAGGCTCCCACAACAGACAAGCCTGCTGATCCTAAGTTAACACCAAATATAAATAGTGTAAGTATTTACACCTTCATCATATTATGCTAATATTAATTTTTCCATATGTTTCATTACGTTTATATTAATAAATTTATTGGTTACAGGAAGGACAAAAATCTGTTGCACATGATACTCCTGTATCTGGTGCACCTCTGTTCGATAAAACTCCATTGACAGATGTAAGACATGTTGTAATTTTCATATTTTTCCTATTCATACAATAAGACATACATATTTATGCAACTGTTTACTAACATTTATTCATATATTAGGCAACTACCGACCTGGTTGCAAAGGATAGTTCCTGTAAAGCTGCACTCGCTGAACATCCCCACGTGTCACGTGAAGACTGTGCTCGCAACCTGCTTAAGTTCATTTTGTCAGGAAAACTAGATCCGAGCATGTATGTATTCGTTATTCAAATTCCAATTAAGTATAATTAGAAGGATTGTAATCAAAGTTTTCTCCCCAGGTCTATCATTAATTTTGGAGGATTTGGAGGGTCTGTCCTTGATGTTGTCGAGTCGTTTGGTCCCAACAAATGTCTTGAGAATACTTTCATGCAGGGATTTATCGACTGTATTCGTCAGGATGATGTTTTATACAATCCAGATTCTGTAATCAACACTCTAATACTGAACGTCAACGTTGGGGTAATTGTTTCTCCACAACTTTGTATCTTATTGCAACACTTACTTTATAAATATATAATACCAATCAAGTTATTTTCTTTGTCCAGACCGTTTTGAATATTGAGGAGTTTGAACAACACAGTTCAAATCCACAGCCCTTCACAACATCACTTCTTAAAGAACATCTTGAACCGACCCTACCTTCAGATGATGTTCTTAACCAGATTAAATTGGTGAGTTCTAATCAGTTTCATTTGTACAAATGTTAGAGTGTACTTTTGGTTACTAGTTTTATGTTGTATTAGTTTTATTTTTTCATATGCATAGTATAAATCATTCATAATTTTACATATATATTTAACAGATCCTGGTTCCTATGCTACGCCGAGGCCACTGGACCCTTTATGCAATCAATTTTGAACGTCGTCGAATAGACATCTTAGATTCAAACCCTTATGGTACATTGCTTGGAGGCACTACATGGAAACAAATCCATAATGATCAAATGATGATAAATGGAACGAAGATACCTTGGTCCAGACTAATAATGAGAAGACTTATCATTGCCTTACATGAAGCTCGACCTGAGTCAACTGTACCAAAGTTTGGCAACTACAAGATTGGGCTTCTTCCCAATTGTCCAACCATGACACCAGGGTCAAATGATTGTGGTTTTTTGTCGCAAACTTCCTCCGCTACTACGATTTTGATGATGGCGACTTATCAGAATTTTATACTCCGGTATGTCACTAAATTAGTTTTATAATCTTGCATATATTACTCCTTCAGATTTTATTCTACCATTAAATTGATATTATGGCTATTTCAGGATGAACCATTGGACCAACGTGCCTTTGTTCTGCATTACCTTACCTTTCATCGCAACAACATGGTTGCCCCCCTTCCTGCAGAACTGCTGCCTTTCAAGTATTCTCCAAGGAGACGCCGCTGTTTGAAAGCCAAGACTTAGGTAGCATAGCTGAACATGATTCCCTGTGCGATGCACAAAACTGTTTATGTTACTTGTTAAGTCACTTATGTCAGGCCTCTGATAATGTGTTTGATACTCAGTGTGCCACTTATGTTCAATGTGGCTAATGTCTATGCTACTTCGCATCAGTTTTTATCTGAAGTGTGTCAAACATAATGGGTACCAGAATGGCTATTTATGTTATCTGTTAACAAATTCTATGTTACTTCATCTCCAGTTTGTGAGTTGGTTAATCTGTTTGCTTCCAAGGTTTGGCTTATTTGTATTATCATATTGTTTCAATATTCAAGTTTTATGCATAATATATACTTCCTTATTTTATATACACTAGGTTCATCTTTTATACATTTTTCACGCTAATTATGCTAATCGTAACAGGTGTTTATGCTATATCCTGTTTGTTGTATTTGAAGTGTGAAACCGACGTATGCACTCCCATTCGATTAGTATTGTTAAGTGTATACAGTTTTATATAACATTAATGTCCAGACCTTCCGATTGCTAAACGTTCAATGCCAATTTGTTGTGCATATTCAGTTACATAATTTGTGTAATTGTCTATATTTACGCAGCATTTTATAGTTTTATATCTACGCATTATATAACCCTTTCATGCAAACTGCTGAATTTCGAACAAAATAAAGCATAAGTCATTGTGATATTACAAGTTTCTTCTAAATCAACCACTCGTTAGTCACACTTCAAATTATTCGCCCAAATCCATATGCTCATCGCCTTCTTCATTCTCCACTTCTTCATCAATACGATGTTTTTTTGCAGTCGATGTTTCATTCCACTGTGGAGCAGTTGTTTTATTGTTTAGTCTTGATCCGGCTGGCCGTCCTCTCTTTCGATTAGACAGTTTTGCTAGCCTTGCCCTGTTCTCTTCCACAGACAGACATGTTCTGCTGTTATGCCCATCTGCTATTCCACACAAATGGCATCCCCTATTCTTCTTTTTCTCTCCTTTCGCACCTAGTCTCATAATCCTATCTTCTGAATTTTTGATTGTCCGTCCCTTTGGTCTTGCACGATCCAGCATACTCAGATTTATAACATCCACATTAAAATTCAACCTCTGCATAATAATAGACGTTACCATTTAGTATACGCATATTTACATATATATTATACCAATCAGTAAAAATGCTCACCTTTTTAGCTTCTGACGATGCAGCAATATTTTCCATTTGTTCATGTACTACGTGACACGGAGAACTTGTATCACCAACCTCATGTGAAAATCTCATGTTGTCCTCCTTTAAAGCCCAACCCAAATACATCAACATTTACATGCAGCATAAAATTATATTTTCATAAAAGACAAATAAACAATATTATTTTTATATGTACCTGGTTACCAGTTGTTATTATTGTTAATGCATGTTCACATCCAGTCCTGGTGTTATGCGAATCCTACAAAATATTATTTGCTTATTACAATGATATTATATATTCATTATATACAATACTTCATGCAAGCTTATATATATATTTTTTACATACCTTATTATGACATGTAATTGTATTGTCATCTTCCATCCCATCGCTAGCATTAATTTTATTCAACTCTTCTTCCTGGTACAAAATAACATGTTACTTATGCATAATTTATGTTACAAATAGTATAACACTAAAACATCTGCAATATTATTACCTTGTCTTCCTCATTATCACTAACATCTGTTGACTCATTACATCCAATATCTGGCTCCAATCGGCTTAGAACGGCATCGAGCTCATCCAACACATCCATCGCCTTATCGTACCCTGCTTTTGACATACACGCCTGACGAACTACTTTCATAGTTTTCGTTAACAACATTTTCTGTCTGTATGATTTAGTAACTCCATCCTTCCCCCTGAAGCTCTTATCAATTCTTTCAAACGGAACATCTTTTCTTGATGAGACAGTGTACCTTTGCAATATATACTTTGAAGGTATCTTTTCAACTTGAAGATGCATGAAGGCTCTTAAAAGATGAACACACAATAGACCTGAAAACATGAAAACAAACCATTATTTCAAAAATATACATTAATAGTACTACAATCATCAAATTATCTAGTATGCAAATTTTTTATGCTAACCAACATAATACGTACAAACCTGTATGTTCCCACTGTTTGCACTCGCATGTATACTCCCCAGCTTCTATGTCTGCTGATATCTTGAATTGATGTTGTCCCCACAAAATTTATTAGACCGTTTTGTATGCTGTACGATCCATTCATTATCACATCCGTCTGGGTCCTTTAATATTTTGTATGCAGTGGCGTATTTCATTGATTCCTCGAATCTATTCATAACAGCTCTGGTGTATGCTCTAGAGACTCTCACTTCGAACCTATATAATGTATCTGTTGTCCTTGGTGCCTATAACACATTATTATCATAATTAAACAAATTATTTACATAATTATATGCAAACCGTTATTGCTAACAAGCACGACATACCTTGCTCACCAATGCCTCCTTTGATTCTTTCATTTTCCTGTTGTGCAACATTTTCATCATTTGTTTAGCGAACTCATGCAGTGGGGTGTTCGCATCTACATGTGATTGCTTCACTAATCTGTTCATGCTCTCACTTCGTTGTGTAGATACCATTACCCCACAGAAGTCATTTTTAAAAAATGCAGGTATCCATTCTTTTCTTATTTCATATAATTTGCGTAGAGTTATATCTTCATGAAGATTGAACTCCTCTAGCATCATTTCCCAGGCACATTCAAACTCATGAGGAGTTAATGGATGATGTATAATAGACTGGAATGTTGTTTTAAAATCCTTAACAGCAAACCTGGCATATATCTCATTCAGGAATGGCATAAATCTGTTCTGTACATGCCATAAGCACAGTCTGTGAACTGTTTTTGGAAATACAGTTCTCAGAGCAATTGGCATTGCAGGATCTTGATCTGTAATTGTTCACAGATTATTCAGTTATTTTCACAATAAATTAATTCATTGTTTTGCATAACAAATTTATATATCACATACCTGTAAGCATAACTCTTGGACCCTCGCCTCCCATACATGTTTTGAATGAATTGAAAGCCCATTCAAAAGTTTGTACTGTTTCATCTCCCAACAAAACAAATCCAAACACTGTACACTGCAGATGGCTGTTAGCTCCAACAAACATGCCCAGTGGTTTATCATATATATTTGTCTTGTGAGTTGTATCAAATGTCACAGCATCACCATAATCTGCGTATTCCCCCTGCATGCTTGCGTGTGACCAAAAAATACTAACTATTTTCCCATCATCGTCTAGCTGGAAATCACAAAAAAATTGTGGATTCTGTTTTTTGCATTCTCTAAAGAAAGCCAAAAGTTTGGCTACATCATTTGAGCAATTTTTTCTTCTCCTGGCTGCTCTCCTACATTTGTTTGAACAAAAAATTGTTACACACACATTTACTATAGTAAAATTCCTGGCTATTGATATATACACATGTAACAAAAAAGTATTGCTTACATATTTTTCAGATCTTGAGCAGTTACCGGTACGTTCTCCGGCCCATCATGCATTTCTGATATGAAATCAACTATGCAATGCTGCGGCACTCGGCTATCATGCATTGCATCCACAAAATTTATGTACTCAGCATCCCTAATTTTGTTGCAACGTAAATGTTGTTTCTCTGCTTCGTCAGTTATGAACTCATGGTTATGCTCCAAGTTTACCAGTTCAATTTTTGTAGCTACAACCATTTTGTTTTCATCATCATATATTTTTTTTAATTTTATTCCAGCTTTGCATTGTGTACGCCCCGATGATCTATTCCTCATCCTAGGTGTATCATTTGATTTTGCTGCACTTTTACCTTCACGTGAACAATTTATCCACTTACTGAATGTCTTCTCTCTGTATTTCTTCAGTGGAAATCCAACTTCATATGCATACCTTTTATAGAATTTATATGCATCATCAACATCCTTGAAAGTCATCCCTACCGTTGGCACTATAGTTGGATCAATGTTTTTTGCCTGCTATTTCATTGTCATTGTTGTTTGTACCATTGAATATGTTCACAACAATGTAATCAATCGATAATCAAATACAGCGACTGGACTTACATGTGAACGCAGTATCTGTGGCGTATCCATCTCCCTGGAGCTAATATTGGACATAGGAGGTCGAACCCTTTGTTCTCCTTCTTCCCCTATGCTCATCTCGGCGATCGCAGGACCCATTAGAGCAGGCGGTGGTGTCACCAGTGAGTTACCACCAACTCCTCCCTCTGTCTCTGGATCAAGACGAACGCCATCTCCTTCCATCGTCGGCGACCCTCCAGAGCCGGCCATCTCCAACTCCGATTAGTTATGCAGTCTTAGTGGTCCTTTTTTCCGAATGAAAGTAAATCTAGGATACTATAAAAGTAACCGCATCCACGTTTACAGGGTCTCCCCATTATTTCGGAAACCGTCGCGATATTATGGCGACGTCTTTGTCAAACTAAAATTCATAATATAAAATTTACACAAAATGACACAACGTTTTACGCCATTCGGTATATAAAGTTTATGCATCTATTATGCCGCCTTGGTTTTATGCCATATATTTCAACATTTTATGCTTCATGTTTTTTTACCTTCCGCACATTACTTACCATGCAAGATCCATAATTTACGCGCCCACGTATCCCAGTAATCACGTTTGCATGTGGAAACTGATCCCTTTAATTTCGCGCCTTTCCCTTCTGTTTACCGCCTAGCCATTCAAACAACCGCGTAACGGCGCCATGACTCCTGCATGCCGCCTCTCAGCGCTACGTTAAACACAGGCGCGCCTGTCCCAACGGACCAGACCTCGGGACCGACCTGGGCTTCCTTTAATATCTGAAGCCCAGGGCTCCCGTTATATATATATATATATATATATATATATATATATATATATATATACTCCCTCCGGTGCAGTAAAAGAAGTCATCCTGTGCGTGACCGAGCGTGCACAAAAAAAAGTCATAGCGCGCGTGGGTCTGGGATTTGGACGTTGTTGCCCCTAGTAATTGCACAAAAAAAGATGCATTTAAGAGGAATCGAACTTGAGACCTCCAGTCTAGAATGCCTTGGAGCTGCTGCAGCAACCAATCAAGCCTGATTATTTTAGTGACGTTAATGCACCCATATCCCTATTTAATAGGGGCAAACAGGGAAAACTCTATGATAATTAATCACTCCTTGGTATGCACAATCATGTCCTAAACGACTACCTTTACTGCACTGGAGGGAGTATATATATATATATATATATATATATATATATAACAGGAAGCCGCATTGTTTAGAAAGGCAAATTTGAAATCCTAAATTTGGATACGGCATCGGCATAGATACATCTGTATTACACCTCGCATGCCGAGAATTACACCGCACATAAGGGTGCGGAACCCCACGCTTTTCGGCGTTTCAGTTAAAATCTAGCCTAGCGTCGTTGAAGCCCCCTCTCTACGCCCGCGCTCACTGATCCAACCGAACCCACGAGCACCCATACAATCTAAAAGCCCTCAACCCCCACGCACCCCACGGCTGTGCCACCACCGTGCGCAGATCGACCGCAGGAGCCACCTAGCCGTGCGTGAGACGGCGGCGATGCAGCCGGTGGCTGCGCGTGGCGCCCCGCATTGGCTGCGCGGCTTGCTATCGGAGGAGTTCTTCGACGCATGCGCAGCGCACCCGGGGGAGCGCAAGAACGACAAGAACCACTTCTGCGTCGACTGCGCCGCGCCGCTGTGCCGCCACTGCCTCCCGCACGAACACGTCCACGACGTCCTCCAGGTAACCGCTCCGCCGGCGACGTTTCTTTCCGATCCGCACCGCGGTTTGGCGGCGCGCATGTGCCGCCGGCCGCCTACTCCCAACAAGCTAGCCGATCTCAGACTCTTTTCTTTTTGTTTACTTGACGGTGCCCGAAGATCTGGAAGTACGCGTCCTGCTTCGTCGTGCGCATCGACGACCTGAAGCTGTTCGACTGCACGGGCATCCAGGTACGTACGTACGCTATACCGGTCACCGAGGCGGACACCGATCGACCGTCGCCGACGCGGCCGAGAGGCGGCGCGCGCTCCGTTTTCCATGCATCTGAGTCTTGACTCGCAGCATTATATTGCATGCAGTCGCACACGGTGAGCGACCATGAGGTGGTGTTCCTGAACGAGCGCACGGCGAGGAAGAGGTCCGCGAGCGTCGAGAACCCCTGCGCCGCGTGCGCGCGACCGCTCCTCCCCGGCCACGACTACTGTTCACTCTTCTGCAAGGTAAAACGCATCGGGTACGGTCGACAGGATCGTATACGAGTTGATCTTGACCAGTGTACGTACGTGTTGCGCGATCATGTACTGCACTGCGTGCGTAGACACGTACGGTGGGCTCACACTAAAATTGGCGCAGGTGAAGCATCTGGGGGAGAGCGAGCATGAGCTACGGCGCGCGCTACGCGTGAGCCGGCAGGAGGTGGCTCCCACGCCGGAGCCACAGACCGGGAGGAAGAGATCGTCGTCGTCGTCAGACGCGGGGCCGAGCTGCGGCGGATCGTTCCGGAAGCGAAGCCGGAAGCAGGCCGAGCCGGCACAGGCGCCATTCCATTGACGTTTCACCTGTTCTTTGTACATTTTAGCAAAATCTTTAGACTTTTGGACGAAGGGGGTTAAGCGGGCTAAAATTCTTTAGTACCTCTTAATAGTTACCTCCTCAGAGCTCGTTTCGAGAAATGGATTGGAGTTCAATCCCTTCCCATACCCTTCTCCCAACCAAACCCACAGTCTTCTTACTCCCAACCAAACTTTTAAGGAATTGTTCGGTTAGCTCTCAATCCACATGGATTGAGTGAGAATTGGTAGGTTTAAATCCTAGATAAGTCAAACTCTTTCTTAATTTTTTCTAATTTCATCCAATTCATGGGTAACGGGATTAACCAAACAAGGCCTAAGGCTAGTTTCGGAGCCACAAAACCGGAGAGGATTGAAGGGGATAAAATCATCTCTTATTCAAAATTAAATAAGAGGGGAATTTTAGCCCCTCCAATCCCTCCGTTTTTATGGCTCCCAAACTTGTCCTTAATGTTTTACTTGAGTCGAGAATAATACTATAGGAGAGAGAGCAGAAATAGACGGGTCAAGTAGACTCGGTCTTTGAGCACCCGTTATGCGGCAGCTCGAGGACGAGCTGCTTGTCCAGGAGGGGGTGTAGTGTCAGGGCCTAAGGAGGTCTAAGGAGGGGCTACGGCAGCAGCAACCATGGGCCCTCAAGGGGATTAGATAAGGATAGTTAGAGATAAGATTAGAAGATTAGTTGAGATTATTTAGGAGATTAGTTGAGATTATTTAGGAAGGTTATCAGTTAGTAGTTTGTTGAGAGTTTTTAGGAGATAAGGATCTCTAGCTAGATAGGGACGACCATCCAGTCTATTTATGTAATCAATGGATGAGAAATAAATGTCACACCTGGGTTTTAGGGGTCCAAAGCCCGGGCGCGAACATAATCACTAGGTGTGCTAAGACCAAGTCTCACACATATGATGAATCATGGCACAGGATCGAATGTCACATCTTTACTACATAACAGGAGTTCTATACAAAATAAATAAATAATTACATTATAAGGAGACAATGGTCCAGCAACCCAAAGTTGACTGGGAGACGACGGCCTAGACCTCTCACGAACTTGTCACAACATCCTCCAAGCGCCTCATCCTGCGGTACCTGTTCTTGACCTGTGGGGGAGTGTGAGACAGCAAGAGTGAGCTCACATACGTTTATAGCTCAACAAGTTGTGGGGAATAATGTGCATGAACTCGCCAAAGGTGAGAGCTCACGAAGTGTAAGGCTTACCAAAGAGGATGGTTAGAGCTGAGCATTGCTTTTAAAGTTGGTCAAAATTTTATTAGCAGTTACTAAGTATAAGTAAATACCAAACCCAATTAAGTAGTAGAACAAAAGTAACAACACCACCTGCGATGCAATGCATATGACAAATTGAATTTAGTTCCATAATTGTCGGGGACCATAATTAGGGGTACCCTCAAGACGCCTAATTCTCAGCTGGTAACCCCCATCAGCATAAAGCTGCAGAGGCCTGATGGGTGCGATTAAGTCAGGGATCAGTCCATACGAGCGACTCGATCACGCCTCACCCGAGCCTAGCCTCGGGCAAGGGCAGCCGACCCTGAGGTGTTTCCGTCTCGCCCGAGGCCCCCTTTTTACGGCAGACGCATCTCCAGCTCGCCCGAGGCCTTGCCTTCGCTAAAAAGCAACTCTGACTAAATCGCCGCACCAACCGACCGAGTCGCAGGGGCATTTAACGCAAAGGTAGCCTGACACCTTTATCCTGACGCGCGCCCCCCGGCAGAGCCGAAGTGACCGCCGTCACTTCGCCGCTCCACTGACCGGTCTGACAGAAGGACAGCGCCGCCTGCGTCATCCCGACTGCAGTGCCACTTGACAGAGTGAGACTGACAGGCAGTCAGGCCTTGCCAAAGGCGCCATAGGAAGCTCCGCCCGACCCAGGGCTCGGACTCGGGCTAAGGCCCCGGAAGACGGCGAACTCCGCTCCGCCCGACCCAGGGCTCGGACTCGGGCTAAGGCCCCGGAAGACGGCGAACTCCGCTCCGCCCGACCCAGGGCTCGGACTCGGGCTAAGGCCCCGGAAGACGGCGAACTCCGCTCCGCCCGACCCAGGGCTCGGACTCGGGCTAGGCCCCGGAAGACGACGAACTCTGCTTCGCCCGACACCAGGAGTCGGACTCCGCCCTGGCCTCTACCGAACGACCTCCGCCTCGCCCGACCCAGGAGCTCGGGCTCGGGCTCGGCCATGCAGGACAGACTCGACTTCGGCTTCGGAGGAGCCTCCACGTCGCCCGACCTAGGACACAAGTCCGCCACGTCAACAGGAAGCGCCATCATCACCCTACCCCGAGCCGACTCGGGCCGCAGGGAACAAGACCGACGTCCCATCTGGCTAGCTCCGCCAGATAGGCAATGATGGCGCACCGCTAGACCCATGACGACGGCGGCTCTCAGCTCCCTTACGGAAGCAGGGGGACGTCAGCAAGGACCCAACAGCTCCGACAGCTGTCCCTCTGCCAGGCTTCGTTGCTCCACCGACAGCCACGACACCACACCAGCTGGGCGCCAAGATCTCTCCGGCTGCCACCTTGGCATGTACCTAGGGCGCTAGCTCTCCCCCGCTAGACACGTAGCACTCTGCTGCACCCCCATTGTACACCTGGATCCTCTCCTTACGCCTATAAAAGGAAGGACCAGGGCCTTCTTAGAAAAGGGTTGGCCGCGCGGGAACGAGGACGGGGCAGGCGCTCTCTTGGGGCCGCTCGCTTCCCTCACCCGCGTGGACGCTTGTAACCCCCTACTGCAAGCGCACCCGACCTGGGCGCGGGACGAACACGAAGGCCGCGGGATCTCCACCTCCCTCACGACTCGGCTCCGGCCACCTCGCTTTCCCCCCTTCGCGCTCGCCCACGCGCTCGACCCATCTGGGCTGGGGCACGCGGCACACTCACTCGTCGGCTTAGGGACCCCCCGGTCTCGAAACGCCGACAGTTGGCGCGCCAGGTAGGGGCCTGCTGCGTGTTGACGAGCAGCTTCCCGTCAAGCTCCAGATGGGCAGTCTCCAACGACCTCTCCAACCCGGGACGGTGCTCCGTTTCGGGAGTCTCGAGTTCATGTCTCTCGACGGCAGCTACGACATGATACTCCTTCCACCGCCGCGCGACGACGACAATGGCGGCCGACAGCCCGCCCACCGGCGGCGGAATCGACGACGTCTTCCCCGCGTGGTGGAAGAACAACATTCGAGCTTGCCCCGTCCTCTCCCCCGCCGTCGGAGGAGGAGGCGGGGCAACCAGGGCCGAGCGGGAGGCCGCGCTCTGTCGGCTGTCGAGCGAACCGACGTCCCCAGCGCCCCAACGGAGGGCGCGTCGGGCGTCAACCTCGCGTTTGAGACGAAGGCGAGCGCCGTCCCCCCGCGACACGCCAATCCCGAGCAAGTGGACGACGCCAGCACGCTCGCGGAGGGCCTGCAGGACGTCGCCCTCGTACCCAAGACGACGGCGCAATCAGTCCCCGACGTGACTGTGTCGCTTCTCGTCGACCAAAAGGTACCGACTGATTCCCATCCTACGTCATTTCGACTCGGCCTCAACCCGCCTAGCGACCTCGCTTTGGCGGGCGCTCACGTTGAGGCGAGTGCAACCCCACTGGGGTTTCGTGTGCGGTCGCCTTGGGACCGATTGACGAACGTCTCGACCTACGGGCCCTCTGGGTCCGAGGAAGATGACGATCCCAGCATCTGCTGGGATTTCTCTGGATTTGGCAACCCCAGTGCCATGCGGGACTTTATGACCGCATGTGACTACTGCCTCTCCGACTGTTCCGACGGCAGCCGCAGCCTTGACGACAAGGACTGCGGCCCGAGCCGCGAATGTTTCCACGTCGAGCTAGGGGATCCCTCCGAAGGCAACCATCTCGGCATGCCGGAGGACGGTGATCTTCCTAGGCCGGTGCCTCGCGCCGACATCCCGCGGGAGCTAGCTGTGGTCCCCGTTCCGGCGGGGGGTCACGACCCACAGCTCGAGCAAGTCCGCGGGGCGCAGGCCGGGCTCGACGAGGGAGCAGGAGTGCTCGAGTCGATCCGCCGGGACGTCGGGCAGGTATGGGCGGGCCAACCCCCGGCCGGAGAAATACGTCATCTGCCCCAGGGTTTCCAGCACCGCGTCGCCAACGATGTCAGGGACAGGCCGCCACCCGCATCCAGCGGGGTCGGTCAGAACCTGGCAGCCGCAGCGATGCTCCTCCACGCGATGCCGGAGCCATCAACCACCGAGGGTCGGCGAATCCAGGGGGAGCTCAAGAATCTCCTGGAAGGCGCTGCGGCCCGGCGGGCCGAGAGCTCTGCCTCCCGAAGGCAGGGGTACCCCTCGGAACCTCATGCCGCGACTTCCCGATTCATGCGGGAGGCCTCGGTCTACACCGGGCGCACGCGCAACACCGCGCCTGCGGCCCCGGGCCACCTCGGCAACGAGCACCATCGTCGCGACCATCGGGCCCGCCTCGACGAAAGGGTGCGCCGAGGCTACCACCCCAGGCGTGGGGGACGCTACGACAGTGGGGAGGATCGGAGTCCCTCGCCCGAACCACCCGGTCCGCAGGCCTTCAGCCGGGCCATCCGGCGGGCACCGTTTCCGACCCGTTTCCGACCCCCGACTACTATCACAAAGTACTCGGGGGAGACGAAACCGGAATTGTGGCTCGCAGACTACCGCCTGGCCTGCCAACTGGGTGGAACGGACGACGACAACCTCATCATCCGCAACCTCCCCCTGTTCCTCTCCAACACTGCTCGCGCCTGGTTGGAGCACCTGCCTCCGGGGCAGATCTCCAACTGGGAGGATTTGGTCCAAGCCTTCGCCGGCAACTTCCAGGGCACGTACGTGCGCCCCGGGAATTCCTGGGACCTCCGAAGCTGCCGGCAACAGCCGGGAGAGTCTCTTCGGGACTACATCCGGCGATTCTCGAAGCAGCGCACCGAGCTGCCCAACATCACCGACTCCGATGTCATCGGCGCGTTCCTTGCCGGCACCACCTGCCGTGACCTGGTGAGCAAGTTGGGTCGCAAGACCCCCACCAGGGCGAGCGAGCTAATGGACATCGCCACCAAGTTCGCCTCTGGCCAGGAGGCGGTCGAGGCCATCTTCCGAAAGGACAAGCAGCCCCAGGGCCGCCCGTCGGAAGATGCTCCCGAGGCGTCTACTCCACGCGGCGCCAAGAAGAAAGGCAAGAAGAAGTCGCAAGCGAAACGCGACGCCGCCGACGCAGACCTTGTCGCCGCCGCCGAGTACAAGAACCCTCGGAAGCCCCCCGGAGGTGCTAACCTCTTCGACAAGATGCTCAAGGAGACATGCCCTTACCATCAGGGGCCCGTCAAGCACACCCTCGAGGAGTGCGTCATGCTTCGGCGCCACTTCCACCGGGCCGGGCCACCCGCAGAGGGTGGCAGGGCCCGCGACGACGACAAAAAGGAAGATCACCAAGCAGGAGAGTTCCCCGAGGTCCGCGACTGCTTCATGATCTACGGAGGGCATGTGGCGAATGCCTCGGCTCGGCATCGCAAGCGAGAGCGTCGGGAGGTCTGCTCGGTGAAGGTGGCGGCGCCAGTCTACCTAGACTGGTCCGACAAGCCCATCACCTTCGACCAAGCTGACCACCCCGACCACGTGCCGAGCCCGGGGAAATACCCGCTCGTTGTCGATCCCATCATCGGCGACGTCAGGCTCACCAAGGTCCTGATGGATGGGGGCAGCTGCCTCAACATCATCTACGCCGAGACCCTCAGGCTCCTGCGCGTCGATCTGTCCTCCGTCCGAGCAGGCGCTGCACCCTTCCACGGGATCATTCCTGGGAAGCGCGTCCAGCCCCTCGGACGGCTCGACCTTCCTGTCTGCTTCGGAACGCCCTCCAACTTCCGAAGGGAGATTCTGACGTTCGAGGTGGTCGGGTTCCGAGGGACCTACCACGCGGTATTGGGGAGGCCATGCTACGCGAAGTTCATGGCCGTCCCCAACTACACCTACCTGAAGCTCAAGATGCCGGGCCCCAATGGGGTCATCACCGTCGGCCCCACATACAAACACGCGTTCGAATGCGACGTGGAGTGCGTGGAGTACGCCGAGGCCCTCGCCGAGTCCGAGGCCCTCATCGCCGACCTGGAGAACCTCTCCAGAGAGGTGCCAGACGTGAAGCGACACGCCGGCAATTTCGAGCCAGCAGAGACGGTTAAGGCCGTCCCTCTCGACCCCAGTGGCGACACCTCCAAGCAGGTCCGGATCGGTTCCGGGCTCGACCCCAAATAGGAAGCAGTGCTCGTCGACTTTCTCCGCGCAAACGCCGACGTCTTTGCGTGGAGTCCCTCGGACATGCCCGGCATACCGAGGGATGTCGCCGAGCACTCGCTGGATATTCGGGCCGGAGCCCGACCGGTCAGGCAGCCTCTGCGCCGATTCGACGAGGAGAAGCGCAGAGTGATAGGCGAGGAGATCCACAAGCTAATGGCAGCAGGGTTCATCAAAGAGGTATTCCATCCCGAATGGCTTGCCAACCCTGTGCTTGTGAGAAAGAAAGGGGGGAAATGGCGGATGTGTGTAGACTACACTGGTCTCAACAAAGCATGTCCGAAGGTTCCCTACCCTCTACCTCGCATCGATCAAATCGTGGATTCCACTGCTGGGTGCGAAACCCTGTCTTTCCTTGATGCCTACTCAGGGTATCATCAAATCAAGATGAAAGAGTCCGACCAGCTCGCGACTTCTTTCATCACGCCCTTCGGCATGTACTGCTATGTCACCATGCCGTTCGGTTTGAGGAACGCGGGTGCAACGTACCAGCAGTGCATGAACCATGTGTTCGGCGAACACATCGGTCGCACGGTCGAGGCCTATGTCGATGACATCGTAGTCAAGACAAGGAAAGCCTCTGACCTCCTCTCCGACCTTGAAGTGACATTCCGGTGTCTCAAGGCAAAGGACATCAAGCTCAATCCCGAGAAGTGTGTCTTCGGGGTGCCCCAAGGCATGCTCCTGGGGTTCATCGTCTCCAAGCGAGGCATCGAAGCCAACCCGGAGAAGATCGCAGCCATCACCAGCATGGGGCCCATCAAGGACTTAAAAGGCGTACAGAGGGTCATGGGATGTCTCGCGGCCTTGAGCCGTTTCATCTCACGCCTCGGCGAAAGAGGCCTGCCTCTGTACCGTCTCTTAAGGAAGGCCGAATGCTTCACTTGGACCCCTGAGGCCGAGGAAGCTCTCGGGAACCTGAAGGCGCTCCTCACCAAGGCGCCTATCTTGGTACCCCAGCTAATGGAGAAGCCCTCTTGGTCTACGTCGCCGCGACCACTCAGGTGGTTAGCGCCGCGATTGTGGTCGAAAGGCAAGAAGAGGGGCATGCATTGCCCGTTCAGAGGCCAGTTTACTTCGTCAGCGAGGTGCTGTCCGAAACCAAGATCCGCTACCCACAAGTTCAGAAGCTACTGTATGCAGTGATCCTGACGAGGCGAAAGTTGCGACATTACTTCGAGTCTCATCCGGTAACTGTGGTATCATCCTTCCCCCTAGGGGAGATCATCCAGTGCCGAGAGGCCTCGGGCAGGATCGCAAAATGGGCGGTGGAAATCATGGGCGAGACAATCTCGTTCGCCCCTCGGAAGGCCATCAAGTCCCAGGTATTGGCGGATTTCGTAGCCGAATGGGTCGACACCCAGTTGCCAACGGCTCCGATCCAACCAGAGCTATGGACCATGTTTTTCGACGGGTCGCTGATGAAGACGGGAGCCGCCGCAGGCCTGCTCTTCGTCTCGCCCCTCGAGAAACACCTGCGCTACGTGCTGCGCCTCCATTTCCCGGCGTCCAACAATGTGGCTGAGTACGAAGCTCTAATCAACGGATTGCGAATCGCCATCGAGCTAGGGGTCCGACGCCTCGACGCTCGCGGCGACTCGCAGCTCGTCATCGACCAGGTCATGAAGAACTCCCACTGCCGCGACCCGAAGATGGAGGCCTACTGCGATGAGGTTCGGCGCCTGGAAGACAAGTTCTACGGGCTCGAGCTTAACCACATCGCCTGGCGCTACAACGAGACTGCGGACGAGCTGGCGAAGATAGCCTCGGGGCGAACGACGGTTCCCCCGGACGTCTTCTCCCGAGATCTGCACCAACCCTCCGTCAAGATCAACGACACGCCCGAGCCCGAGGCATCCTCGGCCCAGTCCGAGGCACCCTCGGCCCAGCCCGAGGCGTCCTCGGTTCAGCCCGAGGAACCCTCAGCCCCCGAGGGCGAGGCGCTGCGCATCGAGGAGGAGCGGAGCGGGGTCACGCCTGATCGAGATTGGCAGACCCCGTACCTGCAATATCTCCGCCAAGGAGAGCTACCCCTCGACCAAGCCGAGGCTCGGCGGGTAGCGCGACGCGCCAAGTCGTTCGTCTTGCTGGGCGATGAGAAGGAGCTCTACCACCGCAGCCCCTCGGGCATCCTCCAGCGATGCATCTCCATCGCCGAAGGTCAGGAACTCCTGCAAGAGATACACTCGGGGGCTTGCGGCCATCACGCAGCACCTCGAGCCCTCGTCGGGAACGCTTTCCGGCAAGGCTTCTACTGGCCAACGGCGGTGGCTGACGCCACTAGAATCGTCCGCACCTGCGAAGGGTGTCAATTCTATGCGAAGCAGACCCACCTGCCCGCTCAGGCTCTGCAGACGATACCCATCACCTGGCCCTTCGCTGTGTGGGGTCTGGACCTCGTCGGCCCTCTGCAGAAGGCGCCCGGGGGCTACACGCACCTGCTGGTCGCCGTCGACAAATTCTCCAAGTGGATCGAGGCCCGACCCCTAAACAGCATCAGGTCCGAGCAGGCGGTGGCGTTCTTCACCAACATCATCCATCGCTTCGGGGTCCCAAACTCCATCATCACCGACAACGGCACCCAGTTCACCGGCAGAAAATTCTTGGATTTTTGCGAGGATCACCACATCCGGGTGGACTGGGCTGCCGTAGCTCATCCCATGTCGAATGGGCAAGTAGAGCGTGCCAACGGCATGATTCTACAAGGGCTCAAGCCTCGGATTTACAACGACCTCAACAAGTTCAGCAAGCGATGGATGAAGGAACTCCCCTCGGTGGTCTGGAGCCTGAGGACAACGCCGAGCCGAGCCACGGGTTTCACGCCGTTCTTCCTGGTCTACGGGGCCGAGGCCGTCTTGCCCACTGACCTGGAATACGGCTCCCCGAGGACGAGGGCCTACGACGATCAAAGCAACCAAGCTAGCCGAGAAGACTCGCTGGACCAGCTGGAAGAGGCTCGGGACAGGGCCTTACTACACTCGGCGCGGTATCAGCAGTCCCTGCGACGCTACCACGCCCGAGGGGTCCGACCCCAAGACCTCCAGGTGGGCGACCTGGTGCTTCGTCTGCGGCAAGACGCCCGAGGGAGGCACAAGCTCACGCCCCCCTGGGAAGGGCCATTCGTCATCGCCAAAGTCCTGAAGCCCGGAACGTACAAGCTGGCCAACAGTCAAGGCGAGGTCTATGGCAACGCATGGAACATCCAACAGCTACGTCGCTTCTACCCTTAAGATGTTTCCAAGTTGTTCATATACCTCGCACTCACGCAAAGTTTAGTCAACAAGGAAGGGTCGGCCTCGCCTCGGCAAAGCCCGACCCTCCCTCGGGGGCTAAAAGGGGGGAAACCCCTCTGTGTCAAAATTTTCCTCAAAAAAAAATCTCTTCTACCAGAATATCTTTCGTGCTTTTTGACTACTTCGAAAAGTGGGTCCTGGAAACGATGGAGTACACGTAAGCAGCCAAGGCTGACCGAGCCGAGGGACTCCTACGCCTCTGGGATACGGATACCTCACTCATCACCTTCTGCGATAAGTAACTCGCGTTCGGATAAAGTGGCTCCGTGGATCGAACAAGTCTTTACGTTCGAAAGCCCTTCTGCCGAAGCGATCCTTCGAGCCTTCTCGACCGAGTCGGTGACAGGGCCTCATGGACGGGTGAAAGTACGCGTAAGCGGCAAGGCCGACCGAGCCGAGGGACTCCCACGCCTCCGGGATACAGATACCTCACTCATCACCTTCCGCGAGAAGCAGCTCTCGCTCGCACAAACATCCCTGTTACCGACAAAAAGTCCAGATACTCGAAACAAGAGGAAAAGAGACGCAGCTTTACAACGCAGCGAGGGTGTGCGTTCTGGCCTCGACGGTCGCACAAGGCACACGCTACAAGACAATCTGATCCTGCAGGCTCGGGTCTTGGCGCTGGAAGGGGGCAGCAACACCCTCGGCATCAGCGACACCTTCGGCGAGGCCCGACCTAGCCTCGGACGGCGACGCGGTCCGAGGGTCTCCGCTCCGAAGGACGACGTCATCACCACGCCCGAACAATCGCCGCCAGGGACTTCTCCGGGAATCTGGCCCGAGCAGGCGGCTCGGCCGGTTACCCCTGGGGCCTCGGCCAACCATCTTCCGAGGGCGCCAGCCCGGTTCGAAGCCTCGGCTGATCAGCTCCGACGTCGATCCGGCCAACGGACAACCCGGCTAGGCTCCGGCCAACCAGGTTTCATTTTCGAGCCGACTCCACCTCTGTTCATGCTGATATCGCTACCCCTAGCCTCGGCTCGACGAAGAGCGGCCGAGGGGTCTCTTTAACTAAGCTAGAGGAACCTCGGACAGCAAGGCCGACCGAGCCGAGGGACTCCTACGCCTCTAGGATACGGATACCTCACTCGTCACCTTGACACGGGGTGACTCATGCTCGGTGAAGCGGTTCAGATAGTCAACAGACGAGTCTTAGTGCTCAAAAATGAGGAAAAACACGGCTCCGTGCCGTAATTACATACATGTTCAGGCCCCGAAAGCCGAAATGAACAAAAAACCCTGGCATTCGAAGTGCCATTACAAACGGAACTCCGGTTCCGTCTCCGCGGGTATGGACAACCTCCACGCCGGGGAAGCCCGTGGAGCGACAAGCTCTGGGCGAATCACCAGCAAAACGCGGGTCGCCCCCAAGCATCCCGGCAGATCCTCGCAGCCGTCCTCGCCGCGAATGCGAGGAAGAGGACGGAATGTTGCATCCTAGCTGGGCAGCAACAGTTCGCCTTCCCCGACATGGCTGGAGGACGTCTCCGCCGTAGGGCTAAGGGGCGATTGCCACCACCAGAAGCTGGAAGAAGAGGTGGTCCGCCGACCCGCGCAGGAGGTAGAGCCCCGGCTCGCCTCACTCCCCGCCCCGGCGAGGATGACGAACACCCTCAACACTAAGGGCGGGGCCGAGACCACAGCCCGGTTCGCCTCTCCCCATCTAGGAGCTGGAGGTCACCACCTTGGGTGACCACCAGCGGAGGGAGGCAACCGGGCTGTGTGATGAAAATCCTTGAAGCCGAACGATGGCTGAAAGGTACCAACTCCCACAGAGTTGTGTTCCTCCAACGATGGGGCGAAAGGACGGTGGTTTCCCCCATCCGGGGGCTTGGAAGGTGGAAAGACACAGTACATAAGGGAGGAAGAAGACATGGTCGCCTTACGAAAGGGGTCGCCCTCCTTTTAAAGGCGACTCTCCCTACTTGCGCCCCCAACCGTCACGGGCTGAGTCTTCTCCAACACGCTTCAAAGCCCTCCCCTGCGGCGCGGGGGCTGGGTCCCGCATGTCATGCAGACCGGCTCCGAGCAGAAGAAGCCAAACCGCCGCGCATGGCGCACGCAACCGCCCAGCGGTTACAAGAGACCCTCCACTTTTGCCCAGACCAACGGGCGAAAGGGGCGGGCAGCCATGCAGGCGACATGCAACCGCGCCAAGTGGACGCGCCTCTCCGACTCCTGACACGCCAGCATGGAGGCCCAGGCCCACGCGTCGCGCGACCGGCGCGCCGGATGCTGCATGCAAGCAACTGTACCACTTGCGCCACCACCGCACCTCCTCGATTGCGGAACCGATACCGTGACTCGAGGCGACCCAGCGCGCGACCCAGCAGCGCCAGCCTGACGCAACGGTCAACGCGGTCAAAAGTGGGCCGGCAGTGATGACGGTGGCAGGCACGCGGGAGCAGCGGTCACGCCGTCAGCCAAGCTCACGTCCCATCCGGAGGCAGCGAGAGAACCCCCTCTCACGGCGTGAAGACAACGCGCCCGTGACCCGTTCCTCGAATGGCTCGCGCACGCGCAACGGCAGCCCCGCCAACTACTCGCCCCGTCGCATTAACTCCGTGGCTGGACAGGCGGCGCTTCTGGCAGGAGCAGCGGGCGACGCTTCGCCTTCGCCAAAACAACCGCACCAAAAAAGGTACGCCGCGTCGTTCGGTTTCGTATCCTTTTTCCTTTTTTTCCTCTTTCTCTATCTCTTGCAACAGGGACCAGGAAAGGGGGATACCCCGAAAGGGATCCTTCCCTGTGAAGGAACTAGGCTCCGAGCCTCCTTACTGATCAGGGGTTCGAAGGCTGGCCCCCCGAAGGGTTCAACAGCCGCCTTAGATCGCGTGGGCCCTACACCCACTAGTGGTCAGAGGTTCGAAGGCCGGCCCCCCAAAGGGTTCCACGGCCGCCTCAGGCTACTCGGGCTCCGCGCCCATTACTGATCAGGGGTTCGAAGGCTGGCCCCCCGAAGGGTTCACAGTCGCCTCAGACACCGAGCGAGGGATGACCAGGGGTACGTTCGATACATAACCGAGGCTCGGGCTGTGCTCCCGAGGTACCCTAGGACATTTCCGAGACCAGCGGGAGCGATCCTGTAATGGAATCCCATCGGAGGGAGGCATCGAGCCCTCGGACCCCGTCGCTAGGGGACCGGGTCCGGCAGATCACCCGCAGGTACTTTTGGGCGTGCCTCTGGGCCCCTAGCCGACCCCCAACGAACGGGGCACGGACGTCTACTCGGATTACCCGCTTGCAGCTCACCGGAGACACCATGTTCGGTGCCCATCGAGGGTAACGTGGCGCTCTCCCCCCCTCCTCCTTGCGGAAAGGCGACGTAGGGGCGTATGTAAAAAAGCCGAGTCTATCCCTGATCGCCCTCTCGCCCTGTGCGGAGGCTCGGGGGCTGCTCTCGCAAACCTGGCTCCGGCCAAACCGTTGACAGCGTCAACATACCAGCCCGAGAACTTGGGCCCCGACCGTGCACCCGGGCTACGGCCAGTTCGCATGAGGGAACCACCAGACCAGCCGAAGCATTACGCAAGGCATTAAGACCTCGAAGGAGTGAAACCACTCCTCCGAGGCCTCGGGGGCTACACCCGGCGGGTGCGCTCGCGCGCACCCACCGGAACAAAATGCAACCGAGAAAGGCTGGTCCCCTTGCAAAAAAGTGCGACGAAAGCCTCCAAGCGAGTGCTAACACTCCCTTCGAGGCTCGGGGGCTACTGTCGGGGACCATAATTAGGGGTACCCTCAAGACGCCTAATTCTCAACTGGTAACCCCCATCAGCATAAAGCTGCAGAGGCCTGATGGGTGCGATTAAGTCAGGGATCAGTCCATACGAGCGACTCGATCACGCCTCGCCCGAGCCTAGCCTCGGGCAAGGGCAGCCGACCCTGAGGTGTTTCCGTCTCGCCCGAGGCCCCCTTTTTACGGCAGACGCATCTCCGGCTCGCCCGAGGCCTTGCCTTCGCTAAGAAGCAACCCTGACTAAATCGCTGCACCAACCGACCGAGTCGCAGGGGCATTTAACGCAAAGGTAGCCTGACACCTTTATCCTGACGCGCGCCCCCCGGCAGAGCCGAAGTGACCGCCGTCACTTCGCCGCTCCACTGACCGGTCTGACAGAAGGACAGCGCCGCCTGCGCCATCCCGACTGCAGTGCCACTTGACAGAGTGAGACTGACACGCAGTCAGGCCTTGCCAAAGGCGCCATAGGAAGCTCCGCCCGACCTAGGGCTCGGACTCGGGCTAAGGCCCCGGAAGACGGCGAACTCCGCTCCGCCCGACCCAGGGCTCGGACTCGGGCTAAGGCCCCGGAAGACGGCGAACTCCGCTCCGCCCGACCCAGGGCTCGGACTCGGGCTAAGGCCCCGGAAGACGGCGAACTCCGCTCTGCCCGACCCAGGGCTCGGACTCGGGCTAAGGCCCCGGAAGACGGCGAACTCCGCTCCGCCCGACCCAGGGCTCGGACTCGGGCTAGGCCCCAGAAGACGACGAACTCCGCTTCGCCCGACACCAGGGGTCGGACTCCACCCTGGCCTCTGCCGAACGACCTCCGCCTCGCACGACCCAGGAGCTCGGGCTCGGCCTCGGCCATGCAGGACAGACTCGACTTCGGCTTCGGAGGAGCCTCCACGTCGCCCGACCTAGGACACAAGTCCGCCACGTCAACAGGAAGCGCCATCATCACCCTACCCCGAGCCGACTCGGGCCGCAGGGAACAAGACCGACGTCCCATCTAGCTATCTTCGCCAGATAGGCAATGATGGCGCCCCGCTAGACCTATGACGACGGCGGCTCTCAGCTCCCTTACGGAAGCAGGGGGACGTCAGCAAGGACCCAACAGCTCCGACAGTTGTCCCTCTGCCAGGCTCCGTTGCTCCACCGACAGCCACGACACCACACCAGCTGGGCGCCAAGATCTCTCCGGCTGCCACCTTGGCATGTACCTAGGGTGCTAGCTCTCCCCCGCTAGACACGTAGCACTCTGCTGCACCCCCATTGTACACCTGGATCCTCTCCTTACGCCTATAAAAGGAAGGACCAGGGCCTTCTTAGAAAAGGGTTGGCCGCGCGGGAACGAGGACGGGGCAGGCGCTCTCTTGGGGCCGCTCGCTTCCCTCACCCGCGTGGACGCTTGTAACCCCCTACTGCAAGCGCACCCGACCTGGGCGCGGGACGAACACGAAGGCCGCGGGATCTCCACCTCCCTCACGACTCGGCTCCGGCCACCTCGCTTTCCCCCCTTCACGCTCGCCCACGCGCTCGACCCATCTGGGCTGGGGCACGCGGCACACTCACTCGTCGGCTTAGGGACCCCCCCGGTCTCGAAACGCCGACAATAATTTAATCATGTGAGTGTCCGAGCTGCTCATGACCGTGAGCACGGCCAGTATACCAGTTTTACACTCTACAGAGGTTGCGCATCTTTACCCACAAGTCATGTTACCCATCTACCAAGAGACGGCCAATCCCATACACCTCTACCGAGGAGGCGAGGCAGGGTAACACTACGAGGCCTTTACAAAGTTCCACTAGCTTCAGAAAACCCGCTATAGTTTATAGGAAGCTCCAATGCAGGAATCCCTCGCATGACCGCCATCGCAGCAAAATCATCCCAAGGGCCTTCCTACACTGACCACTCCCCTACTGCCCTTGCCCCTTTCGGGTAAGGTAGTCATCCACTAGCTT
Source organism: Zea luxurians (assembly GCA_029449295.1). Classification (NCBI taxonomy): domain Eukaryota; kingdom Viridiplantae; phylum Streptophyta; class Magnoliopsida; order Poales; family Poaceae; genus Zea; species Zea luxurians. The sequence goes on along the minus strand of JAOPSE010000013.1, from coordinate 60,464,344 downwards.
TCCTAATTAATCAGCCAAGGGCGTCCCATTAAACCCTTGTGGTAGCACTGTTTTCTCGGGTGGTTCTCCATGTTCCAATTAACATAATGATCTTATCATGAACAGTAAATAACAACTGATAACAAAAGTGTAATCATGAATAATGTATCTCCATACCCAAAACCACATATAGCACTAGCAAGTACTACCCAGAAAGTTCAGTGGTAAACAAGGTATAAAGATAGACAAACTAGGGTATCCTATTGGGTCCCATCAAAATTAACCCATGCAGATCATTATGATTAATCAGAACATGATTGGGTAAAAAGAAGTGATCAAGGGCACAACTTGCCTGGCACTTGAGATTCCAGGTACCAGGATGATTCTTCAGATCCTCGTGACCTCACTGCTATTCGTAGCAATACAAAAAAACATAGTATATGCAAAATTAACATCACACCAAACATAAGAACAACTTGCGTAATAATAATCTACACGTTGCTACGAGATCATGGGAACGAGAACCACTAAAATCGGAGTTACGGTTATGGAGTTATGGTTTTCCGAAGATCAACGTGGTTAAGTATAGAATAGACTAAGTGCAACATTTTAACCTACATTTCATGACAAAACAAAGTCACTAGATGATAATAAATACTATTGTGAGACTAACACAACTAGAATGGATCAAAACGGAGTTACAATTATTGAGTTATGAATTTCCGAAGTTATTAAGTACTTGGCACGAAATAAATTAAGTAAACAATTTTAATTTATGTTTCATGTCTAAATAGAGTCACTAGGTGATAAACAATATTAAAACAAAATTAATACAACTGGAATGAATCAAAAAGAAGTTAAAATAAATTTTCTATGAATTAAACAAGATCCTAAAATGATTTTTATACTAAAAATCATTTTATTTATTAGTTTTACCAATTATATTAACCTTTGGACCGCGACCACTAATACCAGAGAGCGCAGGGTGTTTCTTATAAAATTCAGGGCTAAACCGCAAGACTCTTCCTATAGCCCCGGACGGCGGGTTAATTGTGGCAAAGAGCAGGGGCTCTTTTGCAATACGGGCGAGGCGAAGGGGTATGATCAAACTTGGGCCGCGCAATCACAAACCGATGGCCCAGATCATATCTTGCCTTATGTGAATCGGTGAGCCACAGGATCTGGGATCAATGGTTTCAGAATTGCCCGCGCTCGCATCGAAATGGGACAGTTGGATCGCGCCCCAACGGTTCAGATTTAATCGTCACCTATCGCTATTTCGCCTCTAATCTCATCCGCCGCCCATGGATCCGACGGCCAGGATTTTATTTACGCCCGATGCGATCATATCTACCAAAACCCGATCCAATGGACACACGCTAATTGCTCTTACATCTAATCCCATCCATCGATGAGCCATCCAACGGATCCCACGCCTCTCCTATCTCCCGCCCCAATCACCGGACCGCGGTGGCGCCGCCCAGCCCTACGGTGAGTCTCCCCCGCCGGAGGCATGTCAAAATTGCGCCCAGGCACCCCATACCATAACAAGCTAGTGATTCGCGATGAGAAGGACGAGGCGAAAACGGCAGAAGCTTCCTTACCACGAGTTAAGCAACACAGGGGCAAGGCGTCGATGACTGACGACTCGACGGCGTATGAAGTCCCCCTGTCCAACGGCGATGGTGGCTACGGCGCTGTGGCAACGGAGCTGGGCGCAGGCAGATGAGACGAGGGGGGGCGCGAATCAACGACATAGGAGCAGAACAACGATGATGGCGTAGGGAGTCCTTACTGCGGCAAAGCGCGGCGGCTTCTACTGCGATTTGCGTACGGCGGCTGGAAGTGGTAAACAATGGAAGAGCGCGACGGTGTTTCTGCGGCGTAGCCGGGCCTCCCCTATCCTTCTCCCCATATAGCCCGAGGTCCCAACAGAATCCGTAGTGCGGAACCGGTAAATCCGGTCGGCGGGTGCGGAGGACAGAGTCCGCGCGCGCGAGTTCGCTCCGAGGCTTACGGCGTTGAAGACAAGACTGACAGCGGGGGCCATCCACCAGGGACATAGGTGCCTTGCTCGCGACAACAGAGACTGCGCCATTGGGCCCACCTGTCGGCACCACTCTCCGGATGGGCTGCGCGGCAAATGGAGTTAAGTGGGCCGAAATACCGCCAGTCAGCCCAGTTGGATGCCTTTCTCTTTTTCTTTTATCTTTTTCTTTCTCTTTTCTTCCTTTTTAGGTTTAAATTTGAATTTTGAATTTTGAAGTCAAACTTGTGCTACATTAATCTTTATTACTTTTGTGAAGTTAAGAATACAAATTCTTGAAATATAATTATATCATTTATATTTCTATATCATTTCTCTCCTTATTTTCAAAAACCCTAATTTTAGTTTAGGGTTTGATTTGACTTCTAGTATTTATTATCTTATTATCCTTATTATTTTATTCATGCACAAACATATAAAACTCCAACAAGATGCACTTTATTTTATTTTAGAATCATTTGTTTTGATAAATCCCTAAATTTTGAGTATGCTCTTTTTATGATGCAAATGAGGCACATAAAATTGAGATCTCTCTATTATTCTTTGTATACAATTTTGAGTATTACAAATCCTACCCCCCTTAAAAATAATCTCGTCCTCGAGATTAGTAAGAAAGGGATTATACCAAGATTGGTTTGTAATTGAGATTGTAGTTTCTAATAAAAAAATTAAGAGTCTCTCTCTCTCTCTTTTTAATACTATTTAGCAAGTAATTAGAAATGCATGGGTATCTTCTATGTTTAGACACACAGTTAGGTAAGAGGAGAGATGGTCAGAGTGAGGTTAGCTGATGGTAAGAAGAACTTGGTAAGGGAAGACTCCATCCAAAGTGGTAAATCTTGAATCATCTCGAGATCTGCTTTAACTCCTATTCTTCCATGTCGAGGTTGATCTCCTCCTTCTTGCTCTTTGGTGTCTCCATCCGGGTTTGGGACAAGAGGCCAAGATAGATCTGTTATGTAGGTCAAGTTGTTGGGTATGGCCAAGTTGATCCAGGTCACCAATTTAGGCTTAAGTGAATTTGGAATATGGCCTTATCCTTTATACCAGCATTAAGTAACTCACTCTAGATTAGATCATATAAGATTAGATAGGATCTAGATTAGACTGGATATGACTAGATTAGACTAGTTAAGATCTAATTAATTCGAGTTAGATCGTGGTTGTTACTCTAGGATAAGGTAAGCAAAGTGGTTAGGATAAGATATAAGGGTATTATAGAATCTTTTACGATAAGATAGATCTATCTAAAATAGATATATTTTAATGGAGGATAATCTAGGTTGTCTAGTTATTTTATAAACATTTTTTAAGCCTAGATATATATGCAGATGCAATGGTGGACATTACTCCACAACCCATCACACTCAATCAAAGATCCAAATCAAACAAATATCATAAGATCAATCATTCAAGTATACAAAATATTTTTTTAAAAAAAATAGTTTTGATTTTGTTCCTAAGAGTAGGTCTCCTATTCCTAAACACTTTAGGCACAGGATTTCAAAGTGTGAAATCCAAGTTTGTCTTTAGAAAGAAAAGGTAAGAATAATCAGAGTAAAGCGGAAATAGATACGAAAAGATTGAGAAAAGTTTAGAAAGAATCAGAGTAGCAGAAGTAAGTAAGTAAAGGTTGTCCAGTACTATCTAGGTTTTGTCCTACAGTCAACATTCCTCTGATACCACTTCTGTCACACCCGGGTTTCAGGGGTCCAAAGCCCGGACGCGAACATAATCACCAGGTGTGCTGGGACCAAGTCTCACACATATGATGAATCATGGCACAGGATCGAATGTCACATCTTTACTACATAATAGGAGTTCTATACAAAATAAATAAATAATTACATTATAAGGAGACAACGGTCCAGCAACCCAAAGTTGACTGGGAGACGACAGCCTAGACCTCTCACGAACTCGTCACAGCATCCTCCAAGCGCCTCATCCTGCGGTACCTGTTCTTGACCTGTGGGGGGTGTGAGACAGCAAGAGTGAGCTCACATACATTCATAGCTCAACAAGTTGTGGGGAATAATGTGCATGAACTCGCCAAAGGTGGGAGCTCACGAAGTGTAAGGCTTACCAAAGAGGATGGTTAGAGCTGAGCATTGCTTTTAAAGTTGGTCAAAATTTTATTAGCAATTACTAAGTATAAGTAAATACCAAACCCAATTAAGTAGTAGAACAAAAGTAACAACACCACCTGCGATGCAATGCATATGACCAATTGAATTTAGTTCCATAATTTAATCATGTGAGTGTCCGAGCTGCTCATGACCGTGAGCACGGCTAGTATACCAGTTTTACACTCTGCAGAGGTTGCGCATCTTTACCCACAAGTCATGTTACCCATCTACCAAGAGACGGCCAATCCCATACACCTCTACCGAGGAGGCGAGGCAGGGTAACACTACGAGGCCTTTACAAAGTTCCACTAGCTTCAGAAAACTCGCTACAGTTTATAGGAAGCTCCAATGCAGGAATCCCTCGCATGACCGCCATCGCAGCAAAATCATCCCAAGGGCCTCCCTACACTAACCACTCCCCTACTGCCCTTGCCCCTTTCGGGTAAGGTAGTCATCCACTAGCTTTCCTAATTAATCAGCCAAGGGCGTCCCATTAAACCCTTGTGGTAGCACTGTTTTCCCGGGTGGTTCTCCATGTTCCAATTAACATAATGATCTTATCATGAACAGTAAATAACAACTGATAACAAAAGTGTAATCATGAATAATGTATCTCCATACCCAAAACCACATATAGCACTAGCAAGTACTACCTAGAAAGTTCAGTGGTAAACAAGGTATAAAGATAGACAAACTAGGGTATCCTATTGGGTCCCATCAAAATTAACCCATGCAGATCATTATGATTAATCAGAACATGATTGGGTAAAAAGAAGTGATCAAGGGCACAACTTGCCTGGCACTTGAGATTCCAGGTACCAGGATGATTCTTCAGATCCTCGTGACCTCACTGCTATTCGTAGCAATACAAACAAACATAGTATATGCAAAATTAACATCACACCAAACATAAGAACAACTTGCGTAATAATAATCTACACGTTGCTACGAGATCATGGGAACGAGAACCACTAAAATCGGAGTTACGGTTATGGAGTTATGGTTTTCCGAAGATCAACGTGGTTAAGTATAGAATAGACTAAGTGCAACATTTTAACCTACATTTCATGACAAAACAAAGTCACTAGATGATAATAAATACTATTGTGAGACTAACGCAACTAGAATGGATCAAAACAGAGTTACAGTTATTGAGTTATGAATTTCCGAAGTTATTAAGTACTTGGCACGAAATAAATTAAGTAAACAATTTTAATTTATGTTTCATGTCTAAATAGAGTCACTAGGTGATAAACAATATTAAAACAAAATTAATACAACCGGAATGAATCAAAAAGGAGTTAAAATAAATTTTCTATGAATTAAACAAGATCCTAGAATGATTTTTATACTAAAAATCATTTTCTTTATTAGTTTTACCAATTATATTAACCTTTGGACCGCGGCCACTAATACCAGAGAGCGCAGGGTGTTTCTTATAAAATTCGGGGCCAAACCGCAAGACTCTTCCTATAGCCCCGGACGGCGAGTTAATTGTGGCAAAGAGCAGGGGCTCTTTTGCAATATGGGCGAGGCGAAGGGGTATGATCAAACTTGGGCCGCGCGATCACAAACCGATGGCCCAGATCATATCTTGCCTTATGTGAATCGGTGAGCCACAGGATCCGGGATCAATGGTTCCAGAATTGCCCGCGCTCGCATCAAAATGGGACAGTTGGATCGCGCCCCAATGGTTCAGATTTAATCGACACCTATCGCTATTTCGCCTCTAATCTCATCCGCCGCCCATGGATCCGACGGCCAGGATTTTATTTACGCCCGATGCGATCATATCCACCAAAACCCGATCCAATGGACACGCGCTAATTGCTCTTACATCTAATCCCATCCATCGATGAGCCATCCAACGGATCCCACACCTCTCCTATCTCCCGCCCCAATCACCGGACCGCGGCGGCGCCGCCCAGCCCTACGGCGAGTCTCCCTCGCCGGAGGCATGTCAAAATTGCGCCCAGGCACCCCATACCATAACAAGCTAGTGATTCGCGATGAGAAGGACGAGGCGAAAACGGCAGAAGCTTCCTTACCACGAGTTAAGCAACGCAGGGGCAAGGCATCGATGACTAACGACTCGACGGCGAATGAAGTCCCCCTGTCCAACGGCGATGGTGGCTACGGCGCTGCGACAACGGAGCTGGGCGCAGGCAGATGAGACGAGGGGGGCGCGAATCAACAACATAGGAGCAGAACAACGATGATGGCGTAGGGAGTCCTTACTGCGGCAAAGCGCAGCGGCTTCTACTGCGATTTGCGTACGGCGGCTGGAAGTGGTAAACAAGGGAAGAGCGCGACGGTGTTTCTGCGGCGTAGCCGGGCCTCCTCTATCCTTCTCCCCAGATAGCCCGAGGTCCCAACAGAATCCGCAGTGCGGAACCGGTAAATCCGGCCGGCGGATGCGGAGGACGGAGTCCGCGCGCGCGAGTTCGCTCCGAGGCTTACGGCGTTGAAGACAAGACTGACAGCGGGGGCCATCCACCAGGGACAGTGGTGCCTTGCTCGCGACAACAGAGACTACGCCATTGGGCCCACCTGTCGGCACCACTCTCCGGATGGGCTGCGCGGCAAATGGAGTTAAGTGGGCCGAAATACCGCCAGTCAGCCCAGTTGGATGCCTTTCTCTTTTTCTTTTATCTTTTTCTTTCTCTTTTCTTCCTTTTTAGGTTTAAATTTGAATTTTGAATTTTGAAGTCAAACTTGTGCTACATTAATCTTTATTAGTTTTGTGAAGTTAAGAATACAAATTCTTGAAGTATAATTATATCATTTATATTTCTATATCATTTCTCTCCTTATTTTCAAAAACCCTAATTTTAGTTTAGGGTTTGATTTGACTTCTAGTATTTATTATCTTATTATCCTTATTATTTTATTCATGCACAAACATATAAAACTCCAACAAGATGCACTTTATTTTATTTTAGAATCATTTGTTTTGATAAATCCCTAAATTTTGAGTATGCTCTTTTTATGATGCAAATGAGGCACATAAAATTGAGGAGATCTCTCTATTATTCTTTGTATACAATTTTGAGTATTACAATAAAGTAGGCAAGAATTAGAAGGGAGAAACCCTCCTCTTGCTCGGCCGTGGGCAAATGCCCCCGGACGACGTTCCTGCCCATCGATACACCTCTCTAATCCCTCACCGATCTAGCGACCATAATATCTGGTATCGGATAGCTTGGGTTTCGATCTGATCCCATAACTTCTATTGCCAATTTTGCAGCGTCATCCTGGCAACCTGCGTCCCCATCTCCATGGACTACGCCGCATATCACCTTCGTCACGCCGTCCTGGCAACCGACATCCCCAGCCCATCTCCATGGGTTGTGCCGCATGCCACCTTCGTCACGCTATCCTGGCAACTGACGTCCCTATCCCCATGGGCGAAGCTACCAAATAGGTTCTAAATTTGTTATTACGACGACAATTAGTTATTTTTTGCACTCAAGTAGTACATGTAAAACTAGTACCAGGAGGTTGTCTCAATTATTCATTCATTACCACATTGGTTATATTAAATCTTAATTGTTCGGAGGAACTCATGTTGATTCAGATTCACTAGGAACTACTTCCTTAATTAGAACAAATTAAGACATAACACAAAAGACACATGCAACCTCGCTTTAGTCATGAAGATAGTAAAGCTATCCCCAACAACTTACCCATCTCGATCCCCATATTCAAACTCCACTCTGCGAACAGTGTAGACTACAGTGCAAACTAATGTTTTTGGTGACCATATAGATGAACTACTGGAAACGGTCTGTTGAGCACCAAAATGGGCACCAGACAGTCTGACCCTATAGCCTGAACAGTCTGAGCGTTAACAGAATCAGTTAGGGTTCCTGATTTTTTATGGGATTTGTTAGAAAACTCTACGGGATTTGTTTGGAAATCGACTTGTAACGGGTTCAAACTTTCTCCTTGTATAAATGAAGGGGTACGACCAATTGACGCTCCCATAATCAATCCAATTAAATATATTTATCAAATTTATTTTATTTGCATTGTCCTTTCCATTCGTTAAGAGTAGAAGTAATCTAGCTAGTCTAGCCCTAGTATTAGTCTTCCTCAACCTATTACTTCATCTTTAGGTGACTCTACGCGCCTAGGAATGCCCCGGGTGGCCTACCGATCCTGGAGCACCCTATATAAGTCTCCTCCTGACGAGGTCCCTCCAAGGGGACGAGTTATAGGGTTCTTCATGAAGAAGAAGACCCTCTACTCACGCGTGGACCATTTGACATGCAAAGCAGAGGAGACCCTCTCCTGCAGCGAGGTCACAGAAGGTTTGGCCCCATATTTCACGGACCTTCCGCGCTCCACATAGCACACTGCCAGATGGTTCATTCTAGTGTTTGGTACCAAATTGGCGTCAACACATTTTTTGGTGGATCATCACCAGAAGATCATCCGTCAAGGAGAGATCATATGGAATCTCTCCTACCTTCGCCTCAGGCTATAAGTATTTTTAATCAATATTTTAAGATTTTCATAGATCAGGGGATCAGTTAAAAGGATATATAAATGAATCTATTAAATGATGGGTGTGTTTGCATGAAAAATCTAGTGCCCCTAGTTTTCCCTTGCATGAACCTAATACGGAGCCACCCGCACCTTACACATAGACTACAAATGGGTCATCCCGTACCCAGCCATTGTATGGTATTGAGAGCACCTAGAGGGGGGGTGAATAGGTGATCCTGTAAAAACTTAAACTTAAAGCCACAAAAACTTGATTAAGCGTTAACACAATAAGGCCAAGTGGCTAGAGAGGAGTTCTTGCAAAACACAACAACCACAAGAGAATCAACACAGATAGACACAGTGGTTTATCCCGTGGTTCGGCCAAGTACAAAACTTGCCTACTCCACGTTGTGGCATCCCAACGGACGAGGGTTGCAATCAACCCCTCTCAAGCGGTCCAAAGACCCACTTGAATACCACAGTGTTTTGCTTTTTTTTACTTTATCCCGCTCGTGAGGAATCTCCACAACTTGGAGTCTCTCGCCCTTACACTTTGATGTTCACAAAGAAGCACGGAGTAAGGGAGGGATGAGCAACGCACACAAGACACAAAATCAGAGCGACAACACGCACACAAGTCGCAACAAGAGCTCACAACACAACCCGACGAGTTCACAACTCAAATAGAGCTCTAGTTGCTCTCACAAAGAATCAAATGCGCGGAATCGAAATCTTGGTGCTTAGGAATGCTTAGAGAATGCTTGGTGTCCTCCTCCATGCGCCTAGGGGTCCCTTTTATAGCCCCAAGGCAGCTAGGAGCCGTTGAGAGCATTCCAGGAAGGCAATTCTTGCCTTCAGTCGTCTGGCGCACCAGACAGTCCGGTGCACCACCGGACACTGTCCGGTGCGGATTTCTTTCCTTCTTTGGCGAAGCCGACCGTTGGATATTCAGAGCCGTTGGCGCACCGGACACTGTCCGGTGCACACCGGACACTGTCCGGTGCCCCCTTGTGACCGTTGGCTCGGCCACGCGTCACGCACGGAATCCCTGGCCGACCGTTGGCCCGGCTGACCGTTGGCCCAGCTGACCGTTGGCTCACTGGACAGTCCGGTGCACCACCGGACAGTCCGGTGATTTTTAGCTGTACGCCGTTAATTGCTTCCCGAGAGTGACGACTTCGCCTGTGAACGGCTCACCGGACAGTCCGGTGCACCACCGGACAGTCCGGTGATATATAGCCGTACACCGTCGTCGAAGTCCCGAGAGCAGCAAGTTCGCCAGAGCTAGCCTGGCGCACCGGACACTGTCTGGTGCACCACCGGACAGTCCGGTGCACCCAGACCGAGCTGACTTTGGCTGAACAGAGCCATCTCTTTTCCAATTCGATTTCTCCTGTTTCCAGCACTTAGACAGTCCAAAAAACAATGTACTAAGTCTAGAAACATACCTTTACTTTTGATTTGCACTTTGTCCGTCACTTGGCATACTTTAATACTTAAGTACTTGTGTTGGCACTCAATCACCAAAATACTTAGAAATGGCCCAAGGGCACATTTCCCTTTCAATCTCCCCCTTTTTGGTGATTTATGCCAACACAACAAAAAGCAACTAAAAGAGGTGCAACATCAATACAAATGAGAACTCAAAATTGTTTTGATTGAAATTTGGCATATATGGATCACTCTTTGCCACCACTTGGTTTTGTTTTTGCAAATCAACCTCAAATTCCTATCTCTAAGTCAAACACACTTGTTGAGATATAAACAGGAGTCATTCCAAGAGAATTTGATCAAAGATTTCAAAAACTCCCCCTTTTTCCCATAATCGACTATTCTCCCCACAAGAGGCCAACTTTTGACAAAAGAGACAACGAGAGAGTTTTGACAAACCAAAAGCTCTATTCTACTATTTTCAAAATTTCTCAAGTGGTAGTTGATCCATTTATTGCTTTGGCCTTATTTTCTCCCCCTTTGGCATCAAGCACCAAAACGGGATCAATCTTGGCCCTGTAACCCCATTGCCTCACCAAAATCTTCAAATAAGAGTACAAAGGCAATAAGAGTACATGAGATGAACTTGGAATAGGTTACCCTCTCATCGAAGTGCAGTGGAAGTCTTTCATGGTCCAAGTCCACCTTTTTCCTTTCAAACTTCCTTAGAGACTAAATCAAGCAAACTCAAGCACACGGTTAGTATCAAAGGGTCAAGTTGAAGCACATCTCCCCCTAAATATGTGCATCACTTGCAAAAGGACTTGTGAGGTCCGGGGAGTGTTTGTACAACTTGAGCACCACAAGTAAATAACAAAATGCATGAGGAACATGATCAAAGGCATAAACATATGTATGCTAGAAATCAATCCAAGTTCCACGAATCTAAGACATTTAGCTCACTACGCAGCCTGCAAAAGGTCTTCTCATCTAGAGGCTTGGTAAAGATATCCGCTAGCTGGTTCTCGGTGCTAACATAAAACACTTCGATATCTCCCTTTTGCTGGTGGTCTCTCAAAAAGTGATGCCAGATGTCAATGTGCTTTGTGCGGCTGTGCTCAACAGGATTTTCCGCTATGCGGATAGCACTCTCATTGTCACATAGGAGTGGGACTTTGCTCAGATTGTAGCCAAAGTCCCGAAGGGTTTGCCTCATCTAGAGTAGTTGCGTGCAACACTGTCCTGCGGCAACATACTCGGCCTCAGCGGTGGATAGAGCAACAGAAGTTTGTTTCTTAGAATTCCATGACACTAGGGACCTTCCTAAGAATTGGCACGTCCCCGATGTACTCTTCCTATCGACCTTACATCCAGCATAGTCAGAGTCTGAATATCCAATCAAGTCAAAGTTAGACCCCTTTGGATACCAGATCCCGAAGCAAGGCGTAGCGACTAAATATCTAAGGATTCGCTTCACGGCCACAAGGTGACACTCCCTTGGATCAGATTGAAATCTAGCACACATGCATACGCTAAGCATAATATCCGGTCTACTAGCACATAAATAAAGTAAAGACCCTATCATTGACCGGTATGCCTTTTGATCAACGGACTTACCTCCTTTGTTGAGGTCGGTGTGTCTGTCGGTTCCCATCGGAGTCTTTGCGGGCTTGGCGTTCTTCATCCCAAACCGCTTTAGCAAGTCTTGCGTGTACTTCGTTTGGGAGATGAAGGTACCGTCCTTGAGTTGCTTCACTTGGAACCCAAGGAAGTAGTTCAATTCGCCCATCATCGACATCTCGAATTTCTGCGTCATCACCCTGCTAAATTCTTCACAAGACTTTTGGTTAGTAGAACCAAATATTATGTCATCGACATAAATTTGGCACACAAACAAATCACCATCACAAGTCTTAGTGAATAAAGTCGGATCGGCTTTCCCAACCTTGAAAGCATTAGCAATTAAAAAGTCTCTAAGGCATTCATACCATGCTCTTGGGGCTTGCTTAAGTCCATAGAACGCCTTAGAGAGCTTACACACGTGGTCGGGGTACCGTTCATCCTTAAAGCCAGGGGGTTGCTCCACGTACACCTCCTCCTTGATTGGCCCGTTGAGGAAGGCGCTCTTCACATCCATTTGGAACAACCTGAAAGAATGGTGAGCGGCATATGCTAGCAAAATACGAATGGACTCTAGCCTAGCCATAGGAGCAAAAGTCTCCTCAAAGTCCAAACCTGCGACTTGGGCATAACCTTTTGCCACAAGTCGAGCCTTGTTCCTAGTCACCACCCCGTGCTCGTCTTGTTTGTTGCAGAACACCCACTTGGTTCCCACAACATTTTGCTTAGGACAAGGCACCAGTGTCCAAACTTCATTACGCTTGAAGTTGTTGAGCTCCTCCTGCATGGCCAACACCCAGTCCGGATCTAGCAAGGCCTCTTCTACCCTGAAAGGCTCAATAGAAGAGACAAAAGAGTAATGCTCACAAAAATTAACTAATCTAGAACGAGTAGTTACTCCCTTGCTAATATCACCCAATATTTGGTCGACGGGATGATTCCTTTGAATCGTCACTCGAACTTGGGTTGGAGGTGCCGGTTGTGCTTCTTCCTCCATCACATGATCATCTTGTGCTCCCCCTTGATCACACGCCTCCTCTTGATGAATCTGTTCATCGTCTTGAGTTGGGGGATGCACCATTATTGAGGAAGAAGGTTGATCTTGCTCCTCGAGTTCCTGTGGTCGCACATCGCCAATTGCCATGGTGCGTATTGCGGCCGTTGGAACGTCTTCTTCATCTACGTCATCAAGATCAACAACTTGCTCTCTTGGAGAGCCATTAGTCTCATCAAATACAACGTCACTAGAGACTTCAACCAAACCTGATGATTTGTTGAAGACTCTATACGCCTTTGTATTTGAGTCATAACCTAACAAAAACCCTTCTACAGCTTTGGGAGCAAACTTAGATTTCCTACCTTTCTTCACTAGAATATAGCATTTGCTCCCAAATACACGAAAGTAAGACACATTGGGTTTGTTACCGGTTAGAAGCTCATACGAAGTCTTCTTGAGGAGGCGGTGAAGGTAGACCCGGTTGATGGCGTGGCAAGCCGTGTTCACGGCTTCCGACCAAAAGCGCTCGGGGGTCTTGAACTCTCCAAGCATCATCCTCGCCATATCGATGAGCGTCCTGTTCTTCCTCTCTACCACACCATTTTGCTGTGGTGTGTAGGGAGCGGAGAATTCGTGCTTGATCCTTTCCTCCTCAAGGTACTCCTCCACTTGAAGATTCTTGAACTCGGACCCGTTGTCGCTCCTTATCTTCTTCACCTTGAGCTCAAACTCATTTTGAGCTCTCCTTAGGAAGCGCTTGAGGGTCCCTTGGGTTTCAGTTTTATCCTGCAAAAAGAATACCCAAGTGAAGCGGGAAAAATCATCAACTATTACAAGACCATACTTACTTCCTCCTATGCTTAGATAGGCGACAGGTCCGAAGAGGTCCATATGAAGCATCTCCAACGGTCTTGATGTGGTCATCACATTTTTGGTATGATGAGAGCTTCCCACCTGTTTTCCTGCTTGACAAGCTACACAAGGTCTATCTTTTTCGAAATGCACGTTAGTTAGACCTATCACGTGTTCTCCCTTTAGAAGCTTGTGAAGGTTCTTCATCCCCACATGTGCTAAATGGCGATGCCACAGCTAGCCTATGCAAGTCTTAGCAATTAAGCATGCATCTAGACCGGCCTCCTCTTTTGCAAAATCAACTAAATAAAGTTTGTCATCTAGTACACCCTTAAAAGCTAGTGAACCATCACACCTTCTAAAGACAGACACATCTACATTTTTGAATAAACAATTATATCCCATATTGCATAATTGACTATCGGACAACAAATTATATCCAAGTGACTCAACTAAAAACACATTAGAAATAGAGTGCTCAGATGAAATAGCAATCTTCCCTAACCCTTTCACCTTGCCTTGGTTCCCATCACCGAATATGATTGAATCTTGGGAATCCTTGTTCTTGACGTAGGAAGAGAACATCCTCTTTTCCCCCGTCATGTGGTTTGTGCATCCGTTGTCGATAATCCAGCTTGAGCCCCCGGATGCATAAACCTGCAAGGCAAATTTAGGCTTGGGTCTTAGGTACCCAACACTTGTTGGGTCCTACAAGGTTAGTACAAATAGCCTTAGGGACCCAAATGCAAGTTTTATCTCCCTTGCATTTTGCCCCTAATTTCCTAGCAACTATCCTCTTATCCTTTCTACAAATAGCAAAGGAAGCATTTAAAGCATGATAAATTGTAGAAGGTTCACTAATCTTCCTAGCAACATTTTTCCTAGCCATATGATGAATGACATTTCTCCTAGACATATCTCTACCATGCATATAGAAAGAACTTGAAGCAAACATTGCATTTGAATCATAAGCATGTGAAACAACATCATTGCAATTTCTATCAACATTCCTAGATTGTCTCCTATCATGATACATGAAGGCATGGTTCTTTTGAGCACTATTAGCCATAGGGGCCTTCCCTTTCTCCTTGGTGGAGATGGAAACCTTATGGCTTGTTAAGTTCTTGACTTCCCTCTTGAAGCCAAGACCATCCTTAATTGAGGGGTGTCTACCAATCATGTAGGCATCCCTTGCAAATTTTATTTTATCAATTTCACTCTTGCTAGTCTTAAGTTGGGCATTAAGACTAGCCAATTCATCATTCAATTTAGAAATTGAAACTAGGTGTTTACTACAAGCATCAACATCAAAATCTTTACACCTATTACAAATTGTAACATGCTCTACACAAGATGTTGATTTATTTGCTATTTCTAACTTAGCATTCAAATCATCATTTATGCTCTTTAAGCTGGAAATAGAGTCATGGCATGTAGACAATTCACTAGAAAGCATTTCATTCCTTTTAATTTCTAAAGCAAGGGATTTTTGTGCCTCTACAAACTTATCATGTTCTTCATACAAAAGATCCTCTTGCTTTTCTAATAACCTATTCTTATCATTCAAGGCATCAATTAATTCATTAATTTTATCAACCTTGGTTCTATCTAGGCCCTTGAATAAACATGAATAATCTATTTCATCATCATCACTAGACTCATCCTCACTTGAAGAAGCATAAGTAGTATTCCGAGCACATACCTTCTTCTCCTTCGCCATGAGGCATGTGTGACGCTCGTTGGGGAAGAGGGCTGATTTGTTGAAGGCGATGGCGGCGAGTCCTTCGTTGTCGGAGTCGGACGACGAACAATCCGAGTCCCACTCCTTGCCAAGGTGTGCCTCGCCCTTAGCCTTCTTGTAAGCTTTCTTCTTTTCCCTCTTGTTCCCTTGTTCCTGGTCACTATCATTATCGGGACAGCTAGCGATAAAATGACCAACCTTACCACATTTGAAGCATGAGCGCTTCCCCTTCGTCTTGTTCTTGTTAGGCTGCCCCTTGCATCCCATTAGCGCCGTCTTGAAGCGCTTGATGATGAGGGCCATCTCTTCATCATTGAGCCCGGCCGCCTCAACTTGCGCCACCTTGCTAGGTAGCGCCTCCTTGCTCCTTGTTGCCTTGAGAGCAATGGGTTGAGGCTCATGGATTGGACCGTTCAACGCGTCGTCCACGTATCTCGCTTCCTTGATCATCATTCTCCCGCTCACAAACTTCCCAAGTACTTCTTCGGGTGACATCTTGGTGTACCTAGGATTTTCACGAATATTGTTCACAAGATGTGGATCAAGGACAATAAAAGACCTTAGCATTAGGCGGACGACATCGTGGTCCGTCCATCGCGTGCTTCCGTAGCTCCTTATTTTGTTGATGAGGGTCTTGAGCCGGTTGTATGTTTGGGTTGGCTCCTCTCCCCTTATCATTGCAAATCTCCCAAGCTCGCCCTCCACCAACTCCATCTTGGTGAGCATGGTGACGTCGTTCCCCTCATGTGAGATCCTGAGGGTGTCCCAGATCTGCTTGGCATTGTCCAAGCCGCTCACCTTATTGTATTCTTCCCTGCACAAAGATGCTAAAAGGACAGTAGTAGCTTGTGCATTTTTATGGATTTGTTCATTTATAAACATAGGACTATCAGTACTATCAAATTTCATTCCACTCTCTACAATCTCCCATATGCTTGGATGGAGAGAGAACAAGTGACTACACATTTTGTGACTCCAAAATCCGTAGTCCTCCCCATCAAAGTGTGGAGGTTTGCCAAGAGGGATGGAAAGCAAATGTGCATTTGAACTATGCGGAATACGAGAATAATCGAAAGAGAAGTTTGAGTTAACCGTCTTCTTTTTCTTGTAGTCGTTGTCGTCGTCCTTTTGGGAAGAAGAGGACTCGTCGCTGTCGTCGTAGTAGACAATTTCCTTGATGCGCCTTGTCTTCTTCTTCTTCCCATCTTTACATTTGTGGCCCGAGCCCGAGTCGGTAGGCTTGTCATCCTTCGGCTCGTTGACGAAGGACTCCTTCTCCTTATCGTTGATCACAATCCCCTTGCCCTTAGGATCCATCTCTTTTGGGCGGTAGTCCCTTTCTTGAAGAGAACGACTCTGATACCAATTGAGAGCACCTAGAGGGGGGGTGAATAGGTGATCCTGTAAAAACTTAAACTTAAAGCCACAAAAACTTGATTAAGCGTTAGCACAATAAGGCCAAGTGGCTAGAGAGGAGTTCTTGCAAAACACAACAACCACAAGAGAATCAACACAGATAGACACAGTGGTTTAACCCGTGGTTCGGCCAAGTACAAAACTTGCCTACTCCACATTGTGGCGTCCCAATGGACGAGGGTTGCAATCAACCCCTCTCAAGCGGTCCAAAGACCCACTTGAATACCATGGTGTTTTGCTTTGTTTACTTTATCCCGCTCGTGAGGAATCTCCACAACTTGGAGTCTCTCGCCCTTACACTTTGATGTTCACAAAGAAGCACGGAGTAAGGGAGGGATGAGCAACGCACACAAGACACAAAATCAGAGTGACAACACGCACACAAGTCGCAACAAGAGCTCACAACACAACCCGACGAGTTCACAACTCAAATAGAGCTCTAGTTGCTCTCACAAAGAATCAAATGCGCGGAATCGAAGTCTTGGTGCTTAGGAATGCTTAGAGAATGCTTGGTGTCCTCCTCTATGTGCCTAGGGGTCCCTTTTATAGCCCCAAGGCAGCTAGGAGCCGTTGAGAGCATTCCAGGAAGGCAATTCTTGCCTTCAGTCGTCTGGCGCACCGGACAGTCCGGTGCACCACCGGACACTGTCCGGTGCGGATTTCTTTCCTTCTTTGGCGAAGCCGACCGTTGGATATTCAGAGCCGTTGGCGCACCGGACACTGTCCGGTGCACACCGGACAGTCTGGTGCCCCCTTGTGACCGTTGGCTCGGCCACGCGTCACGCGCAGAATCCCCGGCCGACCGTTGGCCCGGCTGACCGTTGGCTCACCGGACAGTCCGGTGCACCACCGGACAGTCCGGTGATTTTTAGCCGTACGCCATTAATTGCTTCCCGAGAGTGACGACTTCGCCTATGAACGGCTCACCGGACAGTCCGGTGCACCACCGGACAGTCCGGTGATATATAGCCGTACACCGTCGTCGAAGTCCCGAGAGCAGCAAGTTCGCCAGAGCTAGCCTGGCGCACCGGACACTGTCCGGTGCACCCAGACCGAGCTGACTTTGGCTGAACAGAGCCATCTCTTTTCCAATGCGATTTCTCCTGTTTCCAGCACTTAGACACAATACATTAGTCCAAAAAACAATGTACTAAGTCTAGAAACATACCTTTACTTTTGATTTGCACTTTGTCCGTCACTTGGCATACTTTAATACTTAAGTACTTGTGTTGGCACTCAATCACCAAAATACTTAGAAATGGCCCAAGGGCACATTTCCCTTTCAGGTATGTCGATGAATACGTTCATAGCACCACCACAACCGTCGTCGCCTAGCATGCAACCGGCTCTGAACACGTTAGACCGTCCGAGAATCATCTCGGACCGTCTGGTTACCTCGCGGATCGTCCGACCCTACAAGCCCACACGTAGACCACCCATGAAGCATCGTATATGACCGAACCGTTCGGGCCGGTCACAGGACGTCCGACCCCTTACGCTGGACCATCCGGGTATGCATACGCAGGACACGGAGATGCACAATATGCACCATGTTTGCACCCATCACAGCAGCACTACGCCACCCTACTGGCATCATATTATAACCTTGTCATGCCACCTCATACACACCAGACCAAATATTCTTCGGTCACCCGAGAGCCCGGAAGATATAAGGCATGAGTGGTAAAAAAACTCGGCCGGGGAGGGAAAGACCGCCCTCCCGGTATTATGTTAAGAAGAGACCAAAACAATGGTCTCGGTCGAAAAAATTCCCGAACCCTGGCCCCCATCACTAACGGACCAACATCATCTGTCCACTCTGCAACGGCCCAACCGGAGGGTGGCGCATAGGGCATCGTAACTCGAGAGCGGATGGGGCACAACGAAGGGATTTTTTTAACCAAGCCTGAAAATTTGCTCTCGAGGGGAATCGAACCCAGGACTTGGAGGTGCTACTTGGAAGTCCTTAACCATTAGGCTAGAGGCCCTTTCGCAGGGCATGAGTGGTAGCACTAATAGGATGCCTAACACACATTTTGAGCTGCAATATGAGGTTTTTAACCCCAAACTTAATGGATGGTCACTAGACGTGGTGGAAAAAATCAGTGATAAAGTAGCCGGGCTGTTCAGAGACAAACTCGATGTTAGTGTGTTAAGTAAAGGGCAGTCATATCGAAAGCATTATAATAACCGATTTGACACCGTACCATATCCGCAGAAAACTAGGATACCATATTTCTCTAAGTTTTCTGGTGAAGGTGGGAAAAAGACGCATGAGCACATAAGCCAGTTCTTAGCACACCCAGGAGAATTAGCTGATAGGGAAGCCTATTGCATTCGTTTATTCTCACTATCCCTGACTAATAACACATTCACATGGTACACAGCTCTGCCACCTAAATCTATTAACTCTTGGGGGAATTAGAGCAGAAATTTCATGAACACTTTTCTTAGGAGAGCATTAGTTAGAATTAGCTGATTTAGCTTCAGTCCGACAGGGGCACGAAGAATTGGTTAATGACTATATCCAAAGGTTTCGGGACACTAGAAACTGATGCTTCCAAATCTATGTTGCGGACAAACAGCTAGCAAGTCTGCTTTTAATGGGTTGTGATCTTACTTAAAGGAGAAATTAGATGGCACCTAGTTCTTTTTATTAGTACAGCTGCACCGGCGAGCGTTGGCTTGTGAAAGCTGAAGTAAAGAAGCATCAAAATTGGTTGGCCATAATATGCATCTAGTGGAGCGTGATCCAAGTAGTTTATATGATGAATCCACAAATATATATACCGCTGAACTTGTTTGGCAAACGAAGTCCAAACCTTAGGCATGCTCTTGTTTACAGCTGGTTCAAATGAATCGGCACGAAGAAGCTAATTTTACTTTTAATGTTGCCAAGTGTGACAAAATATTTGACGAGCTAGTGAAAAGTGGCAACAGTAAAGTGACTCATAATATTCCCCATCTAAATGAACTAAAAAGACATGCTTATTGCAAGTAGCATAATTCTTTTTCTCATGTCATCAATGATTGTAATTTTTCAATCGACAGATATAATCAGACATAAATAAGGGTTGTTTGAGTTTCTTTCTTATATAAAATCTTGATTAGCATGTGTGTTAGTACAAAATAGATGATTAGTTTATGTTATTAATGATTACAGTACAAAATCAATATGTTTCTATATTATATTAATAATATATTTATTTTACTAATTTAAAATATATTATTTAAATTATTTTTGAGATTTCATATTATAATTTAATTATAATTTAGAAGACGAGTTCACATCTATAAACAGATTTGTTGGCTTGCAAACCAACAGCGAGCCAAGTTGAGCTAACTTTTCAGTCCCGACTAAGGGTGATAATGTACTTTAGATTTTACACTATAAAATTTAAGCATCAAATCGATAAGGATCTAGCTCTATTCATATTTATTTTTGAACTATAAATAATTAAGTGCCCTAACTAGTTGTGAAGAAACATTTTGATTACCACCAGCGATAGAACTAGAAAAAAATTAGAAAGGACTAAATTAAAGTGCTACAATGATATAATGACACTAAATCATTTAAAATAGACATATATAATAGTTTGCATGTTTTAAAAATTAAAAAAGATTTAAATGAGACTATAAGTTTGGGAGCGGTAGAGGGGGCTAGAGCTCCATCCACCCTACCACTGGACCTATCCCTTACCGCTACTGTCTCTGATAGAGGAGGGAGTCAAACCGAGCTCGTCTCGTAACTTGATGGAGCGAGCCGAGGCCGAGGGCAGAGCGCCCCCAATCCTGACTAGGAAAAAGAATCTAGCTGTCGTCCGTTGGCCCACTCTCATCCTCTTCCTACACCCAAACCCCATATCGCACGCGTCAAGCGCCAAAATCCCAATCCCAATTAGAGACGACAATGGATAAATACTCACTGGATATTACTATCTTATACTTATACTTACGACAAAAAAAACAACCTCATCAGATCACTCATAGCCACTAATGGGTATGGATTCACCCTCATACTCATACTCACAAAGATTAAACATCTATCAAAATAATACATTATACAAATGTCAAGTATTTCTATCTAAATAACATTACAAAATTTCTAGCTTCACTCAATCATCCATTCAACAACACCATAGATAATTGAATAATATAGCAACACTAGAATAATACCACATAACACATTACATGTTTCATTACATGGTAATCAAATAGTCGTTAACTTTTCTATAACAGTATCGTTCAAAAAGATTGTTAAACAGTTAAAAGAAAGGATGACTGAAGTCTAAATTTATGTTTTTTGGCCAAATTTATACTGAATATTTTATACTATGATATGGGTAAGGATAGACCATTCTAATATTCGTTTATCTATTAGCTAAAAAAATTTATTCAATAAAAGACCAACAGCTAAAATATTTATTCATATATATATCTTTACTACTATTAAGGCTGCAAGAGTAGTCGGCCAATTCCGTGTTCTGCCATTCCTGTGTCTGTCATTCATATTCCCTCCTCCCGCAAAGCTCATTCCCATTTCCATTCCCCCGCACAGCCCACGTTTAGCTAAAATTAAAAAAACACACATATCCTCAAAAGGATTTGAACCCGTGACCTCTCAAGCAGAGGCTAAGAGTAGCTACCGCTACACCACATATATGTTTATATCTACATCTAAGACAGGAAACACATCTACTATATCTTTCATCAAGCTCACTTGCTACCCTTGCACAATGCGTAGTAGTAGATAAGTATCACCGAGATTCTTGAATTAGATTTTTGGATGGAGGTAATATTATTTAAAGAAGAGCTTTGCATGCAATTTCTTTTGTTTGAATAATGTATTATACTTAAATTCCCTTTTTTTGCATGCGTGACATTTTTCTTCGTAATATTTTTTCAATAGATCAGACTTGTGAGTCATTTTCATAAACCAACGCTAAGCATGAATCCATGTTTCTTACTTGAAACTCCGAACAAACACCATGAGCAGGAGGCACTCACGTTGGCGTCGCTCATCGATGACGAAAAGAAGCTTGGCGACTGTCAGTTCGACCTCTAGAAGCAGTCCTACGTGGCCGCATGCGTCGCTGTGTACGACAAGCTCCCGCGAAGCCACCACTTGGACGCGGTCCAGAGCAGCTGCACCGTGCTGTCCATTGTTAAGCAGGGGGGGCCTCATGGTTGTCGCCAATATCGATGACTCTCGGGTTGTTCTGGACACTGCATCCGACGACGACGCCATCACGTCGTCTAGCTCATCGTCCACCTGAAGCCCAACCTACCACGTAAGTCGCTACTGATCGGACATGAATTCTTGTGCGCTGGGACGATGGACGTTGATGACGTTGTGTGAGTGTCCTCGAACATGATGTATGTAGTAGAGTAGCGCATCTGGTGGTGCAACGGCCAGGGGTACTACCTCGCTGATGAGCCCGGGGTGCACTTCGTTTGGCAGACCAACCAAGAGTCATCGGTACTCGTCATGTCGCGCGCGTTCGACGACTACTATATCGAGGATTGTGGCGTCATCTTAGCGTCGGAGGTGACGCAGAGGAGGATCGACAACAGTGACCAGTTCGTCATCCTCGCCACTGTCAGGGTAGCTTTTGTACCGACCTGCCTTTAATTCTCTTCGCAAACACACACCTACCTTTTTGTTTAAGCAAGAGCGTATGGTGGTGCGTGTCTGATGACTAACGATGTACGAGAAAATTTCTTCCAGCATGTGTGGAACGTGCTCTCTAATGATGAGACCATACAAATCGTGGCATATATCAAAGTCTGTATGATACTGATGGTTGCAATGTAGTGGTGAAACAATTAGATTAAAAATAACAAAATTCATGTATGACTAGGATCACAAATTGATTATGAAACATTTTCTCATAACAATATAACACACATTTTGTATATAAGTTATCGTAGTATACTGATATTATATATTACCGTTGCAACGCACGGGCACTCAGCTATTAAACTAATAAAGTAAATATATCGGGTCGCGGGTACCATCCCATCTAAAGTCATCCCAATCCATTTACGCCACGCCTGCGCCGCCAGCCCGCCACATCTGTCACACCGCCCGAAATTCCGAGGGGAAGTCCTCGACGACGTCGCGGCCATTGGCAGCTCGGACGATGGCGTCCAACTCCGCGGCCCCGGCTGCCGCCGACGGGGGCGACGACCTCGACCAGCTCCTCGACAGCGCGCTCGACGACTTCACCAGCCTCGACCTCTCCGCCTCTGCCGCCCCCAAAAGGTAGTGTCTGTGGCCTATCCTCGTCGGAGCCAAAAGCTGCTTCCGCTAGGATTTCGAGCGAATCACTGACTCTCGAGTCTCGCTCTACAGCGCCGGTGAGGCATCGGGGTCAGGATCGGGAGGCAAGGGGCCGGTGAAGGGGCTGGGGCTGGGGCTTCCGGACCCCAAGGTGCCGAAGCGGCGCGCGGGGAAGCAGCCACCGCCGAGGGGCGCGTGCGCCAAAGAGGCGCTTGAGGAGCTGACGCGCGAGACGCGGGAGGCTGTGCGCGAGCTCGAGACGGCCACTGGGGGTGTTCCGTCACTGGACGATGACGCCATGATGGAGGAGTTCGTCAAACAGTTCGAGGAGTTCGCAGGGGCACAGGCAATTCTCTAGTCTCTCTATTGCACAATTACATGTACAATTGGGAAATGATTGTTTTGTTCATGATAGTATCTACAGTTTTTGCCCCCTTCGAAACAATACCTATAGTCTGTTACCTGAAGCTTGATTGATACTATTTACTAACTCTGTCCGAAATTACAGTTCAAGCTTATCTAAATTTGACCGAGTTTTTAGAAAAAAAAAACACACCAACATTTATACAAAATCAAATTAGTTTCATTAAATTTCCCATGACATCTCTCTTGATAGTGCATTTAATTGTAGATGTTAATATGTTTCTTTCTAAAAACGTGGTCAAAGTTTGACAAGTTTGACTTAGGACAAACACAAAGCGAATTATAATTTGGAATGGAGGAGTATGATTGAACCATTGGGTATTTTATGTTGGCATTGTTGAAACGTGTTCTCAGACTACTTTTGATGTCCACACGGTGGGGGTTGGGAGGTGAGGAGTCTGTTCCTTGTTGTCAGCTACTTATCTTCCATTTCTCTCGGCACGTCATGGTTTCAATCTGGCGAAGGGAATAAAGAAAATAGTGGAGTGGTGCTAGCAGGCCAGGGCCTGAGCGGCACAATGACCATGGGGGTAACCACCCAGCAGCTATGCAAACAGTAGCGTGCGAACGGGGAGGGCGTGAAGGATGTCCAGATAGTGAGGTGCTACGCGGCCAGTAAACGACATGTAGGGACCAGGAGCTGATGCCCTCGCCGAGTGAAATGGCATGTAGGTATGTAGGGAAGTGAAACAGCATGTAGATCAATAAGCAGTAATAGTATAGAAAGAAATTGCAGAGTGGTGCCTGTTCAATCTGTTCATCATCCAAGAGCATGGCTCCTGTTTTCAACTAGAGTGACGGAAACTCTATTGCAGAGTGGCGAAAGTGGCAGAAGTGAAGGCGCATGTAGAGCATCGGATCGATGGAACAGACGGATTTCGTAAAGGGGAAGTGAAGACGTATGTTGCTACTTGGGTTACGAGCCTGAGACATTCCTTCACGGAGAGACGGCTCCACGATTTTTTTGTAAATGCCCCTTCAGACACCTCAAGAACCCCTATATTAAACACCACTGTATATGTCCTAATATAGCTAAAGGGAACATATCTGGTGCAAACCAACCCCTCTGTGCAACCGTGCAAACTTCTAATTTGGGCCACATGATGTTGATCCAAGGGGGTGCGCGGGGGAGTGATAGGGGAGATTTGCAAAAGTGTGATTAGGAGCGGACGGTTAAGTGCAAAATTATTCACTCCTACACGTCCCCTTGGATCAACATCATGTGGCCCATATTAGAAGTTTGCACGGTTGCACGGAAGGGTTGATTTGCACTAGATATGTTCCCAATAGCTAAATGCTATAGCCAGCTATTTGGAACACTGATTCGATGTGACTGAACATAGATATTTCACTTCTATATGACTATATCTCATCTCAAGGAATTATCATGCTACTGTTTGATGTTAGAGCATAATTAATTTAAAAAGTAAATTTCACAACATATATTTTACGATCATGGATTCTGAAAACTACATGCTCTTCATTAGTTGGCAATTGCAACTCACCATAGATTTTATGGCAACAATATATCATTAACTGTCACCCTAATTTAATCACACCTCAGTTGCTCATTAGCCCTTCATTACATGCTGCTTGTTGGTCCACTCTGTTCACTAGGATGCAACTTTGTGAAATCCTGTGACCATAACCCATGTGGGTTTAAGTTCCACTCAGTGGCGGAGCCAGCGGGTGGTCCGGGTGGGTCGTGTCATACCCTATGGGCCAGCCCACCTAGGACCACCACTGCACTCAGTAAGGAAAAAAGGCCCTATGTTGTGTCCCTTGACTCGCGTATGACAGACCGCAGACCGTGACTCCTGATCGATTCTCGTGCTCCAGTTGCAAGCCATCGGGCGCCAGCCAGGAAACGTCCATCACCGAACGCTGCGAAGTGCTCGCCTGCTCTTCCGACCTCCCTCGAAAATGTTGTTGTGGCATACCCCATGAAATAATTCTAGCTCCGCCACTGGTTCCACTAGCAACTTCTTGGTTTTTGGGAAACCTTATCACCTTTGAACCTGGGACAATGACACTAGCGAAAAGACTGGGGTTTTCTTCAATGATTGTATTATGGCAGTGGCTAAGGAGAGGGGGCCGGCCAGGAGGCCTTGCCCACCGCCGAGCAAGAGAGAAGGTTTTTCTTCTAATTTCTGTTTGATCAGATTGATACATCTCCTCTCCTTATATAGAAATACTTGACCCCTAAGCAAGAGACCCTTATATTTAATTAACGCTAACCCTAATGGGCTATACTGCCAACCCAGGTCCAATAGGCTTGACATGTCTCTAATGGACTGCCATGAAACTTATTATCCACCCTGCTTTTCACTTTGGACCTGTATATTTGTGAGCTAATGCTTTTCTTTTGTCATCCACAGGATATGGACTCCATTGTTGAAACAATGATGCAGCAGCTTTTGTCCAAGGAGATTCTTCATGAGCCCATGAAGGACATTGTGGAAAAGTATCCAAAATGGCTGGAGGATAATAAAAACAAGATAAGCAAAGAAGAATATGAGCGTTATAATAATCAGCTAGAACTCATGGTGAAGCTTATTGAGGTCTATGAAAACGATCCTGAGAACATGACTAAGATTTTTGACATCATGCAAAACATGCAAGAATGTGGTCAGCCCCCCAGTGATCTTGTCCAAGATACTGTACCTGATCTGGATCTGAGCAAATTGGGACAGCTGTGAGTTTTTCATATTTCTTGTAAATCATACTGTCATTAATTTTATATACATGTCCATGCCAATCGAAGCTTAATCAATAAGCTTATTGGGGTATTCTCTCTGTTTCAAACAGCTTAGGATGTGTTTTCTTGATGAATCTTGATTTTTTTTGTCCGACAATGTTCCAAATACATATTGGTTTGGTCCTGCTAGAATATTATTCCTAGACTGAGTCTAGGTATGCTTCTAAGGATTATGGTTTAGTTATTGCTAGCAAACGTACCCATGCGTTGCAACCTGGTTGTGGGAAAGAGTGTGAATGCGGAGGGAGAGGCAAGGTGAAAAAAATGGACGGAAATTTTGGCCCATTAATATTAATATATATAATATATTAATACATTATGTATTATTATGTATAGGTATAGGTATAATAGAATTATATATATATTAATATATTATGTATTATTATGTGTAGGTATAGGTATAGATATAGATTTGAATTAGAGATTGTGAAAAAACATATAGTTTGAAATATAAGGATGACCTGTGGTTAAAAGAAATCTTATGAACTGTTCCATGTCACTGACCATCCATGGTGATGTAACTTGAATGTATTTTTAACTTTTAAACATATGCCTTTCAAATGTGAAATATCTTTTTTGCTACTGAATTTTTAATTGTCCAACTATTGGCATCGCCCAGGAGCTAACCATGGGCCTTGTTCGGTTATTCCCAATACACATGGATTGGATGGGATTGGAAAAAATTGAGAAGAAGTTTGACTTGTTTGGGATTCAATCCCATCCAATCCCACTCAATCCATATGGATTGAGAGCTAACCGAACAAGCCCTAACACTGAAAGGTGGGTTATGCAAAGAAAACGGCATGCACAGATTCTTGCAGTTGAAGTTGAACATTGATTTCAATTTAATGTGTTTGAACTTAGAAAGAAAAATAAACGAGTCTTCTCCACATTCCTGTTTGACAATAGAAGTAGCTATCTTGTAGATTAGTCAGCCATTGATGTTGACTGGCAATATGAACAACTCATATAGCACATGGCAAGATGAAATTTTGGTGGTTAAGATGGTTATAGTTGAACATCAATCTACATTTTAATGTTTGGAAAAAAAAATATTTTTGTGGCTTTCATAACATTTGAAAAACAGAGAAACTGTTCTTGTGGGAATAGATTAAGTGGCCATTATCATAGTCAATAATTTCTGTGTTTTCTAAGAACTTCTAACTTAGTTCGAATTCCATCTGTGGCAATGTATTATAACTAGAGTTTCCGCAGCTGCACTCTTCACAAAGTAGATGTTTTGCCATATGTTATCTTAATGTATTTATCCTAGCGTAAGATATCTGGTAGACATCGGGATGACATCCCATATATAACTATTTGTGGTTCTGTTATATTACAGGTCTCCTGAGATGCTTGAATCAGCACCAAATTGTTGCGTAATGTGAAGACAAAAAACATTCCACTTGGGATTCAATTCCATGAAGTTTCTTAACCTGTACGAACCCCCTCCCCCCTTTCTGGCTTGAGTAGATTCAAGATAATTTCCATCTGGATAATCTGTAAAGCCTTGCAAATATATAATGTGCTCAATGTTCTTTCTGGTTCTTTCTGCTATTTTTCTGTAACACTCCCGTCGTTCCTATATACATACCTTACGTGTCAAAGCCCCTTAGTTTTTGTGACGCATTTCTATTACTGTTGGGCGAAGGCAAAGACGCCACCCTTCGCTCGATGCCTTCACCGTAATCGTTGGACCAACGGAGACAAGACAACGGGCAGACTCACCCTTCGCTCCATACGTCACCGGACGAAGACCTGTGACGAGGTCGTCCCATCTTGCGACCTCGTCCAGCACGCAGGCCCACGGCCACACGGTCCATTGTAACAGGCCCTGCGTGGTCGCTGCGCATTACGGGCCTAATTTGTAAAGACATCCCTGTAATTACGGCTCGTAACCCCGCTTTATGGGAATATCCCGGGGATAACCTAGGTGTCTGAGGGCACATGCGTCCTTAACACAGGACGCTGTGCACTCAGATACCTATAAATACCCCCGCACAGTGCCCGTGAGAGGCTGGATGAACAGAGCTTTTGCCATCACGTGCTGAAACCCTGTTTGCGCTATTACACCCCCCCCCCCCTCGTTGGATCAACTTGCGTCAGTGAGAAAGTTCCAACATTTGGCACCCACCGTTTGTGCTACGAAAAAACCACCCGCGATGGCACCCAAGAAAGCTAGCTCGAAGGTTGACGAGGCTGCGAAGGCAGCACTGCTGGCCGCAAAAAGGGCAAGACCCTCGCACTCACCCACTCCACCCACCAAGAGGTTGCTGAAGACGATGTTCTCCGCACCTGCGAAGAGGACGCTCTCCGCACCTGCGGCCTTGAAGGACAACCGCAACCTCCCCCAGGCTTCGCCCCACCGGAGGGCGCGGACCTCACCGAGGACGGTGAAGTCCTCGGCGTTTCAGCGAAAGAACAGCTACAGCTGCGCGCCCTGCGCCTCAAGAACCGCAATCTCCAGAGGCAAAAAGAGATACTGGAGGCCAAGCGCCAGCGCGTGTCCGCATTAGCCAAGGTGCGGCAAATGATACGCGACGAAGAACAGAAGGCCCAGGACCTCGAGCGGGAGATCGCGCTGATGCAGCGCGAAGGCCACCTCGGCCTGCAGCACGGGCCACCCCTGCAACAGCACGCACAACCGGAAGACATACGCGAAGGCCACCTCGGCCTGCAGCACGGGCCACCCCTGCAACAGCGCGCGCAAATGGAAGACCCGCACTTCGCCTTCCCGCACGCTGCGCCATTTCAAGGGGTCAACTACCTCGACGAGCGAAGTCCCCTGGCGCCACATCTGCAAGTGACACTCTGGCCTCCCAACTTTCGGGCAGGGACCTATCCCAAGTACAACGGCAGCACGGACCCAGCACAATACATCATGAGTTATCAGGTCGCCGTTGCATCTTCCGGAGGGGACGACGCCACAATGGCCAAGTCTTTCATCATCGCCCTCGAAGGCCCAGCTCTCACCTGGTTCACCAGGTTGCCCCCGCTGTCCATTGACTCCTGGAGAAGCCTCCGGGACAAATTCCTGCTCAACTTCCAAGGGTACCGCCCAGACACCGACGCCTTGGCCGAACTCTCACTCTGCAAGCAGCTGGAAAAAGAGACTCTGCGGGAGTATTACCGCAAGTTTCTAACACTCAAGTCACAGCTGCCCTCAGTTGATGACCAGATCGCCATCCACTACGCCATCAGTGGCCTTCGCGCCGGCGTCCTTTACAGCCACTGCATCAGGGACCCGCCCAAGAACCTCCAGGAATTATATCAGCTATTTGAAAAATACGCCAAATCCGAAGAGCTCCACCAGCGCAAGGTCGAGTCTCAGAGGAAACCCAAAGATGCTCCACAGTCCAGCCGCACGTGGACGAGGACTCCACAGCCAGACTCCGGTCGAGATAGCCACAATCAGCAGCAAGTGCACAACATCGCCAACCAGCACCCCGCAGCTGACGCCCCTCGCCGCCAGGAGTATCCCCCCAGGGTCGCGGAAACGGAACTCGCGGTAGGGGTTGGGGGCGTGCGCAGCCGCCGCGCTGATTCTACTGTCTTTTTCATGGCGAAGACTGCGCCCACCAAACCAAAGACTGCCCAGAAACGAAGGCCACCAAAGACAGGATGGCACGGGCACAGCCGGCCGACAACCCCAGAGTTGTCGCGCACACTTATCAGCAACCCCCTCCACCATACATCCACACCCCCGCCCCGCATCCACCGCACCACGCATACCAACACCACCAGGAAGTACAAATCGTACCTCCCCCACCCCCACCTCCACACCAGCAACATCAGAAAATCCCCCATCCCCACGCCCCAAAACAGGAAGACTTCGCCGATCAGCCGTATCGCGGAGTCATTCATATGATCACTGGGGGGTCCAGCACCGACTTCGACACAAAGCGGCAGAAGCGGGACCACTATCGCAGCATCAACCACGTCGCCATCACCGGCCCAGTCGTGCAAACAAAGTGGTCCCACGTACCGCTAACCTTCAACGCACGAGACGTCGACCTGCGCAGCGCCCCCCACATCGACGCCATGGTTATCAACTGCAGCGTGGCAGGCTGGGACCTGCACAAAGTCCTAGTCGACAATGGCAGTCAAGCAGACATCATTTTCCTCCATGCCTTCGACCGCATGGGCATAAGCCACAACCTGCTCAAGCCTTCGGACAACCCATTGTATGGTTTCGGCGGCAAGGGCACTTTTCCTGTCGGCAAAATAGAACTGCCTCTCTCCTTCGGTGTAGCACCCAATGCCCGAAGTGAGCAAATAACCTTTGATATCGTCGATATGGTGTATCCATACAATGCCATCATGGGCCGGGGCTCTATCAACAAGTTTGAGGCAGCCATTCACGGACTGTACCTGTGCATGAAGATACCAGGTCCGTTAGGCGTCATTGCGGTCTACGGCAATCAACAGACTGCGCGCAACATAGAGCGGGACTTTATCCCCGGACAAAGAAATGTGCACTGCCTCACGGCCCAGCGCGAAGTCCCTGCGTCCGTCAGCCCAACCGACAAAGAGCACAAGGCACAGCTGCAGAGCAACGACGGGACCAAGACTGTTCCCCTCGACCAGGCCACGCCCAAGCAGACAGTCACCATCAGCGAAGACCTCACTTCGCAGGAAGAGGAGAAACTCCTCTGCTGCTTGTCCAAGAACAAAGACCAGCCGATCCATAATTGAGCACAGCTTGGGAATCGACCCCTCGGTGAGACCGAAAAAACAACGGCTTCGCAAAATGTCCGACGAGAAGACAGAGGCCGCCAAGGCAGAGGTACACCGCCTCCTGGAAGCCAAATTTATCGAGCCAGTGGCTTACCCCACGTGGCTCTCCAACGTTGTGATGGTGCAGAAAAAGAGCGGCAAGTGGCGAATGTGCATCGACTTCACCAGTCTCAACAAGGCCTGCCCAAAAGACAACTTCCCTTTGCCGCGGATCGACAAAATAGTCGATAGCGCGGCCGGATGCGAAGTCATGTCACTCCTCGACTGCTTCTCCGGTTACCACCAAATATACATGAAGGAGGAAGACAAGGCTAGCACCAGTTTTATAACACCCTTCGGCACATATTGCTTCATCAGAATGCCGGAGGGACTCAAGAACGCCGGGTCCACCTTCTCCCGGCTTACCAAAACTGTGCTCGAGGGGCAAGTTGGCAGAAACATATTCACATATGTGGACGACATCGTCGTCGCCAGCAGGAGCAAGGAGGACCATCTCGCTGACCTCACCGAGACATTCGCGAACATGCGAGACGCACGACTTCGCCTCAACCCGGAAAAGTGCGTCTTTGGCGTTCGCCAAGGGAAAATATTGGGCTACCTGGTATCACACAGCGGCATCAAGGCCAACCCAACCAAAATTCAGGCCATTGTCAACATGACGCCCCCGCAGTCGGCAAGAGAGGTCCAGCGTCTGACGGACAGATTGGCCGCCCTCAACATATTCATCTCCAAATCCGCTGAGCGAAGTCTTCCCTTCCTCAAAACACTCCGCGGCGCAAAAGACTTCGCTTGGGGACCAGAGCAGGCAGCGGCCTTCGCATCACTAAAACAGTACCTGTTGGAGTTGGCGGTTCTTACAAGCCCCGACTCTTCTCTACCCCTGTTGCTTTACGTGGCGGCCTCGCCGCACGCAGTCAGCGCGGCACTAGTTCAAGAGCAGACAGTAGAGGGCGTGATCAGACAGTGCCCAGTTTATTACGTCTCCGAAGTGCTCACACCGTTAAAGTGTAACATGACGGAACTCGAAAAGATTGCATATGCAGTTGTTATGTCTTCGCGCAAACTGCGCCACTACTTTGAAGCATTCAAGGTCCGCGTCACCTCAGATAGGGGACTCGGCGAATTATTCAGAAACCCGGAGGCATCGGTACGGATCGCCAAATGGGCGGCCGAACTCTCCGGCTACCACATCACTTTTGAGCCCAGGACGGCGATCAAGTCACAAGTTCTAGCAGACTTCGTCGTCGACTGGACCGGGCCAATAACACAGCCGGACCCGTCTGCAGAAAAAGTTTGGACAATCCACTGCGACGGCGCTTGGTGCCATGCGGGGGCAGGCGCTGCTGCAGTTATCACCTCACCCGTCGGGGTCAAGCACAAATACGCGGCACGCTTAAGCTTCACTCTGGAATCTGACAGATGCACAAACAACATAGCAGAATACGAGGCTGTCATCCTTGGCCTCCGCAAACTAAGAGCCCTCGGTGTCACCACCTGCATAGTCCGAACAGACTCCAAAGTGGTTGTCGGCCAGGTCGAGAAAGATTATGCAGCAAAGGACCCCGCTCTTATGCAATACCTCGCGGCCATCCGAAGTCTCGAGAGACAATTCAAGGGATTCACATTGCAGCATGTGGACCGGGCAAGAATGAAGAAGCCGACGCATTGGCCAAGGCAGCCGCCAGGGGTGAAGCCCTACCCTCCGACGTGTTCTACCACGTCATCGGCACGCCAGCCGTCCGCAGCCCCGAAGGGCTCCAAATAACCAACGACAGCGAGGGCCACCGCATAATCAACCTCATCATGACCGAAGACTGGCGGGCGCCAATAACCCTGTACCTGCAGGGGTACTATCACCCAATCGACAGCAATGAGGCCAAGCGCCTCCACCACCGAAGCCGGGACTTCGCACTGATCGAGGGCCAACTTTACAAGAAGGGGGTCAGTCAACCGATGCTTAAGTGCGTCACCGAGACCGAAGGCGTCCAAATCCTGCGCGAAGTCCACAAGGGGACCTGCGGCTCCCACAAGGGGACCTAGGGCCCTAGCGGCAAAGGTGATTCGCCAAGGCTTCTACTGGCCCGCCATTATTTGCGCTGCAAATCGGGTCGTCAGATCCTGCGAAGCCTGTCAGAAATTTTCCCCACGCTCGGGGCGCCCCTCGCAGTTCACGAAGCTGATCGCCCACACGTGGCCCTTCAGCGCTGGGGCCTAGACATTGTCGGGCCCCTGCCCACGGCTCAGGGGAACCTCAAGTTCACCTTCGTCGCCGTTGAATACTTCACCAAATGGATTGAAGCGAGGGCAGTATCCACCATCACATCGAAGACAGCCCAGAAATTCTTCTGGCAAAACGTTGTTTGCCGCTTCGGAGTACCGTCCGAACTCACGGTCGACAACGGCAAGCAGTTCGACAATCAAGATTTCAAAGACTTCTGTTTCTCCATCGGCATCAAGCTTGCCTTCGCCTCCGTGTACCACCCCCAGTCCAACGGAGTCGTGGAGCGCGCCAACGGCAAAATTTTCACAGCCGTTAAGAAAATGCTCCTCGACAACAAAAAAGGCAAGTGGCCCGACCTGTTACCCGAAGTGGTCTGGGCACTGAATACAACCGAGTGCAGGGCGACTGGGTTCACCCCCTTCCGCCTATTATACGGATCGGAGGCCATGACTCCGCAAGAAATAAAGCATGGGTCGCCTCGGACAGCCGCGTTGGCCGTCCCAGACGTAGACGAGCCGACTTCGAAGGACCTCATCGACGGAGACCGCGTCTTCGCCCTACAAGCCCTGGACAAATACCAAGCCCAGACAAAAGCATGGCGCGATCAGGCAGTCATCCCAAGGGAATTCAGCGAAGGGGACCTCGTACTCGTCCGTACAGCTCGAATAGAGTCCGGGGCCAAGCTGGAGCCCAAGTGGGAGGGCCCTTACTCTGGCCCGCACTCTTTTCCTCCCGGGGGGTGAGGTTTTTAACGAGGCGGAGTCATGTAATATACAAGTGCAAAATCCCCCGCAAAATCTACGTCGAAAAAAGACCGCGCCGACGGTCTTCGACATTCGACCAATACATAGTCACCGCGAGGCCCAGCATCAGCCACCCTTGCGTGCGACAACTCCGCGCAGAAGTCGCCTAAGGCTGCAGCCGGACTAGCACAACAAGTGCGAAAAATCGAAGTCTTCCGCGAAGACTATCAGTGCAGAAGTCGCCTAAGGGTGCAGCCGGACTAGCACAACAAGTGCGAAAAATCGAAGTCTTCCGCGAAGACTATCCGTGCAGAAGTCGCCTAAGGGTGCAGCCGGACTAGCACAACAAGTGCGAAAAATCGAAGTCTTCCGCGAAGACTATCCGTGCAGAAGTCTCCTAAGGGTGCAGCCGGACGTGCGAAAAATCGAAGTCTTCCGCGAAGACTATCCGTGCAGAAGTCGCCTAAGGGTGCAGCCGGACTAGCACAACAAGTGCAAAAAATTGAAGTCTTCCGCGAAGACTATCCGTGCAGAAGTCTCCTAAGGGTGCAGCCGGACGTGCGAAAAATCGAAGTCTTCCGCGAAAACTATCCGTGCAGAAGTCGCCTAAGGGTGCAGCCGGGCTAGCACAGCAAGTGCGAAAAATCGAAGTCTTCCGCGAAGACTATCCGTGCAACAGTCGCCTAAGGGTGCAGCCGGACGAAGCCTAACAAGTGTGAAAACAACTACACCAAACCGTCCGCGCAAAGACCGACTACATGCGCACCAGCGCAACATAACAAACACACCAGACCAAGTACGTAACGCCTTCGTGAGCATAGCCGAAGGCACATAACTTCATCATACAAGCTATTACATACGTACAAGCGAGGGCATCACACTTTACATCGGCTCAACCTTCGGAATAATTCCCATCTCCCTATAGTTAAACAGCATTATCCTCAGCTCCTCACCCGCAAAAAGACTTCGCAGCTCCCCCTCACCTGCACTCACAGCGGTCGGCAAGGACAACAGTTCCTGCCTGCCAGCCCTACTCACACGAAGCCGACCACCGTCCACCTCACTCACTCTACGCTTCGCGACCGCCCTTC
Organism: Zea luxurians; assembly: GCA_029449295.1. Classification (NCBI taxonomy): domain Eukaryota; kingdom Viridiplantae; phylum Streptophyta; class Magnoliopsida; order Poales; family Poaceae; genus Zea; species Zea luxurians. The sequence continues at coordinate 60,429,388 of JAOPSE010000013.1, read as the reverse complement.
GCCGCCTACGCGCAGCACTCGAACTAGGCACAACTTCAGCATCCGCAGCATGCGGCTAAGCCTCCGCCGCTGCCACATCCAAGGCCGCAAAATAGTCCAAGTCCTCATCCGACGACTCTTCGGTCCACTCAACCGAGCCCCCAGAGTCACCAAAATCAGAAAACTTAGATGCAGACTCATCCGATTTATTCCCATCATCCACGGTCGAAGCCGCCAAAAAATTAGTAGTAGCGGTTGCGTGCGCAGGCCCAAAATCTTGAACCTGCGCAGCAACCAAGGTTCGGCAACATATCCAAAATTTCTTAACTACCCACACCCACTAAGCCACCTGCGAAGACCCAGCCGTCGCGGGATCCTCCACTGCCGGCTCCGCCGCCATCTCCACAGGATCCTCAGCCCTCGGCGCGGCAGTTGGTGACGGGCCTCCGCCGGCCGCAGTGGTTGCGGGAACATCAGGAACGCCTTCGACGATTTCCGGGGGCAGCTCCGGGGCGGTCTCGGACGCAGCCACCATCGGGTTCGCCTCCGAGTCAGGCTGCGCGCTGTTCAAAGCCCCAAAGTCATCCACCCTCTCGCCACGCGCCGCCTGAGACACAGCACACAGATTCAGCAAACCCACATTTAACCCACGTTCAACAAACACCAAACAAAAGCCAAACATTACCTGACCCCTCGCCGTCTCAGCCCGCTCCCTGACCACCTCCCGATCGTGGGGGCCCCACATCCGGTCGTAGAGGGCTCCCGCGGATTCCTTCACCACAGGGTCCTCAACCTTGTAAATATCGCGCTCGAAATCCTCATCAGCTTGGTCGAAGACCTCATAGTGCCGTCACCCTTCGCGAGATAGCGCGTTCATCGCCCCCTCGCAGGTGACTAGAGAGGCATAGGACATAAACCCCTCCACGATGGCGGGGAGCGCCAGCAACTCCTCCTGTATCCACTCGAAGCAGCGAAGTCCGGGCTCTCGGTCCGGCACCTCGAAGTCAGCGGTCCGCGCGCCCAGCTCATGGTATGAATCCACAAGCTGTTTGCGTGTCCGCTCAGCCTCCGAGCGCGTCGAAGCCTCGGCCCTCTCCACACGGGTCTGCAGAGCGTTGAGCCGCCCTTCCAACTCCTCGGCGCGCTGCCTAGCAAGACTGCCCTCCGCCCGCGCCAAATTGGCTTCCGCCTGCGCAGCCTGCGCCTTGGCGAGGGCCTCATTAGCTTCCTTCCTTTCCTCCGCCAGTTGGCGCCGGAGGTCAGTCCTCTCACCCTCCAGCGCAGCCACCTTATTCGCCAGCTTGCGGCATTTGCTGTCGGCGGCCGACTTTTCCCGGACGGCGTCAGCATGTTGCGTCCGAAGTCTCTCGACTTCGGCAGACACAACTGCCGTCAGGGCCCCCGATGTCGTGCGGTCAGCGAAGTCAGCCGCCTACAAGACACACATAAGACCACAACCCCAGCAAAGCCGGTAAAAAACCGAAGTCTAGCTCAACGTACCTGACTTAGTGCCTCCTTCAGCTCCTTCAGCCGGCGGGACACAACACCCGCCTCATCCCTGACGGCAGCGAGTGCCGGAATCTCTCCACCGGCACTAAGAGCACTGCCCTTCGCCCTGGGCACCACGGCAGCCGCCGCGGTCGCCACGGCAGGCGGAGCAACAACAAGTTGGCCTTCGTCCGACCCTGCGACATATCAACATATATATATACTCCCTCCAGTGCAGTAAAAGAAGTCATCCTGCGCGTGACCGAGCGTGCACAAAAAGAAGTCATAGCGCGCGTGGGTCTGGGATTTGGACGTTGTTGCCCCTAGTAATTGCACAAAAAAAGATGCATTTAAGAGGAATTGAACTTGAGACCTCCAGTCTAGAATGCCTTGGAGCTGCTGCAGCAACCAATCAAGCCTGATTGTTTTGGTGACATTAATGCACCCATATCCCTATTTAATAGGGGCAAACAGGGAAAACTCTATGATAATTAATCACTCCTTGGTATGCACAATCATGTCCTAAACGACTACCTTTACTGCACTGGAGGGAGTATATATATATAACTCGAGCCAGCGACTTACCAACAAGATAATCTTCCACACTAATGTCGGTGGCGAAGTCGGCGACGCGCTTGCCTGGCGGCGGCAACTCTCGGACCGCCTTCGCAGCCTCCGGCACCCCGCTGGGCACAGGAGCAGCCTTCACAGACTTGGAACCACCGGCGGCAGGCGCCCTGCTGGATGCAGGGACAGCCGACTTCGTCGCCAGCGGCTGGCTTCCGCCGGGGGCAGCAGCTTTCGCAGTCCCCCGCGGCCTCTTCGACCTGGCCTCATGAAGCCTGACGACCGCCTGGCGCTTCTGTGCAGCTCCCTGACGATCCTTGTCCATCACTGCCGACACAACAGCAGCAATATTCCGCCCGTAAGGAAACACTTTCCAGTCACGAACCATGCGAGATGTAAAAAAGTCTTCGCCGGCCGCGCGGGGGACAGGAACATTCTTAGGCCACCAACCCCCGGTAACCCTCAGCATCCGCGCCGAAGGCTCCCGGAGCTCGGGCGAAGACATCCTTCCCCCCGGGGCCGCGCATGTCCTCATCAATTCCCTAGCAAAACCATCAGACACACCCAGTCCTCCCACAGCAATACCTAGTTTCCTCTTCTTAGAGGATGGGGCGGCCGCCGGCGCGGAGTCGTCTCCAGTCTCTACCACCGGCTTCTTCCCGCGACGATCCACATCGTCTTGGCCGGGATAACCGCCATACGACAGACGGTTCAACTCGAAAACCCTGTTCAAGCGGTCGTTAGACCCGCGAATATCCCAGCTACGCTGGCCCTCTGTCCTCGGCACGTACCGACCGACGATCCGCACCGCCCCATCCTCCGCCTCACGCACAAAGGCCGCTGGATCGCGGCTATGCAGATCCTGCGCGAAGGCGGGACTTCGCACCAGCTTCCCACCATGGGAAGGCATCTGGCGAGGGCATACTTCGCCCAACGCCCAGCCATGCGCCAAAGGCCACACCCCGTACGCCACAAACTCCTCAACCAAATCGCGCCCGCTGCTCAGGCCGGCGGCGCACCGAAGGGCCCCTTCGTCCATATCCCCCTTCGCCACTTCAAACGGCGGGTATGCTGAGTAATAATGCGAGCACATCTCGGCCACGGGGAGCCCTGGATGGTCTTCGGCTGTGCCCTCTGCAACGTAGAACCAAAACTCATGCCAGTTGCCCCACTTGTTGCGGGCGCAAGGAACCAACTCAACTACCTCCATCGTGGTCTTGCCGGTCTTCGGCGTAAATGTACAGGACCCAAACTGCAACCTCATTTCCGATCATCCTTTTCTGCCAATGTAGGCAATAATACTTCGCGAAGACTTCGACCGATGGCTGTCCGCCATACGAAGTCGTCGCCCAGACATACTTCGACAGAGCCACCACGGCATTCGGAGTCAGCTGATGAATCTGGACGTTAAATCTGCGCAGGACTTCTCCCACAAATCTGTGCGCAGGCAGGCGAAGACCAGCGGCAAAGAACGCCTCGAACACAACCAACTCGCCTTCCGGCTCGGGGACCTCCTCCGTCCCCGGGACACGAGCGACTCCGCCGCCAAAGTAACCAAGCCGCTGCATATCTTGCACGCGGACCGAGGACATCCGCGACACACCGAAATCAACCGTATCGCCGGCGCGCAACTCCTCCGCCGCCACAGTGCTCAACGTCTCCTCAGACGACGCGTCGGCCGGCGGCGTAGCGGCAGCAAAAGAAGAAGAGGTCGGCATCGCTACGTACCGTCGGCGGCGGCGGGCGGTCTGCTTCGCTCGGCCCAGATCTCCGGCGAACAAAAACAAGGAAAGCAGACGAGCAGCAAGAAGGTGGAAAAAGCGGCTAGGGTTTTCACGGAGCGCGGAAAGATAAAGTTCAAAACGCGCCGCCCCCGCCCCCTTTTATACACAGGGCGCGACGCTTCGGGAAACCCGCAGTCCAACAGTACGGTGTCAATCAACGGTCATGTCAAAAACCCCCGTGGAACCACTTCGAGCGAGGGCAGCGTCTCCGCCATCTAGCGACGTCTTCGGCACCAGATGACTTAGTCGAACTGGTCCCTCGGAGGGCAAATGTTGGGGCGAAGGCAAAGACGTCACCCTTCGCTCGATGCCTTCGCCGTAATCGTTGGACCAACGGAGACAAGACAACGGGCAGACTCACCCTTCGCTCCATACGTCACCGGACGAAGACCTGTGACGAGGTCGTCCCATCTTGCGACCTCGTCCAGCACGCAGGCCCACGACCACACGACCCATTGTAACAGGCCCTACGTGGCCGCTGCGCATTACGGGCCTAATTTGTAAAGGCATCTCTGTAATTACGGCCTGTAACCCCGCTTTATGGGAATATTCCGGGGATAACCTAGGTGTCTGAGGGCACATGCGTCCTTAACACAGGACGTTGTGCACTCAGATACCTATAAATACCCCCGCACAGTGCCCGTGAGAGGCTGGATGAACAGAGCTTTTGCCATCACGTGCTGAAACCCTGTTTGCGCTATTACCCCCCTCCCGTTGGATCAACTTGCGCCAGTGAGCAAGTTCCAACAATTACCACTATCGTTTGCTACCACACAAAAGGTTTCTACCACTCGGGGTGTGCATGAATTTTGCAATCCATCCATCATAATCATTATCAACCCGTAACAATTAGAATTAATACTAGGGGTATCAATAGAGTTACTCACCCGGGAGTTTTGCCTTTGCAAGGCCATCCTAGTTTATCTTGCTAGGCTAGTGATAGAATTGGAACCTAAGTTGCAAAAGTCTTTTGTGCTAAAGATAGCAACACATGTGGGAAAAACCATAACTGCATATCTAGATACATGCATTACTTTCCTGTATACGTTTTGACTAGGTGGATATTGAAGACCTTAGATTGAGAAATAGATTTTTAAGTTGTTTAACAATTTTTGTAGAACGAGTAAATTATGCCCAGAGGGTCGATGAAAAATTGACCCTATCCATTTGGTCATCTATGGACAGCAGTAGCAAGTGCGCGTGTGTCCCTGTGGACCTACGGACGGTCGTGCGTGGTGTGCCTGGCGACAACGACGGCGAGAGGGAGCGAGACGGCAAAAGCGTGACAACGTAGTGAATTGATCACTGATACAGTGCTCCTTTGCCTCCGGCGTCCGGCCCCGCAGCCTTCTCGTCGTGCAGAGTCCGCGCCAACCATGTGAGCGGAGCGTGCGGGCAGGGCCGCAGCCCGCAGGGCAGGAACAGGACACTGTGCTGTGCTGTGCTGTGCTCCAGCTCCTCTTGTCCTCCTCCTCCAGACCTTCTGGATCCATCACACGGACGGAGGAAGCCGGCCTGTCCATCACATCCTAGCCTGGCTCGCTCATGAGTGTACTATTACTACCAGCGTAGGCGTAGCCCTCTTGAAACTTGAAGCGTTGTGCGGTTGTACTCCAGTAGGCAGTAGGCGTACTGTCGACTGCCTGCTATCTATTGCGATGCTCTCTTTTCTTGCACACGCACAACAAAAAAAAAATACACACGCATTATCATCTGATGAAGAACGATTAGACGACTCCAGTAATCAAATATGGCACGCGACCTGTGTGAGCAACTTTTACAGAAACAAACCGGTCCGGAAGGCTACACAGGTTGGTGATAGGTTGCTAGTTGTTAGCTCTACCAGGCCTGGCCAACCCGTACGTGTAGTGTACTACTTTCGTTAGACGTGACGTGACTACATACAGTACTATAGTGCAATATTCGAGCGCAAGAATTCTCCGGTCCGGCCCTCCACGACCACGACCACGGGGATCTCCACCGACCGCCGGGACGCAGAAATTGCGCCGGGCCAGGACAGGACATGCAGGAGCCGCCGTAGCGGTTGCACCACTGCTAGAGCACTTGCTGCTAGACACGGCGGAGCAGAAGTGAAACCGTTGATTACTTTATCGTCGTTCCTTCCTGCCACAGACCGTGACCCGCACTAGCACTATTACTACTACGTATATACAGTTCTTAGAGGTGCTCGGGACGTCAGTTTCTGCTTCCAAAAATCAGATTTCTGCGAGCACTTAGAAACAGAAGCCGTGTTCTACTGATCGGTTAATCGGCTTATAAAGGCGAATATTTCGAACCGTATGGGTAAAATTAAACTTTCTTACTTATAAATTTAAAATGCAGCAGATTGAAAAAAAAATTAATTTTTTGTTAAACTCAAGAGATCCAACGAATCGTCCATATATATGAGCGCAAGTTACATATCTGTTTAATTTGCGCCGAAAAACCAGCACACATTTCATTCGTGGCCGTAGGGGTGAGGGGGCTCAGACTCATCAGCTCATCCCCCCTCGCGCATTCCTTCCCGAACCACTCTATATATATATATATATATATATATATATATATATATATATATATATATATATATATATATATATATATATATATATATATATATATATATATATATATATATATATATATATATATAATTGGAATATCTGTCCTCTGCCCCTCTTAATTATATCTCCATCTAATTTTTAAAATAATTGTTTGAAACCCTAAACGAATTCAAATAGAATATGTTATCAACTACAAATAAATAATTAAGACTTTTCAAGGTCTATATCTTTGGTTTTGGTCATTGCTCCATCTAAGACCATTTACAAAAATTGAATTTGAAATATGAGAAATTCAAATATATTTTTTTTCTTTGCATATACGACTTTAAATGGAAAAGGTTGTCAACTCTATAGCTGCATACCTTTTTTAAGGGAAAAGGGTACCAGTCACGCGCGCGTTTCTTTTGTTTCTTGTGCGCGGTGTGTGCACCGTTGGACCTTGCCGGTGGTCATTTTTCAGCTGTCTGATATGTGCTGTGTGTGTTTTGCCGCTGACCAGTGGGCCATATCGACGAAATAGTAGGAGTTCACTGTTTTGATTTTTTGGGTACCGCGCCTCTTCACTTTCCCATCCTCTTCTGGAAGGCGTGAGATAGAGGGCCGAGCGGAGCTTTCCACGGTGGTGCCGCTGTTTGCAGGCGAGTTCCACCCTCCCCCCCCCTCATTTCTTCTGCTCCTTTGTTACTGGTGGCCGCCGGGCTCTCCGAGGGCGGCGATTTTTCCCTGCTGCTCGTCTTGCTGGCGGTTGGCGGGCTCTCTGACTGTGTTTTTATTGCTGCTTCTGTGTCGCTTGGTGGCGAGGCGGGCTCCCTGGTGGCGATTTCCTACTCTCGCGTTGGTCCATGATGAGTTGCTGGGAGGGGGAGGTGGCTCTGACAGGATCCATGGTTGCTGTCAGCGGAGAAGTTGTGGTGAAGTAGGTGGCTCTACAGCTCCAGCCGGGGCAATGTGGCTTCGACGTGTGTTGATTCGGTGAGTGAGCTCTTCATTTATCTCTCTGTTTTTTGTTTTTGCTCCTCGTTTTTGTTCCTATGCATAAGTTTTTTTGAGCCCGAGGTGGGGTGGCGGGGGGGGGGGGCGGCGAGGGGAAGCATGCCTTCTCGCTATTTGCCTTTGAGACCCTTGGCTTGGAAGCGTTGTAGACTTCCGTTTAGTTGTGTGGCCTTGCTTCCAGTGAGATTAGTTGGACTAAATGAAGTTGTGTAGAAAACTAGTTGGATTCTGCATCTGAGTTTGTCCCCTGCTCCTTAATGTTCAGATTCAAGGGAAATGTACCCTACTCCTATTGTTCAGATTCTAGCGAAGTGTAGTTATTTGTTGTGTCTGAATTGTATTTAGCAACTCGAGTTTCTTTTAGCCAGGGTTAGGTGAAAATATTTTTAACTTTTTTATTGTTTTTGAAGAAGCTGTTTCTAGAGGTGGTTTTCAGGTTATACTAGTTTGAGGACATGCACCACTTTAATTGTAGATGATAAAGTGTCTCTTAATTTAATCTCGTTTTGAACATTGGTAGAACTGCAATGTAGATGTAAATCTATAGAGTCGATTGCAAGATGTAAAATGATTCCAAACTTCCATGCCTATTGCTGATTTCCATATACCATTATCATTAAGATTTCACATATTTAGTGACCATAACAAATATTTGTCTAGGCATTTGAATTGTAGTTGTTGGAGTTCATGTATGACCACATATTCTTACACCCCTGTCTGCAGAATATGTTCACAAAAGGTTTTGCTTTGCATCTCCATATTTGGTTAAAATAATTGTTTGAGATCCTAAACGAATTCAAATAGAATAGGTTATCAACTACAAAAAAAATTTAGGACTTTTCAAGATCTACATCTTTGGTTTTGTTCATTGCTCCATCTAAGACCATTTACAAAATTTGAATTTGAAATATGAGAAATTTAAATATATTTTTCTTTGTATATACGACTTTAAATGGAAAAGGTTGTCAACTCTATAGTTGCATACCTTTTTTAAGACATGTAACTTTTGCTTTCGTCATTTCTCAATCCGAGATCATTTGAATTTTCTTAGTTTTATTGTGCGGCTCCTAAAAATTTTAGTGGTAGTCCTATTTCCAAGGTGACTCTTGTTTTTACTAGTAAAAAAACAACTGCCTCTAAATGCATTTCTATGGTGACTAGGTTTGGAGACTACTATTGATGTGGCTACAAATTATGCCACCACCACACAAAAAACTTCCATATTGTCATCTATCGACTTTTGAGCATATTCCATCATTGAGAAACAAAAAAAACTGCCAAACATTTGTTGAATCGGTCTGCCTTTGTTCTTGGAAAGATGTAAATTCTAGCTCAAGTGTATGTCTTAAGTTTGACTCACTTAGCTCAGAATATTATATGAATTGAAATAGTTATATTATAAAAATAAAAATTTTAATAAACGATTGAATGATAATTATCTAGTATGATATATACAAATACGATTCTATACAGTAAGTTAAATTTGAAAAAAAGAATAACTTAATACTATATTTACATCCAAAGTTTGTTCTTCTAGAAAAGAATATAACCTAAAAATAGTACCGAGTAAAATCATTTTGAGTTTGTACAAACTTATAAAAAATATGAATATTAATAATTTGCATCTATATATCTAATAATAATATGATAAAATATTAAAGAAACAATTTTTCCAAAGAAAATTTGGTCCATGCATGGCTAATTCTAAATAAATTGTAATAGATGATAGAATATAAATCCAGTTGTAATACATATTTGATAGTATAAAATAAGTACATTTATATTTACCATCATAATATATATATATATATTCCATGTTCATCTTTATGTTATAAATATTTTTATAAACTTGATTATCTGTGCAGACTGTAAATTAAGAGCAAGTATAATCGGATGACTTAAACAGGCTAAATAGTTTGTCACATCAGAATTTTTTTCAAGTTGGAGGAGAGAGAAGATAAGAAAGAGAATATGCATGCTACTTGTCGGGGACCATAATTAGGGGTACCCTCAAGACGCCTAATTCTCAGCTGGTAACCCCCATCAGCATAAAGCTGCAGAGGCCTGATGGGTTTGATTAAGTCAGGGATCAGTCCGTACGAGCGACTTGATCGCGCCTCGCCCGAGCCTAGCCTCGGGCAAGGGCAGCCGACCCTGAGATGATTCCGTCTCGCCCGAGGCCTCCTCTTTCACGGCAGACGCATCTCCGGCTCGCCCGAGGCCTTGCCTTCGATAAGAAGTAACCCTGACTAAATCACCGCGCCAACCGACCAAGTCATCGAGGCATTTAACGCAAAAGGTAAGACCGACGGGCAACCAGGCTTTGCCAGAGGTGCCATAGGAGGCTCCGCCCGACCCAGGGCTCGGACTCGGGCTAAGGCCCCGGAAGACGGCGAACTCCGCTCCGCCCGACCCAGGGCTCGGACTCGGGCTAAGGCCCCGGAAGACGGCGAACTCCGCTCCGCCCGAACCAGGGCTCGGACTCGGGCTAAGGCCCCGGAAGACGGCGAACTCCGCTCCGCTCGACCCAGGGCTCGGACTCGGGCTAAGGCCCCGGAAGACGGCGAACTCCGCTCCGCCCGACCCAGGGCTCGGACTCGGGCTAAGGCCCCGGAAGACGATGAACTCCGCCTCGCCCGACCCAGGGCTCGGACTCCGCCCTGGCCTCCGCCGAACGACCTCCGCCTCGCCCGACCCAGGAGCTCAGGTTCGGCCTCGGCCATGCAGGACAGACTCGACCTCGACTTCGGAGGAGCCTCCACGTCGCCCGACCTAGGACACAGGTCCGCCACGTCAACAGGAAGCGTTGTCATCACCCTGCCCCAAGCCGACTTGGGTCGCAGAGAACAAGACCGGCGTCCCATCTGGCTAGCCCCGCCAGATAGGCAATGATGGCACCCCACTGGACTCATGACGACGGCGGCTCCCAGCTCTCTTACGAAAGCAGGAGGACGTCAGCAAGGGCCCAACTGCTCCGACAGCTGTCCCTCCGCCAAGCTCCACTGCTTCTCCGACAGCCACGACGCCACACTAACAGGATGCCAAGATCTCTCCGGCTGCCACCTTGGCATGTACTTAGGGCACTAGCTCTCCCCCGCTAGACACGTAGCGCCTTGCTACACCCCCATTTGTACACCTGGATCCTTTCCTTACGCCTATAAAGGGAAGGACCAGGGCCTTCTTAGAGAAGGTTGGCCTCGCGGGGACGAAGGGCGGGGGCAGGCGCTCTCTTGGGGCCGCTCGCTCCCTTCACCCGCGCGGACGCTTGTAACCCCCTACTGCAAGCGCACCCGACCTGGGCGCGGGGCGAACACGAAAGGCCGCGGGAATCTCCGTCTCCCTCGTCACGACCCGGCTCCGGCCACCGACCTCTCGCTCTCTTTCCCCCCTTCGCGCTCGCCCACGCGCTCGACCCATCTGGGCTGGGGCACGCGGCACTCTCACTCGTCGGCTCGGGGACCCCCCGGTCTCGAAACGCCGACAGTTGGCGCGCCAGGTAGGGGCACGCTGCGTGTTGACGAGCAGTTTCCCGTCAAGCTCCAGATGGGCAGTCTCCAACGACCTCTCCAACCCGGGACGGTGCTCCGTTTCGGGAGCCTCGAGTTCATGTCTCTCGACAGCGGCTACGACATGGTACTCCTTCCACCGCCGCGCGACGGCGACAATGGCGGTCGACAGCCCGCCCGCCGGCGGCGGAATCGACGACGTCTTTCCCGCGTGGGGGAAGGACAACTTTCGAGCTCGCCCCATCCTCTCCCTCGCCATCGGAGGAGGAGGAGGCGGGGCAACCAGGGCAGAGCGGGAGGCTGCGCTCCGACGGCTGTCGAGCAAATCGACATCCCCAGTGCCCCAACGGAGGACACGCTAAGCGTCACCCTCGCGTTCGAGGCAAAGGCGAGCGCCATCCCCCCGCAACACGTCGACTCCGAGCAGGTGGACGACGCCAGCACGCTCACGAAGGGCCTGCAGGACGTCGCCCTCGTACCCAGGACGACGGCGCGATCAGCCCCCGACGTGACTTCATCGCTCCTCGTCGACAAAAAGGTACCGACTGCTTCCCATCTCTCGTCATTTCGACTCGACCTCAACCCGCCTGGCGACCTCGCTTTGGCGGACACTCACGTTGAGGCGAGTGCAACCCCTCTGGGGTTTCGTGGTGGTCGCCTTGGGACCGATTGACGGGCGTCTCGACCTACGGACCCTCTGGGTCCGAGGAAGACGACGACCCCAGCATCTGCTAGGATTTCTCCGGATCTGGCAACCCCAGTGCCATGCGGGACTTCATGACCGCATGCGACTACTGCCTTTCCGATTGTTCCGACGGCAGCCGCAGCCTTGATGACAAGGACTGCGGCCCGAGCCGCGAATGTTTCCACGTCGAGCTAGGGGGTCCCTCCGGAGGCAGCTGTCTCGGCATGCCGGAGGATGGTGATCCCCCTAGGCCAGCGCCTCGCGCCGACATCCCGCGGGAGCTAGCTGTGGTCCCCGTTCCGGCGGGGGGTCACGACCCACAGCTCGAGCAAGTCCGCGGGGCGCAGGCCGGGCTCGATGAGGAAGCAGGAGCGCTCGAGGCAATCCGCCGGGACGCCGGGCAGGTATGGGCAAGCCAACCCCCGGCCGGAGAAATACGTCACCTGCCCCAGGGTCTCCAGCACCGCATCGCCAACGAGGCCAGGGACAGGCCGCCACCCGCATCCGGCGGAACCGGTCAGGACCTGGCAGCCGCGGCGATGCTCCTCCGCGCGATGCCGGAGTCATCAACCACCAAGGGTCGGCGAATCCAGGGAGAGCTCAAGCATCTCCTGGAAGGCGCTGCGGCCCGGCGGGCCGAGAGCTCTGCCTCCCGAAGGCAGGGGTACCCCTCGGAACCTCGTGCCGTGACTTCCCGACTCACGCGGGAAGCCTCGGTCTATACCGGGCGCACGCGCAACACCGCGCCTACGGCCCCGGGCCACCTCGGCGACGAGCACCCTCATCGCGACCGTCGGGCACGCCTCGACGAAAGGGTGCGCCGAGGCTATCACCCCAGGCGTGGGGGACGCTACGACAGCGGGGAGGATCGAAGTTCTTCGCCCGAACCACCCGGTCCGCAGGTCTTCAGCCGAGCCATTCGGCGGGCGCCGTTTCCGCCCCGATTCCGACCCCCGACTACTATCACAAAGTACTCGGGGGAAACGAGGCCGGAATTGTGGCTCGCGGACTACCGCCTGGCCTGTCAACTGGGCGGAACGGATGACGATAACCTCATCATCCGCAACCTCCCCCTGTTCCTCTCCGACACTGCTCGCGCCTGGTTGGAGCACCTGCCCCCGGGGCAGATTTCCAACTGGGAGGATCTGGTCCAAGCTTTCGCCGGCAACTTCCAGGGCACGTACGTGCGCCCCGGGAATTCCTGGGACCTCCGAAGCTGTCGGCAACTGCCGGGAGAGTCTCTTCGGGACTACATCCGGCGGTTCTCAAAGCAGCGCACCGAGCTGCCCAACATCACCGACTCCGATGTCATCGGCGCGTTCCTCGCCGGCACCACCTGCCGTGACCTGGTGAGCAAGTTGGGTCGCAAGACCCCCACCAAGGCGAGCGAGCTGATGGACATCGCCACCAAGTTCGCCTCCGGCCAGGAGGCGGTCGAGGCCATCTTCCGAAAGGACAAGCAGCCCCAGGGCCGCCCGTCGGAAGATGCTCCCGAGACGTCTGCTCCGCGCGGCGCCAAGAAGAAAGGCAGGAGGAAGTCGCAAGCGAAACGCGACGCTCCCGACGCAGACCTTGTCGCCGCCGCCGAGCATAAGAACCCTCGGAAGCCCCCCGGAGGCGCCAACCTCTTCGACAAGGCACTCAAGGAGACGTGCCCCTACCATCAGGGGCCCGTCAAGCACACCCTCGAAGAGTGTGTCATGCTTCGGCGCCACTTCCACCGGGCCGGGCCACCCGCGGAGGGTGGCAAGGCCCGCGACGACGACAAAAGGGAAGATCGCCAAGCGGGAGAGTTCCCCGAGGTCCGCGACTGCTTCATGATCTATGGAGGGCACGCGGCGAACGCCTCGGCTCGGCATCATAAACAAGAGCGTCGGGAAGTCTGCTCAGTGAAGGTGGCGGCACCAGTCTACCTAGACTGGTCCGACAAGCCCATCACCTTCGACCGGGACGACCACCCCGACCACGTGCCGAGCCCAGGGAAGTACCCGCTCGTCGTCGACCCCGTCATCGGCGACGTCAGGCTCACCAAGGTCCTGATGAAGAGGGGCATGCATTGCCCATTCAGAGGCCGGTTTACTTCATCAGCGAGGTGCTGTCCGAGACCAAGATCCGATACCCACAAGTCCAGAAACTGCTGTATGCAGTGATCCTGACGAGGCGAAAGCTGCGACATTACTTCGAGTCTCATCCGGTGACTGTGGTGTCGTCCTTCCCCCTGGGGGAGATCATCCAGTGCCGAGAAGCCTCGGGACGAGTCGCAAAGTGGGCGGTGGAAATCATGGGCGAGGCAATCTCGTTCGCCCCTCGGAAGGCCATCAAGTCCCAGGTACTGGCGGACTTCGTAGCCGAATGGGTCGATACCCAGTTGCCAACGGCTCTGATCCAACCAGAGCTCTGGACCATGTTTTTCGACGGGTCGCTGATGAAGACGGGAGCCGGCGCGGGCCTGCTCTTCGTCTCGCCCCTCGGGAAGCACCTGCGCTACGTGCTCCGCCTCCATTTCCCGGCGTCCAACAATGTGGCTGAGTACGAGGCTCTGGTCAACGGATTGCGAATCGCCATCGAGCTAGGGGTCCGACGCCTCGATGCACGCGGCGACTCGCAGCTCGTCATCGACCAAGTCATGAAGAACTCCCACTGCCGCGATCCGAAGATGGAGGCCTACTGTGAGGAGGTTCGACGCCTGGAAGACAAGTTCTACGGGCTCGAGCTTAACCACATCGCCCGGCGCTACAACGAGACTGCGGATGAGCTGGCGAAGATAGCCTCGGGGCGAGCGACGGTTCCCCCGGACGTCTTCTCCCGGGATCTGCACCAACCCCTCCGTCAAGATAGGCGACGCGCTCGAGCCCGAGGTGCCCTCGGTCCCGTCCGAGGTGACCTCGGCCCAGCCCGAGCCATCCTCGGCTCAACCCGAGGAACCCTCGGAGCCCGAGGGCGAAACACTGCGCATCGAGGAGGAGCGGAGCGGGGTTGCGCCAGATCAAGATTGGCAGACCCCATACCTGCAATATCTCCGCCACGGAGAACTGCCCCTCGACCGAGCCGAGGCTCGGCGGGTAGCGCGACGCGCCAAGTCGTTCGTCTTGCTGGGCGATGAGAAGGAGCTCTGCCACCGAAGCCCCTCGGGCATCCTCCAGCGATGCATCTCCATCGCCGAAGGTCAGGAACTCCTGCAGGAAATACACTCGGGGGCTTGCGGCCATCATGCAGCACCTCGAACCCTCGTCGGGAACGCTTTCCGCCAAGGCTTCTACTGACCGACGGCGGTGGCTGACGCCACTAGAATTGTCCGCGCCTGCGAAGGGTGCCAATTCTATGCGAAGCAGACCCACCTGCCCGCTCAGGCTCTGCAAACGATACCCATCACCTGGCCCTTCGCTGTGTGGGGTCTGGACCTCGTCGGCCCTCTGCAGAAGGCGCCCGGGGGCTACACGCACCTGCTGGTCGCCGTCGACAAATTCTCCAAATGGATCGAGGTCCGACCCCTAAACAGCATCAGATCCGAGCAGGCGGTGGCGTTCTTCACCAACATCATCCATCGCTTCGGGGTCCCGAACTCCATCATCACCGACAATGGCACCCAGTTCACCGGCAAAAAATTCTTGGATTTTTTGCGAGGATCACAACATCCGGGTGGACTGGGCCGCCGTAGCTCATCCCATGTCGAATGGGCAAGTGGAACGTGCCAACGGCATGATCCTACAAGGGCTCAAGCCTCGGATTTACAACGACCTCAACAAGTTCGGCAAGCGATGGATGAAGGAACTCCCCTCGGTGGTCTGGAGCCTGAGGACGACGCCAAGCCGAGCCACAGGTTTCACGCCGTTCTTCCTGGTCTACGGAGCCGAGGCCGTCCTGCCCACTGACCTGGAATACGGCTCCCCGAGGACGAGGGCCTACGACGACGAAAGCAACCAAGCTAGCCGAGAAGACTCGCTGGACCAGCTGGACGAGGCTCGGGACAGGGCCTTACTACACTCGGCGCGGGTACCAGCAGTCCCTGCGACGCTACCACGCCCGAGGGGTCCGACCCCGAGACCTCCAGGTGGGCGACCTGGTGCTTCGACTGCGGCAAGACGCCCGAGGGAGGCACAAGCTCACGCCCCCCTGGGAGGGGCCGTTCATCATCGCCAAAGTTCTGAAGCCCGGAACGTACAAGCTGGCCAACAGTCAAGGCGAGGTCTACGGCAACGCTTGGAACATCCAACAGCTACGTCGCTTCTACCCTTAAGATGTTTCCAAATTGTTCATATACCTCACACCCACGCAAAGTTTAGTCAACAAGGAAGGGTCGGCCTCGCCTCGGCAAAGCCCGACCCTCCCTCGGGGGCTAAAAGGGGGGAAACCCCCTCTGCGTCGAAATTTTCCTCGAACAGAAAATCTCTTTTACTAGAATATCTTTCGTGCTTTTTGACTACTTCGAAAAGTGGATCCTGGAAACGACGGGGTACACGTAAGCAGTCAAGGCTGACCGAGCCGAGGGACTCCCACGCCTCCGGGATACGGATACCTCACTCATCACCTTCTGCGATAAGTAACTCGCGTTCGGATAAGGTGAATCCGCGGATCGAACAAGTCTTTACGTTCGGAAGCCCTTCTGTCGAAGCGATTCTTCGAGCCTTCTCGACCGAGTCGGTGACAGGGCCTCATGGACGGGTGAAAGTACGCGTAAGCGGCGAGGCCGACCGAGCCGAGGGACTCCCACGCCTCCGGGATACGGATACCTCACTCATCACCTCCCGCGAGAAGCAACTCTCGCTCGCACTAACATCCCTGCTACCGACAAAAAGTCCAGATACTCGAAACAAGAGGAAAAGAGACGCAGCTTTATAACGCAGCAAGGGTGTGTGTTCTGGCCTCGACGGCCGCACAAGGCCCACGCTACAAGACGATTTGACCTTGCAGGCTCGGGTCTTGACGCGGGAAGGGGGCAGCGACGCCCTCGGCATCGACGGCATCTTCGGCGAGGCCCGACCTAGCCTCGGATGGCGACGCGGTCCGAAGGCCTCCGCTCCGAAGGACGACGTCATCACCCCGCCCGATCCAGGGGCTTCTCCGGATCCGGCACGAGCGGGCGGCTCGGCCGGCCACCTCCGAGGCCTCGGCCGACCACCTTCCGAGGGCGCCAGCCCGGTCCGAAGCCTCGGCTGATCAACTCCGGCATCGATCCAGCCGACGGACAACCTGGCTAGGCTCCGGCCAACCAGGTTTTATTTCTCGAGCCAACTCTGCCTCTGCTCATGCTGATATCGCTACCCCCGGCCTCGGCTCGTCGAAGAGCGGCCGAGGGGTCTCTTTAACTAAGCTAGAGGAGCCTCGGACAACAGGGCCGACCGAGCCGAGGGACTCCTACGCCTCCGGGATACGGATACCTCACTCGTCACCTTGACACGGGGCGACTCATGCTTAGTGAAGCGGTTCAGACAATCAGCAGACGAGTCTTAGTGCTCGGAAATGAGGAAAAAACACGGCTCCGCGCCGTAATTACATACATGTTCAGGCCCCGAAAGCCGAAATGAACAAAAAACCCGACACTCGAAGTGCCATTACAAACGGAACTCCGGTTCCCCCCCCCCCCCCGCAGGTACGAACAACCCCACTCGATGGGAGTGGGCCTGCGGGGCAGCAGAAGACCGACGAACGGCATGTCGCCGCCCGCCCCGGCAGCGGCGACAATGAAGACTTCTGCCCCGGGGGGCCGAACAGCAGCAATGATGGCCTCAGGGCGGATGCTGCTGCTAGGAGGCCCCCGCCCTTGCCCAAACTCGAGAGGCAAGGACGGGCAGAAGGCCGTAGAGTCGGAGGTCGGTCCGTGGCCAACCTCGGCTGTCGCGCCGGCGGAAGAACCTCTTCCAGCTGCCGTGGTGGGAGGCGGCACCGGGGACGGCTCCGAGACTGCTCGGCTCAGAGAGCCGGGCACGCTGCAGCTGTTGGCGCCACGGACGACTCCCGCCCTCCCCCCCGATCACTGAGGGAAGGAGCGGGCCACCACCCGCGCAGGGGCCAACCCCGACTCGGCACACGCCCCTCCTCAGCCCTGGTGATGAAAATCCTTGAGGCTGAGGAAGGGGTGGAGGCCGCAGCCCGGCTCGCTTTCCCCCACCATCAAGCCGGAGGTTACCATCCTGGGTGACCGCCGGTGGAGGGGTGCGACCGGGCTGCATGATGAAAATCCTTGAAGCCGAACGATGGCTGAAAGGTACCAACTCCCACGGAGTTGCGTTCCTCCAACGATGGAGCGAAAAGACGGCGGTTCCCCCCATCCGGGGGCTTGGAAGATGGAGAGACACAATGCATAGGGGAGAAAGAAGACATGGTCACCATACGAAGGGGGTCGCCCTCCTTTTTAAAGGCAACTCCGCCTGCTTGCGCCCCCAACCGTCACAGGCTGAGTCTTCTCCAACACGCCTCCAAGGCCCTTCCCCGCGGCGCGGGGGCTGGGACCCGCAAGTCATGGAGACCGGCTCCGAGCAGAAGAAGCCGAGCCGCCGCGCGCGACGCGCACAACCACCCAGCGGTTACAAGTGACCCTCCACCTTTGCCCAGACCAACGGGCGAAGGGGGTGGGCAGCCATGCGGGCGGCATGCAGCCGCGCCAAGTGGACGCGCCTCTCCGACTCCTGACAGGCCAGCGCGGAGGCTCAAGCCCACGCGTCGCGCAACCGGCGCGCCGGATGCTGCATGTAAGCCGCTATGCCACTTGCGCCACCACCGCACCTCCTCGGTTGCGGAACCAATACCACGACCCGAGGCGGCCCAACGCGCGGCCCAGCTGCGCCAGCCTGACGCAGCGGTCAAACGCGGTCAAAAGTGGGCCGGCAGTAATGACAGTGGCAGGCGCGCAAGAGCAGCGATCACGCCATCAGCCAGGCTCACGTCCCATCCGGAGGCAGCAAGAGAACCCCCTCTCTCGCGGCGTGAAGACGACACGCCCGTGACCCGTTCCTCGAACGGCTCGCGCACGCAACGGCAGCCTCGCCGACCGCTCGCCCCGGCGCATTAACTCCGCGACTCGACGGGCAGCGCTTCTAGCGGAAGCAGCTGGCGACGTTTCGCCTTCGCCAAAACGGCCACACCGAAAAAGGTACGCCACGTCGTTCAAATTTCGTATCCCTTTTTCCTTTCCCCTTTCTCTATCTCTTGCAACAGGGACCGGGAAGGGGGACACCCCCAAAGGGATCCTTCCCCGTGAAGGAACTAGGCTCCGAGCCTCCTTACTGATCAGGGGTTCGAAGGCTGGCCCCCCGAAGGGTTCAACAGCCGCCTCAGATCGCGTGGGCCCGACACCCACTACTGGTCAGAGGTTCGAAGGTCGGCCCCCCGAAAGGTTCCACGACCGCCTTAGGCTACTCGGGCTCCGCGCCCATTACTGATCAGGGGTTCGAAGGCTGGCCCTCCGAAGGGTTCACAGTCGCCTCAGACGCCGAGCGAGGGATGACCAGGGGTACGTTCGATACATAACCAAGGCTCGGGCTGCGCTCTCGAGGTACCCTAGGACATTTCCGAGACCAGCGGGAACGACTCTGTAACGGAATCCCATCGGAGGGAGGCAACGAGCCCTCGGACCCCGTCGCCAGGGGACCGGGTCCGGCAGATCACCCGCAGGTACTTTTGGGCGTGCCTCCGGGCCCCTAGCCGACCCCCAACGAACGGGGCACGGACGTCCACTCGGATTACCCGATTGCAGCTCACCGGAGACACCATGTTCGGTGCCCATCGAGGGTAACATGGCGCTCTCCCCCCCTCCTCCTTGCGGAAAGGCGACGTAGGGGCGTATATAAAAAGCCGAGTCTGTCCCTGATCGTCCTCTCGCTCTGTGCGGAGGCTCGGGGGCTGCTCTCGCGAACCCGGCTCCGGCCGAACCGTTGACAGCGTCAACATACCAGCCCGAGAACTTGGGCCCCGACAGAGCATCTGGGCTACGGCCTGTTCGCATGAGGGAGCCGCCAGACCAGCCGAAGCATTACGCAAGGCATTAAGACCTCGAAGGAGTGAAACCACTCCTCCGAGGCCTCGGGGGCTACACCCGGCGGGTGCGCTCGCGCGCACCCACCGGAACAAAGTACAA
Source organism: Zea luxurians (assembly GCA_029449295.1). Taxonomy (NCBI): domain Eukaryota; kingdom Viridiplantae; phylum Streptophyta; class Magnoliopsida; order Poales; family Poaceae; genus Zea; species Zea luxurians. Next base: position 60,409,748 of record JAOPSE010000013.1, on the reverse strand, counting down.
CCGAGAAAGGCTGGTCCCCTTGCAAAAAAGTGCGACGCAAGCCTCCAAGCGAGTGTTAACACTCCCTTCGAGGCTCGGGGGCTACTGTCGGGGACCATAATTAGGGGTACCCTCAAGACGCCTAATTCTCAGCTGGTAACCCCCATCAGCATAAAGCTGCAGAGGCCTGATGGGTTTGATTAAGTCAGGGATCAGTCCGTACGAGCGACTTGATCGCGCCTCGCCCGAGCCTAGCCTCGGGCAAGTGCAGCCGACCCTGAGATGATTCCGTCTCGCCCGAGGCCTCCTCTTTCACGGCAGACGCATCTCCGGCTCGCCCGAGGCCTTGCCTTCGATAAGAAGTAACCCTGACTAAATCACCGCGCCAACCGACCAAGTCATCGGGGCATTTAACGCAAAAGGTAAGACCGACGGGCAACCAGGCTTTGCCAGAGGTGCCATAGGAGGCTCCGCCCGACCCAGGGCTCGGACTCGGGCTAAGGCCCCGGAAGACGGCGAACTCCGCTCCGCCCGACCCAGGGCTCGGACTCGGGCTAAGGCTCCGGAAGACGGCGAACTCCGCTCCGCCCGAACCAGGGCTCGGACTCGGGCTAAGGCCCCGGAAGACGGCGAACTCCGCTCCGCCCGACCCAGGGCTCGGACTCGGGCTAAGGCCCCGGAAGACGGCGAACTCCGCTCCGCCCGACCCAGGGCTCGGACTCGGGCTAAGGCCCCGGAAGACGATGAACTCCGCCTCGCCCGACCCAGGGCTCGGACTCCGCCCTGGCCTCCGCCGAACGACCTCCGCCTCGCCCGACCCAGGAGCTCAGGTTCGGCCTCGGCCATGCAGGACAGACTCGACCTCGACTTCGGAGGAGCCTCCACGTCGCCCGACCTAGGACACAGGTCCGCCACGTCAACAGGAAGCGTTGTCATCACCCTGCCCCAAGCCGACTTGGGTCGCAGAGAACAAGACCGGCGTCCCATCTGGCTAGCCCCGCCAGATAGGCAATGATGGCACCCCACTGGACTCATGACGACGGCGGCTCCCAGCTCTCTTACGAAAGCAGGAGGACGTCAGCAAGGGCCCAACTGCTCCGACAGCTGTCCCTCCGCCAAGCTCCACTGCTTCTCCGACAGCCACGACGCCACACTAACAGGATGCCAAGATCTCTCCGGCTGCCACCTTGGCATGTACTTAGGGCACTAGCTCTCCCCCGCTAGACACGTAGCGCCTTGCTACACCCCCATTTGTACACCTGGATCCTTTCCTTACGCCTATAAAGGGAAGGACCAGGGCCTTCTTAGAGAAGGTTGGCCTCGCGGGGACGAAGGGCGGGGGCAGGCGCTCTCTTGGGGCCGCTCGCTCCCTTCACCCGCGCGGACGCTTGTAACCCCCTACTGCAAGCGCACCCGACCTGGGCGCGGGGCGAACACGAAAGGCCGCGGGAATCTCCGTCTCCCTCGTCACGACCCGGCTCCGGCCACCGACCTCTCGCTCTCTTTCCCCCCTTCGCGCTCGCCCACGCGCTCGACCCATCTGGGCTGGGGCACGCGGCACTCTCACTCGTCGGCTCGGGGACCCCCCGGTCTCGAAACGCCGACACTACTAATTATCAGTCGACTAAGAGATACCTATAGCACAAAGTCCAAAACAAGCGGTGAGAGTATGAGAGTGGATCTAGTAATAATTATTCAACCTTCTTAATACTAATATAATAGCTGATCTATTATATGAAACAAAACTTATATATATAGGTTATAGCCAACAACTAGCAAACTATTAGAGCAAGTATAATAAGAGTTATAAACTGGCTAAATGCTAAAGTGAAGGAGGGAGAGAGGATAAGCAGGTTGTAAACTTATAGTCGGTTTCGATACAAGAACCGTGAAGCTTTATGAGAGATATATATGGATCTTGTATTAATACTAAAGAATTAACTACTATACGGTTGCAAGTAGGGATGGATATCAAGCCAACTCGGCTTGGCTTGTCCGAGTTCGAGTTGGCTCGTTAAACTAATGAACTAGCTCGACTCAGTTCGGCTCGTTTACGAGCTCGAACTGTTTCGTTTAGCTCTTGAGCTAGAGTAGAAAAAACAATATGTATATAACAATCAAATTCTAGTTAATTTCTAATTAATTTAACAATAGAAAATAGTAATTGTGTACTCATGGTTTCACAGACCATATCAATGTAACACCAAATTAACACAACTCATCACTTATCAATTCACAATTCATACACACATATGTTCATTAGCTTAACCCATAGTTGTATTCACATAGAACAATTTAACTGTTGGAGACTTGTTCTCAAATGCTATGAGTTAAGAACAAGGCAACACAAAATGTTAATGATTAAAGACCTTCGTTCTCCAAAACATTATCTCCCTTAGAATATAATGATCTTCAGACGAATGTCATGAAGGACGTACCTTCATCATCGCAATATATATTAATGATAGAAGAAGCATATGAAACATGAGAAATAATATGAATAATCATATGACATCCTTAATATAACTTTATTATATCATCATGAATGAACATGAACAATATCGGATTACATTTGTACCTTCGGCTTGATAGAAGACGAAAAGTCCAAGCGTGATGCACGAATGAATACAAGTCAGCGTGAACAGTACGGGGGTACTGTTCATCTATTTATAGGCACAGGGCGCAGCCTATGTAAAATTACATTCATGCCCTTTATATTTACTATTGACTTAAGGACAATCCAACGAGGACTAGATAGCCTTTTCCCCTTTAAGTCGGTTCCTTTTTCTGCCGCTGAGCCGAAGCTTCCTTGCGCGTAGCTTCGGAGCTAGTTCAACCTTCGTCCCGACCATGCTTTTCATATTGTGTACAGCTTTATTCCGAGTCCGAAGGTTCCTGTACATATATCATACTTGGGAAACATTGTTTATCATGTTTTTGAGGACCTTCGGAAGACGAAGGCCCCCAACATTAACATATAGACATAGTTCATCAATCATTAGTTTAACTCATAGGCCATAGACACCACACATACATATATCATGTTCATCAATTATTACATAAATGATATGCATATATTTCTATCGATGTCTTGACCTGAGGGTCTCACCAACTAGTGAAAATGGTGCTACGTGCCCTGGCCCAGATGGGTGATGTAAGTTGACACAAGTCGTTTATCCTGGTTCGGGCGAGAGAAAGCCCTACTTCCAGTAGAGGGGGATGAGACTTACATTACTTGCACCTAAGTGCTTGCAGTAGGGAGTATAGGCTGATGGGAGAGAAAAGGATCCCAAGTCCCCGGGTTGATTGAGGCAAGTACCAATATCATGGTGGAGGTGAGAACTGTGAAGTGTTCGCCTGCCCCTTGAAGCCGTGGACTGCCCTATATATAGCCTCAAGGAGGGTTGCTGGGAGCACTAGGGTTGGTCGCGTTTGGTGAGGAGGCGAAGCCGAGCCCCTGTAAATGGTATGGCCTAGAGCATGGTTATTGTACTTGCTGTTGACTTATGCCTGGCGGAGACGGCTGATTCTTGCTGAGAGCCAAGGCTAGGGCCAAGGGCTCGGTCACGTACCCGAGCCTCCTTGCGAGGAAGATTGCCCATACCGTAGTGGTTGGTGCAGTACTGAGTATGGCGAAAATCCTCTAGGGAATACGTCAGCTTTGCAGTCTTCGGTGACGTCGGGCACCTTTCCGTTGCTAATATCGAGGTCGAAGCCAGGCTCGGGCGAGGCGGAAGTCCGCCCGAGGTCGTGACCGAGCCCACTCTAGGATTCGTAGACGTGCGCGACACAGTTGAAGGAGTGGCCTCCTATGGGATTTGCCATCCCTACCGGCAATGCTGTCGAAGAGCAACCGCGTGTAAGTACGAGTACACAAGCGGGCTATTGAACGGCATGAGCGATGATGACGGTGACTCACTGACTCGACGGTTGACAGGGACGCGGCCTCAAAAGCCCAGGAGTCCAGGACTCGCGTCGCCATCAGGGCTCGTCCAATCAGGATCTGACGGCCACGCCGGTGCCTCCACGTCACGCGCGCCCCACCGCACTCCCGCGGCCCCACTACCGCACTTTACTGCGGCCCCACCACGTCCCATCCGTCTCGGCGTTACGACGGCCGTGCCCACTGGCCAGTGGTCCACCTGGCGCGGACCGGGCCCGGTCTTCATCCGCCCATCCCCACGAACCGGTCGTGCAGTCGTGCACCACCAACCGTTCCGCCCGCTCGATCCGCCTCGGGGCGCGCGCCCCTCCAGCTTCCCCAGAATCCCCAGGAACCGGAAGGCAGGCGCGGCGGGCCCACGAGCGAGCGTCAGCATGCTGCGCGCACGGTAAACCACTCTTGTGATGAGGAATAGGAGTAATAATCCAGCGAGATAATGACCCTCCCGACCTGCCAAATTCCGCCCGCAGTAGCACAATACAAAGTGGGGAATGGAAAGCTGCCAAACGTGTAGGGCGAGTCCTACAAAACCGTGTGCCGTTCGACGCAAAAACGATGGCCACAAATGGCCGTGGTCGTACACGAATATTACTTCTAGCAGAATTACTTATTATTTATAGAGCTTATTTGAGGCAGTTTCATCGGCTGTAGGTTTATCAGAGACGATTTCAATCGAACGAAAAGTTAGCCGAGTAGTCTAAACCTCATCAAAATTGGTCTTACCAAAATCTCTACTCATATAAGCATCGATTTTCTAGTTTTCATCGTCGTACCTTTTCCAAAAAAAAACTTATACTTCTTTCGAATCTAACTAGGTCGTTATCTAACGGTCCACGGATGGGTTGTAAAAAAAACACACAAATTCAACACGACATGAAGCCACACACAGCGCACGTTCCCAGATAGTACCAACTCGCTAGCTGAAGGACAAGTGGTCCAGCTAGCTATAAAAAAGGGTAAGTCTTATTTTCAACTCATACATTTCTCGGTTTTTTCGGCTAAGATAAAATGGAGTATCTATAGTTTAATATCTAATATTTAGGCTATATGCCCACATTAATTTTGAATTTATTTTGTGAGGAAGGTCCATTTTAATTTTGGTTTTTTATGGGGAGGATCCACTTTAATTTTAAATATATTTTTTTTGCGGAGAGGGTCCATCACACTCGTTTGGCACTGGACCTCGCGTATGGTATAATTGTTACACTGTACCATCAAATATGATTGATACGGCGTCGCAACACATGGATATTATTGTACTAGTGGTAGATCTAAGGGTTAGATTCATCAATCATACTGATAGAGCTCTTTAAGAGGTGTTCCACCTAACTCAAATTGATGAAGTTAGTAAAAAAAAATAACTACCATTATCATTTCTCATAAACCCTCACGTCATGGTTCACTCCTTTCTTTTTTCTCTTCTTTCCCACTGCACTGGGCATTCTTCCCCACCGTGCCCCCGTCTTGTCTCCTTGACCGGCCGAGCCCTACTCGTGCTCGTGCGTTTCCCTTCCCTGGCGGCCACGCGCCCAGGTTCCGCACCAGCCGCCACGCCACGCCCCTCCCCTATGAGACACATGTGTTGGCCCTTGGCCGTGCTCATGCTCGTTGTGTGCTCTCAGCCTCTCACGGTGTCCAGCCAGCCACGCTGACCAACCATGCATGCACCCTTCGTCGACCACCCGAGCAAGCCGGGTTCTGGCTGACCGCGTGTTTTTTTTTTTCTTTGAACAAATTTAGGGGAGGAAGAAAGGACATTGGCACTGACATGGAGTCCATTGTAATAATAAAATAGATTTTTTGTCAATCAAAACACGGTATATTTCAGATCCACCAGGAGTAAATCCGAGATGTAAATTCATTTTTTTTTCATGATTAAAAGCTTCAATGGTAAAGCTGTCCAATAATACGTACAGGATACTAAGCGACCGTGATCCGGACCGACTTGTAGAGAGAGACAAAAGAGTGCGAACAGGAAGCGAGCAGGGCTGCAATGGAAGAAGGCAGTGGCAGCCTGGCAGGGCAGGGGGCACGGCACCAGGAGCTGTTCATACCAGCAGTGGAAGGGACGGCGCACGCAGGAGGCTGCTGCCAAGCCAGAAGGCAAAAAGGGAGAAAAAAAGGAAGCAGCAGAACAAAACAAAGTTGCAGCAGTGAGCAGTGCTACTAGGCGCTGCCGGGGTGTGGGGGCTTTGTACACGGCTCTCTCAGTGGAAAAGCAAGCAGCTAGCTGCTTGCTGCCTTGCTCCTCCTCTTCGTCTACATTGCTGAGCTTTTTGCTTCTGCTGATGCTAGCGAAGTAGCGTATGCCATGGATATTCCATGGGACTCTGGTCAGGATGGATGGCAATAGCAATCCGAGAATGCAACAGAAAGCTATGGTTAAGCTACCTCTTTCCCCCATTGCTGATTTGTTTCCAAGAACCGGAGCCAGCTTTGCCAGCTGCTCGTACTAACAATCTATATAATATATGTATTCCATATAATCCAGTCGCTTCGAACAGAAAACGAAATTAACAGCAACGGCAGAACATTGTAATCACTGATCAATGAAATTGGAAAACATAAGGAAGCTACATTTATAACCTACAAAAGATGATTCTTATCTTCAAATCTGTTTTCTTGATTTTTTTTACCTTTATCTCCCCCTGACGATGCTCACCTCGAATCACCTCCGGGCAACGGAACTATCCAGAATGAGGGCGCTGATCTGCCTGCTTCTTCAGCTTCAGGCACCTGGATTGAAGCGGGGATCTGACACGGCAGAGTGCTCCACCTCATCGGACTGCGGCGCCACGTTCAGATCGATCATGGAGGGACTGTTGGTCGGGGACGCAGGAGTGGCGGCTGAGGTGGTGGAGGCGGTGGCGGTGCCGGTGCCGGCAAGCGGCGACGCGGCGCACACATGGGACCGCATGATGTGCTCCCCGAGAGCCTGCCCCGAGAACACGCGGCCGCAGTGGGGGCACTCGCGCGGCTGCTGCTTGGCGTTCATGTCCTCGTCCTCGCCTCCGTCACGGTGCTCCGGCAATGGCGACAGCGGCGGCTGGGGCTGCGGGGGTGGGGCCGGAGGAGCCACGGGAGGCGCGCAGCAGCCGCCTCTGCCGCCGCGCACGTTGCTGGCGCGGTGTCCGCCAAGCGCCTGGTAGGAGCGGAACACCTTCTTGCACGCGACGCACTGGAACTGCGTCCGCTTCTCCACCACCGGCGCCGGGGCCCGCCGGGGTGGGGCGGGGGGCGCGTAGCCGTCGTCGCTTCTGTCGTCGGAGCCGTCCTTCTCGGCGACTACACCCGACGGCCACGAGTCACGAGAGAGCATCATGAGGGATAGCGCCACGTCCTCCGGCGTTGCGACCTCTGACAGCGAGCTCGACGCCTCGGGTTCGCCCCAGATGCCGGCGGCGTTCACGCGCTTGGCCTGCGGCGGGGTCGACTCGGTCTCGCTCTCGCGATCCGAGAAACCGACATCCGCCACGCCAAGGCTGCGCTTCGGATTCTCTCGGAGCCCGTTGGTGGAAGCGGTCATCATCAAGCCGACTTCCTCGTCGGCGGCGGCGATGGAGGTCGACGCGGATGATGCCGAAGAGATCTGCTGCTTCGCCGCTGCTGCGGCCGCCGCCGCCGCCGCCGTCGCCGTCGCCGCCGCCGCCGTCTCCTTAGCTGCGGCCATGTAATGAGAGCGCATGTGCCCGGCGAGGGCGCGGGGACTGGCGAAGCGGCGGGAGCAGAGCTTGCATGTGTTCTTCCCCATGGCAAGAAAACTTGCGCCTTTCGGAGCTTGGCGAGCTCTCGGCAGGAGCAAAAATGGTGAGGAGAGAGAGCGTGAGGGAGCGAGAGAGAGAGAGAGAGCTACGGGGAAGTTAGAAAAGAGCGGAACAGAGAGCTTCTCTCTCTCTCTCCTATTTATTTTTCTTTTCAGGATTTTTCCTTTCTTCAAAATTTATCTTTCTTTCCTCGTTACACCTTGAATCGCGGTGATAGCGTTGTTATCGCTTGGCTCATGCAAATCGAAGCAGAGATATTTTTGCTGCTTTGACGGCTTGAACTGCTTTCCGATTTTCAGGACGCATCTGCTCCTGTGTTGATATGGAACTATCACCTATTTGCACCAAAGATGCTAGACAAAAATCAGTTTTGATGCTCTTCCAAACAATCATAAATGCAATTTGTGGTTTTGTTTTCAGTCTTTCACCGATCTCATTATTAAATGGATGCAAATAGTGAAATCCACCTCTATCTGCGAGAAAGAGGGGAATGCATAGCCAAATTAAGCTATATTCGTTCATGCTATTGACCTCTCACACATGTTCGTTTGGCTTTAATCTATATCGACTTCTACTGTTTTTACAGTGTTTTGTCATTATGTGTTGCAGCTACAGTAGTGCAAATAGATGGCTTTAATCTAAAGCAAGCACTCATACAAAGCAACCAAACAACATAACCAAGCTAGCTAGAAAAGTGAACTAAACAAGCGTATATACACTTCCTCGACTTGGCTCTGTGCAGCCTGGTTTCCATATGCGAGCCAGGCTAGCTAGGGAAATAAACCAAATAGCCCTATAACGTCTCCAATGAGCCAGCTATCTAGCCAGCTAAATTACATGGAAGGAGAGAATCGACAAACTAGCTAGTATTAGCACGCCACACATTTCTCTCACATTAGGGATGACAATGGGAAATTTCCCATCGAAGAATATCTCCTCGTAGTCGTGCCCATGACAAAAAAAAATCTCGCAGAGATCCCACGAACACTTGCGAGGGACGTTTCTTCCCCATCCCTGTCCTCGTGGGGATAAATCCACGACGAGAATCCCCGTCCCCATTTAAATTATAATTAGGACATACATCATGTTTTATTAATACAAAACATTTGCACTTATACATATTGTTAGATGTAAGAAAATCATTATGTGTATATCAAAACAAACATATTTATACAAAAATTGATCTCTTGACAAGGTAATTATTTATTTTATCATTAGCTAGTACACAAAAATATCATCACATACAATTTTAACGGGTCCAGCAAGGACTGGGCATAGAAAATGCTTTCTCGCTCACATCCCCGTTTACCCATCGGGGAGAGATTTTTTCCCTGTTTACATCCTCGTGGGGGAAGAAACCTCTCTATCACTATCTTCTAATGAATGAATTCACTGTCGGGAATCGAGGATTAGAGGCCATTGCCATCCCTATCTCAGACCAATAAGATGCTTTGGTTCTTGGGCCTGGAAACAAATTGGGCCAACGCGGCCACAACCAATTTTGGTTGCTTTGTAGCAAACAGAAGGTCCATCACTGGCCATGCAAAATGCAGGGAGCTAAACTGTGAAACAGTTTGACAATATTAGTTGCTCGACGTTGGAGCATTGGCCTAACATTTGGGGCCTGTTTGGAAACTTTGTTTCTCAAAAACCACAGTTTAATGAATGCCATGACATAACTATGTGATATTTTACATCAGTAAATCCAACATCTGTTTGGAGACATAGTATTTTAGTCATAGTATATCTCTACTACTATGAAGAACGCAAGGGGTAGGTTGCCTCCTGGTTCTGCCACCTGCCTGTTCTGCCTCGCCGCAATCTAGATCGTCCATCCTGTCAGCTCTAACCATCCTCCGTCCCACGCCTGTCTCGCCCTTGCCGATCCGGTTAGGCCTCGTCTCCCAGACTCCCACCTCACCTTGTCTCCGCACGAGTCGGGAACGAGCAACTGCCTGCCTACCTCGGCCTCCTCCCTTGTCCTCCCCTCCCCGTCGCTCCAGCCCCCCCACGCGCGCGCTCGGTAGGGCACGCGTCGCAACCTCTCCCCACCTCCTCTCTCAACGCTCCCCTCCTCTCTTGAGCATGACTTCTCCGGCGCTAGACTCCCTCGCGCGGGCACGCGCCGGTAGGGGGCAAGACGACCATCGCCAGCCACCAACGTCCAGTCTGAAGCGGAAGCCCGAGTTGCCATCGACTGCTCGTGAGGTCGCCCCTCCCCCCTAGCCGACCCCCGAAATATTGCTTTCAGAGGACCCGTCGAGCCCAAGGTCCTGAGCCACGAGGAGATGTTGCTGCTGCCCATGGGGCCCTGGGAGCGGTCCTACGGCGGTGGCTTCGACAACCCTGGGAAGACGTCGGAAGAGAGCACCCATATATGTAGCAGTCGCCACCCACATGCGAGGAGAAGAAGCAAGAAGGCGCTCAGGTGCGACGGCGATGCTTAGGTGCACGAAAGGATACAATTTGGGGCAGGTTGGATCTCCGCGCCTACTCTGTTCTTGTAGAGGAACGATGGTTCCTCTTTTCCTTGTGATAGTTTGACAGTGCTATTGGTTATGCTATTATGCAGTTGTTGTTGCAGGCTCTGGGCGGGTGGCGTCGCCGGCAAGCGCAAGAAGGTCGCCACGAGTGGTAAGCCCAAGCGCCCACCCTTCGCCTTCTTCGTCTTCATGTGAGTTCTCTGCCTTACTTAGATCTCTAGATCTATGCTCTATTTTTGTTACGAGTCTGTGGATTCCCCACATTATTGAACTTGTTGTGGCGTTTGTTTGCTTTTCAGGTCTGGATTCAGATAGGAGTATCAGGTTCAGCACCTTGGCAACAAGAGCGTTGCGACCGTTAGTCACCTTGCACTCTGCTCTTCCTTTATTTTTTTGGTGCGTTTGCATATGTCTTCTTTGTTCGTGTTGGTGGATCAGGTGAGCAAGGCAGCAAGGGAGAAGTGGCATGCTATATCAGATTAAGTAAGTAGATCTCTCGAATACCCAGATCGACTGTCTTTTGGATTTAGATTTATCTATCGTGTGTCTCCTTTGTCGTTATTTTTTAGCTCAAAATGGGTGTTTATGCACAATGTTGAGGTTTATTTAGTTGGGTAGGGCACCTAACCAAATTGAAGGATACAGTTTGGGGTTCGGGCAATGACTTTGTTCCTAGAATTTGGCCATGCTAATTTCTCCATATTTGCACCAGAAGCGTTCTATTCCGCAATTATTCACGATTCCATGGTATAATATAAAACCTGCGCATACTAGGGCACGGATGTAGGCACCTAGGATGAGTAGGCCTTGTGTTGTTGAGATGGCCTCTGATTCAATTTAGGTCAAGCCCTGTACCAATCTCCTTTGTCGTTATTTTTTAGCTCAAAATGGGTGTTTATGCACAATGTTGAGGTTTATTTGGTTGGGTAGGGCACCTAACCAAATTGAAGGATACAGTTTGGGGTTCGGGCAATGACTGTTCCTAGAATTCGGCCATGCTAATTTCTCCATATTTGCACCAGAAGCGTTCTATTCCGCAATTATTCACTATTCCATGGTATAACATAAAACCTGCGCATACTAGGGCACGAATGTAGGCACTTAGGATGAGTAGGCCTTGTGTTGTTGAGATGGCCTCTGATTTAATTTAGGTCAAGCCCTGTACCAATCTCCTTTGTCGTTATTTTTTAGCTCAAAATGGGTGTTTATGCACAATGTTGAGGTTTATTTGGTTGGGTAGGGCACCTAACCAAATTGAAGGATACAGTTTGGGGTTTGGGCAATGACTGTTCCTAGAATTCGGCCATGCTAATTTCTCCATATTTGCACCAGAAGCGTTCTATTCCGCAATTATTCACGATTCCATGGTATAACATAAAACCTGCGCATACTAGGGCACGAATGTAGGCACTTAGGATGAGTAGGCCTTGCGTTGTTGAGATGGTCTCTGATTCAATTTGGGTCTAAAGCCCTGTACCAAGCTGCTCTTTAGATTCCATGTAGCTGTTTGTATAACTTGAGAAACATTTACGGTGAAGTTTTGTCTTATCCCGGCACAAGTGAAAATCAGATGCAAATAATATACTACTTACTAAATAATACAAATGTTGTTTATGTCTGAGAGCACCTAGAGGGGGGGGGGGGGTGAATAGGTGATCCTGTGAAAACTTCAAACTTAAGCCACAAAAACTTGTTAAGTGTTAGTACAATAATGCCAAGTGGCTAGAGAGGAATCCCAACAAAACACAATAACCACAGAAGATCAATCACAGAGATGGCACAGTGGTTTATCCCGTGGTTCGGCCAAGACCAACGCTTGCCTACTCCACGTTGTGGCGTCCCAACGGACGAGGGTTGCAATCAACCCCTCTCAAGCGGTCCAAAGACCAACTTGAATACCACGGTGTTTTGCTTTGCCTTTCAATATCCCGTTTGCAAGGAATCTCCACAAATTAGAGTCTCTTGCCCTTACAAGTATATGATCACAAAGAAGCACAGAGTAAGGGAGGGAAGCAACACACACAAATCCACAGCGAAATGCGCACACACACGGCCAAGAATCGAGCTCGAATGACTATCTCAAAGTTCTCACTAGAACGGAGCTCGAATCACTTAGAATCACAAACGAATGCACAAAGAATGAGTGTGGATGATCAAGAATCCTCTAAGGTTGCTTGTGTGTCTCCTCCATGCGCCTAGGGGCTCCTTTTATAGCCCCAAGGCAGCTAGGAGCCGTTGAGAGCAAATCTGGAAGGCCATCCTTGCCTTCTGCCGTCGGGTGCACCGGACAGTCCGGTGTACACCGGACACTGTCCGGTGCCCGATTTCTTTCCAAAAATGGCGCTGCCGACCGTTGCAGACCGTTGCAGATCTGGGAGCCGTTGGCGCACCGGACATGTCCGGTGCACACCGGACAGTCCGGTGCCGTCTTCTAGCCGTTGGCTCGGCCACGTGTCCCGCGCAGATTGCGCGGCCGACCGTTGGCTCACCGGACAGTCCGGTGCACACCGGACAGTCCGGTGAATTTTAGCCGTACGCCGTCGGCGAATTCCCGAGAGCAGGCACTTCGCGCCGAGTCAGCCTGGCGCACCGGACACTGTCCGGTGTGCCAGACCGAGCTGAGTCTTGGCTGTACACAGCCAAGTCTTTTTCTCCTCTTTTCTTTTCTTCTTCTTTCTGTTTCTAACACTTAGACAAGTATATTAGTACACAAAACCAATGTACTCAGGCTTAGAAACATACCTTTACTTCATGATTTGCACCTTGTTCATCCATGGACATAAAATCACATTTAAGCACTTTGTGTTGGCACTCAATCACCAAAATACTTAGAAATGGCCCAAGGGCACATTTCCCTTTCAATCTCCCCCTTTTTGGTGATTTATGCCAACACAACATAAAGCAAGTAGAACAAGTACAAAATCAAATCAAATAAGAACTCAAAATTTGTTTTGATTCACTTTTGACATATATGGATCACTCTATGCCACCACTTGGTTTGTTTTTGCAAATCAAACTCGAATCTCTATCTCTAAGTCAAACACACATGTTGAAGCATAAAGAGAGTCATTTCAAAAGAGATTGATCAAAGATTTCAAAAACTCCCCCTTTTTCCCATAATTACTACTTCACCCCACAACAAGCCAACTTTTGACAAAAGAGACAATAAACGAGTTTTGACAAACCAAAAGCTCTACTCTACTATTTTCAAATCTCTCAAGTGGTAGCTGATCCATTTATTGCTTTGGCCTTTATTTTCTCCCCCTTTGGCATCAAGCACCAAAACGGGATCAATCTTGGCCCTTTAACCCCATTGCCTCACCAAAATCTTCAATTAAGAGCAAACGGCAATAAGAGTTCATGAGATGGACTTGGAATAAGTTACCCTCTCATCGGAGTGCAGTGGAAGTCTTTCATGGTCCAAGTCCACCTTTTCCCTTTCAATTCTCCTTCGAGACTAAATCAAGCAAACTCAAGCATATGGTTAGTCTCAAAGGGTCAAGTTGTAACACATCTCCCCCTAAACATGTGCATCACTTTGCAACGGACTTGTGAGGTCCAGGGAGTGTTTGTACAACTTGAGCACCATACTTAACAACAAAATGCAAAAAGAAACATGATCAAACGCATAAGTACATGTATGCTATATTTCAATCCAAGTTCCGCGAATCTAAGATATTTAGCTCACTACGCAGCCTGCAAAAGGTCTTCTCATCTAGAGGCTTGGTAAAGATATCGGCTAGCTGGTTCTCGGTGCTAACATGAAACACTTCGATATCCCCCTTTTGCTGGTGGTCTCTCAAAAAGTGATGCCGGATGTCAATGTGCTTTGTGCGGCTGTGCTCAACAGGATTTTCCGCTATGCGGATAGCACTCTCATTGTCACATAGGAGTGGGACTTTGCTCAGATTGTAGCCAAAGTCCCTGAGGGTTTGCCTCATCCAAAGTAGTTGCGCGCAACACTGTCCTGCGGCAACGTACTCGGCCTCAGCGGTGGATAGGGCAACGGAGGTTTGTTTCTTAGAGTTCCATGACACCAGGGACCTTCCTAAGAATTGGCACGTCCCCGATGTACTCTTCCTATCGACCTTACATCCAGCATAGTCAGAATCTGAGTACCCAATCAAGTCAAAGTTAGACCCCTTTGGATACCAGATCCCGAAGCAAGGCGTAGCAACCAAATATCTAAGAATTCGCTTCACCGCCACTAAGTGACACTCCTTAGGATCGGATTGAAATCTGGCACACATGCATACGCTGAGCATAATATCTGGTCTACTAGCACATAAATAAAGTAAAGACCCTATCATTGACCGGTATGCTTTTTGATCAACGGACTTACCTCCTTTGTTGAGGTCGGTGTGTCCGTCGGTTCCCATCGGCGTCTTTGCGGGCTTTGCGTCCTTCATCCCAAACCTCTTTAGCAAATCTTGCGTGTACTTCGTTTGGGAGATGAAGGTGCCGTCCTTGAGTTGCTTCACTTGAAATCCAAGGAAGTAGGTCAACTCGCCCATCATCGATATCTCGAATTTCTGCGTCATCACCCTGCTAAACTCTTCACAAGACTTTTGGTTAGTAGAACCAAATATTATGTCGTCGACATAAATTTGGCACACAAAAAGATCACCATCGCAAGTCTTAGTAAAAAGAGTTGGATCGGCTTTCCCAACCTTGAACGTATTAGCAATTAAAAAATCTCTAAGGCATTCATACCATGCTCTTGGGGCTTGCTTAAGTCCATAGAGCGCCTTAGAGAGCTTACACACGTGGTCGGGGTACCGTTCATCCTCGAAGCCAGGGGGCTGCTCCACGTACACCTCCTCTTTGATCGGCCCGTTGAGGAAAGCGCTCTTCACATCCATTTGGTACAACCTGAAAGAATGGTGAGCGGCATATGCTAGCAAGATACGAATTGATTCTAGCCTAGCCACAGGAGCAAACGTCTCCTCAAAGTCCAAACCTACGACTTGGGCATAACCTTTTGCCACAAGTCGAGCCTTGTTCCTCGTCACCACCCCGTGCTCGTCCTGTTTGTTGCGGAACACCCACTTGGTTCCCACAACATTTTGCTTGGGACAAGGCACCAGTGTCCAAACTTCGTTGCGCTTGAAGTTGTTGAGTTCCTCCTGCATGGCCAACACCCAGTCCGGATCTAGCAAGGCCTCCTCTACCCTGAAAGGCTCAATAGAAGAGACAAAGGAGTAATGTTCACAAAAATTAACTAGTCGAGACCGAGTAGTTACTCCCTTGCTAATGTCACCCAGAATTTGGTCGACGGGATGATCCCTTTGAATCATCGCTCGAACTTGGGTTGGAGGTGCCGGTTGCGCTTCTTCCTCCATCACTTGATCATCTTGTGCTCCCCCTTGATCACACGCCTCCTTTTGATGAACCTGTTCATCGTCTTGAGTTGGGGGATGCACCGTTGTTGAGGAAGAAGGTTGATCTCGTTCATCTTGTTCCTGTGGCCGAACGTCTCCAATCGCCATGGTTCGTATCGCGGCAGTTGGAACATCTTCTTCATCTACATCATCACAATCCACAACTTGCTCTCTTGGAGAGCCATTAGTTTCATCAAATACAACGTCGCTAGAGACTTCAACCAAACCCGATGATTTGTTGAAGACCCTATACGCCTTTGTATTTGAATCATAACCTAATAAAAACCCTTCTACGGCTTTGGGAGCAAACTTAGAATTTCTACCCTTCTTCACTAGAATGTAGCACTTGCTCCCAAAAACACGAAAGTAAGATACATTGGGTTTGTTACCGGTTAGAAGCTCATACGACGTCTTCTTGAGGAGGCGGTGAAGGTAGACCCTGTTGATGGCGTGGCAAGCCGTGTTCACGGCTTCCGACCAAAAGCACTCGGGGGTCTTGAATTCTCCAAGCATAGTCCTCGCCATATCTATGAGCATCCTGTTCTTCCTCTCTACCACACCATTTTGCTGAGGTGTGTAGGGAGCGGAGAACTCGTGCTTGATCCCTTCCTCCTCAAGAAACTCCTCCACTTGAAGGTTCTTGAATTCGGACCCGTTGTCGCTCCTTATCTTCTTCACCTTGAGCTCAAACTCATTTTGAGCTCTCCTGAGGAAGCGCTTGAGGGTTCCTTGGGTTTCAGACTTATCCTGCAAGAAGAACACCCAAGTGAAGCGGGAAAAGTCATCAACAATAACTAGACCATACTTACTTCCTCCTATGCTTAGATAGGCGACGGGTCCAAAGAGGTCCATATGCAGCAGCTCCAGAGGTCTTGCCGTGGTCATCACATTCTTGCTGTGATGTGCTCCTCCCACTTGTTTACCTGCTTGACAAGCTGCACAAGGTCTATCTTTTTCGAAATAAACATTTGTTAGACCTATCACGTGTTCTCCCTTTAGAAGCTTGTGGAGGTTCTTCATCCCCACATGTGCTAAGCGGCGATGCCACAGCCAGCCCATGCAAGTCTTAGCCATTAAGCATGCATCTAGACCGGCCTCTTCTTTTGCAAAATCAACTAAGTAAAGCTTGCCGTCTAGTACACCCTTAAAAGCTAGTGAACCATCACATCTTCTAAAGACAGACACATCTACATTAGTAAAAAGACAATTATATCCCATATTGCATAGTTGACTGACAGATAGCAAATTGTAACCAAGAGACTCAACTAAAAATACATTTGATATTGAGTGCTCATTAGAAATTGCAATTTTACCTAACCCTTTTACCTTGCCTTGATTCCCATCACCGAATATAATTGAATCTTGGGAATCCTTATTTTTGACGTAGGAGGTGAACATCTTCTTCTCCCCCGTCATATGGTTTGTGCATCCGCTGTCGATAATCCAGCTTGAACCCCCGGATGCATAAACCTGCAAGGCAAATTTAGGCTTGGGTCTTAGGTACCCAACTCATGTTGGGTCCTACAAGGTTAGCACATATATCCTTAGGGACCCAAATGCAAGTTTTATCTCCCTTGCATCTTGCCCCTAACTTCCTAGCAATTACCTTCTTACCCTTTCTGCAAATAGCAAAGGGAGCATTGCAAGCATAATAAATGGTAGAAGGTTTGTTCACAACTTTTCTAGGAACATGAGCAAAATTTCTCCTAGGCATATGCACAACATTTCTCCTACACATATCTCTATCATGCTTATAGGAAGAACTAGAAGCAAACATGGCATGAGAATCATAAACATGTGAATCAAAATCATTATAAGTATTTCTAGCATGTCTCCTATCATGGTATAAGAAAGCATGGTTCTTTTTAGCACTACTAGCCATAGGGGCCTTCCCTTTCTCCTTGACGAAGATGGGAGCCTTATGGCTTGTTAAGTTCTTGGCCTCTCTCTTGAAGCCAAGACCATCCTTAATTGAGGGGTGTCTACCAACCATGTAGGCATCCCTTGCAAATTTTATTTTATCAACTTCACTCTTGCTAGTCTTAAGTTGAGCATTAAGACTAGCCAATTCATCATTTAGTTTTGAAATTGAAGCTAGGTGTTCACTACAAGCATTAACATCAAAATCCTTACACCTAGTGCAAATTGTAACATTTTCAACACAAGAGTTACTTGCTACTTCTAGTTTAGCGGTTAAAACATTAATTTCATCTTTTAAAGAAGAAATGGTTTCATTACAAGTAGAAAGTTCACAAGAAAGAATTCCATTTCTTTTAATTTCTAGAGCAAGTGAATTTTGTGCACTAACAAATTTATCATGCTCTTCATATAGAAGATCTTCTTGTTTTTCTAAGATTCTATCCTTTTCATTCAAGGCATCAATCAATTCATTAATCTTAGCTATCTTAGTTCTATCCAATCCCTTGAATAAACTAGAATAATCTATTTCATCCTCACTAGACTCATCATCACTAGAAGAATCATAAGTATTAGCATTACTAGTGATTACCTTCTTCTCCCTTGCCATGAGGCAAGTGTGATGCTCGTGGGGGAAGAGAGCCGATTTGTTGAAGGCAGTGGCGG
This sequence comes from Zea luxurians, assembly GCA_029449295.1. Lineage (NCBI taxonomy): Eukaryota > Viridiplantae > Streptophyta > Magnoliopsida > Poales > Poaceae > Zea > Zea luxurians. Next base: position 60,391,615 of record JAOPSE010000013.1, on the reverse strand, counting down.
CGAGTCCTTCGTCGTCGGAGTCGGACGAAGAGCAATCCGAGTCCCACTCCTTTCCAAGGTGTGCTTCACCTTTGGCCTTCTTGTAAACTTTCTTGTTCTCTCTCTTCCCGTTTTTCCCTTGCTCCTGGTCACTATCATTTTCGGGACAGTTAGCAATAAAATGACCAACCTTACCACATTTGAAGCATGAGCGCTTCCCCTTTGTCTTGGTCTTGCTTGTCTGCCCCTTGCGACCATTTAGCGCCGTCTTGAATCTCTTGATGATGAGAGCCATCTCTTCATCATTGAGCCCGGCCGCCTCAACTTGCGCCACCTTGCTAGGTAGCGACTCCTTGCTCCTTGTTGCCTTGAGAGCAATGGGTTGAGGCTCGTGGATTGGACCGTTCAACGCTTCGTCGACGTATCTTGCCTCCTTGATCATCATCCGCCCGCTTACGAATTTTCCAAGTACTTCCTCGGGCGTCATCATCGTGTACCTGGGATTCTCACGAATATTGTTCACGAGATGAGGATCAAGAACAGTAAAGGACCTTAGCATTAGGCGGACGACGTCGTGGTCCGTCCATCGCGTGCTTCCGTAGCTCCTTATTTTGTTGATAAGGGTCTTGAGCCGGTTGTACGTTTGAGTTGGCTCCTCTCCCCTTATCATGGCGAATCGTCCAAGCTCGCCCTCCACCAACTCCATCTTGGTGAGCATGGTGATGTCGTTCCCCTCGTGAGAGATCTTGAGGGTGTCCCATATTTGCTTGGCATTGTCCAAGCCGCTCACCTTGTTGTACTCTTCCCTGCACAAGGATGCTAAGAGAACAGTAGTAGCTTGTGCATTTCTATGGATTTGTTCATTTATAAGCAAAGGGCTATCCGAGCTATCAAATTTCATTCCATTCTCTACAATCTCCCATATGCTTGGATGGAGAGAGAATAAGTGACTACGCATTTTGTGACTCCAAAATCCGTAGTCCTCCCCATCGAAGTGTGGAGGTTTGCCAAGAGGAATGGAAAGCAAATGCGAATTCGAACTATGTTGAATACGAGAATAATCAAATGCAAAGTTCGAATTGACTGTCTTTTTGTAGTCGTGGTCGTCGTCCTTTTGGGAAGAAGTAGATTCATCACTATCGTCGTAGTAGATGATCTCCTTGATGCGCCTCGTCTTCTTCTTCTTCCCTTCCTTCCGTCTATGGCCCGAGCCGGAGTCGGTAGGCTTGTCGTCCTTCGGCTCGTTGACGAAGGATTCCTTCTCTTTGTCGTTGATCACAATTCCCTTCCCCTTAGGATCCATCTCTTCGGGCGGTTAGTCCCTTTTGTGAAGAGAACGGCTCTGATACCAATTGAGAGCACCTAGAGGGGGGGGGGGTGAATAGGTGATCCTGTGAAAACTTCAAACTTAAGCCACAAAAACTTGTTAAGTGTTAGTACAATAATGCCAAGTGGCTAGAGAGGAATCCCAACAAAACACAATAACCATAGAAGATCAATCACAGAGATGGCACAGTGGTTTATCCCGTGGTTCGGCCAAGACCAACGCTTGCCTACTCCACATTGTGGCGTCCCAACGGACGAGGGTTGCAATCAACCCCTCTCAAGCGGTCCAAAGACCAACTTGAATACCACGGTGTTTTGCTTTGCCTTTCAATATCCCGTTTGCAAGGAATCTCCACAAATTGGAGTCTCTTGCCCTTACAAGTATATGATCACAAAGAAGCACAGAGTAAGGGAGGGAAGCAACACACACAAATCCACAGCGAAATGCGCACACACACGGCCAAGAATCGAGCTCGAATGACTATCTCAAAGTTCTCACTAGAACGGAGCTCGAATCACTTAGAATCACAAACGAATGCGCAAAGAATGAGTGTGGATGATCAAGAATGCTCTAAGGTTGCTTGTGTGTCTCCTCCATGCGCCTAGGGGCTCCTTTTATAGCCCCAAGGCAGCTAGGAGCCGTTGAGAGCAAATCTGGAAGGCCATCCTTGCCTTCTGCCGTCGGGTGCACCGGACAGTCCGGTGTACACCGGACACTGTCCGGTGCCCGATTTCTTTCCAAAAATGGCGCTGCCGACCGTTGCAGACCGTTGCAGATCTGGGAGCCGTTGGCGCACCGGACATGTCCGGTGCACACCGGACAGTCCGGTGCCGTCTTCTAGCCGTTGGCTCGGCCACGTGTCCCGCGCAGATTGCGCGGCCGACCGTTGGCCCGGCCGACCGTTGGCTCACCGGACAGTCCGGTGCACACCGGACAGTCCGGTGAATTTTAGCCGTACGCCGTCGGCGAATTCCCGAGAGCAGGCACTTCGCGTCGAGTCAGCCTGGCGCACCGGACACTGTCCGGTGCACACCGGACAGTCCGGTGTGCCAGACCGAGCTGAGTCTTGGCTGTACACAGCCAAGTCTTTTTCTCCTCTTTTCTTTTCTTCTTCTTTCTGTTTCTAACACTTAGACAAGTATATTAGTACACAAAACCAATGTACTCAGGCTTAGAAACATACCTTTACTTCATGATTTGCACCTTGTTCATCCATGGACATAAAATCACATTTAAGCACTTTGTGTTGGCACTCAATCACCAAAATACTTAGAAATGGCCCAAGGGCACATTTCCCTTTCAATGTCCCAAGCAAATAAGCAAATTACACCCCTAGGGTCTGAGAGAACCATGAGATGCCACTACCCACATTGACCTCATCATGAACAAGGCCTGAGTGGCAACTGTCAAGTAAGCACCAAATCTTCCCCTTCATCTCCTCCACTCTTTGTCTGGCTATGTTCCGGACTATCATGCACACTTCCTAGAAATCTAGAATCACAATGAATATTTTCTTCGCTTCTCTTGTTCCTTTCTTCCTGCTTCATCCATTGGACCAGATCTTGAATCTTGATTAATGTCTTTTTTGAAATCTAATGATTCCATTGAGAGTTCCTCTTCCTCTCTAAGATTCAACATTACAACATTGTTGTTGTCTGGTGATAGATATGCATTATCGAGCTTCAGCGAACTGAACTTGACCTTTGCTCGAGTCGAGCTCAAGTTGGACTATAAGCTCAACAACTAATATGGGCCTACTCGAGCTTGACTACATAGTGTGACAATCTGGACCCACGGCCCTGGGCTCGCTGAGCTCGGTTTTGTTGACAGCCATGATAGAAGGAAGGGCTAAATGAACCTAACACCTGGCAGGTGAGGCTCCCACCTTTTAGAATAGTAATAATACAAATAAGCTCCATGTCGATCAGTTAGATACTGCAGAGAAAGGAGAAATGTTTATAATGTAGTTTTGTCTTATCCCAATAAAAGTGAAAATCAGATGAAAATAATATACTACTTACTAAATAATAGTATAATACAAATGTATATGTGCCAAGGAAAGATTGAAGCCATATTTTTTGTTAAAGTCTAAAATTTCCCATGCAAGATTACTAGGAATTGTGTTTTGCATGCTCAGTTAGCCTACCTGTTGGTTGTGCTTGTGCTTCTGTTGGGTGCATGACACGTGTGGTGGAGAAGGGCTGCTAGCCTTGGCTTTGTGGGCAACACACTGGCTGAAGGTATATGGTTCATTTTGTGATTTAATAGAAACATAAATTTATATCAGGCATAACTCTTGGATCTGGATCATCTAACACTGCATGAAAGCTCAGAAGCATATATATCTTCACTAGAAAGTGAGGAGGAAGAGAAAGAGGAAGGCGAAGAAGAATAAAAGGTATAGTTACCAATTCAGCACATCCAAATTACTCGCTTCATACCAGTCTACTATACCAGTCTACTGACATGGCCAAGAACAAGCCTTCCAACCTCTCATCTTATAGGAAAGACCATCACCTCTCTTTATGTAGCTTACAAAAGCAAGGATGATCGCAAGTGTATGAGTACCGAACGCACAGTGGAAGCTACCACCATAACTTCCTCGTAAGCAATGCCACCACCACGACCTCTTTTCTGTTCTTTGTGTCATCTCATTCTCATGACTGAGTTGGATAGAATCGTGAGATGTGTGGTAGTACATTTGGTTAAAGTATGTATTTGTTAGGTGACTATCTATTTGTTCCTTCAAAATGTCAGGGTGGCATTCAAAGAGTTCATATTATAAAAGGATGTGTAGATGGATCACTTCTATTAGAATTGTTTATAGGAGATGGAGAAGGAACAATGATCGCTAGGTATTTTGAAGCTCTTGTTTTATAAACATTTTGCTCAAATTTGTTGTTTTAGTGCTCATTTCAATAATTCAGTGCCTGCATTATCTTTTATCAACATGGATGCATATCCTAGATATGCAGTATAATTCATTTTTGTAGTCCTTATTATTAAAAAGAATTAGTTTCATACGAGTAATGAAATGCCTTAGTATATGTCGAGTACGGAGATTTGTACTTGTGTAACTACTGTTCACCATGAAATTTTCGAAGCAATAAAAACATTTGGAAATTTAGCATCTACAATATGTCATGGGAATTCCCTAATTGTACTTTTCTTATGGATCAGACCCTCACTAAGCTTCGCTTTACAAGGAATGATTTTACTGAGGACGATAAAGCGACGTTCAATGTAACTTCTTGTCCTCCACATTTCTTACCTTGATTTCCTTTTTAACTAATTTGGTGCTTATGCATTTGTTTGTCACTAAAGAAAGTGCTTCGGGAAGATGGCTTTTATACAATTATTAGGCTGCCATCTAATGCGTTGGACACTACAAAGAAACATCATGTTGTTTCTTCAATTAAAGTTGTAAGTTGACTGGAGAGTTCATCAGTGTGTTTCTCTTTACTATGATCATAAAATAATCCAAATACTCCAATTATCTATTCTTCAAATCACTGTACCAACTGGAACCTGTAAAATAAGGTATGTTGTAAAATCAGCCCTGCCCTTTTGTGTAGCACCAACCATGTATGTTTTATGGAACAATCAATAAATAAAGCAATTGAATTAGTTATAATAAAAAACCACTCCTTGATGTTTTGCAAAAAGTGTGATGTTATCTTATTATTAGAAGTATTGATTCTGTAGCAATAAGAATTTCTTTTATCTACTACATAAACATACCGTTTTTTCTTTGCCCATGTTGAATAAATGTAGTATTTCTATGCATCTGCATATCGCGCCACATGTTTCTGTTCATGTTAGCATCTATCTGAAATCAACATAGGCAGAATACTAAAATAGAACCATATCGCTTTTACCCAATGGTAAACCTTACAAACTGTAAGACTTGGTAACCACCATTGTTCAGAATTATTTACACTTCATATCCTCCACAAAAAAGGACATGCACAAGCCATGAATCCCATATAGAAGAGATAAGCTGGCCAGAAAAGGGATGAGATGATAGGAAAAGCTTCTCCGTTGTTTGATGTTTACAGGATAACCTATCTAGAGGGAACATGGCAACTATTAGAGCTCTTCGATGGCTATTTCCAGAACCCAGAGGGCTTAAGTTTATTTATGCTGATTTAGGCAATGCCAAAGCTATATCCTTCTTCTGAAGTTTAATAACCCAGTGCCTCCCCTTACCTTATATTTATGTGTTGATGAGATTTTTTTGCTTAACCAATAATCAGGTGAACAAAATATTTTCAGAGAATGCATTTGATGCTATTATGCACTTTGTTACTGTTGCTTATGTTGGTGTCATGGTGTGAGCACAATGGGTTAAGGTTTTTGACACTTCCATCATTTCCTCCATCTCCCTGTTTACATATTTGTCATATCACTCCCTAATTTTCTTCATGTGTCTACTTTTGTTTCTATGGAAAATGTCAATATGATGCTTACCTATTTTTGCCTTGCTTGTTTATGTACAAACAAAGAGTTCGATTTGTGCCAAGGGTATAAATTATTGATTAAGTTGTAGTTATGGTGAGCTGCAAGACATGGCCTGAACAGTGGCACATAACAACTGATTTTACCGAGATTTAGATTAGTATATTATTTTAGTATGGTCTTTTTCATGTGCAGGAAGCTCGGTGCATGACTAAAGCAAGGAGGCTTGGTGTTCCTACCCCAGTACTTTATGATGTGGATCCAGTTCTGCATATTTTGACCTTTGAGCATGTGGATGGCTTGTCTGTCAAGGATATACTTTTTAGGTTTGGTTCAAATGGGATCAATGAGGAACGCCTGAATGATATTGCCACACAGATAGGAAATGCCATTGGCAAACTACATGATGGAGGCCTTGTTCATGGTGATTTGACCACGTCAAACATGATGATTAAGAACAGTAACAATCAATTGGTGGGTACAATATCCTTTTCGCCAACACCTTCTGTTTAATGCATTCACTTTATTGAGCTATGGAGTCGAGTTTATGGCTGTCAAGATCAGCAGCAATCGACCCATCTGAGTTGCATCATGGCTATTGATTTGCAACTTATATGTGTTAAATCTTGGCAGGTTCTTATTGATTTTGGTCTGAGTTTCACATCGACGATTCCTAAGGACAAAGTGGTGGACCTATATATGCTAGAGAGAGCTTTGATTTCCATGCATTCGTCCTGTGGGGATGTGGTGAGGAGGCTAAATCAATATTCAAGTTGTTTCCATTGATATATTTGGTCAATATTTGGTTTTGCTAAACTGTTATTCTGTGCTTGGGCTTGACTAATCTGTGCAAACATTTACGACTCCGCATCACAGATTAGTCCAGTTGCAATTGGATTTATGCTTTTTTCCTTTTGTTCGTGGCATCTTGTTTCCTATGGTTTTTATGCAGTTCTGTTGTGTTGTGTTAATCATGCCTTAGCAAACTTATGTGGGTAACAACACTGATCTTGATGATGAACCAGATGGAGAAAATCCTTGCAACGTACAGAAAGGCTTCGAAGCAATGGTGCTCTACCCGGAACAAGCTGGCTCAAGGTATGTCATGGTCTTGTCAGCCCCTGTGGCAGCGCATGGCCTTCGTTGCTAGCTGCACTGATGTGAGTAGTGACTTTTTGTCTACTCTTTGCAAAACAGTGAGGCAACGGGGCAGGAAGCGCACCATGGTCGGATGAATGAAGAAGAAAAACATGTGGCATGGAATGGATGCATTTTATTAGAAAGACTCTCGTCTAAAACGAGAGTGATGTACCACTGTTGCTGTATTTTTTTAGCGGTGAGTGGCTTTGGCTGCTGTAACGTTTGTTAAATCTAGAACTATGTTGCCCGGCTGCACCATTTGGTCATAACTCAGAAGCAGCGTGTCGTTTCGTCCGGAAGTGGGAGAAGTTTTATTCGTTTCTCATGCATGATAACTGGAAGACATGGTTGGGGTATGGCTTGCTTGTTTGTGCCCTCCATTGACATGATCATCATGGCAAATGTATTGCCAGTGTTGTGGGTGAGGGTGGACCCCTGCCGCATGGTGGAGTGGCCATAGGTCAAAGAAACCACACGCTGCTTCTACATGGACGGTGGAGCATGTGTTTACATGGACGGTGTCGCACGGTGGAGCATGTGTTTACAAATAATGTTCTCATCAGCTCATGCTCATGTGGTATTTTAAGCCCTGCCTCTACATGGACGCCAACCTCGCTCCCGCGGTCACTGCGCTCCGGACATGCACCGATGTCGCGCACCTCGCGCACGTGCTCCAGCAGTTTTGCCTCGCCTGGTGTGGCAAGCTCGTCCAGGACGCCCGCGCCATTGCTCCGTCAAGGGCCTCGGCTTCGACCTCTTCATCATTAGGGGTGGAAACAGTGCTTTCAATGCATGCTGGCGATGTGATCGATATTATCCATGCTTGATAAATGATGACAATGTTGATAGCCATGATATATGGTCAATATTGTATTGATCTTTTTCCGATTTTAGGCTGTCATGTTGTTTGCTGGAATGGAGATATTTCATTGTTCACTTGGTTCTTGTGATAGAGTTAATTACCTTATTTCTGTGCTTTCTTAGTACCCTTTTTCTGAGATTTGAGTTGTAAATAACACTTCCCTAATCGTGTTGTCATTATAACTCAATGACATTATTAAAATCATATATATAAGTCTATATGGTACTGATGGTTGCAATATAATGGTGAAATAGCTAGATTAAAATAACAAAATTTATGTATGGTTAAGATTACAAATGGATTCCGAAATATTTTATCATAACAATATAACACACATATGTACATAAGTTATCATGTTATTATACGGTTCCGTTGCAACGCACGGGCACTCACCTAGTGAGAAGAGAAGGTTGTAGCTGCGTGCAAGCAAAAAACTATGTTTTTTTACCACATAAATACCGTGGTATTGGCAAAACCATGGTTTAAAATACACAATTTTTGTATATAGTCCCAAACGCCTTTTGGTGTAAAATACCATGGTATGCTCAAATGCCATAGTATTGTCTTAGAACTAAGAAAATATCATGTTTCCAAATAGGCCTTTGATTGGATGTCTTGCATATCTGAGAGCAAGAAGGATGCATTAAAATAAAAACATATAGTATGGTTTTAACCATGACCCCAGGCGTTGGCAAAAAACTGCATAAACTTATGTGAGATAAGTTATCTCGAATCTTTCATATGTAGTCTTTGGTCTATTCAAAACTTTTAGAGCTAATAATTAACTGCTAAAATTAGTTATAGAGATCTCAAACATTCCTAGCTAGTACCCTAACTAAGTGTTAGCTAACTCACATCTAATAATTTGTTTATTAGCTGGCTCAATCCAACTAACAAATTGTTAGCTAGCTAGCTAACTATCGGCTCTAGGGTCCAAATATGACCTAAATATATGTTCAATTATAGAAGGGGCTCCATGGACCGAGCAATGGTACTATGGTAGTGGGGGGCTTGACCCCACTTCGCTCAGGTGCCAGATATAAATGGCTAAATAGGTCGTCCCTGCCGGGCCGGACCAAGACACGCCCTATTTAATATTATCGTGGCCTGGTCCAGCTCGATTTAAAATGGGCCCATATTGACCCGACAGGAGAGTCATGTCGTGTCTAGGCCGTCTCCTCGACCCATGTTGTTGGCCCGGCACGATTATATTTTAAAATTTTAAATATTATATATATTTGTGATATCAATCCTTCATATAACATAAATAAAATTGAGTTGCATTGGTTAGAAGAGTGCAGTTAGGCCATTTACTCAAGCCGGTCGTGGTTTGATTCCTACTTCACTTGTTGCCTATTTCCGCAATTTATTCACTTGGATCGCACATGCTATTAGCCCGAAACATTTAACAGGTCGACATGTTGTGCTTGGCCTCGACACGCGGGATGTACCATGGTGGGCCTGTGCGGCTGTGCCATATCGGATCCAGCCGCAATTTCGACCATCTATAGTAACGGATCTACTCTTGTAGAGGTGCTCTAAGCACGAACAATATCTAAGTATCATAAGTCTATTTGAAGCACAAGAATTTCTATTTTTGCGATTTATTCACTTGACCCACGCGTGTTAACACGCAAGCCCAACACGATTAACGGGTCGACATATCGTGCCTGGGCCATAACACGTGGGCTGGCCCAACATGCCTCAATTAGCTAGCAGGACATAAAGGCCCATGCCCTAAATGGGTCGTGTCGTGACGAGTTGGACCACTCATTTGGCTATCTATAACTATTGGATCAACTCCTTCCTAGGTGCTCTAAGAATGAACACAATATCATTACTCATAAGTCTATTTAGAGCACTGGAATTTCATAGAAAGCATATATAAATTTCATAGACATCAATTTATTTTCATAGAAAAACTGCAATAACTAAGAAAAAATATAGCATTCCAAATAAGCTCTCTTAAAAACTATAAAATTATACCATGGATTTTATTACGAGAATGCGCCAACAATGCTTCGATATAAGGAAAGTTTTATTACGAGAATCATGGATGAAAAAACCATCCATGGATTTTCCTTTGTTGCATCGTAGTCACTCGTTGCGCTCGCACCTCCCCGCTCCCAAACACACACAGACACATAAAAAGTTTTAGGAGTGAATGGATATAGACACAATTTTTTCCTAAGATTCTGGATTCCTGAATGAATCTAGCTGTCACGAGGATCTGGATATCACGGGACTTTTGTGCGGAGTAAGATGAAGGGGTATACATGATTTAGGGTTTCAGGAAGCGATGTATATTTCCCGTCACGACGATTCGATGGATTCTACATTTACATTGATTTGAAGGATTTCCACAGAAACAATTCTCATATAAAACAAACTGAGAAGGAAATGTTTAGCTACCAGAAACCGATTATGACGGTCAGAATCCGAAACAATGAGGCCCATAGCTCGATTGGCTAAGGTACCAAGTCCGAATCCTAAAGCACCAAAGAATATCTTAGTGCTTGTAAGAGTCTCAGTAGCAACTCGGTTGGGGTCCTATGTTTAACTCTTGGGAGTGACTAATCAGGGACTCAACGGGTTGTGCACGATGTTTTCATCAATAGAAAGAGATATATAATAACTTCATCAACATCGAAAGATGTACATACGTTTAAATATATAATAACTTCATCAATAATATTGAAACATGTACATGCGTTTGGTTTATGGCTAACTGTGCCATATTTTGCTTAAGGTTAGTTGTTCGAATTGAAGAAGTAACCTTAGAGTAATTCCAAGAGGCTAGATATATAGCTTTGTAAAGGTAAATTTAGCTAATATTAGAAGAAAATTGTATCCAATAAACTCTGTAAATGACTCTTCAAATTTAGTGGCTCTCTTTTCCTCCACCTTTGCTCTCCATTTTTGGATAGCCTCCTCCACTCTCTATTCAGTCTGTAGGTTTACTAAGTTTGTTGGATTAGCCTACACTTTTTCTGTAAAATCTATTTTAAAGAGTAGCTAAATGAGTAAATTTGGCTAGACTTTTTAGCTAATCTCTTAGAGTTGATCTTAAGTAGAAAAGTTAGATAAAATACGGCAAGTTAGACAACAAACTAAACATGCCTTAAGTTTGTGTGTATTCTAACCATCTACGTTATACCAAGTAAATAAAAAAACCCAAACTCTTCAGAGAGCTGAGTCATGGGACCGTGTAATATAAACAAAGGAAAAACTATATTTTTTTTAAATGTTACATTCTTATAGACCGCCCCAGAATTCTTTAATTTCCTAATCTCTAGCAATTTGATTTGACTAATAAGCAGCGCTTCCTTTTATTTTAAAATTTTAATTAATCTGTTTTTAGACACAAATATCAATTAACTTTTGTAGATATAAATTATATTTTATTATTTAGTAAAAACTATGTATATAAAAAGGTTAAAATAATCTATAATTAAATACGAACGTATCAGTTACTAAAACTGCCGATATCAATACGCAACGCAAGTAGACATTTGAATAGAGAATAATGGGAGGGAGGAGGTCCGGAAATGAAGCCGTAGGGATCGGGACTAATTAAAAAAAAGCTCAAGCTCAATAAGCTGACTTGGGATCGTAGTAGTTTGGCTCGGCTTAGACCGGCTCGATACTTAGAATAAGTCTGAACCGAGCCTGTTTTTGTGGCTCGTGAAAAGAGCGAGCCAGCTCGGCTCAACTCGCGAGCTGGCTCATGGTAAAACCTAACAACAATTTGTTACATAAAATCTTAATTAGCATATAATATTCGTACTGAGTAGACAATTAATTTTTTTATTTGAGATTACTACACAAAATTAATCTATTTTTTATATTACATTAGTAATACATCTATTTTACTAATTTAAAATATGTTAACCATTTTTTAAAATTTTATATTATAATTTAGAGAGCAAATTCACGTTTATGGCTAAACTTGTAGGCTCGGTGAGCCGTGAGCGAGCAGAGCCGATTTTCCAAGCGCGTCAGATGGGCAAGCCGGCTCGTTGCACGAGCGAGCTGAGCCGAGCTCTCGTTTACCCCTAACCGGGACTAGATCAAAAAAAAAGAGGACGTGAAATACAACAGTTGGGTAGTAAATAATTGATTCGGCTGCCGTGGCACTACGGCCGGTCGCTAGTAGTACTGTGGGCGGAACTCCATTCGTTTCGGTTTCAGTTTCAGTTTCGCTTTGCTTTGCTCAGCTCAGTCAAAGCGTCAACCTGCCTGCATTGGCCTGTGCTGCGGCTGCGGAGGGAGCTATAGCTGGGGCCTGGGGGGTTGGGTGCCGAGTGCCGACTGCCGAGTGCGGACGACGGGATTGATAGAGCACGAGTTCGGTGCTCTTTTTCCTGCCAGTCCAGTGAGTACCTGCCTGCCATGCCAGCACAGCCCTGCAGCAGCCATACTCTACAGGTACTCGTACTACTCCGACGCGCAGAATGACAGGATGGCAGCGGTACACCGCAACGCCGGGCTGGGTAGGTCCGTCCGTGGCGTGGCAGCTGAACTAGCTGGGAAGCGAAAGCGAGGCAGGCCGATCGAGTACTGCACAGCGCAGCGCAGCGCAGGTGGTGGTGCTCCCGTCCCGTCGGCTACGCAGGAGTAGGTAGGTGGTTGTGGGCAAACGCCCAAACGGGACGCGTCACACGCGTGCGCCGCCCGCGCTTACGTCGTGCGTGGACAGATGCACGGCTGACCGACTGGCTGGCTGCACCTGGATCGCCTCGCGCTCGCTAAGCCAAAACTGCTAGTAGCAACTACTCGAGTTGGACTCTTACATCCGCGTGCTTACCCGAACGTGTATATGGTATGAAATATTATTTTATACTAGACTGTATAATTTACTAATAGAGTGTAGAGTTTGGAATAGAAGATGTGATAACACTGGAGACAGTCTTAGCGTGCCGTGTGACACCCCTTGGCCGACGGCGAGTCGCCGCGACGTGAGACAACACAGGATGAACGCGCGCAGCACTCCGGTGAGTTTGTGCGGTGTTTTTTTCTCTCTATTATTTTCTTTCTGCTCAAGTCTTAGAGATTACAGTATTTAGGGTCTCTTTGGTTTGTGGCTAACTATGCCACACTTTGTCTAAGGTTAGTCGTTCGAATTGAGGAACTAACCTTAGGCACAAAAGTTAGGCAAAGTGTGACAAGTTAGGCAGCGAACCAAACATGCCCTTAAGCCACGCTTAGTCGACCCACACCAATCTCAATAGCTATGAGAATACGGCCCAACAACGGCCCACACAACCACACACGCCTAATGCTACGCAACCAGCAATATCTTGCCTTTCTCTTCTCTGATGACGCCTTGTCAGTTAGGCATAGGCCTGACATCTGCCTCCTCTGAAGAAGTTGCTTGTCCCCAAGCAAGAGCGTCGGGAAAGCGTTGCTTGACCACATAAAAGTCCTCCTAGGTAGCTGAATCTTCAGGAATACCACTCCACTGTACCAAAACTTGGGGCACTGCCCGATGACCCTTCTTCACCAATCGACGATCCAGCACTGCCACAGGAAGCAAACTGCGAGTAGCAAAATCCACAGAGCAAGGCAAGTCGGAAAAGACAAGAGTATGATTTGGAATAAACGATTTCAGCTGGGACACGTGAAAAACTGGATGAACTTGAGCAGCAGCAGGTAGATCCAGCTTATAGGCAACCTCACCCACTTTCTCAAGCACCCGATAGGGACCATAGAATTTCAGAGCTAACTTGGGGCAAGGACGGTTGACAACAAAACGTTGTGCATATGGTTGTAGTTTCAGCAAGACCATCTCACCCACTTGAAAATGTCTTTCAGTTCAACCCCGATCAGCTTGCATCTTCATACGATTTTGTGCAGCAGCCAACTGTTCCTTGAACATTTCTGTAAAAACACCACGATCAGCCAACACCTGAGCCACATCAGCATCAGTTGCATCTGGAATCAGAGGAGCAGCTGCAAATGGGGGGTCATAACCATAAAGCACCTTAAACGGGGAACAACCCAAAGTAGTGTGATAAGATGTGTTGTACCAAAATTCTGCTAAAGCTAGCCAATTCTTCCACTGATGAGGATAATTGTGAACGGCACAGCGCAAGTACATCTCTAAGCACTGATTCACGCGCTCGCTCTGACCATCCATTTGAGGATGGTAAGTAGTACTGAGACTGAGTTTAGTGCCCAAAAGCCTGAACAAATGTGTCCAAAAAGAACTAGTAAACACCCTATCACGGTCACTGACTATAGACCGGGGTAGGCCATGTAATTTCACCACTTGCTCCAAGATGAACTGAGCCACTTGCTGAGTAGAAAAAGGATGCTTCATCGCCAAAAAGTGGGCATACTTTGAAAAACGGTCAATCACCACCAGAATAGTATCATGTCCCCCAGATTTAGGCAACTTCTCAATAAAATCCATTGTTATATACTGCCACATGCCTTGAGGAACAAGTAATGGCTGTAACAACCCAGTTGGATGGAGTCTTTTAGCCTTGGCTTGTTGGCAGACTTGGCATTGTTGGATGAAATCTGCCACATCCCTCTTAAGACCTTTCCAAGTGAATAACTTTTTGATACGATGATAAGTAGCCTAAACCCCGGAATGGCCTCCTAGCACACTATCATGAACAACAACGATCAGTTTAGTGGAAGTGCTAAATTGTTGCCAACCCATATCAGTTTCTCCTTGCGAATAATACCCTTGTGCACCCAATAACCAGCCTCATCTGGACTCTGAACACACAACTAAGCTAGCAGAATTTGAGCTCCAGAATCAGTCTCATAGGAGTTCAGTATCTTCTGAATCCGGAGGGGCTGAACTTCAGTAACAGCCTGCAAGGACATCAACTGACCCACCCAAGACAAAGCGTCTGCCACCAAATTCTCCTTGCCCGGCTTGTAAACCACTTTAAACTATAAACCCATGAGTTTTGCCATTGCCTTGCGCTGTAATTCAAAATGCAACACCTGATCGCCCAAGAAACTCAAGGACTTGTGGTCTGTACGAATCTCAAATTCTGCCCTATGTAAATACGGTCTCCACTTATCCACTGCCATGATCAATGCTAAAAACTCCTTCTCATAAATAGAGAGGTGTCTGTTCTTTAGTCCCAGAGCTTTACTCAAATAAGCCAAAGGTCTCCCTTGTTGCATAAGGACTGCCCCCAATCCATCATCACACGCCTCAGTCTCAATCACAAATGGAAGAGCAAAATCAGGGAGTGCGAGGACTAGTGTCACTGACATAGCCTGCTTCAAAGCTTCAAAAGCTTTCTGTGCATCCTCAGTCCACCGATACTCGTTTTTCTGCAGCAGCCTCGTAAGAGGTTTAGCAATTACTCCATACCTTTTCACAAAACGCTTGTAATAGCTAGTTAAGCCAAGAAATCCTCGGAGAGCTATCACATTAGTGGGTTGAGGCCATCGCAGCATAACATCAGTTTTCAAAGGATCAGTGGCTACTCCTTTGGAAGAAATAATATGGCCTAAATAAGTAAGGGCATGTTTCCCAAAGGCACATTTCTTCTGATTGAGAAAGAATTGATGTTGTCTGAGAGTAGAAAACACCAAACGCAGATGTTCCAAGTGCTCCTACCAATTGAGACTATAAACCAAAATGTCATCAAGGAATACCATAACAAATTTCCTCAAAAAAGGCGCCAACACCATATTCATGGCACATTGAAACGTAGCAGGCGCATTGGTAAGCCCGAAGGGCATCACCTTGAACTGGTAGTGTCCCTGATGAGTTTTGAAGGCCGTTTTATACTCATCACTTTCCCCATTCGTATATGATGATAGCCAGCAGTTAAGTCCAAACTAGAGAAGTATTGAGTCCCAACAAGCTCATCGATGATCTCTTCCACAGTGGCATAGGAAAACGATTCTTGATCGTCATATCATTCAACTTGCGGTAATCAATGCAGAACCGCGCCATGATCAGTCTTTCTTTTGGACAAGCAAAACAGGAGAAGCAAACGGACTGACGCTAGGAACAATTAGTCCTGCAGCAAGCAATGCTGTCACTTGGTTCTCTATTTCCGTTTTGCGATGAGGAGAATAGCGATAGGGTCGAGCATTTACTGGTATAGAACCAGGGAAAAGAGGAATATGATGATCAAATGCTCGAGAAGGAGGCAAAGAAGTCGAAACAGCAAACACATCCTGGAACTCATCCACCAAGGCTTGTGAAAGGGAAATAGGGTCAAACTTTTTTCTAAATGATTTTGGTGGTTGAATTGCCCAACACAAATATTTGGACTAACTAGTTTGCTCTAGAATATAAGTTCTACAGGTGCCAAAGGTTCAATACAAACAAATAAAAAGATCTGAGTTAGGGTTCAAAAGAAAGGAGCAAAAGAAACCGAAGAGGACCCTGGTCTGGCGCACCGGACAGTGTCCGGTGCACCAGGGTGGATCGACCTCAAACTCTTCACCTTCGGGTTTCTCCAAGCGCACTCCGCTATAATTCACCAGACTGTACGGTGCACCAAGCGGAGCAACGGCTATCAGCACAATGGTCGACTGCACAATGCCCTGAAAGAGCTACAGTTCGCGGTAGAAGTCAGAGCAGGCGACAGAGGCGCACCGGACAGTGAACAGTGCCTGTCCGGTGCGGCACCGGACTGTTCGATGCACCAAGATGTCAGAGCTCCAACGGTCGAAACCATCAGAACCCTAACAGTTGGGTGACGTGGCTGGCGCACCGGACTGTCCGGTGCGCCCATCGACAGCAACCCTCCCCAACGGCTGTTTTGGTGGTTGGGGCTATACATATCCCCAACCACCACCATTCAAGGATCCAAATTTTCAGCCATTGCATTCAATACAAGAGCTCTATACTTCACTCCAAGACACAAACAAGAGATCAAATCCTCTCCCAAGTCCAAAATCACTCCAAACACTTAGTGACTAGTGAGAGACAGATTTTCGTGTTCATTTGAGTTCTTGTCGCTTGGATCGCTTTTCTTTTTCCCATTCTTGTTCTCAACACCTTTGTAATCAAAGCAAGAGACACCAAGTTGTGGTGGTCCTTGTGGGGTCTAAGTGACCCATTTGATTAAGGAGAAAAGCTCACTCGGTCTAGGTGTCTGTTTGAGAGAGGGAAAGAGTTGAAAGAGACCCGGTCTTTGTGACCACCTCAACGGGGAGTAGGTTTGCAAGAACCGAACCTCGGTAAAACAAATCACCGTGTCATCCGCTCTATTTCCTTGGTTGATTTGTTTTCGCCCTCTCTTTCGGACTCGGTTATATTTCTAACGCTAACCCGGCTTGTAGTTGTGCTTAAAGTTTATAAATTTCAGATTTGCCTATTCACCCCCCCTCTAGGCGACTTTCAATTGGTATCAAAGGCCGGTACTTCATTAGAGTCTAACAACTCGAAGTGATGTCAGGAGGATCTGCCAAGAGGGAAATGGAAACGACCACAAGCCACAGGAAGGCTCCATCAAGGGAGTCCAGCGACAAACGAAGGGAGGAATCACCTCTCGGCATCAAGTCGCATCGGAGTGGCGACAAGAAGAAGAAGATGAAGAAAGTGGTCTACTACGAGACCGACTCTTCGTTGCCATCCACCTCTAGCTCCGACGCGCCGTCCGTCACTTCTAAGCGCCATGAGCGCAAGAAGTTTAGTAATATCCCCTTACGCTATCCTCGCATTTCTAAACGTACTCCATTACTTTCCGTCCTAATAGGTAAACCACCGGTTTTTTTACGGTGAAGATTATTGTATGTGGAGTGATAAAATGAGGCATCACCTAACCTCACTCCACTCTAGCATTTTAGACATTATTGAGTTTGGAGCGCAGGTACCATCCGTAGGGGATGAAGGATATGATTCGGACGAAGTTGCCCAAATCCGACACTTCAACTCCCAAGCCACTACTATACTCCTCGCCTCTCTAAGCCGAGAGGAGTATAATAAGGTGCAAGGGTTGAAGAGTGCCAAAGAAATTTGGGACGTGCTCAAGACCGCGCACGAAGGAGATGAGGTGACAAAAATCACCAAGCGAGAGACGATCGAAGGGGAGCTCGGTCGGTTCGTCCTCAACCTAGGAGAAGAGCCACAAGCCATGTACAACCGGCTCAAGACCTTGGTGAATCAAGTGCGCAACCTTGGGAGCACAAAATGGGATGACCATGAAATGGTCAAAGTTATTCTAAGATCACTTGTTTTTCTTAATCCTACACAAGTTCAATTAATTCATGGTGATCCTAGATACAAGCTAATGTCTCCCGAGGAGGTTATAGGAAAGTTTGTGAGCTTTGAATTGATGATCAAAGGCTCCAAACAAATCATCGGACGAGGCGCCACCTCCACACCCGAGGTGCAACCCGTCGTATTCAAAGCGACGGAGGATAAGAAAGAAGAGTCTATGTCAAGTAGGCTCCCCATCGACGCCTCCAAGCTCGACAACAAGGAAATGATGCTCATCATCAAAAGCTTTCACCAAATCCTCAAGCAAAGGAAGGGGAGAGACTACAAACCCTGTTCCAAGAAGGTTTGCTACAAGTGTGGTAAGCCCGGTCATTTTATAGCAAAATGTCCTATTTCTAGTGACAGGGGCGACGACAAGAAGGGAAAGAGGAAGGAAAAAGAAGAAATACTACAAGAAGAAGGGCGGCGATGTCCACGTGTGTCGGGAATGGGATTCCAACAAAAGCACCACCGACTCCTCCTCCGATGAGGACGCCGCCAACATCGCCGTCACCAAAGGCCTCCTCTTCCCCAACGTCGGCCACAAGTGCCTCATGGCAAAGGACGGTAAAAAGAAGAAGGTAAAATCTAGAGTCTCCACTAAATATGCAACATCTAGTGATGAGGATAACTCTAGTGATGATGAAGATAATTTGCTTGCTCTTTTTGCCAACCTAAACATGCAACAAAAAGAAAAATTGAATGAATTAATAGGAGCTATTCATGAGAAGGATGAACTCTTGGATAGCCAAGAGGAATTCCTTATTAAGGAAAACAAAAAACATGTTAAAGTAAAAAATGCCTATGCCCAAGAAGTAGAGAAATGTGAAAAATTAACTAGTGAGCTTAGCATTTGCCATGACACTATCTCTAACCTTAGAATTGAAAATGCCAAATTAATTGCTAAGGTTGAGAAATTAAATATGTGTGATGATTCATTTGCCAATCTTAAAAATGAAAATGCTAGTTTGATTGCTAAGATTGATAAATTGAATGAATCAATTTCTAGCCTTAAGATTGAGAATGATAAATTAATTGCTAAGGCTAAGGATTTAAATGTTTGCAATGTTTCTATTTCCAATCTTAGAAATGAGAATGCCATGTTACATGCTAAGATTGATGAATTAAATGCTTGCAAACCCTCTACATCTAGTGTTGATCATGTTACTATTTGTACTAGATGTAGAGACATTTATGTTGATGCTATTCACGATCACCTAGCTTTAATTAAACAACAAAATGATCACATAGCACAACTAACTAGTAAAATTAATGAGCATGAGATAGAAAATGAAAAATTTAAATTTGCTAGGAGCATGCTCTATAATGGGAGACGCCCTGGCATTAAGGATGACATTGGCTTCCAACAGGGAGATAATGTCAAGCTTAATGCCCCTAAAAGATTATCTAATTTTGTAAAGGGCAAGGCTCCCATGGCTCAGGATAACAAGGGTTACATTTTATATCCTGCTGGTTATCCTGAGCACAAGGTTAGAAGAATTCATGCTAGGAAGTCTCATTCTGTTTCCCATCATGCTTTTATGTATAAGAATGAGGCATCTAGCTCTAGGCATTCTACCCATGTTAAAATGCTTAAAAAGAAATCTCCTGTTGCATCAAATAAGCCTAATGTTTCATTTAAGACTTTTGATGCTTCTTATGTTTTAACTAACAAATCAGGCAAAATAGTTGCCAAATATGTTGGGGGCAAACACAAGGGCTCTAAGACTTGTGTTTGGGTACCCAAGGTGCTTGTTTCTAATGTGAAAGGACCCAAGACCGTTTGGGTACCTAAGAACAAGGCCTAAACTTGTTTTGTAGGTTTATGCATCCAGGGGCTCAAGTTGGATAATTGATAGTGGGTGCACAAACCACATGACTGGGGAGAAAAGGATGTTCTCCTCCTACGAGAAAAACAATGATCCTCAAAGAGCTATCACATTCGGGGATGGAAATCAAGGTTTGGTTAAAAGACTTGGTAAAATTGCTATATCACCTGACCATTCTATTTCCAATGTTTTTCTTGTAGATTCTTTAGATTACAATTTGCTTTCTGTTTCTCAATTATGCAAAATGGGTTACAACTGTCTTTTTACGGATATAGGTGTTACTGTCTTTAGAAGAAGTGATGATTCAGTAGCATTTAAGGGAGTATTAGAGGGTCAGCTATACTTAGTTGATTTTAATAGAGCTGAACTTGATACTGGCTTAATTGCTAAGACTAATATGGGTTGGCTCTGGCATCACCGACTAGCCCATGTTGGGATGAAGAATCTTCACAAGATTCTAAAGGGAGAACACATTTTGGGACTAACCAATGTTCATTTTGAGAAAGACAGGGTTTGTTGCGCATGTCAAGCAGGGAAGCAAGTTGGTGCCCATCATCCACACAAGAACATCATGACGACCGACAGGCCGCTTGAGCTACTCCACATGGATCTATTCGGTCCGATAGCTTACATAAGCATCGACGGGAGTAAGTATTGTCTTGTAATTGTGGATGATTATTCTCGTTTCACTTGGGTATTCTTTTTGCAGGAAAAATCTCAAACCCAAGAGACCTTAAAAGGATTCTTGAGACGAGCTCAAAATGAGTTCGGATTTAGGATAAAAAAGATAAGAAGCGACAACGGGACAGAGTTCAAGAACTCTCAAATTGAAGGCTTTCTTGAGGAAGAGGGCATCAAGCATGAGTTCTCTTCTCCCTACACACCTCAACAAAATGGTGTAGTGGAGAGGAAGAATAGAACTATATTGGACATGGCAAGGACCATGCTTGATGAGTACAAGACTTCGGACCGGATTTGGGTGGAAGCAATCAACACTGCTTGCTACTCCATCAACCGGCTCTACCTTCACCGAATCCTCAAGAAGACATCATATGAACTCCTAACCGGTAAAAGCCCAATGTTTCATATTTTAGAGTATTTGGTAGCAAATGTTTTATTCTTGTTAAAAGAGGTAGAAAATCTAAATTTGCTCCTAAGGCTGTAGAAGGCTTTTTACTTGGTTATGACTCAAACACAAGGGCATATAGAGTCTTTAACAAGTCCACTAGACTAGTTGAAGTCTCTTGTGACATTGTGTTTGATGAGACTAACAACTCTCAAGTAGAGCAAGTTGATCTTGATGAGCTAGATGATGAAGAGGCTCCATGCATCGCACTAAGGAACATGTCCATTGGGGATGTGTATCCTAAGGAATTCGAAGAGCCCACACAAGCACAAGATCAACCATCATCTTCCATGCAAGCATCTCCACCAACCCAAGATGAGGATCAAGCTCAAGATGATGAAAATGAAGATCAAGAGGATGAGCCACCTCAAGAGGAGGACAATGATCAATGGGGAGATAGAGTTAATCAAGACAAGGAAGATGATCAGGGTCAAAGACTGCCTCACCCAAGAGTCCATCAAGCGATACAACGAGATCACCTCATGAACTCCATTCTCGGTGACATTCATAAGGGGGTAACCACTCGATCTCGTATCGCTCATTTTTGTGAACATTACTCTTTTGTGTCTTCTATTGAGCCATACAGGGTGGAAGACACATTAAGATATTCAGATTGGGTGGTGGCAATGTAAGAGGAACTCAACAACTTCATGAGGAATGAGGTATAACATTTAGTTCCACGTCCTAACCAAAATGTTGTAGGAACCAAGTGGGTATTCCGCAACAAGCAAGATGAGCATGGTGTGGTGACAAGGAACAAAGCTCGACTTGTGGCCAAGGGATATTCACAAGTCGAAGGTTTGGATTTCGGTGAAACCTATGCACTCATAGCTAGGCTTGAGTCAATTCGTATATTACTTGCCTATGCTACTTACCATGGCTTTAAGCTCTATCAAATGGACGTGAAAAGCGCTTTCCTCAATGGACCAATCAAGGAAGAGGTCTATGTTGAGCAACCTCTCGGCTTTGAAGATAGTGAGTACCCTAACCATGTGTATAAACTCTCTAAGGCGCTTTATAGGCTCAAGCAAGCCCCAAGAGCATGGTATGAATGCCTAAGAGATTTTCTTATCACTAATGGCTTCAAAGTTGGTAAAGCCGATCTTACACTCTTTACTAAAACCATTGCAAATGATTTGTTTGTATGCCAAATTTATGTTGATGATATCATATTTGGGTCTACTAACAAATCTACTTGTGAAGAGTTTAGTAGGATAATGATTCAAAAATTCGAGATGTCTATGATGAGGGAGTTGAAGTATTTCTTAGGATTTCAAGTGAAGCAACTCCAAGAGGGCACCTTCATCAGCCAAACTAAGTACATTCAAGATATACTCACCAAGTTTGGAATGAAGGATGCCAAGCCCATCAATACACCCATGGGAACTAATGGGCATCTCGACCTCGACACGGGAGGTAAATCCGTAGATCAAAAGGTATACCGTTCGATGATAGGATCATTACTCTATTTATGTGCATCTCGACCGGATATTATGCTTTCTGTATGCATGTGTGCAAGATTTCAAGCCGATCCTAAGGAAGTTCACCTTAGGGCCGTAAAGAGAATCTTGAGATATTTAGTTCATACACCTAAGTTTGGTCTTTGGTACCCCAAGGGATCCACCTTTGACTTAATAGGTTATTCAGATGCTGATTGGGCAGGGTGTAAAATTGATAGAAAGAGCACATCAGGGACTTGTCAGTTCTTGGGAAGATCCCTGGTGTCTTGGGCTTCAAAGAAACAAAATTCAGTAGCTCTTTCTACCGCCGAAGCCGAGTACATTGCCGCTGGCCATTGTTGCGCGCAATTGCTTTGGATGAGGCAAACCCTTAGGGACTATGGCTACAAATTTAGCAAAGTCCCTCTCCTATGTGATAATGAGAGTGCAATCCGCATGACGGATAATCCCGTTGAACACAGCCGCACTAAGCACATAGCCATTCGGTATCACTTTTTGAGGGATCACCAACAAAGGGGGGATATCGATATTGCTTATGTTAGCACCAAAGAACAATTAGTCGATATCTTTACCAAACCACTAGATGAGAAAACCTTTACCAAACTTAGGAATGAGCTAAACATTCTTGATTCTCGGAACTTTGATTGACACGTTGCACACATAGCTCATTTATATACCTTTGATCATATCTGTTTCATATGTTATGACTAATGTGTTTTCAAGTAAATTCTTATGCTAAGTCATAGATTGAAAGGGAAATGGAGTCTTCGGCGAAGACAAGGCTTCCACTCCACTCTATCGGTATTATTTACCCTTCGCCGTCACTCCGCATCGCTCTCCACTTTGGTATAATCTTCACTCTTATTACTCATACCATTGGGGAGAAAGTAAAAGGGCTCTAAAGACTCCGTTTTTGGCGATTAATGCCAAAGGGGGAGAGAGTATTAGCCCAAAGCAAAAGGACCGCACCACCGCGCCAATTTCAAAAATTTTCGAGATAAAGTTTTTTAATGTTTTCAATTGGTATCTTTCAAATTAGTTTTCCTCTAAGAAATTCTATCTCAATTGGTTCTATATTTTAAGGAGGAATTTTTCAAAAATTGGTATCTAAAATATTTTGATCTTCCTTCAATTAGTAAAACCCTCTTGAACACTAAGAGGAGAATTTCATTTAGGGGGGTTTTGTTTAGTCAAAGGAAAAGCATTTGAAACAGGGAGATAAAATTTCAAATCTTGAAAAATGCTTCTCGAAATCTTATTCATATACCTTTGACTACTTGCAAAAAGACTTCGAAAAATATTTTCCAAAAGAATTTGCAAAAACAAAACAAGTGGTGCAAGCGTGGTCCAAAATGTTAAAATAAAGAAAGTAATCCATGCATATCTTATGAAAATATAAATTGGTTTAATTCCAAGCAACCTTTGCACTTACCTTATGCAATTCAGTTCAATTCTGCACTTATATATTTGCTTTGGTTTGTGTTGGCATCAATCACCAAAAAGGAGGAGATTAAAAGGGAAATAGGGTCAAACCTTTTTCTAAATGATTTTGGTGGTTGAATTGCCAAACACAAATATTTGGACTAACTAGTTTGCTCTAGAATATAAGTTCTACTGGTGCCAAAGGTTTAATACAAACCAACAAAAAGATCCGAGTTAGGGTTCAAAAGAAAGGAGCAAAAGAAACCGAAGAGGACCCTGGTCTGGCGCACCGGACTGTCCGGTGTGCCACCAGACAGTGTCCGGTGCACCAGGGTGGATCGACCTCAAACTCTTCACCTTCGGGTTTCTCCAAGCGCACTCCGCTATAATTCACCGGACTGTCTGGTGTGCCACCGGACTGTCCGGTGCACCAAGCGGAGCAACGGCTATCAGCGCAAC
The DNA here is from genome assembly GCA_029449295.1 of Zea luxurians. Classification (NCBI taxonomy): domain Eukaryota; kingdom Viridiplantae; phylum Streptophyta; class Magnoliopsida; order Poales; family Poaceae; genus Zea; species Zea luxurians. The sequence goes on along the minus strand of JAOPSE010000013.1, from coordinate 60,367,361 downwards.
GGTCGACTGCACAGTGCCCTGACAGAGCTACAGTTCGCGGCAGAAGTCAGAGCAGGCGCCAGAAGCGCACCGGATAGTGAACAGTGCATGTTCGGTGCGGCACCGGACTGTCCGGTGCACCAAGATGTCAGAGCTCCAACGGTCAAAACCGTCAGAACCCTAACGGTTGGGTGACGTGGCTGGCGCACCGGACAGTGTCTGGTGGTGCACCGGACGGTCCGGTGCGCCCATCGACAGCAGCCCTCCCCAAAGGCTGTTTTGGTGGTTGAGGCTATAAATACCCCCAACCACCACCATTCAAGGATCCAAGTTTTCAGCCATTGCATTCAATACAAAAGCTCTATACTTCACTCCAAGACACAAACAAGAGATCAAATCCTCTTCCAAGTCCAAAATCACTCCAAACACTTAGTGGCTAGTGAGAGAGAGATTTTCATGTTCATTTGAGTTCTTGTCGCTTGGATCACTTTTCTTTTTCCCATTCTTGTTCTCAACACCTTTGTAATCAAAGCAAGAGACACCAAGTTGTGGTGGTCCTTGTGGGGTTTAAGTGACCCATTTGATTACGGAGAAAAGCTCACTCGGTCTAGGTGACCGTTTGAGAGAGGGAAAGGGTTGAAAGAGACCCGGTCTTTGTGACCACCTCAACGGGGAGTAGGTTTGCAAGAACCGAACCTCGGTAAAACAAATCACTGTGTCATCCGCTCTATTTCCTTGGTTGATTTGTTTTCGCCCTCTCTTTCAGACTCGGTTATATTTCTAAGGCTAACCCGGCTTGTAGTTGTGCTTAAAGTTTATAAATTTCAGATTTGCCTATTCACCCCCCTCTAGGCGACTTTCAGCTTGTATCTCAGTAGGATCAGGATGCACACCCTTGTTTGCAGCAGGCTCAAGCAAAGCAAAAACCCATATATCATTCCCTTTGATACTCTTTTTAAGCTGTAGCACCGATATCTCAGTTACCTCCCTTACTTCAGTAAGATCTCCCAATAACTAAATTGTTTCGCCCTGATCCTGAAAACTGAGCACTCTGTTACACCAATCACAGTTCATGGGACTATGTGATTCTAGCAATCAAAACCGAGTATGGCATCAGAAGCTCCAAGTTCCAGTACCCTGAGATCAGTATAAAAAGTGTGACCATTTGCCCACCAAGCCAACTGGTGTACCTGAGCTGCACTACTAAGGAAATCATCGTTCGCTACCTGAACTTGAGCCATAGTACATGGACGAGTATGCAGATCCAGTCTCTCCACAAAATTTTTGTCAATAAAACTGTTGGAGCTACCAGAATCAACCAAGAATAACATAGTCTGAGTACCCACAAGAGCTCGGACTCTCATACACCCTTCTTTAGCTGTACCTCGGATGGCATTCAGAGAAAGATTAGGACCCTCTTCTACCATCAGCTCATCCTGCTCCAACCGAGACAACACCTCATCAGTTAAGGTCATACCCAACTCCTCTGCAGTCAAAGCATTAAGCTGCATTTGCAATCATTTGGGACATTTATTTTGATGACCGGGTTCAAATTTATCCCCACAAGTGAAACACAACCCTTGTTGTCTTCTATATTCCTTAACCATCCTTTCCTTGGACAAATCAACTCCAGTAGACAATGGTTTAACTTCAGATTTGCTCACTGAACCATACACTCGAGATTGTCCTGAAAACCTCAACAATTTGTGCTTCTGCTTCTCTAGAACAGATTGATGCATCTGAGCTAACAAAGCAGCCCGATCAACAGTAGTAGGCAAATGAGATTGAACCACACCTGAAGTTCAGGTTTTAGTCCTTTAATGAAATGTGCTACAAACAATGTTTCTTCCAATGTATGATTATGAACCGAGGTAGAATAACGAATCTCATCAAACTCCTTCAAATACTCCTCCACAGTTCCTCGCTGACACAAATCCATCAAAACTCGCATGGCCTGCAGATACTCATCCACCCCAAACTTCTGCAACACAGCTTGAGCAAATTCTGGCCATTCCCTAAGCCCATGCTGAAGCTTATACACCTCAAACCAGCGGGAAGCATTGCCTTCCATATTCAAGGATGCACTAGTAACCCACACAGCTTCAGGGACATGGAAGAGAGTGAAGTAATCAACACACTTACGTAACCAGATTTTAGGTTCAAAGCCTTCAAATCTAGGAAACATTCATCTTCGGAATCGGCATGTTCTGGATGTCCCTGTTCTCAACCCGCCCAGCAAACCCATCACGCTGAAAACCAGGAAAACATCACGATACCTTCGATTGTTGCCACCAGCATCACGTCGGTTCCGATCGCCGCGGTTCTAGTCATTCCTACCAACATCCACCGATTCCATGTCCCTTGCCATCAGCTCGAGACGAATTTCTGCCACTTCACGCCCCATCTGCTCCATCCACTGCGCGAGGCGCAGACGCTCCTCCACGGCCTTCTGGGCGACGGTAGCAGCGAGCTCCGCCTGAGCCAGCAACTGTTGTTGGACCTCATCCATGTCCACCACCTTGTCGGTAAGTCGATCCAACTTGGTCATCAAACGCTCCCACCGATCGCCATCCTCCTTCGCCTTGTCCGCCATCGCTTCCAGAATCAAGCGAGACTGCACTGATGGCTTCGCCGGTGCCGTGATGACCGCCGAGGACCCTCCACGCTGAGATCGACCGAATCTGATACCACTGTGACACCCCTTGGCTGATGGCAAGTCGCAGCGACATGAGACAACACAGGATGAACGCGCGCAGCACTCCGGTGAGTTTGTGTGGTGTTTTTTCTCTCTATTATTTTCTTTCTGCTCAAGTCTTAGAGATTACAGTATTTAAGTCATGCTTGGTCGACCCACACCAATCTCCATAGCTATGAGAATACGGCCTAACAACGGCCCACACAACCACACACGCCTAATGCTACGCAACCAGCTACCTCTTGCCTTTCTCTTCTCTGATGACGCCTTGTCAGTTAGGCACAGGCCTGACATGCCGTCAAGCCATAGCTATTTAGCCCCACAACTAATAAATAATTATAAGAATACCTTTGGAGAGTTTGAAGGTGAATCAATGGCGTGCAAATATTACAACTTCAGACGCTAAGCGATCGTGTGATGTCAAAAATTGTCCCATGTATAGGCACTGTGTCGTTATTTATTGTGGTGATGTGACCTACAACTTCATATAAAATTACATTTAGCATGTCCACATTTAGATGATGAGATAGGAATACGATAAGATAGGTGTTGGAGACAACCTTTACATCCTTAGACCATATATACACATGTGGTCTACTGACCATAGCAAGGGTATTATGGACGTTTCCTTCTGCTGCCATGCTGCACACACACCGTTTGATTCCACCTTTGTCTCACGGTCGCATGCTTCGGACGTCCTGAGGTTGGTACTTCGCATGAGCTTCGATGCCGAAGCGACTATCCATAAAAGACCGTCGTAACGAAGATCACTTTATCGTACCTGAAACTTCATTTATTTGAAGACCTTCGTAACAGGCATCCCCCGACGAACACTCGTCTCAGCTCAAGACCCCATCCAAATGTTGCGTCTGTCTGTTGCTACCCCACACTTGCATAGAAGTACGAGTACCCACCTTCCCATTCGTTTCTTCACTCGTCGGACCTCTGCCCGATGGCCAAGCACGCATGCCGCCGGCGAGGCCATATCGTCCACTAGTCAGCCACCGCGCCATGATGCGTCTCCGTACCGGTGCACGCCTTGCGCTCCTGTTCCTCCGCGGGCTCCCTCTTCCTCTCGCGAGGCAACATAAATGTTAATGGTTAAAAACCTTCGTCCTTCGATACATTATCTCCCTTAGGATATAATGGTCTTCAGACGAAATGTTATGAAGTATATACCTTCATCATCTCAATATGTAATGAAAAACAGGAACATGTGATACATATAAAGAATATGAATAATCATATCAAATCATTAGATTATCTATATTCTCAATGTATAATCATGAATAAACATTAACGATATTGAATTACATTTATACCTTCGGCTTGACAGAAGGTAAGAATCCAAGAATGACGTGCAAGTGAATACAAGTCAGCGTGAACAGTATGAGCGTACTGTTCATCTATTTATAGGCACAGGACATAGCCCGAACAAAATTACATTTATGCCCTTGACAACTAATCACAATCATGATACAAACTATCAAGGACTATGTGGTCTTTTCCTCTTTAAGTCGGTGTCATCCTTCGTCTCAAGCGTATCATCGTACCGAAGCTCTTTCGATTGTAGCTTCGGCATACATCTTCATGTCACGCCTGTCTGCATGTCATCTTGCCGAAGGTGTTTTTGCTTAGAGAACCTTCGACGGAGAAGAAGGCCCCCCAAATAGTAGCCCCTTCGCGGTGCTAGATCGTTTTTCGTAACGAGCTCGATCCGCGAAAAAACTCGAAGGCTTTGGAATGTCGAAGGTCCGAAAAACACCTTCCCTGAGCTCGTTGCCGAGAAACGATTATAATATTCCGAGCGCTGAGTGGTCCACCGTTCACCGAGTGCGGGCGACCTGGCGGTTCGTCTTCCCACCTGCAGCACTATATAAACAGACGGGTTGGTGGAGAGTTACCACAACATTCATTGTCATTGCACTGTTGTGCTGTTAAAAAATTTAACCATAGCCGAAGCTTTCTGCACCGCGCTTTCAAGCGAGCACTTCATCATTTAAAGTTAGCTTCATCAGACGAGTTAGCTTCGTCAAACTATAAAAGCCCATCGAAATGGCCAGAGTGTAATCAACTGCAAGGGTATCTCGTGAGGGAGAAGAAACCGAGGTCACTGGGACAACACCAATTTCAGAAGTCATGGAACGATCAGGTCTAGTTGTGACAGAGGGAGCTGAACGGACTGTTGTTGAAGAAGAAAATGTTGATGAAAGTGAAGAAGATTACAGTATTTTGATCCCAACAAAGCCCAGCCATCTAGATTTTGAGAAATCTACTGTTTCTGAAGACGACATGCCCATGATGATGAAACTGGGCTATTTTGGGGAAGCTAAAAGCAAACTTGTCCGATTTGCCATAGAAGAGACTACCCTAGCACCGAAGAATGATGAAGTAGTGGTTTTAAGACCTTCTTCATAGCAGGACTGCAATTTCTTTTGAACGAGATGATTGGGGAAGTCCTAAAAAATTTCGAAATATATCTTCATCAGCTGACCCCTAACACCATTATTAGGCTCAACGTCTTTATTTGGGCCCTTCAAAGCCAAGGGATGATCCCTGATGCTGAAGCTTTCTGCCACGTGCATGAGTTGCATTATCAGATAAAGGCCAGGGCAGATGGTCTTCACGAAAATTTTGGTTGTTACAATTTTGCGTATCGCAAGGATACGAAGGCACCAGTCCTCAGCTACCGTACAAAGTGGTCGACTGACTGGAAAAATGAATGGTTTTACATGAAAGCTGATGAGAAAAAGAGAGATAAACTGATGACGATGGTCATGAGTCCGCTGTCTTTGAACTTCAGAATGACCAGGCCTCTATGCAACATGCAACTAGGGTCGCCATGCCAGCTGGCTAAAGTGGAGTTCAGAGTGGTAGCTAAGCAAATCAATACCAGGGACCTGGTGCAGGAATATCTGTCAAACCGGACATATCCAACGTCGAGCGGCTAGGGAATGCCGAAGATGAAAGAAACGAAGAAGAAGCATGAACTTGTTCGACTATCTTATCGTTTCAAATTTGAAAAACAGTTTAAAGAGCCTTGTCAAGAATGGCTGGAGATGATTGAAACCATGTGTAATAAAATACTTGGGAATTTTACCAAAAAAGAAGATCAACTGATGACCACAGCTTTCGGCACCCGACCCAAACGAAGGTTGAACCGAGTGATGGATTCCTTGAAATTTGAATATACTGATTATGAAAGGCTTAATAAAGGTGCCGAAGGTGTGAAAATAAAGAGAATTGTCAGTATTCTGAGCAGGCAAGCTGCTAGAATGGTAAAGGAGGATGAAAAAGCTTCAAAGAAAAGAAAATCCACTCCTGAGCCGAAGGTTGCTGCTTCGAAGAAATGAAAGTCTGAAAGTCTAGAGCCGAAGATAACCGAGGCAGCAGAGGATATTCTTTCGATGCCTCCAGCTGCCGAAGTAGCAAAAAATTTAAAGGTAATGACTGAATCTTTGCCTATCAAGCTGCTAAGTCCTCTGAGGCTAGAACTGACGAAATTTTATAGAAGAAGGAAGATCCTTCGGCTACAAAGAAGAAGGTTGTTGGGTAGAAAAAACGAAGAATCGTTAAAGTCATGCAAGCCATTGAACGGACGCCACCGTCGGCCTCGGCATCCAAAATAACACCTATTGCAAGTGCTGAGGCCAATGCCGAAGCTGATGCCTCTGTGGAAGCTGCAGCTGCTGTTGAAGCTGCCAACCTTGAGAGTACACTATCTGGGATTGATAAAATGCTCTCGGATATGGCTACAGAAGAGACGGCTGTGGCTGCAGAGAAGGTCAAGGCCACAGTGCCTGACAAAGGGAAAAAGATTACTGATGCCGCTTCGGAAGAAAAGGACTTCGACCTTCGAAACCTGGTCGGTCAAGAATTATCCGAGGCTAAGAGCTACAGAAATATGGTATATCCTGTGGCTACCAGCCAGGGGCTATGCTCTTTGGTGGAATCGACGAAGGGGCCTTAGGATGTATTCGAGACCATGCCGGGGCAAAGATAATCGGCACTCTGTCGAAGAGTGTCGGTTTCCCGAAGCTTAAAGCTGATATCAGCGGCTACCGACGACAGCATATCGTCGACAGTTTGTTTTACTCCAACTTTAAGGTAAAATTCTGCTATCTAATTTTTTTTATTTTTGCGATGAAGCAAGGTTTTCTGGTGAAGGCTTATCTCTACAGAGTATGCTGCTGAGTAAGGCACTGAGAATGCAACAAGACCTCGAAGACAAGAAGAATGAAATCATAATCAAGGGCTTGGAGAGCAAAATTAAAGATTACGAAGCCACTTTTGAGAAGAAAGACTTCCTGCTTCAGGTGACAGAGGGTTCGCTCGTAGAACTTCAGACTGAAAATGCCAGATTAAACGAGGAGGTTCTCCAAGCTCAAGAAACCTTAAAGAAAAATTCAGAACACTTCGAGCAAGAGGAACAAAATCTGCAAGCAAAATGCAAAGCTGAAGCTGACAATAATACGAAGCTGCAGGAGTGTTTGAAAGAGCTTCGTAACAAATGTCTGGAATTTGGTAGCAGTTGCGTGCAGCGGTTGAAAAAGGTCTTCATCTCGGTTGGGGCCAGCTCCGAAGATATTACCCCTTCGGCTGAAGACATACCAAACACCTTCGATCATATTGAAAATGAAGTTTATGCTCTTGATGAAGTGATAGCCGGGCATGGTGACTTCTGTGCCTTGCTAGCTTCTCGCGGCACAGCTGCAGCATTTATGAAGGCTGGCTGCACGCACGTGAAGACTGTGAATAGACCAACCTTCAGCCTGTCTCTAACAGATTTGGTTGATATTCCCAGTGAAGCCCGGAGCATAGGGAACAAATTTATAACATAGATTTGGGCTAAGGGTGGGGCGAGAGCTACCTGGTGACGAAACCTGAAACTTACTGAAATCGGTATGGAATTTATTCTTGTTGCTTACCTTCTCTTGTAACTACTTTTTACCTTATACCATTTGTTTGTTTACAGGATGGTGGTGCCAAAGATTGATAATTCGAAGCACGTTCCGAAGGCTGCTGAAGCTTCTCTTTAGGCCTGCCTGAATAGAGCTTAGGAACATTTGTATTAACTTTGTAGAAAAAACTGTAATCGAGGATTGAACAATGCTATGTATAACTGTCCATACCTTGTAATATATTTTTACCTTTTCATCCATATACAAGTTGCTTTGCTGTGGACGAAACTTGTATTTTTTGAGCCGAAGGCGAAAAACACCTTCCCTTCTTTTCGTACACAACGAAGCATGCTGTTGCGTCACATGTATTCGTTTGAAATGAAGCTTCTTTGTATTCATCGAAGCATTGTCGTCGAAGATAGAGTATTTCTATTCGTGCTTCATGTTATGATGATGATGATGAAAGGGAAATGTGCCCTTAGGCCATTTCTAAGTATTTTGGTGATTTAATATCCAACACAAGTGCTTAAATGTTAATATATGCCAAATGATGGACAAAGTGCAAATCAAGAGTAAAAGGTATGTTTCTAAGACTTAGTACATTGTTTTAGAGACTAATCTATTGTATCTAAGTGATGGAAACAGGAAAAGACCAATTTGGAAAGTGTTGGCTGTGTACAGCCGAAGTCAGCTCAGTCTGGGTGCACCGGACTATCCGGTGGTGCACCGGACAATGTCCGGTGCGCCAGGCTGACTCAGGTGAACTTGCTGCTCTCGGGAAATCGTCGGCGACGTACGGCTATAAATCACCGGACTGTCCGGTGGTGCACAGGACTGTCCGGTGAGCCAACAGTCAGCCCAGCCAACGGTCGGCCGCGTAATCCGCGCGCGACGCGTGGCAATAGCCAACAGTCAGAAGGGGCACCGGACTGTCCGGTGTGCACCGGACAGTGTCCGGTGCGCCAACGGCTCCAAGACTGCAACGGTCGGCTTCACCAAATAAGGAAAGAGATCCGCACCGGACACTGTCCGGTGGTGCACCGGACTGTCCGGTGCGCCAGGCGACAGAAGGCAAGAATTGCCTTCCTGGAATGCTCTCAACGGCTCCTAGCTGCCTTGGGGCTATAAAAGGGACCCCTAGGCGCATGGAGGAGAATACCAAGCATTCTCTAAGTATTCCTAAGCACCAAGACTTCGATTCCGCGCATTTGATTCTTTGTGATAGCAACTAGAGCTCCATTTGAGTTGTGAACTCGCCGGGTTGTGTTGTGAGCTCTTGTTGTGACTTGTGTGCGTGTTGGTACTCTGATTTCGTGTCCTGTGTGCGTTGTTCATCCCTCCCCTACTCCGTGCTTCTTTGTGAACATCAAAGTGTAAGGGCGAGAGGCTCCAAGTTGTGGAGATTCCTCGCAAGTGGGATATAGTAAAGTGAAAGCAAAACACCGTGGTATTCAAGTGGGTCTTTGGAGCGCTTGAAAGGGGTTGATTGTAACCCTCGTCCGTTGGGACGCCACAACGTGGAGTAGGCAAGTGTTGGACTTGGCCGAACCACGGGATAAACCACTGTGACATCTCTGTGTTGATCTCTTTGTGGTTATCGTGTTGTGCAAGCTCTCTTCTCTAGCCACTTGGCTTAATTGTGCTAACCCCTAATCAAGTTTTGTGGATTAAGTTTCAAGTTTTTACAGGATCACCTATTCACTCCCCCTCTAGGTGCTCTCAATTGGTATCAAAGCCATTCTCTTCAAGAAAGGGACTAATCGCCCAAAGAGATGGATCCTAAGGGCAGGGGGATGGTGGTCAATGATAAGGAGTCCTTCGTCAATGATCCAAAGGAGGACAAGCCTACTGACTCGGGCTCGAGCCACAAAAGAAAAGATGGGAGGAAGAAGAAAACAAGGCGCATCAAAGAGATAGTCTACTACGACAGCGACGAATCCTCTTCTTCCCAAAAGGACGACGACAATGTAACACCCTAAAAAATAAACCATTTTTATAATCCAAATATGGTATGTCCTATGGATGATCGGAGGCCGTAGATGTATAGATCTCATCAAGATGATTCCGATCAATCACTAGTTTGCCTTGTTTGGAGTCCGGATGAGTCTTTTTGAGTGCCGGTTGATCTGAGCCATTGGATATTAGGATTGTGGAAGTTTTCTTCTATTTATACCTCCCTAACCCTAGAAGCCACGTCCTCCCACCCCTAGCAGCCGTCACCCTTTTGTGCCTTGCCCCAAGAGAAGAGAGGAAGAAAAAAGAAGAGAAGAGAGGGGAGATGAGGGCATACCGTCACCCATCATCGTCGTTCCTCTCCAAGAATTGGTTGGATTTCCTTTCCTCTCTCTCTTTTCTCCACTTGATGAATGCTTTCCCTTGTTTTGGATGAGTTTTAGGCCCTGCAATTAGTTTTTTTGGTTAGATTGGATGGGAGATTAGATTTTGATCTCGAAATTAGTTTCTGCAGAATGGCAGATTCAATAGTTTCTGTTCATGCTAGTTTTTCGTGGTCTTAGTGGCCTCAAAAAAATAAAAAGTCTATCTATGAGTCGTAGATAATTTGTAGATCTTTCCGTGGCCGCGAAGAACACCTCAATCGGACATCAGATCAGAAAGTTATTGCAGTTTGATTATAGCAGTTTTTCAGTCTCATAATTCTGTACAGAATCTGTTCTCTTAAGCTTTAGGCAATTTTATCAACAGAATTAAACTTTAAGATTGTAAAATAAGTTGTAGACAATTTCATAAGCTTTCCAGATTGTTAAAGAGCGCATTCATATGAATTATGAAAGTCCAGTTATGTTTGTTTTACTGTGGCTGTTCCTGTTTGCCTGACCAAAATGAGCGGGTCTGTTCACTGGTGGGTTTCATATAGTAAATAGCCAAATTGGCTGTTCCAACTATGGAGACATTTGTAGAGGGATAAAAGTTCTTACTGCCAGCAGAATTTCATAATTTTTGGTTGAGTAGTTTGGTAGATATTGAATTTTGAAGTTAACTATGCTGCTATCTGAAACAGATTCAGACATTTATCTTATCAGATGTTTTAGAACTTATAGATGACAGAATTTAATTATCCATTGAATACCGAAGTTATAGAATATTTTGTGTAGACACTCATAGAGTATTTGTTTAATATCACCACTGATATAGTTTTAAAGATACAAAATTAACAAACAGCGTTGCTGCTGTTTGGCATGTGGTTCAGGGTGGGAGTCTTTCCACCGGGACTTGGTTTCAAGTGTACGGGCGATTTGTTGATTGTTAGCAAATGTTTGTGAAATATTTGTACTAATTTTTATGCCCGCTAGCAGGTGGCTACACTTCGGATCATGCCTAGTACATCTTTCTTCTTCGATGAAGGCAAGTGAATGTAGCGGTGGTTGCTTCTGTTCTGACCTGTTATTTCTATTGCCTACACTCTAATATTCAGAAGTATTGGATTCTTTCATAATTGGACTCTATGGTGATGCTTTACTTGCTTGCATTATACTGATGCTCAATCATATATTGACGATGATTATGATTCGAGTATGACTCATGAGATTAATTCACACCCCTGAAGGTAAATGAAGTATTATTTGAGGTTGGTATTGTATCTGAAGGTAAATGAAGTATTATTTGAGGTTGGTATTGTATCTGAAGGTAAATGAAGTATTATTTGGGGTTGTATTGTATCTGAAGGAAGTGAAGTATATTGATAAATGCAGCATGCCATATGCATTACATTATTCATTTGCATCTGAAGTTTGGTCGTGACCTATGGTCCGACCGTACCGGTACAACTTAGCATCGTACGTTGCCCGAGGAGGGGTACGATGCGGCTTCATACCCTTAGAGGTATGAAGGCAGAGGACATATGCATTGCATTTATATGCATTCATTGAAGTGATATTAGCAGATGATGTGGTTTTATACTCTCAGAGGTATGAGGGCAGATGACCTACACATTGCATTCCTATGCATACATTGAAGTGATATCTGCAGGTATTGTTGACGCAGGGAAGGGTTCTACAACCTATTGTGGTTGTTCGAGGAAATGAGATGGTATTGGTTATATTGGGACTATTGAGTTCTATATCTACAAGTATTTCTGATCTCAATTGGGATTCCTTTAAAATGTTGTTTAATTCAATTTGTGGTTTAAATATCTCGTCAAAATAATTTGCTTGCTGAGATGTATCATCTCACTCTTGCATTACTCAATGCAGGTACTTGATTCATGTTGGGAATGAGGGAAGTAGCAGCACGTCCACCTTCACTATTATAATAACGCTGCCCAGTTGCAGCCATGATTTAATTAGAAACTCGATGTCAAATGATGTTTGTTTTTTTTCTAGTCGTGTGCACTGGTTAATTCAGTTCATGTTGTTATGTTTAACTTTCCTTTGCTAGCATATTAATAATGCTTAGTATGTTTTTTGTCATGATATATGTTTATACACTGTTGCCCCTCGTTTAAGCAATCTTTCAAAGGAGATGCTGCCGAAATTTTATATATGGATGTCAGATGTGTAGTTCAGTAGCATTCCGGGGTGTTTGTGGACCCCGGGGTGTTACAGTTGGTATCAAAGCATAGGCTTTAGATTCTTGGCAATTTGAAGATAAATTTGATACACTTGCACATATAGGAAGGGTATGGGTTCAAATATCTTTGATATATATTAGTGTCTTTGAAGTGCAGATGACAATAATTTCACCCCTCCCTATTCCTTTACAGTGATGTGGTAAGTTGTTTATGACTTAATGCCTAATATGTTTTATCTCTAAATCTTTATATTGTTTTATTAATGCGATTGATATCGCTGGTCTTTGGTAAGATCGAAGTTGTTATTATGCTTGTGATATACAAGTATGCCTATGTTGTTTTCATCATGTTTTTCGTGGTTGAGTTTTATTGCAATAATATTGTTATATATGCTTGATTGTGGATGTTCCTAAGAGGAGTGTGAATTGCGTGTTTTGGGTTACAAGGTAACCATCAATTTGAATTTAAGTTGTTGAGTGGTTGGTGGATAGTTCCAACTATCTTTGCAAAGAATGATTGTTTATGTCGAGAAACCAGTTCTGAAAGAAATGAATATTGATACTTTTATATGAATTTTGGGGAAGTCTTTACATAGCCAGAATGGCTTACATGTCTCTCTTCTATTGTGTGTTTTAGTAGCCACAAAGCCTAGAGGTGGTTTAAAGTGGTTGCATGTTAGTCATGTTAGTTGTAGAATAAATCTCTGTTTTTCTTGATCCATTGATTATGTATTAATACGTTGAGGATCAGATGGTTCTCTCCCCGATGCATGCTGGTGGAGCCATTGTTGGACCACCTATCTATTGGTTTGAATGAAGTCATTGCCTAGCCTAAGTTGGTTGTGTGTGGTTAGTCACCTATTCCTAAATGATGTGGTTTTTACAACAACTTGAGATGTTTGCCAAATGTGTGAAGGATTACGGGGTTATTATTGACCTCGTATATCTGGTACTTTGAGTGCATCATATGATAGAATGAAATGTAAGTTTCTGAACTACAGTAGATGAAGACTTATATTATTTGTAGGTTAACCTTACTAGTTTGGTTATTTTTCTTAGTTGAGTTGTTGGATGAAGTATAGCGACATTGGTTAAGCAAGTATTGTGTTGTTGTTGTGCTATCAATGCTCTTTGTGGAGTTTTTGGCATTTCTTCGATGTAATGCGTCGCGCAGAATGTTATGGGCTTCTTGTCGGCTTTATTGCTCCATTAATTCTATAGACTTCCTCCCTTTTGTGGGGTGCAAAGAATGTTAGATTACATGATTATCTTTTCATGATGGCAAGAACGGGGTTTAGGAAGATTAGGAGTTTTGTTTCAATAGAACTACTTGTTTTGTGGTGCTGTGAAGTGAGGTGTTTGATCTTCATATACATTCATCTGGTGTGGATGTTTTACCATTGAATTAAAATGAATTGTTGAAGTTGGTAAGAGTTGTGCTTAGTGCATATTACCCCTTCATAAAAGAGTGTCGTTTTAAGACATTGATGCTGATGTATGGCTGCATCCAAATTCGATGTTGTGAAATCATAGTGTTGATCGCATCTATGACTTGCTTTGAGCTTCATTGCAGGTTGTTTCATGCTTGTTGTCAGGTTGTGTAGCTTCCTTAGACCATTAGTCCGAGGTAGAAGTTCTTGTGTTGATTAATACCAATAATGGACTCATGTTTTGAATGGTGGTGCTATTTGGGGTACCTTGGATGTTTTGCTTGGAGTGGTCGAATTCGAGGACGAATTCTTTTTAAGGGGGGTAGAATGTAACACCCTAAAAAATAAACCATTTTTATAATCCAAATATGGTATGTCCTATGGATGATCGGAGGCCGTAGATGTATAGATCTCATCAAGATGATTCCGATCAATCACTAGTTTGCCTTGTTTGGAGTCCGGATGAGTCTTTTTGAGTGCCGGTTGATCTGAGCCATTGGATATTAGGATTGTGGAAGTTTTCTTCTATTTATACCTCCCTAACCCTAGAAGCCACGTCCTCCCACCCCTAGCAGCCGTCACCCTTTTGTGCCTTGCCCCAAGAGAAGAGAGGAAGAAAAAAGAAGAGAAGAGAGGGGAGATGAGGGCATACCGTCACCCATCATCGTCGTTCCTCTCCAAGAATTGGTTGGATTTCCTTTCCTCTCTCTCTTTTCTCCACTTGATGAATGCTTTCCCTTGTTTTGGATGAGTTTTAGGCCCTGCAATTAGTTTTTTTGGTTAGATTGGATGGGAGATTAGATTTTGATCTCGAAATTAGTTTCTGCAGAATGGCAGATTCAATAGTTTCTGTTCATGCTAGTTTTTCGTGGTCTTAGTGGCCTCAAAAAAATAAAAAGTCTATCTATGAGTCGTAGATAATTTGTAGATCTTTCCGTGGCCGCGAAGAACACCTCAATCGGACATCAGATCAGAAAGTTATTGCAGTTTGATTATAGCAGTTTTTCAGTCTCATAATTCTGTACAGAATCTGTTCTCTTAAGCTTTAGGCAATTTTATCAACAGAATTAAACTTTAAGATTGTAAAATAAGTTGTAGACAATTTCATAAGCTTTCCAGATTGTTAAAGAGCGCATTCATATGAATTATGAAAGTCCAGTTATGTTTGTTTTACTGTGGCTGTTCCTGTTTGCCTGACCAAAATGAGCGGGTCTGTTCACTGGTGGGTTTCATATAGTAAATAGCCAAATTGGCTGTTCCAACTATGGAGACATTTGTAGAGGGATAAAAGTTCTTACTGCCAGCAGAATTTCATAATTTTTGGTTGAGTAGTTTGGTAGATATTGAATTTTGAAGTTAACTATGCTGCTATCTGAAACAGATTCAGACATTTATCTTATCAGATGTTTTAGAACTTATAGATGACAGAATTTAATTATCCATTGAATACCGAAGTTATAGAATATTTTGTGTAGACACTCATAGAGTATTTGTTTAATATCACCACTGATATAGTTTTAAAGATACAAAATTAACAAACAGCGTTGCTGCTGTTTGGCATGTGGTTCAGGGTGGGAGTCTTTCCACCGGGACTTGGTTTCAAGTGTACGGGCGATTTGTTGATTGTTAGCAAATGTTTGTGAAATATTTGTACTAATTTTTATGCCCGCTAGCAGGTGGCTACACTTCGGATCATGCCTAGTACATCTTTCTTCTTCGATGAAGGCAAGTGAATGTAGCGGTGGTTGCTTCTGTTCTGACCTGTTATTTCTATTGCCTACACTCTAATATTCAGAAGTATTGGATTCTTTCATAATTGGACTCTATGGTGATGCTTTACTTGCTTGCATTATACTGATGCTCAATCATATATTGACGATGATTATGATTCGAGTATGACTCATGAGATTAATTCACACCCCTGAAGGTAAATGAAGTATTATTTGAGGTTGGTATTGTATCTGAAGGTAAATGAAGTATTATTTGAGGTTGGTATTGTATCTGAAGGTAAATGAAGTATTATTTGGGGTTGTATTGTATCTGAAGGAAGTGAAGTATATTGATAAATGCAGCATGCCATATGCATTACATTATTCATTTGCATCTGAAGTTTGGTCGTGACCTATGGTCCGACCGTACCGGTACAACTTAGCATCGTACGTTGCCCGAGGAGGGGTACGATGCGGCTTCATACCCTTAGAGGTATGAAGGCAGAGGACATATGCATTGCATTTATATGCATTCATTGAAGTGATATTAGCAGATGATGTGGTTTTATACTCTCAGAGGTATGAGGGCAGATGACCTACACATTGCATTCCTATGCATACATTGAAGTGATATCTGCAGGTATTGTTGACGCAGGGAAGGGTTCTACAACCTATTGTGGTTGTTCGAGGAAATGAGATGGTATTGGTTATATTGGGACTATTGAGTTCTATATCTACAAGTATTTCTGATCTCAATTGGGATTCCTTTAAAATGTTGTTTAATTCAATTTGTGGTTTAAATATCTCGTCAAAATAATTTGCTTGCTGAGATGTATCATCTCACTCTTGCATTACTCAATGCAGGTACTTGATTCATGTTGGGAATGAGGGAAGTAGCAGCACGTCCACCTTCACTATTATAATAACGCTGCCCAGTTGCAGCCATGATTTAATTAGAAACTCGATGTCAAATGATGTTTGTTTTTTTTCTAGTCGTGTGCACTGGTTAATTCAGTTCATGTTGTTATGTTTAACTTTCCTTTGCTAGCATATTAATAATGCTTAGTATGTTTTTTGTCATGATATATGTTTATACACTGTTGCCCCTCGTTTAAGCAATCTTTCAAAGGAGATGCTGCCGAAATTTTATATATGGATGTCAGATGTGTAGTTCAGTAGCATTCCGGGGTGTTTGTGGACCCCGGGGTGTTACAGACAACGACTACGAGAAAAATAAGACGGTTAATGCAAACTTCTCTTTTGATTATTCTCGTATTCCTCGAAGTACCAATGCTCATTTACTCTCCATTCCACTTGGTAAACCTCCTCATTTTGATGGAGAGGACTACGGATTTTGGAGTCACAAAATGCGTAGTCACTTGTTCTCTCTCCATCCTAGTATATGGGAGATAGTAGAGAGTGGAATGAAATTTGATAGCTCGGATAGTCCTTTGTTTATCAATGAACAGATTGATAAAAATGCACAAGCTACTACTGTGTTGTTAGCCTCATTGTGCAGGGACGAGTACCATAAGGTGAGCGGCTTGGACAATGCCAAGCAGATCTGGGACACCCTCAAGATCTCACATGAGGGGAACGACATCACCATGCTCACCAAGATGGAGTTGGTGGAAGGCGAACTCGGGAGATTCGCGATGATAAGAGGGGAGGAGCCAACCCAGACGTACAACAGGCTCAAGACCCTCGTCAACAAGATAAGGAGCTATGAAAGCACGCGATGGACGGACCACGACGTCGTCCGCCTAATGCTAAGGTCCTTTACTGTACTTGATCCACATCTGGTAAACAATATTCGTGAAAATCCTAGGTACACCAAGATGTCGCCCGAAGAAATTGTTCGGAAATTTGTAAGCGGGCGGATGATGATCAAGGAGGCGAGATACGTGGATGATGCATTAAATGGCCCAATCCACGAGCCTCAAACCGTCGCTCTCAAAGCGACAAGGAGCAAGGAGGCACTACCTAGCAAGGTGACGCAAGTTGAGGCGGCCAGGCTTAATGAGGAAGAAATGGCCCTTATCATCAAGCGGTTCAAGACGGCGCTAAAGGGTCACAAGGAGCACCCCAACAAGAACAAGACGAAGGGGAAGCGCTCCTGCTTCAAATGTGGTAAGATTGGTCATTTTATCGCTAATTGTCCCGATAATGATAGTGACCAGGAAAAGAACAGTGGAAAGTGGGAAAAGAAGAAGAACTACAAGAAGGCGAAGGGCGAGGCACATCTTGGAAAGGAGTGGGATTCGGATTGCTCCTCGTCCGACTCCGACAACGAAGGACTCGCCGCCACCGCCTTCAACAAGTCATTCCTCTTCCCCAACGAGCATCACGCATGCCTCATGGCAAAGGAGAAGAAGGTATATACTCGAAACAATACTACTTATGCTTCTTCAAGCGAGGATGAGTCTAGTGATGATGATGAAATAGACTATTCATGCTTATTCAAGGGCTTAGATAGAACTAAGATTGACAAGATTAATGAATTAATTGATGCTTTGAATGATAAAAATAGATTACTAGAAAAACAAGAGGACCTTTTATATGAAGAGCATGATAAATTTGTTAGTGCACAAAATTCTCTTGCTCTAGAAGTTAAAAGGAATGAAATGCTTTCTTGTGAACTATCTACTTGTCATGAAACCATTTCTACTTTAAAAGGTGTTAATGATGATTTAAATGCTAAGCTAGAAGTAGCAAATAAATCTAACTCTTGTGTGGAACATGTTATGATTTGCAATAGGTGCAAAGATTTTAATGTTGATGCTTGTAGTGAACACCTAGTTTGCATTTCTAAATTAAATAATGAAGTGGCTAGTCTTAATGCCCAACTTAAGACTAGCAAGAATGAATTTGACAAGCTAAAATTTGCAAGGGATGCCTACACGATTGATAGACACCCCTCAATTAAGGATGGTCTTGGCTTCAAGAGGGAAGTCAAGAACTTAACAAGCCATAAGGCTTCCATCTCCACCAAGGAGAAAGGGAAGGCCCCTATGGCTAGTAGTGCTCAAAAGAACCATGCCTTCATGTATCATGATAGGATACATTCTAGAAATGTTTATAGAAGTTATGATGCTTTTGATTCTCATGCCATGGTTGCTTCTAGTTCTTCTATTATGCATGATAGAAATTTAGCTAGGAGAAATGTTATTAATCACATGCCTAGAATAAATGTTGCTCATGTTTCTAGGAAAATAATAAATGAACCTTCTACAATTTATCATGCTTACAATGCTTCATTTGCGATTTGTAGAAAGGATAGGAAAGTGATTGCTAGGAAACTAGGGGCAAAATGCAAAGGAGATAAAACTTGCATTTGGATCCCTAAGGATATTGTCACTAACCTTGTAGGACCCAACAAGAGTTGGGTACCTAAGACCCAAGCCTAAATTTGCCTTGTAGGTTTATGCATCCGGGGGATCAAGCTGGATTATCGACAGCGGATGCACAAACCACATGGCAGGGGAGAAGAAGATGTTCACCTCCTGCGTCAAGAATAAAGATTCTCAAGATTCAATCATATTCGGTGACGGGAATCAAGGCAAGGTTAAAGGCTTAGGCAAGATTGCAATCTCAAATGAGCACTCTATTTCTAATGTATTCTTAGTAGAGTCGCTTGGATATAATTTGTTATCCATAAGTCAATTATGTAATATGGGATATAATTGTCTATTCACAAATGTAGATGTGACTGTCTTTAGAAGAAGTGATGGTTCACTAGCTTTTAAGGGTGTATTAGACGACAAACTCTATTTAGTTGATTTTGCAAAAGAGGAGGCTGGTCTAGATGCATGCTTAATTGCTAAGACTAGCATGGGCTGGCTGTGACATCGCCGTTTGACACATGTGGGGATGAAGAACCTTCACATGCTTCTAAAGGGAGAACACGTGATAGGTCTAACTAATGTTACTTTCGAAAAAGATAGACCTTGTGCAGCTTGTCAAGCAGGGAAACAGGTGGGAAGCTCTCATCATGTCAAAAATGTGATGACAACATCAAGACCCCTGGAGTTACTTCATATGGACCTCTTCGGACCCGTCGCCTATCTGAGCATAGGAGGAAGTAAGTATGGTCTTGTTATATTTGATGATTTTTCCCGCTTCACTTGGGTATTCTTTTTGCAGGATAAATTTGAAACCCAAGGGACCCTCAAGCGCTTCCTAAGGAGAGCTCAAAACGAGTTTGAGCTCAAGGTGAAGAAGATAAGGAGCGACAATGGGTCCGAATTCAAGGACCTTCAAGTGGAGGAGTATCTTGAGGAGGAAGGAATCAAGCACGAGTTCTCCGCCCCCTACACACCACAGCAAAATGGTGTGGTAGAGAGGAAGAACAGGACACTTATAGACATGGCGAGGACGATGCTTGGAGAGTTCAAGACCCCCGAGCGCTTTTGGTCGGAAGCCGTGAACACGGCTTGTCACGCCATCAACCGGGTCTACCTTCATCGCCTCCTCAAGAAGACTTCGTATGAGCTACTAACCGGTAACAAACCCAATGTTTCGTATTTCCGAGTTTTTGGGAGTAAATGCTACATTCTAGTGAAGAAGGGTAGGAATTCCAAATTTGCTCCCAAAGCGGTAGAAGGGTTTTTGTTAGGTTATGACTCAAATACAAAGGCGTATAGGGTCTTCAACAAATCATCGGGTTTGGTTGAAGTCTCTAGCGACGTTGTATTTGATGAGACTAATGGCTCTCCAAGAGAGCAAGTTGTTGATCTTGATGATGTAGATGAAGAAGACGTTCCAACAGCCGCAATGCGCACCATGGCGATTGGAGATGTGAGGCCACTGGAACAAAAGGAGCAAGATCAACCTTCTTCCTCAACAATGGTGTATCCCCCAACTTAAGACGATGAACAGGTTCATCAAGAGGAGACGTGTGATCAAGGGGGAGCACAAAATGATCATGTAATGGAGGAATAAGCACAACAGGCACCTCCAACTCAAGTCCGAGCGATGATTCAAAGGGATCATCCCGTCGACCAGATTTTGGGTGACATTAGCAAGGGAGTAACTACTCGGTCTCGATTAGTTAATTTTTGTGAGCATTACTCCTTTGTCTCTTCTATTGAGCCTTTTAGGGTAGAGGAGGCCTTGCTAGATCCGGACTGGGTGTTGGCCATGCAAGAGGAGCTCAATAACTTCAAGAAAAATGAAGTTTGGACACTGGTGCCTCGTCCCAAGCAAAATCTTGTGGGAACCAAGTGGGTGTTCCGCAACAAACAAGACGAGCACGGGGTGGTGACAAGGAACAAGGCACGACTTGTGGCAAAAGGTTATGCCCAAGTCGCAGGTTTGGACTTTGAGGAGACTTTTGCTCCTGTGGCTAGGCTAGAGTCAATTCGCATATTGTTAGCCTATGCTACTCACCATTCTTTCAGGTTGTTTCAAATGGATGTGAAGAGCGCTTTCCTCAACGGGCCAATCAAGGAGGAGGTGTACGTGGAGCAACCCCCTGGCTTCGAGGATGAACGGTACCCCGACCACGTGTGTAAGCTCTCTAAGGCGCTCTATGGACTTAAGCAAGCCCCAAGAGCATGGTATGAATGCCTTAGAGACTTTTTAATTGCTAATGCTTTCAAGGTTGGGAAAGCCGATCCAACTCTTTTTACTAAGACTTGTGATGGTGATCTTTTTGTGTGCCAAATTTATGTCGATGACATAATATTTGGTTCTACTAACCAAAAGTCTTGTGAAGAGTTTAGCAGGGTGATGACTCAAAAGTTTGAGATGTCGATGATGGGCGAGCTAAGCTATTTCCTTGGGTTCCAAGTGAAGCAACTCAAGGATGGGACCTTCATCTCCCAAACAAAGTACACGCAAGACTTCATCAAGCGGTTTGGGATGAAGGACGCCAAGCCCGCAAAGACTCCAATGGGAACCGACGGACACACCAACCTCAACAAAGGAGGTAAGTCCGTTGATCAAAAGGCATACCGGTCTATGATAGGATCTTTACTTTATTTATGTGCTAGTAGACCGGATATTATGCTTAGCGTATGCATGTGTGCTAGATTTCAATCCGATCCAAGGGAGTGTCACTTAGTGGCCGTGAAGCGAATTCTTAGATATTTAGTGGCTACGCCTTGCTTCGGGATCTGGTATCCAAAGGGGTCTACCTTTGACTTAATTGGATATTCAGACTCCGACTATGCTGGATGTAAGGTCGATAGAAAGAGTACATCGGGGACGTGCCAATTCTTAGGAAGGTCCCTGGTGTCGTGGAGTTCTAAGAAACAAACCTCTGTTGCCCTATCTACCGCTGAGGCCGAGTATGTTGCCGCAGGACAGTGTTGCGCGCAACTACTTTGGATGAGGCAAACCCTCAGGGACTTTGGCTACAATCTGAGCAAAGTCCCACTCCTATGTGATAATGAGAGTGCTATCCGCATGGCGGATAATCCTGTTGAACACAGCGGCACAAAGCACATTGACATCAGGCATCACTTTTTGAGAGACCACCAGCAAAAGGGAGATATCGAAGTGTTTCATGTTAGCACCGAGAACCAGCTAGCCGATATCTTTACCAAGCCTCTAGATGAGTCGACCTTTTGCAGGCTGCGTAGTGAGCTAAATGTCTTAGATTCGCGGAACCTGGATTGATTTATAGTATACATGTGTTTTATGCTTTGATCATGTTCCCTTATGCATTTTGTTGCTAAACGTCCATTTGCAAGTGCTGCACATATTTTGGGGGAGATGTGCTACAACTTGACCCCTTGAGACTAACTGTGTACTTGAGTTTGCTTAATTTAGTCTCAAAGGAGGTTTGAAAGGGAAAGGTGGACTTGGGCCATGCAAGACTTCCACTGCACTCCGATGAAAGAGTAACTAATTCCAAGTTCATCTTTGTACTCTTATTGCCTTTTTACTCTTAGTTGAAGATTTTGGTCAGGCAATGGGGTTAAAGAGCCATGATTGATCCCGTTTTGGTGCTTGATGCCAAAGGGGGAGAAAATAAGGCCAAAGCAAGAAATGGATCAGCTACCACTTGAGAATTTTGAAAATAGTAGAATAGAGCTTTTGGTTTGTCAAAAGTCTCTTATTGTCTCTTTTGTCAAAAGTTGGTCTCTTGTGGGGAGAATGGATGATTATGGGAAAAAGGGGGAGTTTTTGAATCTTTGATCAATTTCTCTTGGAATACCTCTCTTTATGTCTCTACAAGTGAATTTGACTTAGAGATAGGAAATTGAGTTTGATTTGCAAAAACAAACCAAGTGGTGGCAAAGTATGATCCAAATATGCCAAATTTAAATCAAAACAATTTGTGTTCTTATTTGCATTGATTTTGCACCTATTTTAGCTGCTTTGTGTTGTGTTGGCATAAATCACCAAAAAGGGGGAGATTGAAAGGGAAATGTGCCCTTGGGCCATTTCTAAGTATTTTGGTGATTTAATATCCAACACAAGTGCTTAAATGTTAATCTATGCCAAATGATGGACAAAGTGCAAATCAAGAGTAAAAGGTATGTTTCTAAGACTTAGTACATTGTTTTAGAGACTAATGTATTGTATCTAAGTGATGGAAACAGAAAAAGACCAATTTGGAAAGTGTTGGCTGTGTACAGCCGAAGTCAGCTCAGTCTGGGTGCACCGGACAGTGTCCGGTGTGCCAGGCTGACTCAGGCGAACTTGCTGCTCTCGGGAAATCGTCGGCGACGTACGGCTATAAATCACCGGACTGTCCGGTGGTGCACCGGACTGTCCGGTGAGCCAACAGTCGGCCCAGCCAACGGTCGGCTGCGTAATCCGCGCGCGACGCGTGGCAATAGCCAATGGTCAGAAGGGGCACCGGACTGTCCGGTGTGCACTGGACAGTGTTCGGTGCGCCAACGGCTCCAAGACTGCAACGGTCGGCTTTGCCAAATAAGGAAAGAGATCCGCACCGGACAGTGTCCGGTGGTGCACCGGACTGTCCGGTGCGCCAGGCGATAGAAGGCAAGAATTGCCTTCCTGGAATGCTCTCAACGGCTCCTAGCTGCCTTGGGGCTATAAAAGGGACCAGTGTCCGGTGGTGCACCGGACTGTCCGGTGCGCCAGGCGATAGAAGGCAAGAATTGCCTTCCTGGAATGCTCTCAACGGCTCCTAGCTGCCTTGGGGCTATAAAAGGGACCCCTAGGCGCATGGAGGAGAATACCAAGCATTCTCTAAGTATTCCTAAGCACCAAGACTTCGATTCCGCGCATTTGATTCTTTGTGATAGCAACTAGAGCTCCATTTGAGTTGTGAACTCGCCGGGTTGTGTTGTGAGCTCTTGTTGTGACTTGTGTGCGTGTTGGTACTCTGATTTCGTGTCCTGTGTGCGTTGCTCATCCCTCCCTTACTCTGTGCTTCTTTGTGAACATCAAAGTGTAAGGGCGAGAGGCTCCAAGTTGTGGAGATTCCTCGCAAGTGGGATATAGTAAAGTGAAAGCAAAACACCATGGTATTCAAGTGGGTTTTTGGACCGCTTGAAAGGGGTTGATTGCATCCCTCGTCCGTTGGGACGCCACAACATGGAGTAGGCAAGTGTTGGACTTGGCCGAACCACGGGATAAACCATTGTGCCATCTCTGTGTTGATCTCTTTGTGGTTATCGTGTTGTGCAAGCTCTCTTCTCTAGCCACTTGGCTTAATTATGCTAACTCCTAATCAAGTTTTGTGGATTAAGTTTCAAGTTTTTACAGGATCACCTATTCACCCCCCTCTAGGTGCTCTCAGATGACCCTACAAATGTCTAAATGAATGTTTGTATGAATGCAATGAATGATGTAATGTAATGTGCAAATGAATGTCCCGAACACACACACGAAGCCACACCCAGACTCTGCATCCCCTTAGGAACAACTTTGGAGTCTTTAAGCTCTGCATCCCCTTAGGAACGACTTTGGAGCTTCTTCACCTTATATTTCGGTGGCATTTAAGCTCTGCATCCCCTTAAGAATGACTTTGGAGCTTCTTCACCTTCTATTTCGGTGGTATTTGGCTCTGCATTCCCTTAGGAACGACTTCTGAGCAGAAAACTTACTCTGCGCTCCCTTAGGAACGACTTTTTGCAGCTTCGTCACCTTCTATTTCGATGATATTTGGCTCTGCATTCCCTTAGGAATGACTTCTGAGCAGAAAACTTACTCTGTGCTCCCTTAGGAACGACTATTTACAGCTTCGTCATGCTCTGCATCCCCTTGGGGACGTCTTTTGAGCTTTTCCCTTTTTTCTTTTTGCACTCGATGGTGCATGCTCTGATTTTACATATTACATCTTTGGGGGATTTTGGCCCTTGTATTGTGTAGGGCTAAATAAGAATGAAAAATTACAAACTATGACCCCATTAAAAACCATTCTCCCCTACTGAAAGGAAAAGGGTGCCATAGAAAAAATGAAAAAGATTACATCAAATTACACATAGCATCGTCGAAGCTCATCCGCATTCCAAGATCTGGGTATGTCGTCGCCATCCATATCCTTTAATCTCTAAGAACCGGGTCTTGACGAAGATACTATCAGAAAAGGACCTTCCTACTTCAGTTGTAGCTTGGCCATTGTATCTGGGTTGGCCACTCTCCGAAGCACCAAATGCCCTGGCTTGATGTTCTTCAATCGGACTTTCCTATCATGCCACCTTATTGTTTCGGCCTGATATTTATTGATGTGTTCTATAGCCTGAAGTCTGGTCCCTTCTATAGTATCTTTTGTTGTTTGATAGTCAGCTTCGTCTTCCACCGAAGCTGTTGTTCTTATTGACCCTGTCTTTGCTTCTTCTGGTGTTATTACTTCGTCACTGAACAAGAGCTTGAAGGGTGTAAATCCTATTGACCTTGACACAGTTGTGTTGTGGCTCCACACCACTTTAATCAATTCATCTGGCCACTTTCCTCTGGGCTGATTGAAGATTAACTTCATTATTCCTGTCATTATAATGTCATTTTCTCTTTCTACTAGCCCATTCGACTCTGGATGCCTTACTGATGCAAAATGAATCTTTGTACCAATTCGGTGACAGAAACCTTTCAATGTTTCGGCATCAACTTGTGTTCCATTGTCCACAGTTATTGCCATCGGCACGCCGAAGCGGCAAACAATGTTTTGCCAAAAGAATTTCTGTACTGTGGCCGAAGTTATTGTGGCTAAAGGTTTTGCTTCGATCCACTTAGAAAAATATTCCACTACTACAACGACATATTTCAAATTTCCTTGTGCAGGTGGTAGCGGACCTAACAAATCCAGACCCCACCTTTGCAGTGGCCAATTAGGCTATATTAACTGGGCTAGAGATGAAGGTTGTTTCTGGTCTCTTGCACATTTTTGACAATTTTCACACTTTTGAACTAGATCTGCTGCATCCGAAGCTGCCTTCGGCCAATAAAATCCTTGTCTGAAAACCTTTCCTAGCAAAGGCCTAGACCCAATATGAGATCCACATAAACCTGCATGTATTTCCTTCATCATCTCTTGACCTTTGGTTCTGGATAAACACTTGAGTAGTGGAGAGCAGACTCCATGTTTGTATAACTCCCCTTCTATTATCACATATGGTCTTGTACTTGCTTCCATTCTTTTATTATAAACTTTGTCATCCGAAAGACAGTTACCTTGGAGAAAAGATATAATTTCAGTCCTCCAATCTTCACTATGTACTGGTGATATTGCAAGGACTGCTCTCTCCATAAGTTCAACCGAAAGTGCTTTTATTGTCTCAAAGAATACTTCCGAAGGTAGAGGGAGCCCCTGTGCCGCTGACTTAGCTAGCAGATCTGCATGCTCATTTTCCCCTCTTGAAATATTTTTTACAGAAAAACCTTCAAAAGAAGCATCCAATCTTCGGACTGTATCCAAGTATTTTTCAAGCTTCAGATCCCTTGCCTTGCTGCTTTTGTCTACATGGCCAGAAATAACCTGAGAATCAGTTTTAAGGACTGCTCTTCTTATTCCCATTGCTTTTAGCTTCCGAAGCCCCAACAGAAGGGCTTTGTATTCAGCAAGGTTATTTGTACAACTAAAGTCCAGTCTTGCTGCGTAGCATGTCCTGACTTTAGAGGGCGCTACTAGAACAACAACCGCTCCTGCGCCGAAGGTTCCCCAAGAACCGTCACAGAATACTGTCTAGGCTTCAGCATCTTTTATTGCTTCGTCTCCCTGAGCCCTTGGCGTCCAATCAACAATGAAATCTGCTAACGCCTGAAACTGGATTGAGGATCTATGTACATAATCAATAGTGAATTCATTGAGTTCCGCATCCCATTTTCCAATTCTTCCTGTAGCTTCTCTGTTTCTCATTATGTCCTTCAGAGGTTGTGATGAAGGTACAATTATATGATAGGCTTGAAAATAATGCCGAAGCTTTCTAGAGGCCATTAGCACAGCATACATCACCTTTTCCAATTCTGTGTAATTTTGCTTTGATAAACTGAGTACTTCAGAGACGAAGTATACTGGTGCTTGTCTCTTGACTTGGCCATCTTGCTTCTCCTGTACAAGTGTCGCACTGACAGCAGAATGAGAGGCTGCCACACACAGGAGTAATGGAGTCCCTGATGAAGGTGGAGTTAGAGTTGTCAAGTCTATCAAGTATTGCTTTAACTCTTCAAAAGCCTTTTGTTGAGCCGGACCTCATTGAAAAACTTTGGCTGACTTCAGTATTTCAAAGAATGGCAGATTCCTTTCTGCTGATCTTGATATAAATCTATTTAACGATGCCAGCCTTCTTGCCAATCGTTGAGCCCCCTTATTTGAATTTGGTGGCTCCATCCGAAGGATAGCTTCGATCTTATTTGGGTTAGCTTCGATTCCCTTCATTGATACCAGACAGCCAAGGAACTTGCCCTTCTTTACTCCAAAAACACACTTTTCTGGATTTAGCTTAAGAGCAGCATGCCTGAAATTGGCAAATGTCTCTGGCAAGTCAGCAATATGATTCTCTTGTTTCGTGCTTTTTACTATGATGTCATCGACATAAGCCAACACATTCCTACCTATTTGAGAGTGAAGGACCTTGGCTGTCATACTGTTGAAGGTTCCTCCAGCATTCTTGAGCCCCTCAGGCATCCAAAGGTAACAATAAGTACCGCTGAGAGTTATGAAGCTTGTTTTTTAAGAAGCTGCTGCATCGACAAGGGAGTCTATTCTTGGTAAAGGGAACTCGTCCTTTGGACATGCCTTGTTGAGATCTATGAAATCAATACATATTCTCCATTTCCCATTAGCCTTCTTCACCATAACAGTGTTGGCTAGCCACTCTGGATATGTTACTTCTCTGATAACACCAGCACTAAGAAGTCTCTTTACTTCATTCCGAGCACCTTCGGCTTTATCCTCAGATATTTTCCGAAGTCTTTGCTTCCTTGGCCTGAATGATGGATCCACATTGAGTGAATGTTCAATGACATCTCTATTAACACCACAGAGATCATTAGTGTCCAAG
This sequence comes from Zea luxurians, assembly GCA_029449295.1. NCBI lineage: Eukaryota > Viridiplantae > Streptophyta > Magnoliopsida > Poales > Poaceae > Zea > Zea luxurians. Next base: position 60,339,701 of record JAOPSE010000013.1, on the reverse strand, counting down.
CGAAGACATCTTTGTTGTTGAACAAAAATCTTAGCAGATTCTTTTCTTGTTCATTAGATAACTGAGATCCTAGCAGTACCCTTTGATCTGCTATATCTTCACACAGGAGCATAGGCTTCGGCTGATCTGCCGAAGCAGCCTTCTCCCTTTTGTGCTTATATTGTTGACAAGCTTTGACTCCCTCTATGTTATGGATCACCTTCGAATCCGTCCAACTCCCTTCAACTCTCCTGGCAGCTTCTTGACTCTCATGAACAGTAATGGGCCCTTGTTCCGAAGGTATATTCATGCACAAGTACGCTGGGTGGAGTATGACTTCGAAGGCATTAAGCGTCCCTCGACCAATGATTGCATTGTATGGGTATTCCATGTCAACGATGTCAAAGACAAATTGTTCAGACCTTGTGTTGTGGACATAACCGAAAGTAACTGACATTGTCATTTTATGAAGTGCCACAATCTGTATCCCCTTGAAGCCACAAAGAGGGTGTGTTGCATCATGAATCTTATCCTCTGGTTCTTGCATCTGTCTAAAAGCCTTTGCAAATATGATGTCCGCTGCGTTGCCTGTGTCAACCAGAACATTGTGGACCAGAAATCCCTTGATGACACAAGATATAACCATGACATCATTGTGAGGATAGTCTTTAAGCTGAAGATCCTTATGGGAGAAGGTGATTGGGATATGAGACCACTTAGATCTGATGAAGGGTCCTTGTACCCCAACATGCTACACTCTTCTCTGTGCTTCCTTCTTCTGCTTCTTGTTAGATGGCTCTGAGCTTGAACCGCCTGTGATTGGGAGCACAAGCTTCGTGACCAAAGGTGCTACAGCTTGGTCGTTGTACGAAGCCATGGGCACAACAGTGGAAGTGAGTTCACCGGAGGTGGGCGCCAATGTTGGTCACTTGTTCTCAAATGCTACAAGTTAAGAACAAGGCAACACAAATGTTAATGGTTAAAGACCTTCGTCCTTCGAAGCATTATCTCCCTTAGGATATAATGGTCTTCAGACGAAAGGTTATGAAGGACATACCTTCATCATCTCAATATGTAATGAAAAGCAGGAACATGTGATACATATAAAGAATATGAATAATCATATCAAATCATTAGATTTTCTATATTCTCAATGTATAATCATGAATAAACATTAACGATATTGAATTACATTTATACCTTCGGCTTGACAGAAGGTAAGAATCCAAGAATGACGTGCAAGTGAATACAAGTCAGCGTGAACAGTATGAGGGTACCGTTCATCTATTTATAGGCACAGGACGTAGCCCAGACAAAATTACATTTATGCCCTTGACAACTAACCACAATCATGATACAAACTATCAAGGACTATGCAGTCTTTTCCTCTTTAAGTCGGTGCCATCCTTCGTCTCAAGTGTATCATCGTGCCGAAGCTCTTTCAATTTTAGCTTCGGCATACATCTTCATGTCACACCTGTCTGCATGTCATCTTGCCGAAGGTGTTTTTGCTTAGAGGACCTTCGGCGGAGAAGAAGGCCCCCAACACGAGCCTTCCTCACGACGGATCCTGCTGACGCCCTCTTCTCCCTATGGGTGACTCCTCCTCCTCGTTGCTGTCGTTCGTGTCCTAGCCTCCTAGGTTCCCTCCCACACGTGGGTCGTCTAGTCATGGTTGTCGACGCTTCCTAGCTGGCTAGCTAGGCTTCTGATCGGACGAGGAGCTTCCGGCTCCGTCCTAGCACCCGTCGCTTGCTCTTGAAGCAATCAAAATAATGGGGATCACCCAAATCGAAAGTAGGGATCCTGATTTTGGTGCTTTGCTCTTGGAGTTGCTCTTTTAAATCTGACTCTCTAAATTTGGAAGATACAATGTACATGTGATATAATCTCTGGTGTGGGAGGTTAAGCTGCGACTGTTTAGGATGTTGATGTAAATGGATGTGAAAAAAACTGTATATATATTGTTGATAAACTAGTGTTTACTACCGTAATGTAGGGGGTTGTTGTAGTTGCAGGTTTATGCAAGAGATTTTCAATTTGCCAGATCAACAAATATTGTTTGCTGTCGTGAATAATGTGTTGTGATTACGCCGAAGATTCTATAGCTCTCGTACGCAGAACAGTGACAAATGGAGCAATATGTTGAGAACTACGTTACCACAGATCACTAGATCCGCTCCCTTCCCTTCCATCAGCAGATTAGGCATGAGAAGTCATGGAAGACCCGTATCCCTTCCCAGAAGCATTACAGAGGAAACACACGAGAGACAATATGTAGGGTTGGACCTCTGGCCTCTTTCTTTTCTCTCACCTTATGAGGGGGTGTACATGTTCCTTATATAGAGATGTGAGACCCCTTAGGGGCAAAGTAGGTATTTACCCACAAAACCCTAACTTGGGTTACTTAACACTCCCCCTTAGGCGAATACCGCGACCAAAACATGCCTCTTTAAAACTCCCAAAAACCCAGTGGGAAAAATATGGAGAAAGAGTACATGGTGACACAAATTGCATTTGCACTTTGTTGCCTCATTAAAAACCTTATGTGAGAAACTTTAGAAAAACTCACCAAGGAAAAAGAGTACAACAGTTGCCATTAGGACAAATTTCGATCTTCTAGATCTGAATTCTATCGAATATTCTACAAGGCCTAAATTTAGAAATGTGCACCCCCTGATCCTTGCAAAACCATATCAATAAGACGAAACATCTTCTTCTAGAAGTATATGCACATAAAGATTTAGCAAACGGATTGCATATCCTTGCAAGGACTATTTCAGAAACTTTACCTCTACTCACTTCTAGGATATATGAGGTAAGTGCACGTATCAACATAAATAAGCCACTTTAACTGATGGTGTTCGATCGATTGGATCTATATATTTGATAGAAACTTCCATAAAGGTTCACATATTGACCATCAAGCTAATGCCTTCAGGGCATAGAATATAGCATTTATTGTCTCACGATTGTGATCAATATAAGCATTCGCTCCCTTGACGATGACATCTGACAAAGTCGTTATCCCTCTTAACTCAAGCATATTCTTCAAGATATATGTCTCATTGTTTATCTGGAATAACGAGAATGGATTAGGTTGGGGTGCTATCATTTTCTATTTTACACCACAATTTATACATAGTTGTGCAAAGCAAGTAACATGTCCTTCTATATGACTTAGGGGATAATATAGTTGCAACAGTACACATTCTAAATATGACACATCACTCCAGACGTTCATCCATTGCAACATCTATGATGGTGTAACAAAAGTCCACCAAAGATTGTAATCCATCAGGGATTTTTCATCGAGCAGATACATCGTTATAGTCTATCATTCTGGCACAATGGTGATATTTTGCCAGTAACACCTAAACCTTATAGGTTTCCGCCATCAGGGTTTTAGAGGATACCGTAATTCCACATCTAGTGGAAAATACCATGAGTAAAACTCGTGGAATGCACATGTGCTTATTCAGTGAACTTCGAGTCCTTTGGTACCTTATATTATTCCTTTTCCGGTCTGTATGGGTCTTTTATCCCTTTATAGGGGTTATCAAACTTTGGTGTTCAACACAGACTTTGTTTCTTCTGGAAAGGTTCCATCTGGGAACTATAATATCAACTAGGAGATATTCTCCCTACACAGGAGAGTGGTCATTCGTCAGGAATGTATTATTTAGTATGAGATTTATATATTATATATTTATAATTTAAAGAATACGAGTCCTCCTTGGATCTCATGACGGATCTTTCGAATCCTATTAACTGCATAGTTTAATTCATGCCATTTGCGAAATATATTACATAGCGGAATAATGTTTATTCAACACATATGTGGGATGGGTTTCTCACAAGACCACTTGAACCCATCACATTCACCACACATTATTTCAATAGTGTCCATAAATGTTCGAACTTCAAGCTCGTGACTTTCATTTTGCGATTATTGGTTCAACCTCGATTGCACTTATCAATGACCCGATAAGAGAGCTTCAAGCACTCATGCCTAGGACTTTGTTTTGGATCCCTTTGGAATTTAGAGAGGTAAGATAGGTGTTGACACATTTGTCTCCCACATTTAATAATGATCTTCGTTATTTCCAAAAACAAAAGATTCATTGTTTCGTATTCCTAGCACAATGATATTGCATGCATTGCTAGGAATTTCACCATCAAGATGAACCTCTTCGTGAGGCAAATCACCAGCAGGGCGAGTTCATCGGAGGAGAGTTATTACAGACCACGTGAATATGCAATCAGAACATATGCTTTGACTAAGGCCAATGGATCATATTCGCAGGCATCCCCGCAGAATGGATCAAATGCCAATAAGTCAAATGTGGGTATGATATTAATCCTGGGCATATCCACATCTACATCAGGTAGAAGCATTCAAACATATTTGGTTACTCCTCAACAATTTTTGGCAAACTCCATATACACAGGAGTACACACTGAACGACAGGTTCAGTTGGGCTTTTGTGCGTTTATAGAATATTGAGGCATTACACTAGATGGACATTCCTCCCCCTAATGCCGAGATGTTCTAAAAGCATACAGATAAAATCCCCAACCACAATCATCCAGTTGTGGCCAATGTATGCTATTGTGGTGATTTATTTGGAAAATCTTATGCACATTACAGATATGGGTTTTATGCAGTGAGCTTTGGACTTAGATTAATGTAGTGGCATGAATACTACATATATGTCCTTCAATATGAAGGATTAGTCTCAACTTCCAGTAAGACACGCAACAAAAAGTTGCTTTGTGGCTATAATTCTGCAAATTTACTGTTATTATTACCAAATACATAGTCAATCATTAAAATTTAGACTGATATGCGCAACACTATGTTATCCATAAGGGTTCTTCAGGGGCTCATGCATACCATTCGTCGTTTGGAGTCAGTAGTTGACTTCATATCAACAAGTAAAATGACCATCAGGGTCTAGCGCTCACAAGGACAGTCACTGGTTGCATTGTGCTTTTAAGCACATAGGAGAATATGTGCATAGAATCATAGATAATGGTGGTAAAGTGCACGGCATCAGAGACAATGCTGTCACGCAGAGGTTTCTATATACAGAGATATATAGTCCAGCTCGTTTTTATCATTGCCCATGGTTTACCCAATTACTCATACCGTTTTGAAATTGGGTATCGATTTATGCAACATTTTTAGGTATTATAATTTTGAGAGAGAACTTATAACAACAGTCAAATATTTGTTGTGTAAGCTACCAACAGGGCAAACTTCTCTTCTCATATTATACACAAATTTGTTCTATAAAACACTATTTCGCTCTCTTCATTGTTCAGCAAAAAGAGAAGCTTTGGAATAGAACATACAAGGCAAAGAATTCGTTTTATCTGGGAAAAACCACCTGATTGCTAAGACTAAACAAATGGTGATAACTGCTTGGCAAGAGCAAAAAACAAATATTCATCTAGGACCAGTCTTCAACAACAGATTGTACTACTGTCATACGGGGTCATCAGGACTAGGGAGAATACAACAAGTCTCCATAAGATCTTTATATTTGTATCACAAATTACCATCATCGATAGCTTAGTGGTTAGGAATTATGGATGTTCTGGTGCCAAGGACCAATAACAGAATACCCAATTTCGCTTGAAGATCTGTGGTGATGTGGGATTTCATGGCTATTTTATACTCTCCTTACTCCTGGTAGATCTGAGATAGATTACGGTAAGTATTTCAAAGGGTGGAATCCAATGTAGTTTTGCTACATAAACTCCAGGTATATGTCCATTCAGGACTGACCTTTACCATTTAGCTTAAAAGTATACCATAACAATCAAGGACTATACCAAGCCAATTCAGTGACTATAGCAATCCGATTAAACGAGATGGCGGTCCGACTCAACGGGAGCGGTCCGATTAAACGAGAGTGCGACATAGCAATCACATGACACAGCCAAGTTCGTACGACACAAATACTTTATCGTGTTGCCAGGGCGCAGTCAATGCTTAGCCAATGCCAAAACGCAGCTGATTAATAACGCAACCTCATCGGTGCGTCCAAGTACCCACTATACATTTTAATCACTCGACATGAGTCCAAAAGCTCAACATAATACAAATATTTAGAGCGATACAAAATGTGCAACATAACACTCACATGCATTTTAATAAATTTTCTGCTAAATATCTACTACGGGAAATAAAAGTAGAAAAATAAATAATAATATTAATGCATGCACATAACACATCAGATATAAAATATATTTCCCCTTATTTATGCATGCATTTTCTACTAATTATTTGCGACAGGAAATAATTAATCATGATAGAAATTGTAATTCAAAACATGATTTATTCTATTTATTATTTGCAGCTGGAAAAAATAAAATAAATAACATGGAACATGCATATAAATTAAATTTGTGCCAAAGTTTATTAATTCAACCGAAATTTATGGGAAATTTATAGCCTCCGACGCGTTGTAGAGGCGTTCTGATTTGTTTAAATAGCCAGGGTGCTTATGGATGCATGGGTAAACAAATCCACATACATGTTGCATGACCTTGACGTCCGCATAAAAAGCTACTTACATGCATTGCTACAAAATCCGCCGATATTTGTAGAGCAAGAGCATGAGCCCGCGTACCTGACGCAACTCTTTTCTTTGCCTTTGATCGCACACAACAGACTATCCTGGTCACAGGGCGGATCCGACGCGCAGTCAAAGATCCGTTTTTTTCTCTCAAGGCATTAATCGATTTTACCAGCCGGCACCGGGTCCGTTGGGCGCAAGCGCAACAGCTTCCGTGCGTGCGTGTATGGGTGGGCGTTCGGGTTACCCGAAAATTTCGGGTCGGGTAATTCGGGTTTTTAAAATTTCGGGTTTTGAGAATCGATACCCGAAACTACAACGGGTTTTGCAATACCAGAAATTTCGGGTACCCGAAATTTCGGGTTCGGGTTCGGGTATTCCCGAACTACCCGAACTATTGTTTCACCTTCATAAAAACACATACACCCTATTAAATTAGTATAAAAATATAGTTTGAATAATGATACACATGGACATATGAAACACAAGAAATCTACAATCACAAGTTATGCACACATACACATAATTATAAATGTACAAATTAATAATTAAGCATGACATGAGTACATGACACATTAAAGTTCGGGTATTTCGGGTACCCGAATTACCCGAACTAAATTCGGGTTTTGCAAGTTGCTACCCGAAATTCCCGAACAAAATTCGGGTTTCGGGTATTTCGGGTTCGGGTTCGGGTATTCCGGGTTCGGGTTTCGGGTTACGGGTTTTTTGCCCAGCCCTAGGAAATACAGAGTTCACCCACAGCGCCATCAGTTTGAGTCTTCATCCAGGACTTCATGTAGAAAAACATGACCTTTCATAAAGCAATATACATTCATCAGTACTTTCAGAGGGTAGAAAAACATGTAAACCTTATTTGTGAGGGGGTTACAATTTGCTGACTGAAGGCTAAATGCAGTCAGCTGAAACTCATATACTTTATGGCTTTGCTAGCATAACAATGGCTAGGAATCGTGCCCGTGCTATTCCAAGACACTGGATGTGCTATTACGTAAACGTGGACGTGCTAGTTATATGTCGTGGCAGCCCACGACCGACGGCCCATCTGCTATTCCTAGATGCACGATGTGCTATATTTGTAGATGAGTTCAGAAAGTTGATCGCTACTCCAAGACACTGGATGTACAATTACGTAAACCTGGACGTGCTAGTGGCAGCCCACGACCGACGGCCCATAAACCATAGAAGCCTAAACCTCTGCGCGCCCCTGATGTCAGTGCCCACTCTCTGCCTAACCATTCATAGGAAACCCTAAATGCTAAATTCCTGAACCCTAAACCCTAAACTCAACCACCATCTCGCATCGGCGGTCACCTTGCCGCCGCTCAAGCTCACCTGCATGGGGATGTATTTGGGTTAGGGTTTATGGGTTTAGGGCGAGGTTTAGGGTTTAGGTAGGGTTTAGTGTTTTTTAGGGTTTAGGGGTTATAAGAATATTCCGTAATAAAAGGTAAAATATTCGTGTACAGAACATGAAATATTTACACTTTGTTATAAGAATATTCCATATTATAACTTCAAATATTCCTGTCTAGAACATGGAATATTTACACTCCTTTATAAGAATATTCCATAAAAGAAGGTCAAATATTCCTGACTAGAACATGGAATATTTACACTTTGTTATAAGAATATTCCATATTAAAACATCAAATATTCCTGTCTCGAACACGGAATATTTATAATTTTTTATAATAATATTCCGTAATCGAAATCCACAAGGACATCATCCGCCAGATGAGGTCCCGCTCTTGATCTCATTCATTCCTGCCTGGCCGGTCGGCAACGACCAGGATGTGAGTGCCCACTCTCTGCCTGACCATTCGTAGGAAACCCTAAACACTAAATTCCTGAACCCTAAACCCAAAACACAACCACCATCTCGCATCGGCGGTCACCTCGCCGCCGCTCAAGCTCACCTGCATGGGGATGTGGATGAGATGGCGAAGGGAAGTGGAAGGCAGCGCATGCATAATGTGCTTGCGCTTCATTTAGATCATACCATAGTGGTTCAGTTCTATAAACAGAGAAAGAAAGTGAAATGTTCAAGTGGTGTACATACACGTCTGATTGTCAGCGCCTGCACATTTTTCTGGTAGTCTCCCCATAATATTCTGAAGTGCTGAAACTGCGCGGTCAGCTCCTCCTCTGTGACAGGAACTTTAGTTTTTGAAAGCATGTAGTCTCCAAGCCGCGAATAAAACAAGCTTGGATATGCTGGTATAGTGAGTCCCTGCTGCACCAGATCGACACACCCATCCACAAAATGCTCAACCAAGAATTCAGGCCATGTTGGTGGTGCCATGACCAACAAATGCTCCACGTCTAAAAAAGGGAAAAAACAATGTATCACTATTCCAGCAATGGCCAAAGAAGTGAAACAGAAAATATTGGAACTATTATGCATGGACTCGGCAATTACTGATTATGTGATGAAACAAAGGTGACACTCGATACTCCGTAGCAAGCAAACCGATACTCTACATGTACCTGACAATCGACCCGGTAAAGACCGAGTCCGGGGAGATCTAACACTGGCGATGCGAAGAGGCGAAGAGACACCACCAGTGTGGCAAGAGGATGTGTCGGCGATGCGTCGGCGGCAAGAGGATTTGCCGCCGATGCGCCGGTTGGAACAGCCACAGCCACAACCGGTTGGATCCCCTTCCATTTGGAGAGAAGTCGGAGCCTTCAATGCGATGCTGTGGCAGGGAGGGAGAGGAATGACTATTAGACAGCCTCGGGGCAGATGAGAGGGCGCGAGGAGGGGCAGGGGAGATGGTTGTGGAGGGGCAGGGGAGCACATTTTCTTTGTTCCTTTTTTCTTTTTGCTGTGGAGGGGCGGGGGAAAAGGTTGAAAGCTGGCTCACGGGTTTATAATAATATTCCGTAATCGAAAACCACAAGGACATCATCCGCCAGATGAGGTCCGGCTCTTGATCTCATTCATTCCTGCCTGGCCGGCCGGCAACGACCAGGATGTCAGTGCCCACTCTCTGCCTAACCATTCATAGGAAACCCTAAATGCTAAATTCCTGAACCCTAAACCCTAAACTCAACCACCATCTCGCATCGGCGGTCACCTTGCCGCCGCTCAAGCTCACCTGCATGGGGATGTATTTGGGTTAGGGTTTATGGGTTTAGGGCGAGGTTTAGGGTTTAGGTAGGGTTTAGTGTTTTTTAGGGTTTAGGGGTTATAAGAATATTCCGTAATAAAAGGTAAAATATCCGTGTACAGAACATGAAATATTTACACTTTGTTATAAGAATATTCCATATTATAACTTCAAATATTCCTGTCTAGAACATGGAATATTTACACTCCTTTATAAGAATATTCCATAAAAGAAGGTCAAATATTCCTGACTAGAACATGGAATATTTACACTTTGTTATAAGAATATTCCATATTAAAACATCAAATATTCCTGTATCGAACACGGAATATTTATAATTTTTTATAATAATATTCCGTAATCGAAATCCACAAGGACATCATCCGCCAGATGAGGTCCGGCTCTTGATCTCATTCATTCCTGCCTGGCCGGTCGGCAATGACCAGGATGTGAGTGCCCACTCTCTGCCTGACCATTCGTAGGAAACCCTAAACACTAAATTCCTGAACCCTAAACCCAAAACACAACCACCATCTCGCATCGGCGGTCACCTCGCCGCCGCTCAAGCTCACCTGCATGGGGATGTGGATGGGATGGCGAAGGGAAGTGGAAGGCAGCGCATGCATAATGTGCTTGCGCTTCATTTAGATCATACCATAGTGGTTCAGTTCTATAAACAGAGAAAGAAAGTGAAATGTTCAAGTGGTGTACATACACGTCTGATTGTCAGCGCCTGCACATTTTTCTGGTAGTCTCCCCATAATATTCTGAAGTGCTGAAACTGCGCGGTCAGCTCCTCCTCTGTGACAGGAACTTTAGTTTTTGAAAGCATGTAGTCTCCAAGCCGCGAATAAAACAAGCTTGGATATGCTGGTATAGTGAGTCCCTGCTGCACCAGATCGACACACCCATCCACAAAATGCTCAACCAAGAATTCAGGCCATGTTGGTGGTGCCATGACCAACAAATGCTCCACGTCTAAAAAAGGGAAAAAAACAATGTATCACTATTCCAGTAATGGCCAAAGAAGTGAAACAGAAAATATTGGAACTATTATGCATGGACTCGGCAATTACTGATTATGTGATGAAACAAAGGTGACACTCGATACTCCGTAGCAAGCAAACCGATACTCTACATGTACCTGACAATCGACCCGGTAAAGACCGAGTCCGGGGAGATCTAACACTGGCGATGCGAAGAGGCGAAGAGGCACCACCAGTGTGGCAAGAGGATGTGTCGGCGATGCGTCGGCGGCAAGAGGATTTGCCGCCGATGCGCCGGTTGGAACAGCCACAGCCACAACCGGTTGGATCCCCTTCCATTTGGAGAGAAGTCGGAGCCTTCAATGCGATGCTGTGGCAGGGAGGGAGAGGAATGACTATTAGACAGCCTCGGGGCAGATGAGAGGGCGCGAGGAGGGGCAGGGGAGATGGTTGTGGAGGGGCAGGGGAGCACATTTTCTTTGTTCCTTTTTTCTTTTTGCTGTGGAGGGGCGGGGGAAAAGGTTGAAAGCTGGCTCACGGGTTTATAATAATATTCCGTAATCGAAATCCACAAGGACATCATCCGCCAGATGAGGTCCGGCTCTTGATCTCATTCATTCCTGCCTGGCCGGTCGGCAACGACCAGGATGTGAGTGCCCACTCTCTGCCTGACCATTCATAGGAAACCCTAAATGCTAAATTCCTGAACCCTAAACCCTAAACTCAACCACCATCTCGCATCGGCGGTCACCTTGCCGCCGCTCAAGCTCACCTGCATGGGGATGTATTTGGGTTAGGGATTATGGGTTTAGGGCGAGGTTTAGGGTTTAGGTAGGGTTTAGTGTTTTTTAGGGTTTAGGGGTTATAAGAATATTCCGTAATAAAAGGTAAAATATTCGTGTACAGAACATGAAATATTTACACTTTGTTATAAGAATATTCCATATTATAACTTCAAATATTCCTGTCTAGAACATGGAATATTTACACTCCTTTATAAGAATATTCCGTAAAAGAAGGTTAAATATTCCTGACTAGAACATGGAATATTTACACTTTGTTATAAGAATATTCCATATTAAAACATCAAATATTCCTATCTCGAACACGGAATATTTATAATTTTTTATAATAATATTCCGTAATCGAAATCCACAAGGACATCATCCGCCAGATGAGGTCCAGCTCTTGATCTCATTCATTCCTGCCTGGCCGGTCGGCAACGACCAGGATGTGAGTGCCCAGTCTCTGCCTGACCATTCGTAGGAAACCCTAAACACTAAATTCCTGAACCCTAAACCCAAAACACAACCACTTTGCATCTGAATGAAAATTAATTTCCTTTGTGCGCATGGAAATTCTGTTTCAAATTCTATCCCAAAAACCTTATTTCTGTTGACAATCTGAAGTGACTGTTTTAAGAAAAACTTTTCGAGAATTTGAGTTGCTTTTCATGCTTACAATAGATTGGATTACAAAATCCTTAAGTGCCTTGCAACTAGCAAGACATATAGTTTGATTCCTTGGGTGGCAGTAGCAGAGGTGCATTGGAATTGATGGTAGGCCTAATTCATGTCTGAGACATGAGTTCAGAAAGTTGATCACATGTGCAATTAAATGCGAAGAGGAATCGTGCCAACACCGCGTGCTATTCCATTATACAGGATGTGCTATTATATAAAACTAGACGTGCTAGTTATATGTCGTGGCACCCCATTTGCGACGGCCTAGATGCACAATATGCTATTTCATAAAGTAGCAGAGGTGCATTGGAATTGATGGTAGGCCTAATTCATGTTTGAGCCATGAGTTCAGAAAGTTGATCACGTGCAAGAAAATGCTAAGAGGAATCGTGCCCCCACCGCGTGCTATTCCATTATACTGGATGTGCTATTACATAAAACTGGACGTGCTAGTTATATGTCGTGGCACCCCATTTGCGACGGCCTAGATGCACAATATGCTATTTCGTAAACCTGGCGTGCTAGCTGTACAACACATGGTAGGAAAATCGTGCCCCCACCGTGTGCTATTCCAAGACACAGGATGTGCTATTATGTAAAACTGGACGTGCTAGTTATGTGTCGTGGCAGCCCACGACCGACGGCCCATCTGCTATTCCTAGATGCACGATGTGCTATATTTGTAGATGAGTTCAGAAAGTTGATCACGTGTGCAAAAAAAATGCTAAGAGGAATCGTGCCCCCACCACGTGCTATTCCAAGACACTGGATGTACTATTACGTAAACCTGGACGTGCTAGTCATATGTCGTGGCAGCCCACGACCGATGGCCCATCTGCTATTCCTAGATGCACGATGTGCCATATTTGTAGATGAGTTCAGAAAGTTGATCACGTGTGCAAAAAAATGCTAAGAGGAATCGTGCCCCCACCACGTGCTATTACATAAACCTGGACGTGCTAGTTATATGTTGTGGCAGCCCACGACGGACGGCCCATCTGGTATTCCTAGATGCATGATGTGCTATATTTGTAGATGAGTTCATAAAGTTGATCACATGTTCAAAAAATGCTAAGAGGAATCGTGCCCCCACCGCGTGCTATTCCATTATACGGGATGTGCTATTACGTAAAACTGGACGTGCTAGTTATATGTCGTGGCACCCCATTTGCGACGGCCTAGATGCACAATGTGCAATTTCGTAAACCTGGCGTGCTAGCTGTACAACACAGATGGTAGGGAAATCGTGCCCCCACCACGTGCTATTCCTAGATACAGATTGTCACACCCGGTTCCAGGGGGTAGAACCGAGCGCATACCATATGTGTGCCAGGATCCATTTCCACACATATGTTGACGTCACAAGTGTAATATATCAAAAGACAATGCAATAAAGGCGTAAAGAGAGTATAAAACTTTATTACATCATCTGAGACATGGTGTCTTAAACAAGTATCACATCAAAGTAGAGCGGAAATAAACAACTGGGCAATCTTCCACAGGAAGTTGACCGGCGCATCGTTAGACTTAGAATTCTTCGTCGATAAATTCTCCATCAAAGTCTCCAGCATCACCCTCTGATCAAAATATTAGCAAGGGTGAGCTCACTTATGGTCGGGGCTCAGCAAGTGGGGGAAAAATTAATGCAGGTATAACAAGGTGAGGCTAAGGTTGAGCAGTAAGCATTTTAGTTGGTCAACATTTTATTATCAACACCTGCCTTACTAACAAGAGTGAATCCCAAATATCCCAATTAAACAAAGGAATATGAATATAACAAAAACACTTAAGTGAAACCACTTAAGCAAATTATTGGCAGATCATCAGATCTCAATTTATGTCCATCTTTAAGTTCAATTATTATGTGAGGAGTCCAGGTCGCTCATAACCGGGAGCACGGCTGATATATCAGTTTTACACTCTGCAGAGGTGGTACAACTTTACCCACAAGCCATGTATCCCATCTAGCCCGGGTTGATCGGACCCTTAAGACACTGCCGAGGTGAATGGCTAGGGATCCATTATGAGGTTTTCACAAAATACCTTAATACGAAGCAACCCGCTAAGGTTTCTAAGACGATGGTGGTGGCCCCCTGGGTGAAGTACCTTAGCCAAGAATACGACCCCATGTTAACGTGGGCTGCCAGCACCTACCGCTCCCCCTCTTGCCCATCTTTCAGGTAAGGTTGCTAGGCACTAAGCATATAGAGCTAATTACCAAAGCCAGAGCCATGATAGCACTCGTGGTTGCACTGTTATCCTGGGTGGTCACTCCATGTTCCAATTAAATTTGTAATAAAATTATCTTAACCATCGGGTTAATGTCATAATTGCCGATTAACATTTTTGGAACATTAAAACCAATTAAAGAGTGACATTAAGAATCATTAAGTTGAGCGGTAGCATGAATCTTGCACAGCTTAATTATTTTCCCAGGTTAAACAAGGAATACAGGTAGTAATCTAGGAAATCCTTAATTAGGTAAACCCATCAAATTATGCAACATATCAAAAAGGTAAACATTATTATATGCAGTGAATAGGTACAAACAGAATATGCAGAGGGAGAATCCACTTGCCTTGCACAAAATCGTCCTGCGTGTCGTCTTCAAACGTATTTGGGTCCTCTACCACACAATCCGTTTCTAATAGCGTCGCACATCGTACATACAAAAGAAAATATTCACCAATGAATAAACATACACCATTACATAGGTGAAGCATACATCATACAATAAAACATACATTTAAACAAATCACATTTATAAGAAGGAATGCAAAACATGATTTGTATCTACCCTATAAATCTTAACCATATCAACGATCAATTTATTTGCTATGACTAACTACTTTGTTTCATTATCTTACTAGTAAACTTGTATGACAATTCGACTATGGATATGCATACTATATAAATTCATTTAAAATCATAGAAACAACTTTAACCCAAATTCTAGGGAATCTAGTTTATTTACTAAATAATTATCTCTATCGTAAAACACGGGTCACATTCTAGTTTTAGTCTTTCTTTCTAAAAGGAAATTATATCAATTGTTAAAATATTATTTATAAATCACATAACCATAGTATTAAAGAACTAACTTAAACTACAATTTTTATCTCTACTATTTAGATTACGTTGGACTATATTGTTTCAACGTCAATAAAATATTTACTATTTCTTAGCGAATAACCAATATAATTATATTGCGCATGTGCGAGTCTTGTTTATAAGTCAGAATCATAATGTAAGCAACGGTGAACACATACTTATTTATCTATTAATACTAAATAAATCAATACATTTTCTAACTCAAATTAGTTAGTGTAGCAAGAATGAATTTAATAATATTAATATTCTAAAAAAACTACATAAACTACTAATTGTACTTTTTATAAAACAAGTGAGGATATCCTGACATAAACTAGTATTTTGTTTAATCCAAAAATCTAAGTGCTCAATTTGCGAACATGATTATTTAACTAGTAAAAATCCATTTACCACACTACCGGTGATATTTTCCCCTTTTCTTTAAAAAAATGCTAATAAAATAATTAGATAAATCATCTAAAAATCCTATAATATTCAAATGACATGAGTTCTATACCACTTTCTAATCCATCAAAAATGCACCTATAATTCTCCAAGTAGTTTCTAAAATTTATCGTGACCAAATTTAACTACAAAAATTCCTATCTAGCATTTTATTGCCAAAGTGACTACTAAATGTTGTCATATTTCTCTAATCCAAAAATTCAACGCCACGACTAACATGACATAACACGGTGCTAATAATCGCATGAATCTACCAAACAATTCCATAACGCTCACATACACATAAATCAAAACCACATGTGTTCATATTACAACAAACAAAATATACAACTCATGAATCGAATCAAAAGTAATTTATAAAATATACAAAATAATTCGGGTCGCCAACAACCTCGGGTTCGTGCGTGTGACGGGGACGGATCGACGGAGAGCGGGACTCGACTACGGACAGTGGATGGCGTAACTCCGGCGAACTCCGGCGAACTCCGGCGAACTCCGGCGACGAACGGCACGCTCCGGCGACGAACGGCACTAGCGAGGAGCAGGGAGTGCTAGAGAGAGAGGTAAATTCGAGTGGAAGAAATGGGGAGGCTCTGCTGTCCTTTTTATAGAGAGAGGGAGGGGAGAAGAGAAGTCTGCCAGGGAGAGGGAGAGGCGTCGGTGGTCCATCAATGGCCATTGTTGCATCAGTTTCCGAAACAACAAAACGAGTGTCTTGAATTCCATAACGCAGGGAAATCATGGCCACTATTGAAGCTCCATTACTGTCGTGGGTGAACGGACGCGCGACAGCCGGGCAGTAACGCGCAGGGGCCGGCGTCGGGGTCGTGCGGCTGGTGGCTTCGTGCTCGGCAGGGAGCGCGGGCGCTCGCACGGCGGGGCTCGCGGCCGTCGCGGCTGGACGCGCGCGCGAGCGCGTGATGTCGCGGAGGCGGCAGGGCGCCCGAGCGGCTGCTCGTGCGGTGGGGAGAGAGAGCGGCAGAGAAACGGGAGAGAGAGAGAGAGAGTAGCGAGAGAGAGAGAGAGAGGTGAGGGAGAGAATGAATGGGAGAGAGAGAAAGCGGCGGCGCCTGGGATAATCCCAGGGAGCGCGCGCGCGGTAGTGAAGACTAGGGTTAGGATTTGGGGCATGGGCCCCTAGTGGGCCGGTAGGTTTAGTTTTTTTTTTTCATAAATTCCGAAACGCTTATTTAAAAAGCTCAAAAATTTATAAAAATTCACCAAAAATGTTTATAAACAAAATACTCATTTTTAGACTAATAATTATTATTTTTCTTAATTATTGATTAATTACTAAGATTTCTTTTTAAAAGGAAAACAACAATCATCCGATAATCAATCAAGTGCATGCAAAGAAAACGATGCAAATGAACAATTAAACACTAAAAAATTTTATTACCCTAATTAATATAATAACTAAATTTATTATTTTAATTGATGGTTTTTATGGTGTTACAAACCTACCCCTCTTAAAAAGAATCTCGTCCTCGAGATTAAGAAACTTCCGAGAATAACTGGGGGAATTCTGCTCTGAGTTCATCTTCTCTTTCCCAAGTGGCCTCATCTTCCGAATGATGACTCCACTGAACTTTGCACATGTTAATGACTTTACTCCGCGTAATTCTGCGAGATGTTTCCAGAATTCTGATTGGGTACTCCGAATAAGTCAAATCCTCATTAACATTCAGTTCCTCCATGGGTAACTGTTCTTCTGGTACTCTTAAGCACTTCTTGAGTTGTGATACGTGGAATACGTCATGCACATCAGATAATCTATCGGGTAGCTCTAACTGGTAGGCTACTTCGCCTTTTCTTTCCAAAATCTTGAATGGGCCAATATAGCGAGGTGATAATTTTCCTTTAACCTTAAACCTTTTCATTCCTCTCATCGGTGAAACTTTAAGGTAGACAAAGTCTCCTACTTCAAACATCAATTCTCTTCTTCTATTATCAGCATAACTCTTCTGTCTTGACTGTGCTGTCTTCAAATTTTCTCTGATAATTTGTACCTGCTTTTCCGCCTTTTGGAGAATTTCTGGACCAAATACTTGACTTTCTCCAGTCTGATTCCAATAAAGTGGTGTTCTACACTTTCGTCCATATAGTGCTTCAAACGGTGCCATTTTGAGACTTGCTTGATAACTGTTGTTATATGAAAATTCTGCATAAGGCAAACTTTTATCCCAGCTTCTACCATGCTTTAGAGCGCACGCTCTTAGCATATCTTCCAAGACTTGGTTTGTTCTTTCCGTTTGCCCATCCGTTTGAGGATGATAAGCTGAACTAAAGTTTAGCTTGGTATCCATGGACTCATGAAGTCTTTTCCAAAAGCGCGAGGTAAATTGGGTTCCTCGGTCTGATACGATCTTCTTCGGTACTCCATGCAGACAAACAATCCTTGACATGTATAATTCTGCTAACTGGGCTCCTGAGTAAGTTGTCTTCACAGGTATAAAATGTGCCACTTTGGTTAACCTGTCTACTATGACCCATATTGAATCATAGCCATCTCGAGTACGGGGTAGCCCAACTATGAAATCCATACTGATTTCTTCCCATTTCCATTCAGGTACCTTGAGAGGTTGTAGCAATCCTGCTGGTCTTTGGTGTTCGGCTTTAACTCGCTGACACACGTCACATAATGCAACATGAGTAGCAACATCTCTTTTCAAACCGTACCACCAATACTTTTCCTTAAGATCCTGGTACATCTTTGTACTTCCAGGGTGAATAGAGTAAGCTGAATCATGAGCTTCTCTCAAAATAAGTTGGCGTAAGTGCTCAATTTCCGGTACACAGATTCTCTTCTTAAACCATATTGTGCCTTGTTCATCTTCCGTGAAATCTGGGGCTTTACCCAAACTAATCAAAGATTTAATTTCCTTAATCTTCTCATCGGACTCTTGTCCTTTACGAATCTCTTCTTCCAAAGTAGATTCGACTTCCATCACCGTTGCTTCTACATTATTGAGCAATCCAAGGTTGAGTCGTTCCATTTCCCAGCACAATTCTTGTGACAACAAATGCGTAGTGATGTTGTTCACTTGACCCTTACGACTCAAAGCGTCAGCTACTACATTTGCCTTTCCGGGGTGATATTGTATTTCCAAATCATAATCTTTAATCAACTCTAGCCATCTTCTCTGTCTGAGGTTGAGTTCCTTCTGCGTGAATATATATTTCAGGCTTTTATGATCCGTGAAGATTTTGCACTTGTTTCCAATCATATAGTGCCTCCAAATCTTCAAAGCATGCACTACGGCTGCTAGTTCCAAATCATGTGTAGGATAATTCTTCTCATGTTTCCTCAACTGTCTTGAAGCATAAGCAATCACCTTTCCTTCTTGCATTAGCACACATCCAAGTCCAAGGTGTGATGCATCGCAATACACATCAAATCCCTTGTGGATGTCTGGCATCACCAGTATTGGTGCAGTGGTTAACCTCTTCTTGAGTTCCTCAAAACAATTCTGACAAGCTTCATCCCATTTGAACTCTTTGCCTTTCTCCAGTAGAGAGGTAAGAGGCTTCACTAACTTGGAAAATCCTTCAATAAATCTTCTATAGTAGCCTGCTAATCCAAGAAAACTCCTGATCTTGGACGCATCTGTGGGTTGCTTCCAATTTAGTATTTCACTTATCTTTCCTGGGTCCACTTTAATTCCACCATCGGTAACAATATGCCCTAAGAAAGCAACTTCTTTCAACCAAAAATCACACTTCGAGAATTTTGCGTACAGATGGTTGTCACGAAGCTTTTGTAGGACTAGCCTTAGATGATCTTCGTGTGTTTCTTCATTCGGAGAATATATCAGTATGTCGTCAATGAATACGACCACAAACTGATCCAGATATTCCATGAATACTTTATTCATCAAGTTCATAAAGTATGCTGGTGCATTAGTCAGTCCAAATGACATGACCAAAAACTCATATAATCCATATCTCGTCGTGAAGGCTGTCTTCGGTACATCTTCTGCTCGGATCTTTAACTGATGATATCCCGATCTCAGATCTATCTTCGAGAATATCTTAGCTCCCTTCATTTGATCGAATAAATCTTCAATCCGAGGTAGTGGGTATTTATTCTTGATGGTTACTTCATTCAAACTTCTATAATCCACACACATTCTTCTCGAACCATCCTTCTTGTTCACAAACAGCACTGGGGCTCCCCAAGGGGATGAACTTGGGTGAATAAAACCTTTTTCTAATAATTCTTCTATTTGTTTCTTCAGTTCTACTAAATCTTTGCCATCCATTCTATAAGGTCTTTTCGAGATAGGTGCGGTTCCGGGTACTAATTCAATAGAAAACTCTATATCACGGTCAGGTGGCATACCTGGTAATTCTTCCGGAAATACGTCTGGGTATTCGCACACTACTTTGATATTTTCCAAGGGCTTTTCTTCCAAGTGATTGATCACTGTCTTCCCTTTTTCATCTATTGACTTGTCTATGTTGACTTGGATTCTTTCACCTTGAGGACTTGTCAACGTAATTGTTCCGTTGGCACACCGTATCACTCCATCACAACTTTTCAACCAGTTGCATCCAAGAATCACATCAATCCCGTTGGATCCTAGGACCACTGGGTCGACTGTAAAATCTATTCCTTGAATCTTGATATTAATATGAGGGCATGAGTGTGTGGCCTTCATGTCACCTCCCGGTGAACTAATGTGTAATATCCTCTTCAGAGGGTACTTAGGTATGTTATGTTTTTCCACAAATGACTCAGTTATAAATGAATGTGATGCTCCAGAGTCAAATAAAACTGATGCAGGTATGGAGTTAACAAGGAACATACCATACACAATGTCGGCATCCTCAGGCACTGATTCCGCAGTGACGTGATTGACCCTTCCTCGGCTCTGGTTCTGCGGAGTCTTGTTCTGAGCAGATCCACGAGCGGGGGTGCTCTGGTCATTTCTCTGAGTGTTGCCTTTCTGGGGTGTCTGCTGGTTGCGCCTTGGGCAGTTGTTGGCATAGTGGCCTAATTCACCGCACTTGAAACAACCGTTGGGTTGGACAGGTGCGTTGTTTCTGGCCTGAGTGTTGTTGGTGCCACCCTGACGGTTCTGTGAATTTCCACCAGACCTCTGGTTGGTCTGGGGGTTGCTCCTTTGTTGATTCTGATTCTGGTTGCTTCTCTGGCCTTGCTGTCCAGAGCGTTGCACTTGATAATTATTTCCTCCCTGATTTCCAGAGCGGAACTGCGAACCTTGAGCATTATTCGGACGAGTGTTCCTGCTGGACTGACCTTGGAATTTTCTCTTGTGGTCAGATAGCTCCTTCCTTTTGCTCTCAAGGCCAATTGCCTTGTTCAGGAGTGTCTGGAAGTTGGGGAAAGTGTGACTCTGAAGTTGATAGTTCAGAGGTCCAATCAATCCTTCCAGGAAACGCTCTTGGCGCTTCTCATCAGTGTCCACTTCCTCAGGGGCATAACGTGAAAGCTGAGTGAAGCGATCACGATACTCGCTGACAGACATATTCCCTTGAGTAAGGGAAAGGAACTCCTTCTTCTTCAGCTTCATGATTCCCGAAGGAATGTGGTGAGCGCGGAAGTTCTCTTGGAACTCCTGCCAGGTTATTGTGTCAGCATTGGGATGTGCCGCTGTGAAGGCATCCCACCAATCGGACGCAGCTCCCTCGAGTCTTCCCGAGGCGTACAAGACCTTCTCTCGGTCGTTGCACTGAGTGATGTCCAGCTTCTTTCCAATGACTTTAAGCCAGTCATCAGCATCCAGGGGATCAACCGCATGAGAGAATGTAGGCGGGTGATGACTCATGAAGTCCCGGTGTTTATCTCTGGCCGGGGGTGCATATTGCTGCTGCTGGGGTTGCTGATTCTGTTGGTTCTGCTGCAATTGTTGAACCGCAGCAGTGAGTCCTTGCAGGATCTGCATTTGGGCGGCGATGAACTGCTCCATGTTGGGATTAGGTGGTGGCGGTGGTGGTGGTGCTTGCTGTCCACGCTGGTTCCGGTTGTTAGGTCCTTGACGTTGGTTCACCATCTGATTTGTTAGGAAGTGAAGTCCTTAGAAAAGTGAGGAGTAGAAAAGATTCAAGAGGGAAAATAGCTTAAGTTTTACAAATTTTATATGTTCTTATGGCCATCATTCCATAAGACCATAGCACTCAAACAAAGATCCAAATCAAACATTTCAATCAATCACCATCACATGGTTGATATTTATTAATATGATAACATAAAGAGAGTATCATCGTCTAACGCGAAGTATAACTTATTACATCATGACTCCAAACTCCTAAAGCAGCCTAGTGACTGATCCGGCCTCTCCGTAGCGCAGCCTCTTGCGGGGAGGAGACAACGCCACGGCGGGAACCTGAGCTTCTGGCGGATTCAGTCCTTGCAGTTGAGCTTCCAGGGCTGCAATCCTGGCGTGGGCATTCTCCAGCTCCAAGTGCACACTGTAGAGGTCCAGAGTGGCACTGTCCAGGTCGGTGTTGAGACCGGCCACTACACCAGCTAGGGTGTTGAGGCGATCCTCACCAGGTTCACCTGGGACAATGTTGGTCTGGCTCTCTCCACGCAGGCGCTGAGGGAGATGCCTGAACCTTGTGTTCTGCAGCTGCTGCCGGTAGGTGTGGCTAAGCGACCACAGGGTCCGACGGGCAGCGTTGCTGACAGAGGCAGCGTAGGTAGACAGCGGTATCAGGGACTCGTGAGCAGACAGAGTCCTGAATCCCCTGTCACCTGCATCCATCACCCTGACATGGATGCGAGTGATGTAATAGCAAGCCCGGGGAGGCTCGCTCACTCGCCTCGTCTCGTACAGGGGGCGGACGTAGGCTCCTAGCTCGTGCAGTACTGCCTGCAGCAGGTTGGGGAAGTGCCCTGTTTCGAACATTGATGTGTAATGTTCGACAACTGGACCAATCCCCATGAAGTGGTCCTCCTGGGCGTAGTCAGCTTCCTCGTGGACGTGTTCGTCCTCTCCATCGTCGTCGTCGTCGTCATCCTCGTCGTCGCCGTCTCCGGAGTCATCGGGGTCGTCGCCTCCAGGTGCAGGTGCTTGGAAGGCTGGTTCCGGCGATGCTGACGTTGATGACGCAGCAGCGAAGGCCAGGGACTCGGCCAACGGGGTGGGAGTCGGCAGCTGCTCCTTCGAGCTGTCCTCCAGGTTGATGACGTTCTCCACTCGGACGGGAGGGAGGTTCGCTGGAGCATCCTCGACTACCACTGGGTAGGCCGGGATCTGCCGGGGCTGAGGGGCGTAGCTGGTGTTGACGCGAGTGGTTTGAAGAGTGCGAACCATCTACAAGAGAAGAGTCAACTTAGTTGAATTTCAAAGAGGTAAGACTGATAAAGGAATTTATAGGAATGAAATTAGCAAGTTTTGAACAACTAGGCTTTCCATTTCTAACTAATCTAACGACCTAGGGTCAGCATAGCTTTGATACCACTTCTGTCACACCCGGTTCCAGGGGGTAGAACCGAGCGCATACCATATGTGTGCCAGGATCCATTTCCACACATATGTTGACGTCACAAGTGTAATATATCAAAAGACAATGCAATAAAGGCGTAAAGAGAGTATAAAACTTTATTACATCATCTGAGACATGGTGTCTTAAACAAGTATCACATCAAAGTAGAGCGGAAATAAACAACTGGGCAATCTTCCACAGGAAGTTGACCGGCGCATCGTTAGACTTAGAATTCTTCGTCGATAAATTCTCCATCAAAGTCTCCAGCATCACCCTCTGATCAAAATATTAGCAAGGGTGAGCTCACTTATGGTCGGGGCTCAGCAAGTGGGGGAAAAATTAATGCAGGTATAACAAGGTGAGGCTAAGGTTGAGCAGTAAGCATTTTAGTTGGTCAACATTTTATTATCAACACCTGCCTTACTAACAAGAGTGAATCCCAAATATCCCAATTAAACAAAGGAATATGAATATAACAAAAACACTTAAGTGAAACCACTTAAGCAAATTATTGGCAGATCATCAGATCTCAATTTATGTCCATCTTTAAGTTCAATTATTATGTGAGGAGTCCAGGTCGCTCATAACCGGGAGCACGGCTGATATATCAGTTTTACACTCTGCAGAGGTGGTACAACTTTACCCACAAGCCATGTATCCCATCTAGCCCGGGTTGATCGGACCCTTAGACACTGCCGAGGTGAATGGCTAGGGATCCATTATGAGGTTTTCACAAAATACCTTAATACGAAGCAACCCGCTAAGGTTTCTAAGACGATGGTGGTGGCCCCCTGGGTGAAGTACCTTAGCCAAGAATACGACCCCATGTTAAC
The DNA here is from genome assembly GCA_029449295.1 of Zea luxurians. Lineage (NCBI taxonomy): Eukaryota > Viridiplantae > Streptophyta > Magnoliopsida > Poales > Poaceae > Zea > Zea luxurians. The sequence continues at coordinate 60,315,709 of JAOPSE010000013.1, read as the reverse complement.
GTGGGCTGCCAGCACCTACCGCTCCCCCTCTTGCCCATCTTTCAGGTAAGGTTGCTAGGCACTAAGCATATAGAGCTAATTACCAAAGCCAGAGCCATGATAGCACTCGTGGTTGCACTGTTATCCTGGGTGGTCACTCCATGTTCCAATTAAATTTGTAATAAAATTATCTTAACCATCGGGTTAATGTCATAATTGCCGATTAACATTTTTGGAACATTAAAACCAATTAAAGAGTGACATTAAGAATCATTAAGTTGAGCGGTAGCATGAATCTTGCACAGCTTAATTATTTTCCCAGGTTAAACAAGGAATACAGGTAGTAATCTAGGAAATCCTTAATTAGGTAAACCCATCAAATTATGCAACATATCAAAAAGGTAAACATTATTATATGCAGTGAATAGGTACAAACAGAATATGCAGAGGGAGAATCCACTTGCCTTGCACAAAATCGTCCTGCGTGTCGTCTTCAAACGTATTTGGGTCCTCTACCACACAATCCGTTTCTAATAGCGTCGCACATCGTACATACAAAAGAAAATATTCACCAATGAATAAACATACACCATTACATAGGTGAAGCATACATCATACAATAAAACATACATTTAAACAAATCACATTTATAAGAAGGAATGCAAAACATGATTTGTATCTACCCTATAAATCTTAACCATATCAACGATCAATTTATTTGCTATGACTAACTACTTTGTTTCATTATCTTACTAGTAAACTTGTATGACAATTCGACTATGGATATGCATACTATATAAATTCATTTAAAATCATAGATACAACTTTAACCCAAATTCTAGGGAATCTAGTTTATTTACTAAATAATTATCTCTATCGTAAAACACGGGTCACATTCTAGTTTTAGTCTTTCTTTCTAAAAGGAAATTATATCAATTGTTAAAATATTATTTATAAATCACATAACCATAGTATTAAAGAACTAACTTAAACTACAATTTTTATCTCTACTATTTAGATTACGTTGGACTATATTGTTTCAACGTCAATAAAATATTTACTATTTCTTAGCGAATAACCAATATAATTATATTGCGCATGTGCGAGTCTTGTTTATAAGTCAGAATCATAATGTAAGCAACGGTGAACACATACTTATTTATCTATTAATACTAAATAAATCAATACATTTTCTAACTCAAATTAGTTAGTGTAGCAAGAATGAATTTAATAATATTAATATTCTAAAAAAACTACATAAACTACTAATTGTACTTTTTATAAAACAAGTGAGGATATCCTGACATAAACTAGTATTTTGTTTAATCCAAAAATCTAAGTGCTCAATTTGCGAACATGATTATTTAACTAGTAAAAATCCATTTACCACACTACCGGTGATATTTTCCCCTTTTCTTTAAAAAAAATGCTAATAAAATAATTAGATAAATCATCTAAAAATCCTATAATATTCAAATGACATGAGTTCTATACCACTTTCTAATCCATCAAAAATGCACCTATAATTCTCCAAGTAGTTTCTAAAATTTATCGTGACCAAATTTAACTACAAAAATTCCTATCTAGCATTTTATTGCCAAAGTGACTACTAAATGTTGTCATATTTCTCTAATCCAAAAATTCAACGCCACGACTAACATGACATAACACGGTGCTAATAATCGCATGAATCTACCAAACAATTCCATAACGCTCACATACACATAAATCAAAACCACATGTGTTCATATTACAACAAACAAAATATACAACTCATGAATCGAATCAAAAGTAATTTATAAAATATACAAAATAATTCGGGTCGCCAACAACCTCGGGTTCGTGCGTGTGACGGGGACGGATCAACGGAGAGCGGGACTCGACTACGGACAGTGGATGGCGTAACTCCGGCGAACTCCGGCGAACTCCGGCGAACTCCGACGACGAACGGCACGCTCCGGCGACGAACGGCACTAGCGAGGAGCAGGGAGTGCTAGAGAGAGAGGTAAATTCGAGTGGAAGAAATGGGGAGGCTCTGCTGTCCTTTTTATAGAGAGAGGGAGGGGAGAAGAGAAGTCTGCCAGGGAGAGGGAGAGGCGTCGGTGGTCCATCAATGGCCATTGTTGCATCAGTTTCCGAAACAACAAAACGAGTGTCTTGAATTCCATAACGCAGGGAAAATCATGGCCACTATTGAAGCTCCATTACTGTCGTGGGTGAACGGACGCGCGACAGCCGGGCAGTAACGCGCAGGGGCCGGCGTCGGGGTCGTGCGGCTGGTGGCTTCGTGCTCGGCAGGGAGCGCGGGCACTCGCACGGCGGGGCTCGCGGCCGTCGCGGCTGGACGCGCGCGCGAGCGCGTGATGTCGCGGAGGCGGCAGGGCGCCCGAGCGGCTGCTCGTGCGGTGGGGAGAGAGAGCGGCAGAGAAACGGGAGAGAGAGAGAGGTGAGGGAGAGAATGAATGGGAGAGAGAGAAAGCGGCGGCGCCTGGGATAATCCCAGGGAGCGCGCGCGCCGTAGTGAAGACTAGGGTTAGGATTTGGGGCATGGGCCCCTAGTGGGCCGGTAGGTTTAGTTTTTTTTTTTCATAAATTCCGAAACGCTCATTTAAAAAGCTCAAAAATTTATAAAAATTCACCAAAAATGTTTATAAACAAAATACTCATTTTTAGACTAATAATTATTATTTTTCTTAATTATTGATTAATTACTAAGATTTCTTTTTAAAAGGAAAACAACAATCATCCGATAATCAATCAAGTGCATGCAAAGAAAACGATGCAAATGAACAATTAAACACTAAAAAATTTTATTACCCTAATTAATATAATAACTAAATTTATTATTTTAATTGATGGTTTTTATGGTGTTACACAGATGTGCTATTTCATAAACCCAGACGTGCTAGCTGTATTCTTTAGTGTTAAAATTTTTTAATTATAATTTATTTCAGCGCTAATTCATGAAGAAATTTGTAGATGAGTTCAGAAAGTTGATCACGTGTGCAAGAAAATGCTAAGAGGAATCATGCCCCCTCCGCGTGCTATTCCGTTATACAGGATGTGCTATTACGTAAAACTGGACGTGCTAGTTATATGTCATGGCACCCCATTTGCGACGGCCTAGATCTTCAAGGCATCGAGTATCTATACCATAAGTTAAAACACTGACATCAGGATGAACTGAAAGTTCATCCAATGCAGTATCTAAGGTCATGTGATTTTCTGCTGACTCAGGCTTATCAACGTCTGAGCTCTTCTGCCGAAGCTGGCGGCAGAAGGTCTCATCAATGCTGCGCTTCCGAATACTTGTAACACTTAAGTCCCCACTAGATCCAGTATTGTTGATAAACGCACGCTTTGGTATTGACTTCTGATAATGGCATGCTGGAAATTTATAGTTGAACTTATCCTCATATTTCAGGATATATTTGTATTTATTCAAATCAAGTTCTTTTTTCTGCAATGGAAGCAATGGATAGCCTCAATTTTTGGTTCAGTTATATAAATGGAGAAGGATAGTGAATGTTCAGGTGGGGTACATACAAGGCCTCTCGTCATGGCATCCTTATCCTGAAGGCCCTTCGATTCCAGGCTCTGCAATGGAAAGCAAGCCTCACTTAGTGGTTCAGTTCTATAAACAGAGAAAGAAAGGCCTGCACATTTTTCTGGTAGTCTCCCATAATATTCTGAAGTGCTGAAACTGTGCGGTCAGCTCCTCCTCTGTGACAGGAACTTTAGTTTTTGAAAGCATGTAGTCTCCAAGCCGCGAATAAAACAAGCTTGGATATGCTGGTATCGTGAGTCCCTGCTGCACCAGATCGACACACCCATCCACAAAATGCTCAACCAAGAATTCAGGCCATGTTGGTGGTGCCATGACCAACAAATGCTCCACGTCTAAAAGGGGAAAAAACAATGTATCACTATTCCAGCAATGGCCAGAGAAGTGAGAATTAACTGAGTTGTCCATTAACGGAGACAATATAGAGGGCAGAATTAACTGAGTTCCCCATTAACTGAAGGGTTACAGCATAGTGTATTAACTGAGTTTTCATTAACTGAGGAGTTATAGTGGATTAACCGAGTGCGCTACTAACTGAGAGTTTATTCTCGATTAACTGATTGCACCATTAACTGAGTAAAGAATAACTGAATAGCTGGAAAAACTGAGTGCCTGTTGACTGAGGTATTATAACGGAGCCCACAAGAATAACTAAGGACATAACAATAACTGAGTACCCATTAACTTGCAGAACTGCGAGTTCGGAACATAAGTGGTCGACATGACCCTACAAACTCTAGTAGCCTAGTCAGACTTGGTAGCAGCAGAGGCAGCCAGTCACCTAAGCCGACTAATCCTCCTTGCAGAGAAGGTAACCAAAGGCACATTGTGGCAAGCCCGTTCAGCATGATCACCCACGCCCTGCCCCTCCCCACATTTGCACTACCTCATTCCTCACTGCTTTGATTACCCTCGATCATCCCGGATCACAAAACCCTATCCCGACTCTTCGTATTCACCAACGACAAGGGCCGGCTGAGCAAAGAGGAGATCGAGAAGATGGTGCAGGAGGTAGAGACGTACAAGGCCGAGGACGAGGAGCACAAGAATAAGGTAGATGCCAAGAACTCGCTCGAGAACTATGCCTACAACATGCGCAACACATGTTGTGCCTGTGCCCGTGTTGGAACCAAACTTCTTGGGAACCAAGAATTGGATAGAGGCGTTGGGCTCTGGCAGCCCAGATGACTTGGAAAAACTACACATGATGAATCTAGCTTGATAGGTTTGGGCTTGACCGACTCCTATGAGATCTCTTAAAAGTAAGGAAAGTAGTGGGATAAGAGGGAAAAGTACTCCATAGCCTACTAAACTCTCAAAACTAATGGAAAAGACCACCGGCCAGAAGAACAGGATCACCATCACCAACGACAAGGGCCAGCTGAGCAAAGAGGAGATCGAGAAGATGGTGCAGTAGGCAGAGATGTACAAGGCCGAGGATGAGGAGCACAAGAAGAAGGTGGACGCCAAGAACTCGCTCGAGAACTACGCCTACAACATGCGCAACACACGCTGCCTTCTTCTTGTGCTCCTCGTCCTCGGCCTTGTACGTCTCTACCTCCTGCACCATCTTCTCGATCTACCTCCTGCACCATCTTCTGGCCGGTGGACTTTTCCTTCGCTGACATGGGAAGCTGGCTCTGAGGTCGACGCCATGGTAGTTCGACGCTAGGCTGGCTCCGCGATCGGCGTCGGGTATTTACCTGGCTGGTTACGGCGCCGACCTCGGAGCCAAAGAACCAGGTCTTACCGAAGACGGGAACCACAGGCACAGGCACAGGCACAGGCATAGCGTGTGTTGCGCATGTTGTAGGCGTAGTTCTCGAGCGAGTTCTTGGCGTCCACCTTTTTCTTGTGCTCCTCGTCCTCGGCCTTGTATGTCTCTGCCTCCTGCACCATCTTCTCGATCTCCTCTTTGCTCAGCCGGCCCTTGTCGTTGGTGAATACGAAGAGTCGAGGATGGGGTTTTGTGATTCGGGATGATCGAGGGTAATCAAAGCTGGATCGGGCCCTTGTCGTTGGTGATGGTGATCTTGTTCTCCAGGCGCCGAAGGGAAGCCAGAGGGCTCAAACTTGCCGAGCAGGTTGTCGTAGTAGGTGGAGAAGTCCTACTCCTTGGTCGGGATGGTGGTGCCCCTTGGTTGATAGGGTTCATGGCGATCTGGTTCTTGGCGGTGTCGCTGACGATCCTCTCGGAGTTGGTGAATGCAACGTATGACGTTGTTGTGAGGTTGCCCTGGTCGTTGGCGATGATCACCCACGCCCTGCCCCTCCCCACATTTGCACTACCTCATTCCTCACTGCTTTGATTACCCTCGATCATCCCGGATCACAAAACCCTATCCCGACTCTTCGTATTCACCAACGACAAGGGCCGGCTGAGCAAAGAGGAGATCGAGAAGATGGTGCAGGAGGCAGAGACGTACAAGGCCGAGGAGCACAAGAATAAGGTAGATGCCAAGAACTCGCTTGAGAACTATGCCTACAACATGCGCAACACATGTTGTGCCTGTGCCCGTGTTGGAACCAAACTTCTTGGGAACCAAGAATTGGATAGAGGCGTTGGGCTCTGGCAGCCCAGATGACTTGGAAAAACTACACATGATGAATCTAGCTTGATAGGTTTAGGCTTGACCGACTCCTATTAGATCTCTTAAAAGTAAGGAAAGTAGTGGGATAAGAGGGAAAAGTACTCCATAGCCTACTTATCTCTCAAAACTAAGGGAAAAGACCACCGGCCAGAAGAACAGGATCACCATCACCAACGACAAGGGCCAGCTGAGCAAAGAGGAGATCGAGAAGATGGTGCAGTAGGCAGAGATGTACAAGGCCGAGGATGAGGAGCACAAGAAGAAGGTGGACGCCAAGAACTCGCTCGAGAACTACGCCTACAACATGCGCAACACACGCTGCCTTCTTCTTGTGCTCCTCGTCCTCGGCCTTGTACGTCTCTACCTCCTACACCATCTTCTCGATCTACCTCCTGCACCATCTTCTGGCCGGTGGTCTTTACCTTCGCTGACATGGGAAGCTGGCTCTGAGGTCGACGCCATGGTAGTTCGACGCTAGGCTGGCTCCGCGATCGGCGTCGGGTATTTACCTGGCTGGTTACGGCGCTGACCTCGGAGCCAAAGAACCAGGTCTTACCGAAGACGGGAACCACAGGCACAGGCACAGGCACAGGCACAGGCATAGCGTGTGTTGCGCATGTTGTAGGCATAGTTCTCGAGCGAGTTCTTGGCGTCCACCTTCTTCTTGTGCTCCTCGTCCTCGGCCTTGTATGTCTCTACCTCCTGCACCATCTTCTCAATCTCCTCTTTGCTCAGCCGGCCCTTGTCGTTGGTGAATACGAAGAGTCGAGGATGGGGTTTTGTGATTCGGGATGATCGAGGGTAATCAAAGCTGGATCGGGCCCTTGTCGTTGGTGATGGTGATCTTGTTCTCCAGGCACCGAAGGGAAGCCAGAGGGCTCGAACTTGCCGAGCAGGTTGTCGTAGTAGGTGGAGAAGTCCTACTCCTTGGTCGGGATGGTGGTGCCCCTTGGTTGATAGGGTTCATGGCAATCTGGTTCTTGGCGGTGTCGCTGACGAGCCTCTCGGAGTTGGTGAATGCAACGTACGACGTCGTTGTGAGGTTGCCCTGGTCGTTGGCGATGATCACCCACGCCCTGCCCCTCCCCACATTTGCACTACCTCATTCCTCACTGCTTTGATTACCCTCGATCATCCCGGATCACAAAACCCTATCCCGACTCTTCGTATTCACCAATGACACCCCATATGCAAGACCCTTGCATGCATCAGTGTGTATGGTCAAACCTGGGGGTGTTCCAATAGCCCTCTTCAGGAGTGTCATAAACCATTTCCAATTCAAATTTGTTTCTTTGTCAGATATGGCATATGCTACTGGATACATCCAGTTATGTCCATCTATGGCTGTCGCTGAAGCAAGCTATCCAAGGTACTTTCCAGTCAAATGAGTTGAGTCTACTCCAAGATAAGGCCGACATCCCATAAGAAATCCATTGACACAAGGACGTAAAGCCACAAACACTTCTCGAGCGAAAAATGCGACACTCAGTTACGCTGCGCGCGGATATTTGAAATTTATGGGCTGTTAGGGCGAACTTATCGACAAAAGCAATGCGCATGTTGTAGGCGTAGTTCTCGAGCGAGTTCTTGGCGTCCACCTTCTTCTTGTGCTCCTCGTCCTCGGCCTTGTATGTCTCTGCCTCCTGCACCATCTGTTATACCCGAGATCGATGAATGGGCTGTCAAGTGTTTCATGATGTGTGTGTGCAATGCCTTGCTGTTCTGTACCAGCAACGAGAAGATCACTGGTTATGATTATCTAGTGTGAATACGAGCGTCCATTAACACCTTCACTAGGAATCCCAAAAACAGCAGCAACAGCTTGCGGTGTTATTGGCAACACCTTCCTTGAAATTTGAATCCTCAACGGGTCTTCTTAGATGCACTCTAACAAAAATGTCCCCAAGTACCTATCTGAAATGTTTCCCATCCTTAACTTCAACAAGTCGCCAAATCCCATTTGTTGTATTCTAAGTTTTACATTCTCGGGCATCTCCTCAATGCACTCAACTATGAAATTAGGCGAGCATCTTGTAGTGGCAAAGTTGCCGCCCTTAGCCTGATTATATTGTACAGAAGAAATTTAACAGATCAGAATAACTGAGCATTCCATTAACTGATTCATTACATCGAATTAACTGAGACAATATAGAGGATTAACTGAGGGGTTACAGCACATTAACTGAGGGTCTACAGTGTATTAACTGACACAAGAGAATAACTGACACAAGTAAAATGAATTACCTGCACTTGATTTGAAGCATCTGAACCAACAGACTCTGATCCAGATGAATCGCCACTACTTGAATTGCTTTGCGCCATATGCTCTCCTGTATGATCCAAGGTGTCCAGAATTAATGACAAGCTTTTTAAATGTTTTCTTGTAAAAGTAAGGAGGAGGAAGGTCGGGTGCCATCGGAGCGCGGAGGCGCGGAGGCGGAGGAGGCAGAGGACCCTGCGGAGCAGAATGACCTGGCGCGGCGGGAAGGTGGGCCTCGCGCGCGGGAGAAGGCGGGATGTGGAGCGCGGCGACAGCGCGGTCTGGGGCTCGCCGGCGGTTAGGGTTCGGGTGCCAGAACTCTAGTCATGCGGAGGGACGACAGAAAAAGGAGTATAGTATTCGTATTCAAACTCTTGAGTACAAAATCATTACAATGCACTAGAAATCTCTACCCCTATGAACAAATAATTAACTACAAAAAATGTTGTATGAAAAATAATTTTGCACTACTAGCTTTTAGAAAGAGCTCCTATATTATTGAGTGTGCTTTTATTTTTGGTTCTAGCTTGGCACTCGATCTAGCTCGCTCGAGGCGCTCCCGGCCTGCATCTATGGCCGGATCTCCCCGGCCGGCGACGACGGACGCCAGCGCCACGACGATGTGAGTTCATTCCCTCGCTCTCTGCTAGCTAGCTGATGATCTGCCAGACCGCCGGCCTTATTTGGCGCGTTGCTGTGTTAGATATATAGTATATGTATGATTTTGCATACTGATGTACAGATCTCAGCTCGGCCTACATATAGGAAGAGATTTAGATGTACATATGATTTTTGCATTCTTTTCTCTGCTTCTTCTTTCACATACCGCGCGCTCCTTGACATCTTCTGGTTTAACCGTACGTCTCTTTTAATATTTTTACTCGCGCTGTTTTTTTTATTTTCGGTTTTACTGCATCTATTTTGCCACTATATATGCAACTTTTTATCCATTTCGCCCCACTTCTAATTTTAGATTTCGACCAAATGCATTCCAGAATCTTTCGGAATTAATATTAGACCAAAGGACGTATGTATGTAACAATTAATAATGCAGTGATCTATAGTCACATCGCTCCTTTTAATTCATGTTAAATAAAGCAAGTTGTCTCTAAATGAATGTTAAATAAAGCAAGTTGCTACAGTGGTCATAGCTTTAGTCTGGGTGATGGGTCATATTTACCATCGAAATAAAGGCGACTACGGATATTGTAATTTTCTTATCATTGTATATATGATATGCATGTGTTCATCAACAATTAATGTAAATGATTCAGCTGGTTGCCTTCATGTAACACAACTAAATGCCAAATTCTCATTGATGATCTCCATAATTGGTTAATTGACATAGATACACGATTTAACTATTTAAGGTTATTTAAAAAAATATATTCCCTATGTCCTATAAATAAGTTTCTGAAAATCGGACAGATTAAGGACGTTGACAAAAGATGCATGTATCCTCATCTCTTTTCCTTTCCCTCTGGGGATCTCTCTTGAACTTGGCATTTATCGCTTGCATGCACTCATGATTATTATAGCTTCCGCATTAGCAGACGTGTATAGTTATTTTTGTGGAACTTCTCTATTGACATGTATAAAGCTAAACTCGCTCGCCACATAAATCAATACCAAAATCATGGTGCTCCGTGTCTGGAGTTATTTTCTTTGGCACCGTTTGGTACTGCTTCACCAGAAGCCGTAGGAGAAGCCACAGAAGAGCCATGTCAAATTCACCCTTACAATGGTCTTTTTTTTGTCATCTGTTGAGAATTTCTTGGTATTAATTAATAATCAATATTATTTGGCAAGCTTTCATTTGATCAAATACATGGTTATATAAATGTAATCAAAGTAGACACGACCTTATGGTCAAGGTCATAATTTGAAGTGATAAAGGTGATTGATGGCATAACCAAAATAGGGGGTTGGCTTAATGACTACAGAACTCAGTTAAGAAGAAGTAAGTTCAGAACATTGATACAAGAGTAATTAAAACAGCAACACAATTAAGTTCACCAGATCTAGAATTAGTAGAAAATAGATAAGCTACTGCGGCTCTAAACTACAGAACCGGCAGCGCCATCACGTTGTCTTCATGGCCCGCATGAAATGACCAACTGGAAATGACAAACATCACACATAGACAAAACACGGAACCATGTCACTGCAATCTTAAGCCTTGCATTTCCTGATAGCCAAGAGACGGCAGTAGATCTGTCATAAGCTGACGCTGCAGTATGGGAGGGCTGCAACTGCAGAACCTAAATACTAGCAAAGGATCAGCAGGGGAAAAATATGCTAGCAAGACATTGGCTTACCAGCAGGCAGGCGCTCAAGAGTTCATGTCCCCTGCGTTCAGGCTACCATGCACCTGCTTTGAGAACAGTAAGTTTGAACAAATACAGCTGAAAAATTAAAACATGAACACATTAGATGCCTGGCTTACCTTTACGTTCCAGGTTCGAAGCACGAAACCCATCCTTTCCTTAATGTCTGGCAGCCAGGCGAATGCATCCAAATTTGCCTCGTCTTTAAGTACTTCATTAGCTATAGCATACTCATCAGAATCGCCTTTAATATCATTCTCTCTAAGATATTTCATTGCACTCGAGTGGGTCATGCGATGTGATGACTCAGGCGTACCAACTTCTGAGCTCCTCCGCCGAGTCTGGCGGGTGAAGGGCTGAATAGACCCTGTGTTGCTGCTGCTGCGTTTTGTAGGAGACATGGTTCTACATGCCATTACCGCTGGTGTCTTGAACTCATCACAGAAACAAAAGATTTCATCCAACTCAGTTTCAAATTCCACAATAAGTGCGTACTTTTCTGAGGACAACTCATTTTTCTTCTGCAATGGAAAGCCAAACTTAGTGGTTCAAATAGAGGAATACAGCGAAATGTTCAAGGGAAAATTGGTTTCTTGGCACCGAAAGATTCCGGCTTTAGAAATCTACCATCGAACTTTCCTGGTGCACTTTAATACCATGCAAAGAATTGATTCTTTAGAAATCTACCAAGAAACCAGTTTGGAGGCTGTTTTGAGTTGTTTTCTTTTTTAAAAAAAAACCAGCAGCACACGGAAAAAGACACACTTGCCCTCCTCTCACCTAATCAATACAGGCATCGGATCCTCCTCTGCTCTGCCGCTCTGGAGAGAGTGAGGCGTCGACTCTAGCTCGACGCAGCAGGCGCCCCCTAGTCGCCACCCCTGCCGCTGCCAAGGAGACCTCCCCCGCCCTGCAAATCATCTCACGAAGGAGGTAATCCGCGCCTCCTCTGCTCCTTTTTTTCGATTCGAAGATTTCTCTAGTGGTTCTTCAACAGTTTCTAACCCTAGGTTCGAATGTTTTTGGGGTACATGCTGGCCAATGCTATAGGATTCGAGGGCTGATGCAACGGGATTCGAGGGCTCATGGTTAGGATGGACGCTCCTGATTCCCTACGAAGGTATGATGCAGTGGGATTTCTTCTCCTCTTGCATACATTATGTACTAGCTAACGGTACAGATGGGCACACTAAAAGGACAATTGCTGACTGATCACCCTGTTATTTTCAGGGCTGATCATAAAACATGTTGTAGAGTAGAGCTAAAAATTGATGCTTATGTCAATTTCATTAATGGTAGAAAGGAGTACACAAAAGGTTCAATTACAGATTGGAATGTGGATTGGCTTGAGTATTCCCTGATTGAATTGGTGAATGATGCTAGAAACACATACAAATGGGCTAGCTATCAAACAGTTGAGTTTTGGTATGTGAACAAAGACAACAAATATGTCAAGTTGCGTACTGATGCTGAATTACTTGCCCTGCTCCAGAGCTCTAGTTCAGTTCAGTTTGACATGATAGTTGTTGGAGAGGAACCTAACAATGACAACCGAATTGTGTTACATAATAATGCTACTATTGTCGATTGTCCTGCAATGGTTGGTGAGAATCAAATTGATCTAAATCATGAGTTTTTGGAGCAACCCATTTTTGGTGGGACTATAGCAGGGCCACCTAGAACTGAAGAAGAAGAAACAGATCACTATATGATAGAAGGTGTGGATCCTGATGGAGATGAGCCTCCTGGAGCTAATGAAGAATGGAGATACTTCAAAAATGGGAATAGAAATGGTCAACCTGAACAAGATGTGTCAGAACAACAGCAGGATGCATGTCCCTCCTCCACATGTTTTGCCTACAAATTTCCATGACCATGACACTGAATGTGTACCTACAGATGAATCTGTTGTTGTAGCTTCATCTTATGTGCCCATTGGTACTTATGATAGAGATGACCCAAAAATAAAGAAGGGGTCTACATTTGATGATAAGTCTGTATTCATCATGACTTTCAAGCAGTTCTGCATTAAGAACGAATTTGAGACATTATTGCAACATAGTGATTCTGAGCGGTACAGGGCAAAATGCAAGTTTCCTGGTTGTAGGTGGTCACTGTATGCGAAGAAAATGCTTGGTTGTGAATCATTCATGGTTTGTTGTCCATGTGTATATCATTTTTTAGTTCTTGCTAACATTTGCTAACATTTACTAACTTTGCAGGTGGTTTCTATTGGCCCTAAACATGATTGCGCAAGCACTAGCAAGGTGACAGGAAAGGAAGCTTCTGCAGCTTGGATTGCCAATAGAGTGAAGCCTATGTTGATTAAAGAGCCAGGGCTTGGTGCAAGAGAAATGCAGTATAGGTTGGAGGATTGATTGCAAGAAGGTAAAGGGACAGATGCACTTCTCAAAGATGTTTGTGGCTTTACGTCCTTGTGTCAATGGATTTCTTATGGGATGTCGGCATTATCTTGGAGTAGACTCAACTCATTTGACTGGAAAGTACCTTGGACAGCTTGCTTCAGCGACAGCCATAGATGGACATAACTTGATGTATCCAGTAGCATATGCCATATTTGACAAAGAAACAAATTTGAATTGGAAATGGTTTATGACACTCCTGAAGAGGGCTATTGGAACACCCCCAGGTTTGACCATACACACTGATGCATGCAAGGGTCTTGCATATGGGGTGTCATTGGTGAATACGAAGAGTCGGGATAGGGTTTTGTGATCCGGGATGATCGAGGGTAATCAAAGCAGTGAGGAATGAGGTAGTGCAAATGTGGGGAGGGGCAGGGCGTGGGTGATCATCGCCAACGACCAGGGCAACCTCACAACGACGTCGTACGTTGCATTCACCAACTCCGAGAGGCTCGTCAGCGACACCGCCAAGAACCAGATCGCCATGAACCCTATCAACCAAGGGGCACCACCATCCCGACCAAGGAGTAGGACTTCTCCACCTACTACGACAACCTGCTCGGCAAGTTCGAGCCCTCTGGCTTCCCTTCGGTGCCTGGAGAACAAGATCACCATCACCAACGACAAGGGCCCGATCCAGCTTTGATTACCCTCGATCATCCCGAATCACAAAACCCCATCCTCGACTCTTCGTATTCACCAACGACAAGGGCCGGCTGAGCAAAGAGGAGATTGAGAAGATGGTGCAGGAGGTAGAGACATACAAGGCCGAGGACGAGGAGCACAAGAAGAAGGTGGACGCCAAGAACTCGCTCGAGAACTATGCCTACAACATGCGCAACACACGCTATGCCTGTGCCTGTGGTTCCCGTCTTCGGTAAGACCTGGTTCTTTGGCTCCGAGGTCAGCGCCGTAACCAGCCAGGTAAATACCCGACGCCGATCGTGGAGCCAGCCTAGCGTCGAACTACCATGGCGTCGACCTCAGAGCCAGCTTCCCATGTCAGCGAAGGTAAAGACCACCGGCCAGAAGATGGTGCAGGAGGTAGATCGAGAAGATGGTGCAGGAGGTAGAGACGTACAAGGCCGAGGACGAGGAGCACAAGAAGAAGGCAGCGTGTGTTGCGCATGTTGTAGGCGTAGTTCTCGAGCGAGTTCTTGGCGTCCACCTTCTTCTTGTGCTCCTCATCCTCGGCCTTGTACATCTCTGCCTACTGCACCATCTTCTCGATCTCCTCTTTGCTCAGCTGGCCCTTGTCGTTGGTGATGGTGATCCTGTTCTTCTGGCCGGTGGTCTTTTCCCTTAGTTTTGAGAGATAAGTAGGCTATGGAGTACTTTTCCCTCTTATCCCACTACTTTCCTTACTTTTAAGAGATCTCATACGAGTCGGTCAAGCCCAAACCTATCAAGCTAGATTCATCATGTGTAGTTTTTCCAAGTCATCTGGGCTGCTAGAGCCCAATGCCTCTATCCAATTCTTGGTTCCCAAGAAGTTTGGTTCCAACACGGGCACAGGCACAACATGTGTTGCGCATGTTGTAGGCATAGTTCTCAAGCGAGTTCTTGGCATCTACCTTATTCTTGTGCTCCTTGGCCTTGTACGTCTCTGCCTCCTGCACCATCTTCTCGATCTCCTCTTTGCTCGGCCGGCCCTTGTCGTTGGTGAATACGAAGAGTCGGGATTGGGTTTTGTGATCCGGGATGATCGAGGGTAATCAAAGCAGTGAGGAATGAGGTAGTGCAAATGTGGGGAGGGGCAGGGCGTGGGTGATCATCGCCAACGACCAGGGCAACCTCACAACAACGTCGTACGTTGCATTCACCAACTCCGAGAGGCTCGTCAGCGACACCGCCAAGAACCAGATCGCCATGAACCCTATCAACCAAGGGGCACCACCATCCCGACCAAGGAGTAGGACTTCTCCACCTACTACGACAACCTGCTCGGCAAGTTCGAGCCCTCTGGCTTCCCTTCGGCGCCTGGAGAACAAGATCACCATCACCAACGACAAGGGCCCGATCCAGCTTTGATTACCCTCGATCATCCCGAATCACAAAACCCCATCCTCGACTCTTCGTATTCACCAACGACAAGGGCCGGCTGAGCAAAGAGGAGATCGAGAAGATGGTGCAGGAGGCAGAGACATACAAGGCCGAGGACGAGGAGCACAAGAAGAAGGTGGACGCCAAGAACTCGCTCGAGAACTATGCCTACAACATGCGCAACACACGCTATGCCTGTGCCTGTGCCTATGCCTGTGCCTGTGGTTCCCGTCTTCGGTAAGACCTGGTTCTTTGGCTCCGAGGTTGAGTTTAGGGTTTAGGGTTCAAGAATTTAGTTTAGGGTTTCCTATGAATGGTTAGGCAGAGAGTGGGCACCATCTCGCATCGGCCACGCCCCGTGAGCCAGCTTTCAACCTTTTCCCCCCGCCCCTCCACAGCAAAAAGAAAAAAGGAACAAAGAAAATGTGCTCCCCTGCCCCTCCACAACCATCTCCCCTGCCCCTCCTCGTGCCCTCTCATCTGCCCCGAGGCTGTCTAATAGTCATTCCTCTCCCTCCCTGCCACAGCATCGCATTGAAGGCTCCGACTTCTCTCCAAATGGAAGGGGATCCAACCGGTTGTGGCTGTGGCTGTTCCAACCGGTGCATCGGCGGCAAACCCTAAACGCTAAATTCTTGAACCCTAAACCCTAAACTCAACCTCGGAGCCAAAGAACCAGGTCTTACCGAAGACGGGAACCACAGGCACAGGCACAGGCATAGCGTGTGTTGCGCATGTTGTAGGCATAGTTCTCGAGCGAGTTCTTGGCGTCCACCTTCTTCTTGTGCTCCTCGTCCTCGGCCTTGTATGTCTCTACCTCCTGCACCATCTTCTCAATCTCCTCTTTGCTCAGCCGGCCCTTGTCGTTGGTGAATACGAAGAGTCGAGGATGGGGTTTTGTGATTCGGGATGATCGAGGGTAATCAAAGCTGGATCGGGCCCTTGTCGTTGGTGATGGTGATCTTGTTCTCCAGGCACCGAAGGGAAGCCAGAGGGCTCGAACTTGCCGAGCAGGTTGTCGTAGTAGGTGGAGAAGTCCTACTCCTTGGTCGGGATGGTGGTGCCCCTTGGTTGATAGGGTTCATGGCAATCTGGTTCTTGGCGGTGTCGCTGACGAGCCTCTCGGAGTTGGTGAATGCAACGTACGACGTCGTTGTGAGGTTGCCCTGGTCGTTGGCGATGATCACCCACGCCCTGCCCCTCCCCACATTTGCACTACCTCATTCCTCACTGCTTTGATTACCCTCGATCATCCCGGATCACAAAACCCTATCCCGACTCTTCGTATTCACCAATGACACCCCATATGCAAGACCCTTGCATGCATCAGTGTGTATGGTCAAACCTGGGGGTGTTCCAATAGCCCTCTTCAGGAGTGTCATAAACCATTTCCAATTCAAATTTGTTTCTTTGTCAAATATGGCATATGCTACTGGATACATCCAGTTATGTCCATCTATGGCTGTCGCTGTAGCAAGCTGTCCAAGGTACTTTCCAGTCAAATGAGTTGAGTCTACTCCAAGATAATGCCGACATCCCATAAGAAATCCATTGACACAAGGACGTAAAGCCACAAACATCTTTGAGAAGTGCATCTGTCCCTTTACCTTCTTGCAATCAATCCTCCAACCTATACTGCATTTCTCTTGCACCAAGCCCTGGCTCTTTAATCAACATAGGCTTCACTCTATTGGCAATCCAAGCTGCAGAAGCTTCCTTTCCTGTCACCTTGCTAGTGCTTGCGCAATCATGTTTAGGGCCAATAGAAACCACCTGCAAAGTTAGTAAATGTTAGCAAATGTTAGCAAGAACTAAAAAATGATATACACATGGACAACAAACCATGAATGATTCACAACCAAGCATTTTCTTCGCATACAGTGACCACCTACAACCAGGAAACTTGCATTTTGCCCTGTACCGCTCAGAATCACTATGTTGCAATAATGTCTCAAATTCGTTCTTAATGCAGAACTGCTTGAAAGTCATGATGAATACAGACTTATCATCAAATGTAGACCCCTTCTTTATTTTTGGGTCATCTCTATCATAAGTACCAATGGGCACATAAGATGAAGCTACAACAACAGATTCATCTGTAGGTACACATTCAGTGTCATGGTCATGGAAATTTGTAGGCAAAACATGTGGAGGAGGGACATGCATCCTGCTGTTGTTCTGACACATCTTGTTCAGGTTGACCATTTCTATTCCCATTTTTGAAGTATCTCCATTCTTCATTAGCTCCAGGAGGCTCATCTCCATCAGGATCCACACCTTCTATCATATAGTGATCTGTTTCTTCTTCTTCAGTTCTAGGTGGCCCTGCTATAGTCCCACCAAAAATGGGTTGCTCCAAAAACTCATGATTTAGATCAATTTGATTCTCACCAACCATTGCAGGACAATCGACAATAGTAGCATTATTATGTAACACAATTCGGTTGTCATTGTTAGGTTCCTCTCCAACAACTATCATGTCAAACTGAACTGAACTAGAGCTTTGGAGCAGGGCAAGTAATTCAGCATCAGTACGCAACTTGACATATTTGTTGTCTTTGTTCACATACCAAAACTCAACTGTTTGATAGCTAGCCCATTTGTATGTGTTTCTAGCATCATTCACCAATTCAATCAGGGAATACTCAAGCCAATCCACATTCCAATCTGTAATTGAACCTTTTGAGTACTCCTTTCTACCATTAATGAAACTGACATAAGCATCAGTTTTTAGCTCTACTCTACAACATGTTTTATGATCAGCCCTGAAAATAACAGGGTGATCAGTCAGCAATTGTCCAGTTAGTGTGCCCATCTGTACCGTTAGCTAGTACACGACCAGGATGTGAGTGCCCACTCTCTGCCTGACCATTCGTAGGAAACCCTAAACACTAAATTCCTCAAACCCTAAACCCTAAACTCAACCACCATCTCGCATCGGCGGTCACCTTGCCGCCGCTCAAGCTCACCTGCATGGGGATGTATTTGGGTTAGGGATTATGGGTTTAGGGCGAGGTTTAGGGTTTAGGTAGGGTTTAGTGTTTTTTAGGGTTTAGGGGTTATAAGAATATTCCGTAATAAAAGGTAAAATATTCGTGTACAGAACATGAAATATTTACACTTTGTTATAAGAATATTCCATATTATAACTTCAAATATTCCTGTCTAGAACATGGAATATTTACACTCCTTTATAAGAATATTCCGTAAAAGAAGGTTAAATATTCCTGACTAGAACATGGAATATTTACACTTTGTTATAAGAATATTCCATATTAAAACATCAAATATTCCTATCTCGAACACGGAATATTTATAATTTTTTATAATAATATTCCGTAATTGAAATCCACAAGGACATCATCCGCCAGATGAGGTCCAGCTCTTGATCTCATTCATTCCTGCCTGGCCGGTCGGCAACGACCAGGATGTGAGTGCCCACTCTCTGCCTGACCATTCGTAGGAAACCCTAAACACTAAATTCCTGAACCCTAAACCCAAAACACAACCACTTTGCATCTGAATGAAAATTAATTTCTTTTGTGTGCATGGAAATTCTGTTTCAAATTCTATCCCAAAAACCTTATTTCTGTTGACAATCTGAAGTGACTGTTTTAACAAAAACTTTTGGAGAATTTGAGTTGCTTTTCATGCTTACAATAGATTGGATTACAAAATCCTTAAGTGCCTTGCAACTAGCAAGACATATAGTTTGATTCCTTGGGTGGCAGTAGCAGAGGTGCATTGGAATTGATGGTAGGCCTAATTCATGTCTGAGACATGAGTTCAGAAAGTTGGTCACATGTGCAATTAAATGCGAAGAGGAATCGTGCCAACACCGCGTGCTATTCCATTATACAGGATGTGCTATTATATAAAACTAGACGTGCTAGTTATATGTCGTGGCACCCCATTTGCGACGGCCTAGATGCACAATATGCTATTTCATAAAGTAGCAGAGGTGCATTGGAATTGATGGTAGGCCTAATTCATGTTTGAGCCATGAGTTCAGAAAGTTGATCACGTGCAAGAAAATGCTAAGAGGAATCGTGCCCCCACCGCGTGCTATTCCATTATACTGGATGTGCTATTACATAAAACTGGACGTGCTAGTTATATGTCGTGGCACCCCATTTGCGACGGCCTAGATGCACAATATGCTATTTCGTAAACCTGGCGTGCTAGCTGTACAACACATGGTAGGAAAATCGAGCCCCCACCGCGTGCTATTCCAAGGCACAGGATGTGCTATTATGTAAAACTGGACGTGCTAGTTATGTGTCGTGGCAGCCCACGACCGACGGCCCATCTGCTATTCCTAGATGCACGATGTGCTATATTTGTAGATGAGTTCAGAAAGTTGATCACGTGTGCAAAAAAAATGCTAAGAGGAATCGTGCCCCCACCACGTGCTATTCCAAGACACTGGATGTACTATTACGTAAACCTGGACGTGCTAGTCATATGTCATGGCAGCCCACGACCGATGGCCCATCTGCTATTCCTAGATGCACGATGTGCCATATTTGTAGATGAGTTCAGAAAGTTGATCACGTGTGCAAAAAAATGCTAAGAGGAATCGTGCCCCCACCACGTGCTATTACATAAACCTGGACGTGCTAGTTATATGTTGTGGCAGCCCACGACGGACGGCCCATCTGGTATTCCTAGATGCATGATGTGCTATATTTGTAGATGAGTTCATAAAGTTGATCACATGTTCAAAAAATGCTAAGAGGAATCGTGCCCCCACCGCGTGCTATTCCATTATACGGGATGTGCTATTATGTAAAACTGGACGTGCTAGTTATATGTCGTGGCACCCCATTTGCGACGGCCTAGATGCACAATGTGCAATTTCGTAAACCTGGCGTGCTAGCTGTACAACACAGATGGTAGGGAAATCGTGCCCCCACCACGTGCTATTCCTAGATACAGATGTGCTATTTCATAAACCCAGACGTGCTAGCTGTATTCTTTACTGTTAAATTTTTTTAATTATAATTTATTTCAGCGCTAATTCATGAAGAAATTTGTAGATGAGTTCAGAAAGTTGATCACGTGTGCAAGAAAATGCTAAGAGGAATCATGCCCCCTCCGCGTGCTATTCCGTTATACAGGATGTGCTATTACGTAAAACTGGACGTGCTAGTTATATGTCATGGCACCCCATTTGCGACGGCCTAGATCTTCAAGGCATCGAGTATCTATACCATAAGTTAAAACACTGACATCAGGATGAACTGAAAGTTCATCCAATGCAGTATCTAAGGTCATGTGATTTTCTGCTGACTCAGGCTTATCAACGTCTGAGCTCTTCTGCCGAAGCTGGCGGCAGAAGGTCTCATCAATGCTGCGCTTCCGAATACTTGTAACACTTAAGTCCCCACTAGATCCAGTATTGTTGATAAACGCACGCTTTGGTATTGACTTCTGATAATGGCATGCTGGAAATTTATAGTTGAACTTATCCTCATATTTCAGGATATATTTGTATTTATTCAAATCAAGTTCTTTTTTCTGCAATGGAAGCAATGGATAGCCTCAATTTTTGGTTCAGTTATATAAATGGAGAAGGATAGTGAATGTTCAGGTGGGGTACATACAAGGCCTCTCGTCATGGCATCCTTATCCTGAAGGCCCTTCGATTCCAGGCTCTGCAATGGAAAGCAAGCCTCACTTAGTGGTTCAGTTCTATAAACAGAGAAAGAAAGGCCTGCACATTTTTCTGGTAGTCTCCCATAATATTCTGAAGTGCTGAAACTGTGCGGTCAGCTCCTCCTCTGTGACAGGAACTTTAGTTTTTGAAAGCATGTAGTCTCCAAGCCGCGAATAAAACAAGCTTGGATATGCTGGTATCGTGAGTCCCTGCTGCACCAGATCGACACACCCATCCACAAAATGCTCAACCAAGAATTCAGGCCATGTTGGTGGTGCCATGACCAACAAATGCTCCACGTCTAAAAGGGGAAAAAACAATGTATCACTATTCCAGCAATGGCCAGAGAAGTGAGAATTAACTGAGTTGTCCATTAACGGAGACAATATAGAGGGCAGAATTAACTGAGTTCCCCATTAACTGAAGGGTTACAGCATAGTGTATTAACTGAGTTTTCATTAACTGAGGAGTTATAGTGGATTAACCGAGTGCGCTACTAACTGAGAGTTTATTCTCGATTAACTGATTGCACCATTAACTGAGTAAAGAATAACTAAATAGCTGGAAAAACTGAGTGCCTGTTGACTGAGGTATTATAACGGAGCCCACAAGAATAACTAAGGACATAACAATAACTGAGTACCCATTAACTTGCAGAACTGCGAGTTCGGAACATAAGTGATCGACATGACCCTACAAACTCTAGTAGCCTAGTCAGACTTGGTAGCAGCAGAGGCAGCCAGTCACCTAAGCCGACTAATCCTCCTTGCAGAGAAGGTAACCACAGGCACATTGTGGCAAGCCCGTTCAGCATGATCACCCACGCCCTGCCCCTCCCCACATTTGCACTACCTCATTCCTCACTGCTTTGATTACCCTCGATCATCCCGGATCACAAAACCCTATCCCGACTCTTCGTATTCACCAACGACAAGGGCCGGCTGAGCAAAGAGGAGATCGAGAAGATGGTGCAGGAGGCAGAGACGTACAAGGCCGAGGACGAGGAGCACAAGAATAAGGTAGATGCCAAGAACTCGCTCGAGAACTATGCCTACAACATGCGCAACACATGTTGTGCCTGTGCCCGTGTTGGAACCAAACTTCTTGGGAACCAAGAATTGGATAGAGGCGTTGGGCTCTGGCAGCCCAGATGACTTGGAAAAACTACACATGATGAATCTAGCTTGATAGGTTTGGGCTTGACCGACTCCTATGAGATCTCTTAAAAGTAAGGAAAGTAGTGGGATAAGAGGGAAAAGTACTCCATAGCCTACTTATCTCTCAAAACTAATGGAAAAGACCACCGGCCAGAAGAACAGGATCACCATCACCAACGACAAGGGCCAGCTGAGCAAAGAGGAGATCGAGAAGATGGTGCAGTAGGCAGAGATGTACAAGGCCGAGGATGAGGAGCACAAGAAGAAGGTGGACGCCAAGAACTCGTCGAGAACTACGCCTACAACATGCGCAACACACGCTGCCTTCTTCTTGTGCTCCTCGTCCTCGGCCTTGTACGTCTCTACCTCCTGCACCATCTTCTCGATCTACCTCCTGCACCATCTTCTGGCCGGTGGTCTTTTCCTTCGCTGACATGGGAAGCTGGCTCTGAGGTCGACGCCATGGTAGTTCGACGCTAGGCTGGCTCCGCGATCGGCGTCGGGTATTTACCTGGCTGGTTACGGCGCCGACCTCGGAGCCAAAGAACTAGGTCTTACCGAAGACGGGAACCACAGGCACAGGCACAGGCATAGCGTGTGTTGCGCATGTTGTAGGCGTAGTTCTCGAGCGAGTTCTTGGCGTCCACCTTCTTCTTGTGCTCCTCGTCCTCGGCCTTGTATGTCTCTGCCTCCTGCACCATCTTCTCGATCTCCTCTTTGCTCAGCCGGCCCTTGTCGTTGGTGAATACGAAGAGTCGAGGATGGGGTTTTGTGATTCGGGATGATCGAGGGTAATCAAAGCTGGATCGGGCCCTTGTCGTTGGTGATGGTGATCTTGTTCTCCAGGCGCCGAAGGGAAGCCAGAGGGCTCGAACTTGCCGAGCAGGTTGTCGTAGTAGGTGGAGAAGTCCTACTCCTTGGTCGGGATGGTGGTGCCCCTTGGTTGATAGGGTTCATGGCGATCTGGTTCTTGGCGGTGTCGCTGACGAGCCTCTCGGAGTTGGTGAATGCAATGTACGACGTTGTTGTGAGGTTGCCCTGGTCGTTGGCGATGATCACCCACGCCCTGCCCCTCCCCACATTTGCACTACCTCATTCCTCACTGCTTTGATTACCCTCGATCATCCCGGATCACAAAACCCTATCCCGACTCTTCGTATTCACCAACGACAAGGGCCGGCTGAGCAAAGAGGAGATCGAGAAGATGGTGCAGGAGGCAGAGACGTACAAGGCCGAGGAGCACAAGAATAAGGTAGATGCCAAGAACTCGCTTGAGAACTATGCCTACAACATGCGCAACACATGTTGTGCCTGTGCCCGTGTTGGAACCAAACTTCTTGGGAACCAAGAATTGGATAGAGGCGTTGGGCTCTGGCAGCCCAGATGACTTGGAAAAACTACACATGATGAATCTAGCTTGATAGGTTTGGGCTTGACCGACTCCTATGAGATCTCTTAAAAGTAAGGAAAGTAGTGGGATAAGAGGGAAAAGTACTCCATAGCCTACTTATCTCTCAAAACTAAGGGAAAAGACCACCGGCCAGAAGAACAGGATCACCATCACCAACGACAAGGGCCAGCTGAGCAAAGAGGAGATCGAGAAGATGGTGCAGTAGGCAGAGATGTACAAGGCCGAGGATGAGGAGCACAAGAAGAAGGTGGACGCCAAGAACTCGCTCGAGAACTACGCCTACAACATGCGCAACACACGCTGCCTTCTTCTTGTGCTCCTCGTCCTCGGCCTTGTACGTCTTTACCTCCTGCACCATCTTCTCGATCTACCTCCTGCACCATCTTCTGGCCGGTGGTCTTTACCTTCGCTGACATGGGAAGCTGGCTCTGAGGTCGACGCCATGGTAGTTCGACGCTAGGCTGGCTCCGCGATCGGCGTCGGGTATTTACCTGGCTGGTTACGGCGCCGACCTCGGAGCCAAAGAACCAGGTCTTACTGAAGACGGGAACCACAGGCACAGGCACAGGCATAGCATGTGTTGCGCATGTTGTAGGCATAGTTCTCGAGCGAGTTCTTGGCGTCCACCTTCTTCTTGTGCTCCTCGTCCTCGGCCTTGTATGTCTCTACCTCCTGCACCATCTTCTCAATCTCCTCTTTGCTCAGCCGGCCCTTGTCGTTGGTGAATACGAAGAGTCGAGGATGGGGTTTTGTGATTCAGGATGATCGAGGGTAATCAAAGCTGGATCGGGCCCTTGTCGTTGGTGATGGTGATCTTGTTCTCCAGGCACCGAAGGGAAGCCAGAGGGCTCGAACTTGCCGAGCAGGTTGTCGTAGTAGGTGGAGAAGTCCTACTCCTTGGTCGGGATGGTGGTGCCCCTTGGTTGATAGGGTTCATGGCAATCTGGTTCTTGGCGGTGTCGCTGACGAGCCTCTCGGAGTTGGTGAATGCAATGTACGACGTCGTTGTGAGGTTGCCCTGGTCGTTGGCGATGATCACCCACGCCCTGCCCCTCCCCACATTTGCACTACCTCATTCCTCACTGCTTTGATTACCCTCGATCATCCCGGATCACAAAACCCTATCCCGACTCTTCGTATTCACCAATGACACCCCATATGCAAGACCCTTGCATGCATCAGTGTGTATGGTCAAACCTGGGGGTGTTCCAATAGCCCTCTTCAGGAGTGTCATAAACCATTTCCAATTCAAATTTGTTTCTTTGTCAAATATGGCATATGCTACTGGATACATCCAGTTATGTCCATCTATGGCTGTCGCTGAAGCAAGCTGTCCAAGGTACTTTCCAGTCAAATGAGTTGAGTCTACTCCAAGATAATGCCGACATCCCATAAGAAATCCATTGACACAAGGACGTAAAGCCACAAACATCTTTGAGAAGTGCATCTGTCCCTTTACCTTCTTGCAATCAATCCTCCAACCTATACTGCATTTCTCTTGCACCAAGCCCTGGCTCTTTAATCAACATAGGCTTCACTCTATTGGCAATCCAAGCTGCAGAAGCTTCCTTTCCTGTCACCTTGCTAGTGCTTGCGCAATCATGTTTAGGGCCAATAGAAACCACCTGCAAAGTTAGTAAATGTTAGCAAATGTTAGCAAGAACTAAAAAATGATATACACATGGACAACAAACCATGAATGATTCACAACCAAGCATTTTCTTCGCATACAGTGACCACCTACAACCAGGAAACTTGCATTTTGCCCTGTACCGCTCAGAATCACTATGTTGCAATAATGTCTCAAATTCGTTCTTAATGCAGAACTGCTTGAAAGTCATGATGAATACAGACTTATCATCAAATGTAGACCCCTTCTTTATTTTTGGGTCATCTCTATCATAAGTACCAATGGGCACATAAGATGAAGCTACAACAACAGATTCATCTGTAGGTACACATTCAGTGTCATGGTCATGGAAATTTGTAGGCAAAACATGTGGAGGAGGGACATGCACATCCTGCTGTTGTTCTGACACATCTTGTTCAGGTTGACCATTTCTATTCCCATTTTTGAAGTATCTCCATTCTTCATTAGCTCCAGGAGGCTCATCTCCATCAGGATCCACACCTTCTATCATATAGTGATCTGTTTCTTCTTCTTCAGTTCTAGGTGGCCCTGCTATAGTCCCACCAAAAATGGGTTGCTCCAAAAACTCATGATTTAGATCAATTTGATTCTCACCAACCATTGCAGGACAATCGACAATAGTAGCATTATTATGTAACACAATTCGGTTGTCATTGTTAGGTTCCTCTCCAACAACTATCATGTCAAACTGAACTGAACTAGAGCTTTGGAGCAGGGCAAGTAATTCAGCATCAGTACGCAACTTGACATATTTGTTGTCTTTATTCACATACCAAAACTCAACTGTTTGATAGCTAGCCCATTTGTATGTGTTTCTAGCATCATTCACCAATTCAATCAGGGAATACTCAAGCCAATCCACATTCCAATCTGTAATTGAACCTTTTGAGTACTCCTTTCTACCATTAATGAAACTGACATAAGCATCAGTTTTTAGCTCTACTCTACAACATGTTTTATGATCAGCCCTGAAAATAACAGGGTGATCAGTCAGCAATTGTCCAGTTAGTGTGCCCATCTGTACCGTTAGCTAGTACACGACCAAGATGTGAGTGCCCACTCTCTGCCTGACCATTCGTAGGAAACCCTAAACACTAAATTCCTGAACCCTAAACCCTAAACTCAACCACCATCTCGCATCGGCGGTCACCTTGCCGCCGCTCAAGCTCACCTGCATGGGGATGTATTTGGGTTAGGGATTATGGGTTTAGGGCGAGGTTTAGGGTTTAGGTAGGGTTTAGTGTTTTTTAGAGTTTAGGGGTTATAAGAATATTCCGTAATAAAAGGTAAAATATTCGTGTACAGAACATGAAATATTTACACTTTGTTATAAGAATATTCCATATTATAACTTCAAATATTCCTGTCTAGAACATGGAATATTTACACTCCTTTATAAGAATATTCCGTAAAAGAAGGTTAAATATTCCTGACTAGAACATGGAATATTTACACTTTGTTATAAGAATATTCCATATTAAAACATCAAAAATTTTCCTATCTCGAACACGGAATATTTATAATTTTTTATAATAATATTCCGTAATCGAAATCCACAAGGACATCATCCGCCAGATGAGGTCCAGCTCTTGATCTCATTCATTCCTGCCTGGCCGGTCGGCAACGACCAGGATGTGAGTGCCCACTCTCTGCCTGACCATTCGTAGGAAACCCTAAACACTAAATTCCTGAACCCTAAACCCAAAACACAACCACTTTGCATCTGAATGAAAATTAATTTCCTTTGTGCGCATGGAAATTCTGTTTCAAATTCTATCCCAAAAACCTTATTTCTGTTGACAATCTGAAGTGACTGTTTTAACAAAAACTTTTGGAGAATTTGAGTTGCTTTTCATGCTTACAATAGATTGGATTACAAAATCCTTAAGTGCCTTGCAACTAGCAAGACATATAGTTTGATTCCTTGGGTGGCAGTAGCAGAGGTGCATTGGAATTGATGGTAGGCCTAATTCATGTCTGAGACATGAGTTCAGAAAGTTGATCACATGTGCAATTAAATGCGAAGAGGAATCGTGCCAACACCGCGTGCTATTCCATTATACAGGATGTGCTATTATATAAAACTAGACGTGCTAGTTATATGTCGTGGCACCCCATTTGCGACGGCCTAGATGCACAATATGCTATTTCATAAAGTAGCAGAGGTGCATTGGAATTGATGGTAGGCCTAATTCATGTTTGAGCCATGAGTTCAGAAAGTTGATCACGTGCAAGAAAATGCTAAGAGGAATCGTGCCCCCACCGCGTGCTATTCCATTATACTGGATGTGCTATTACATAAAACTGGACGTGCTAGTTATATGTCGTGGCACCCCATTTGCGACGGCCTAGATGCACAATATGCTATTTCGTAAACCTGGCGTGCTAGCTGTACAACACATGGTAGGAAAATCGTGCCCCCACCACGTGCTATTCCAAGACACAGGATGTGCTATTATGTAAAACTGGACGTGCTAGTTATGTGTCGTGGCAGCCCACGACCGACGGCCCATCTGCTATTCCTAGATGCACGATGTGCTATATTTGTAGATGAGTTCAGAAAGTTGATCACGTGTGCAAAAAAAATGCTAAGAGGAATCGTGCCCCCACCACGTGCTATTCCAAGACACTGGATGTACTATTACGTAAACCTGGACGTGCTAGTCATATGTCGTGGCAGCCCACGACCGATGGCCCATCTGCTATTCCTAGATGCACGATGTGCCATATTTGTAGATGAGTTCAGAAAGTTGATCACGTGTGCAAAAAAATGCTAAGAGGAATCGTGCCCCCACCACGTGCTATTACATAAACCTGGACGTGCTAGTTATATGTTGTGGCAGCCCACGACGGACGGCCCATCTGGTATTCCTAGATGCATGATGTGCTATATTTGTAGATGAGTTCATAAAGTTGATCACATGTTCAAAAAATGCTAAGAGGAATCGTGCCCCCACCGCGTGCTATTCCATTATACGGGATGTGCTATTACGTAAAACTGGACGTGCTAGTTATATGTCGTGGCACCCCATTTGCGACGGCCTAGATGCACAATGTGCAATTTCGTAAACCTGGCGTGCTAGCTGTACAACACAGATGGTAGGGAAATCGTGCCCCCACCACGTGCTATTCCTAGATACAGATGTGCTATTTCATAAACCCAGACGTGCTAGCTGTATTCTTTACTGTTAAATTTTTTTAATTATAATTTATTTCAGCGCTAATTCATGAAGAAATTTGTAGATGAGTTCAGAAAGTTGATCACGTGTGCAAGAAAATGCTAAGAGGAATCATGCCCCCTCCGCGTGCTATTCCGTTATACAGGATGTGCTATTACGTAAAACTGGACGTGCTAGTTATATGTCATGGCACCCCATTTGCGACGGCCTAGATCTTCAAGGCATCGAGTATCTATACCATAAGTTAAAACACTGACATCAGGATGAACTGAAAGTTCATCCAATGCAGTATCTAAGGTCATGTGATTTTCTGCTGACTCAGGCTTATCAACGTCTGAGCTCTTCTGCCGAAGCTGGCGGCAGAAGGTCTCATCAATGCTGCGCTTCCGAATACTTGTAACACTTAAGTCCCCACTAGATCCAGTATTGTTGATAAACGCACGCTTTGGTATTGACTTCTGATAATGGCATGCTAGAAATTTATAGTTGAACTTATCCTCATATTTCAGGATATATTTGTATTTATTCAAATCAAGTTCTTTTTTCTGCAATGGAAGCAATGGATAGCCTCAATTTTTGGTTCAGTTATATAAATGGAGAAGGATAGTGAATGTTCAGGTGGGGTACATACAAGGCCTCTCGTCATGGCATCCTTATCCTGAAGGCCCTTCGATTCCAGGCTCTGCAATGGAAAGCAAGCCTCACTTAGTGGTTCAGTTCTATAAACAGAGAAAGAAAGGCCTGCACATTTTTCTGGTAGTCTCCCATAATATTCTGAAGTGCTGAAACTGTGCGGTCAGCTCCTCCTCTGTGACAGGAACTTTAGTTTTTGAAAGCATGTAGTCTCCAAGCCGCGAATAAAACAAGCTTGGATATGCTGGTATCGTGAGTCCCTGCTGCACCAGATCGACACACCCATCCACAAAATGCTCAACCAAGAATTCAGGCCATGTTGGTGGTGCCATGACCAACAAATGCTCCACGTCTAAAAGGGGAAAAAACAATGTATCACTATTCCAGCAATGGCCAGAGAAGTGAGAATTAACTGAGTTGTCCATTAACGGAGACAATATAGAGGGCAGAATTAACTGAGTTCCCCATTAACTGAAGGGTTACAGCATAGTGTATTAACTGAGTTTTCATTAACTGAGGAGTTATAGTGGATTAACCGAGTGCGCTACTAACTGAGAGTTTATTCTCGATTAACTGATTGCACCATTAACTGAGTAAAGAATAACTGAATAGCTGGAAAAACTGAGTGCCTGTTGACTGAGGTATTATAACGGAGCCCACAAGAATAACTAAGGACATAACAATAACTGAGTACCCATTAACTTGCAGAACTGCGAGTTCGGAACATAAGTGATCGACATGACCCTACAAACTCTAGTAGCCTAGTCAGACTTGGTAGCAGTAGAGGCAGCCAGTCACCTAAGCCGACTAATCCTCCTTGCAGAGAAGGTAACCACAGGCACATTGTGGCAAGCCCGTTCAGCATGATCACCCACGCCCTGCCCCTCCCCACATTTGCACTACCTCATTCCTCACTGCTTTGATTACCCTCGATCATCCCGGATCACAAAACCCTATCCCGACTCTTCGTATTCACCAACGACAAGGGCCGGCTGAGCAAAGAGGAGATCGAGAAGATGGTGCAGGAGGCAGAGATGTACAAGGCCGAGGACGAGGAGCACAAGAATAAGGTAGATGCCAAGAACTCGCTCGAGAACTATGCCTACAACATGCGCAACACATGTTGTGCCTGTGCCCGTGTTGGAACCAAACTTCTTGGGAACCAAGAATTGGATAGAGGCGTTGGGCTCTGGCAGCCCAGATGACTTGGAAAAACTACACATGATGAATCTAGCTTGATAGGTTTGGGCTTGACCGACTCCTATGAGATCTCTTAAAAGTAAGGAAAGTAGTGGGATAAGAGGGAAAAGTACTCCATAGCCTACTTATCTCTCAAAACTAATGGAAAAGACCACCGGCCAGAAGAACAGGATCACCATCACCAACGACAAGGGCCAGCTGAGCAAAGAGGAGATCGAGAAGATGGTGCAGTAGGCAGAGATGTACAAGGCCGAGGATGAGGAGCACAAGAAGAAGGTGGACGCCAAGAACTCGCTCGAGAACTACGCCTACAACATGCGCAACACACGCTGCCTTCTTCTTGTGCTCCTCGTCCTCGGCCTTGTACGTCTCTACCTCCTGCACCATATTCTCGATCTACCTCCTGCACCATCTTCTGGCCGGTGGTCTTTTCCTTCGCTGACATGGGAAGCTGGCTCTGAGGTCGACGCCATGGTAGTTCGACGCTAGGCTGGCTCCGCGATCGGCGTCGGGTATTTACCTGGCTGGTTACGGCGCCGACCTCGGAGCCAAAGAACCAGGTCTTACCGAAGACGGGAACCACAGGCACAGGCACAGGCACAGGCATAGCGTGTTTTGCGCATGTTGTAGGCGTAGTTCTCGAGCGAGTTCTTGGCGTCCACCTTCTTCTTGTGCTCCTCGTCCTCGGCCTTGTATGTCTCTGCCTCCTGCACCATCTTCTCGATCTCCTCTTTGCTCAGCCGGCCCTTGTCGTTGGTGAATACGAAGAGTCGAGGATGGGGTTTTGTGATTCGGGATGATCGAGGGTAATCAAAGCTGGATCGGGCCATTGTCGTTGGTGATGGTGATCTTGTTCTCCAGGCGCCGAAGGGAAGCCAGAGGGCTCGAACTTGCCGAGCAGGTTGTCGTAGTAGGTGGAGAAGTCCTACTCCTTGGTCGGGATGGTGGTGCCCCTTGGTTGATAGGGTTCATGGCGATCTGGTTCTTGGCGGTGTCGCTGACGAGCCTCTCGGAGTTGGTGAATGCAACGTACGACGTTGTTGTGAGGTTGCCCTGGTCATTGGCGATGATCACCCACGCCCTGCCCCTCCCCACATTTGCACTACCTCATTCCTCACTGCTTTGATTACCCTCGATCATCCCGGATCACAAAACCCTATCCCGACTCTTCGTATTCACCAACGACAAGGGCCGGCTGAGCAAAGAGGAGATCGAGAAGATGGTGCAGGAGGCAGAGACGTACAAGGCCGAGGAGCACAAGAATAAGGTAGATGCCAAGAACTCGCTTGAGAACTATGCCTACAACATGTGCAACACATGTTGTGCTTGTGCCCGTGTTGGAACCAAACTTCTTGGGAACCAAGAATTGGATAGAGGCGTTGGGCTCTGGCAGCCCAGATGACTTGGAAAAACTACACATGATGAATCTAGCTTGATAGGTTTGGGCTTGACCGACTCCTATGAGATCTCTTAAAAGTAAGGAAAGTAGTGGGATAAGAGGGAAAAGTACTCCATAGCCTACTTATCTCTCAAAACTAAGGGAAAAGACCACCGGCCAGAAGAACAGGATCACCATCACCAACGACAAGGGCCAGCTGAGCAAAGAGGAGATCGAGAAGATGGTGCAGTAGGCAGAGATGTACAAGGCCGAGGATGAGGAGCACAAGAAGAAGGTGGACGCCAAGAACTCGCTCGAGAACTACGCCTACAACATGCGCAACACACGCTGCCTTCTTCTTGTGCTCCTCGTCCTCGGCCTTGTACGTCTCTACCTCCTGCACCATCTTCTCGATCTACCTCCTGCACCATCTTCTGGCCGGTGGTCTTTACCTTCGCTGACATGGGAAGCTGGCTCTGAGGTCGACTGAAAGTCGCCTAGAGGGGGGGTGAATAGGGCGAAACTGAAAATCTCAAAAATAATCACAACTACAAGCCGGGTTAGCGTTAGAAATATAAACGAGTCCGCGAGAGAGGGTGCAAAACAAATCGCAAGCAAATGAAGAGTGTGACATGCGGATTTGTTTTACCGAGGTTCGGTTCTCGCAAACCTACTCCCCGTTGAGGAGGCCACAAAGGCCGGGTCTCTTTCAACCCTTCCCTCTCTCAAACGGTCCCTCGGACCGAGTGAGCTTTTCTTCTTCTCAATCAAACGGGAACAAAACTTCCCCGCAAGGGCCACCACACAATTGGTGCCTCATGCCTTGGTTACAATTGAGTTTTGAACACAAGAACAAGTGAGAAAGAAAGAAAGCGATCCAAGCGCAAGAGCTCAAAAGAACACGGCAAATCTCTTTGGTGTGTCTAGAATTGAATGCCTAGCTCTTGTAAGTAGTTGGAAGTTGGAAAACTTGGATGCAATGAATGATGGGGTGGTTGGGGTATTTATAGCCCCAACCACCAAACTTGACCGTTGGCTGGAGGCTTCTGTTCGATGGCACACCGGACAGTCCGGTGCACACCGGACAGTCCGGTGCACACCGGACAGTCCGGTGCCCCTGCCACGTCATCAATGCCGTTGGATTCAGACCGTTGGAGCTTCTGACTTCTGGGCCCGCCTGGGTGTCCGGTGCACACCGGACAACAACTGTTCATTGTCCGGTGCGCCGGTATGGGCGCGCCTGACGTCTGTGCGCGCTGCGCGCGCATTAAATGCACCGCAGGTAGCCGTTGGCGCCGAAATAGCCGTTGTCCCGCTGGTACACCGGACAGTCTGGTGTACACCGGACATGTCCGGTGAATTATAGCGGAGCGGCTACCGCGCGAACCCGAGGCTGGCGAGTTCCGGAGGCCGCGCTTCCTTGGAGCACCGGACACTGTCTGGTGTACACCGGACAGTCCGGTGAATTATAGTGCGCCGGCTTCCGAGAATTCCCGAGGGCGAAGAGTTTGAGTTGGAGTCCTCTGGGCGCACCAGACACTGTCCGGTGTATACCGGACAGTCCGGTGCCTTCAG
The DNA here is from genome assembly GCA_029449295.1 of Zea luxurians. NCBI lineage: Eukaryota > Viridiplantae > Streptophyta > Magnoliopsida > Poales > Poaceae > Zea > Zea luxurians. Next base: position 60,282,675 of record JAOPSE010000013.1, on the reverse strand, counting down.
CCAGAGGTGCCTTCGGTTGCTTCTTTGCTCCTTTGTTGAATCCAAAACTTGATCTTTTTATTGGCTAAGAGTGAACCTTGTGCACCTGTACAACTTATCCACTAGAGCAAACTAGTTAGTCCAATATTTGTGTTGGGCAATTCAACCACCAAAATTATTTAGGAACTAGGTGTAAGCCTAATTCCCTTTCAATCTCCCCCTTTTTGGTGATTGATGCCAACACAACTCAAAGCAAATATAGAAGTGCATAATTGAACTAGTTTGCATAAGGTATGTGCAAAGGTTGCTTGGAATTGAGCCAATAAATACTTACATGATTCGCATGGATTGATTTCTTTGTTTTTGACATATTGGACCAAGCTTACACCACAAGTTTTGTTTTTGCAAACTCTTTTGTAAATTCTTTTCAAAGTCCTTTTGCAAGATAGTCAAAGGTAAATGAATAAGATTTTGCAAAGCATTTTCAAGTTTTTGAAATTTTCTTCCTTTGTCCCAAATGCTTTTCCTTTGACTAAACAAAACTTCTCCTCAAATCAAGTCTCCTCTTAGTGTTCAAGAGGGTTTTAAGACATCAATTTTGAAAATACTACTTGCTCCCCCTTTAGAACACAAAGAGATACCAATTTTGAAATTTACCAATTGAAAATCATTAATTTTAAAATTAGGGTGGTGGTGCGGTCCTTTTGCTTTGTGCTCATATTTTCTCCCCCTTTGGCATGAATCGCCAAAAACGGAATCATTAGAGCCCAATAAAGTACTTTCTCCCCCTTTGGTCATAAAATGAATGAGTGAAGATTGTACCAAAGTTGGAGAGATGATGCGGAGCGACGGCGAAGGATGAGTAGTAGAGCGGAGTGGAAGCCTTTGTCTTCGCTGAAGACTCCAATTCCCTTTCAATATACCTATGACTTGGTTTGGAATACACTTGAAAACACATTAGTCATAGCATATATAAAGGAGACATGATCAAAGGTATATTTATGAGCTATGTGTGCAAGACTAGCAAAAGAAATTCCTAGAATCAAGAATATTGAGCTCATGCCTAAGTCTGGTAAAAGATTGTTCATCAAGTGGCTTGGTAAAGATATCGGCTAATTGATCTTTAGTGTTAATGTATGAAATCTCGATATCCCCCTTTTGTTGGTGATCCCGAAGAAAATGATACCGAATGGCTATGTGTTTAGTGCGGCTATGCTCAACGGGATTATCCGCCATGCGGATTGCACTCTCATTATCACATAGAAGAGGAACTTTGGTTAATTTGTAACCGTAGTCCCGCAGGGTTTGCCTCATCCAAAGCAATTGCGCGCAACAATGACCTGCGGCAATATACTTGGCTTCGGCGGTAGAAAGAGCGACCGAATTTTGCTTCTTTGAAGCCCATGACACCAAGGATCTTCCCAAGAACTGGCAAGTCCCCGATGTGCTCTTCCTATTAACCTTACACCCCGCCCAATCGGCATCCGAATAACCAATCAAATCAAATGTGGATCCCCGAGGGTACCAAAGCCCAAACTTAGGAGTATAAGCCAAATATCTCAAGATTCGTTTTACGGCCGTAAGGTGTGATTCCTTAGGGTCGGCTTGGAATCTTGCACACATGCAAACGGAAAGCATAATGTCCGGTCGAGATGCACATAAATAAAGCAATGAACCAATCATCGACCGGTATACCTTTTGATCCACGGACTTACCTCCCGTGTCGAGGTCGAGATGCCCATTTGTTCCCATGGGTGTCTTGATGGGCTTGGCATCCTTCATTCCAAACTTGCTTAGAATGTCTTGAGTATACTTTGTTTGGCTAATGAAGGTGCCTTCTTGGAGTTGCTTGACTTGGAATCCTAGAAAATACTTTAACTCCCCCATCATTGACATCTCGAATTTCTGTGTCATGATCCTACTAAATTCTTCACAAGTGGATTTGTTAGTAGACCCAAATATAATATCATCAACATAAATTTGGCATACAAACAAATCATTATCAAGTGTTTTAGTGAATAAAGTAGGATCGGCTTTGCCGACTTTGAAGCCATTTGCAATAAGGAAATCTCTAAGGCATTCATACCATGCTCTTGGGGCTTGCTTGAGCCCATAAAGCGCCTTAGAGAGCCTATAAACATGGTTAGGGTACTCACTGTCTTCAAAGCCGGGAGGTTGCTCAACATAGACCTCCTCCTTGATTGGTCCATTGAGGAAGGCACTCTTCACGTCCATTTGATAAAGCTTGAAGCCATGGTAAGTAGCATAGGCCAATAATATACGAATTGACTCAAGCCTAGCTACGGGTGCATAGGTTTCACCAAAATCCAAACCTTCGACTTGTGAATACCCCTTGGCCACGAGTCGAGCTTTGTTCCTTGTCACCACACCATGCTCGTCTTGCTTGTTGCGGAAGACCCACTTGGTTCCTACAACATTTTGATTAGGACGTGGAACTAAGTGCCATACCTCATTCCTTGTGAAATTGTTGAGCTCCTCTTGCATCGCCATCACCCAATCCGAATCTTGAAGTGCTTCCTCTACCCTGTGTGGCTCAATAGAGGAAACAAAAGAGTAATGTTCACAAAAATGTGCAACACGAGATCGAGTAGTTACCCCCTTATGAATGTCGCCGAGGATGGTGTCGACGGGGTGATCTCGTTGTATTGCTTGGTGGACTCTTGGGTGTGGCGGCCTTGGTTGTTCATCCTCCTTGTCTTCATCATTGGCATCTCCCCCTTGATCGTTGCCGTCACTTTGAGGTGGCTCATCTTCTTGATCTTCTTGTTCAACATCTTGAGCTTCGTCCTCAATTTGAGTTGGTGGAGATGCTTGCATGGAGGAGGATGGTTGATCTTGTGCATGTGGAGGCTCTTCGGATTCCTTAGGACACACATCCCCAATGGACATGTTCCTTAGCGCTATGCATGGAGCCTGTTCTTCACCTATCTCATCAAGATCAACTTGCTCTACTTGAGAGCCGTTAGTCTCATCAAACACAACGTCACAAGAAACTTCAACAAGTCCTGAGGACTTGTTAAAGACTCTATATGCCCTTGTGTTTGAGTCATATCCTAGTAAAAAGCCTTCTACAGTTTTAGGAGCAAATTTAGATTTTCTACCTCTCTTAACAAGAATAAAGCATTTGCTACCAAAAACTCTAAAATATGAAATGTTTGGCTTTTTACCGGTTAGGAGTTCATAGGATGTTTTCTTGAGGATTCGATGAAGATATAACCGGTTGATGGCGTAGCAGGCGGTGTTGACCGCCTCGGCCCAAAACCGATCCGGTGTCTTGTACTCATCAAGCATGGTTCTTGCCATGTCCAATAGAGTTCGATTCTTCCTCTCCACTACACCATTTTATTGTGGAGTGTAGGGAGAAGAGAACTCATGCTTGATGCCCTCCTCCTCAAGGAAGCCTTCGATTTGAGAGTTCTTGAACTCCGTTCCATTATCGCTTCTAATTTTCTTGATCCTTAAGCCGAACTCATTTTGAGCCCGTCTCAAGAATCCCTTTAAGGTCTCTTGGGTATGAGATTTGTCCTGCAAGAAGAACACCCAAGTGAAGCGAGAATAATCATCCACAATAACTAGACAGTACTTACTTCCGCCGATGCTTATATAAGCGATCGGGCCGAATAGGTCCATGTGTAGGAGCTCCAGTGGCCTGTCGCTAGTCATGATGTTCTTGTGAGGATGATGAGTGCCAACTTGCTTCCCGGCTTGGCATGCGCTACAAATCCTGTCTTTCTCAAAATGAACATTTGTTAGTCCCAAAATGTGTTCCCCCTTTAGAAGCTTATGAAGATTCTTCATTCCAACATGGGCTAGTCGGCGGTGCCAGAGCCAACCCAAGTTAGTCTTAGCAATTAAGCAAGTGTTGAGTTCAGCTCTATCAAAATCTACCAAGTATAGCTGACCCTCTAACACTCCCTTAAATGCTATTGAATCATCACTTCTTCTAAAGACAGTAACACCTACATCAGTAAATAGACAGTTGTAGCCCATTTGACATAATTGGGATACGGAAAGCAAATTGTAATCTAAAGAATCTACAAGAAAAACATTGGAAATAGTATGGTCAGGTGATATAGCAATTTTACCCAAACCTTTGACCAAACCTTGATTTCCATCCCCGAATGTGATAGCTCGTTGGGGATCTTGGTTTTTCTCATATGAGGAGAACATCTTTTTCTCCCCTGTCATGTGGTTTGTGCACCCGCTGTCGAGTATCCAACTTGAGCCCCCGGATGCATAAACCTACAAAACAATTTTAGTTCTTGATTTTAGGTACCCAAACGGTTTTGGGTCCTTTGGCATTAGAAACAAGAACTTTGGGTACCCAAACACAAGTCTTGGAGCCCTTGTGTTTGCCCCCAACAATCTTGGCAACTACTTTGCCGGATTTGTTAGTCAAAACATAAGATGCATCAAAAGTTTTAAATGAAATGCTATGATCATTTGATGCATTAGGAGTTTTCTTTCTAGGCAACTTGGCACGGGTTGGTTGCCTAGAGCTAGATGTCTCACCCTTATACATAAAGGCATGGTTAGGGCCAGAGTGAGACTTCCTAGAATGAGTTCTCCTAATTTTGCTCTCAGGATAGCCGGCAGGGTACAAAATGTAACCCTCGTTATCCTGAGGCATGGGAGCCTTGCCCTTGACAAAGTTAGATAAATTCTTTGGAGGGGCATTAAGTTTGACATTGTCTCCCCTTTGGAAGCCAATGCCATCCTTGATGCCAGGGCGTCTCCCATTATAGAGCATACTTCTAGCAAATTTAAACTTTTCATTTTCTAAGTTATGCTCGGCAATTTTTGCATCTAATAATGCTATATGATCATTTTGTTGTTTGATTAAAGCCATGTGATCATGAATAGCATTGATATCAACATCTCTACATCTAGTACAAATAGAAACATGCTCAACATTAGAAGTAGAGGGTTTGCAAGATTTTAGTTCTACAACCTTAGCATGCAACATATCATTCTTAGTTCTAAGGTCGGAAATTGTAACATTGCAAACATCTAATTCTTTAGCCTTAGCAATTAATTTCTCATTCTCATTTCTAAGGCTAGCAATAGAAACATTCAATTCATCAATCCTAGCAAGCAAATCATCATTATCATTTCTAAGATTGGGAATTGAATCAATACAAACATGAGAGTCAACCTTAGTAATTAATTTGGCATTTTCATTTCTAAGGTTGGCAATAGTGTCATGGCAGGTGCTTAGCTCACTAGATAATTTGTTACATTTTTCTACCTCTAGAGCATAAGCATTTTTAACCTTAACATGTTTCTTGTTTTCCTTGATTAGGAAGTCCTCTTGGGAGTCCAAGAGATCATCCTTTTCATGGATGGCACTAATTAGCTCATTTAATTTTTCCTTTTGTTCCATGTTAAGGTTAGCAAAAAGAATGCGCAAGTTATCCTCCTCATTTTTATCATCATCCTCATCACTAGATGTTTCATATTTAGTGGAGGACCTTGATTTTACCTTCTTTTTGCCGTCCTTGGCCATGAGACACTTGTGGCCGACGTTGGGGAAGAGGAGACCTTTGGTGACGGCGATGTTGGCGGCATCCTCGTCGGAGGATGAGTCGGTGGAGCTCTCGTCGGAGTCCCATTCGCGGCACACGTGGGCATCGCCGCCCTTCTTCTTGTGGTACCTCTTCTTTTCTCTCCTCTTGCCCTTCTTGTCGTCGCCCCTGTCACTGTCACTAGACATAGGACATTTTGCAATAAAGTGACCGGGCTTACCACACTTGTAGCAAACCTTCTTGGAACGGGGTTTGTAGTCCTTCCCCTTCCGTTGCTTGAGGATTTGCCGAAAGCTTTTGATGATTAAGGCCATTTCCTCATTGTCGAGCTTGGAGGCGTCAATTGGTTGTCTACTTGGTGTAGACTCCTCCTTCTTCTCCTCCGTTGCCTTGAAGGCCACCGGTTGCGCCTCGGATGTGGAGGGTTCATCAAGCTCGTTGATCTTCTTGGAGCCCTTAATCATGCATTCAAAGCTCACAAAATTCCCGATAACTTCCTCGGGGGTCATTAGTGGATATCTAGGATTACCATGAATTAATTGAACTTGAGTGGGGTTAAGGAAAATGAGTGCTCTTAAAATAACCTTAACCACCTCGTGGTCATCCCATTTTTGCTCCCGAGGTTGCGCACTTGGTTCACCAAGGTCTTGAGCCGATTGTACATGTCTTGTGGCTCCTCCCCTTGGCGAAGACGAAAGCGACCGAGCTCCCCCTCGATCGTTTCCCGCTTGGTGATCTTGGTGAGTTCATCACCCTCGTGCGCCGTCTTGAGTAGGTCCCAAATCTCTTTTGCGTTCTTCAACCCTTGCACTTTGTTGTATTCCTCCTTGCTAAGAGAGGCAAGGAGAATGGTTGCGGCTTGGGAGTTGAAGTGCTCGATTTGGGCCACTTCGTCCGTGTCATAATCCTCATCCCCTATTGATGGTACCTGTACTCCAAACTCAACAACATTCCATATACTTTTGTGGAGTGAGGTTAGATGAAATTTCATTAAATCACTCCACCTAGCATAATCTTCGCCATCAAAAGTCGGCGGTTTGCCTAATGGAACGGAAAGTAAAGGAGTATGTCTAGATGTACGGGGATAGTTTAAGGGAATCTTACTAAACTTCTTGCGCTCTTGGCGCTTAGAAGTTACGGACGGTGCATCGGAGTCGGAGGTGGATGTTGATGAAGTGTCGGTCTCGTAGTAGACCACCTTCCTCATCTTCTTGTGCTTGTCCCCACTCCGATGCGGCTTGTGAGAAGAAGATTTTTCCTTCTTCTCCTTGTGGTGAGAAGAGGAAGATCTTTTCTCCTTCCGCTTGGAGGAGTTCTTCTTCTTCTCCCTTCTCTTGGTGCGGGACTCTTCCGATGAAGTGCTCCCTTGGCTTGTAGTGGGCTTGTTGTCGCCGGTCTCCATCTCCCTCTTGGTGTGATCTCCCGACATCACTTCGAGCGGTTAGGCTCTAATGAAGCACCGGGCTCTGATACCAATTGAAAGTCGCCTAGAGGGGGGGTGAATAGGGCGAAACTGAAAATCTCAAAAATAATCACAACTACAAGCCGGGTTAGCGTTAGAAATATAAACGAGTCCGCGAGAGAGGGTGCAAAACAAATCGCAAGCAAATGAAGAGTGTGACACGCGGATTTGTTTTACCGAGGTTCGGTTCTCGCAAACCTACTCCCCGTTGAGGAGGCCACAAAGGCCGGGTCTCTTTCAACCCTTCCCTCTCTCAAACGGTCCCTCGGACCGAGTGAGCTTTTCTTCTTCTCAATCAAACGGGAACAAAACTTCCCCGCAAGGGCCACCACACAATTGGTGCCTCGTGCCTTGGTTACAATTGAGTTTTGAACACAAGAACAAGTGAGAAAGAAAGAAAGCGATCCAAGCGCAAGAGCTCAAAAGAACACGGCAAATCTCTTTGGTGTGTCTAGAATTGAATGCCTAGCTCTTGTAAGTAGTTGGAAGTTGGAAAACTTGGATGCAATGAATGGTGGGGTGGTTGGGGTATTTATAGCCCCAACCACCAAACTTGACCGTTGGCTGGAGGCTTCTGTTCGATGGCGCACCGGACAGTCCGGTGCCCCTGCCACGTCATCAATGCCGTTGGATTCAGACCGTTGGAGCTTCTGACTTCTGGGCCCGCCTGGGTGTCCGGTGCACACCGGACAACAACTGTTCATTGTCCGGTGCGCCGGTATGGGCGCGCCTGACGTCTGTGCGCGCTGCGCGCGCATTAAATGCACCGCAGGTAGCCGTTGGCGCCAAAATAGCCGTTGTCCTGCTGGTACACCGGACAGTCCGGTGTACACCGGACATGTCCGGTGAATTATAGCGGAGCGGCTACCGCGCGAACCCGAGGCTGGCGAGTTCCGGAGGCCGCGCTTCCTTGGAGCACCGGACACTGTCTGGTGTACACCGGACAGTCCGGTGAATTATAGTGCGCCGGCTTCCGAGAATTCCCGAGGGCGAAGAGTTTGAGTTGGAGTCCTCTGGGCGCACCGGACACTGTCCGGTGTACACCGGACAGTCCGGTGCCTTCAGCCAGAGGTGCCTTCGGTTGCTTCTTTGCTCCTTTGTTGAATCCAAAACTTGATCTTTTTATTGGCTAAGAGTGAACCTTGTGCACCTGTACAACTTATCCACTAGAGCAAACTAGTTAGTCCAATATTTGTGTTGGGCAATTCAACCACCAAAATTATTTAGGAACTAGGTGTAAGCCTAATTCCCTTTCATCGACGCCATGGTAGTTCGACGCTAGGCTGGCTCCGCGATCGGCGTCGGGTATTTACCTGGCTGGTTACGGTGCCGACCTCGGAGCCAAAGAACCAGGTCTTACCGAAGACGGGAACCACAGGCACAGGCACAGGCACAGGCACAGGCATAGCGTGTGTTGCGCATGTTGTAGGCATAGTTCTCGAGCGAGTTCTTGGCGTCCACCTTCTTCTTGTGCTCCTCGTCCTCGGCCTTGTATGTCTCTACCTCCTGCACCATCTTCTCAATCTCCTCTTTGCTCAGCCGGCCCTTGTCGTTGGTGAATACGAAGAGTCGAGGATGGGGTTTTGTGATTCGGGATGATCGAGGGTAATCAAAGCTGGATCGGGCCCTTGTCGTTGGTGATGGTGATCTTGTTCTCCAGGCACCGAAGGGAAGCCAGAGGGCTCGAACTTGCCGAGCAGGTTGTCGTAGTAGGTGGAGAAGTCCTACTCCTTGGTCGGGATGGTGGTGCCCCTTGGTTGATAGGGTTCATGGCAATCTGGTTCTTGGCGGTGTCGCTGACGAGCCTCTCGGAGTTGGTGAATGCAACGTACGACGTCGTTGTGAGGTTGCCCTGGTCGTTGGCGATGATCACCCACGCCCTGCCCCTCCCCACATTTGCACTACCTCATTCCTCACTGCTTTGATTACCCTCGATCATCCCGGATCACAAAACCCTATCCCGACTCTTCGTATTCACCAATGACACCCCATATGCAAGACCCTTGCATGCATCAGTGTGTATGGTCAAACCTGGGGGTGTTCCAATAGCCCTCTTCAGGAGTGTCATAAACCATTTCCAATTCAAATTTGTTTCTTTGTCAAATATGGCATATGCTACTGGATACATCCAGTTATGTCCATCTATGGCTGTCGCTGAAGCAAGCTGTCCAAGGTACTTTCCAGTCAAATGAGTTGAGTCTACTCCAAGATAATGCCGACATCCCATAAGAAATCCATTGACACAAGGACGTAAAGCCACAAACATCTTTGAGAAGTGCATCTGTCCCTTTACCTTCTTGCAATCAATCCTCCAACCTATACTGCATTTCTCTTGCACCAAGCCCTGGCTCTTTAATCAACATAGGCTTCACTCTATTGGCAATCCAAGCTGCAGAAGCTTCCTTTCCTGTCACCTTGCTAGTGCTTGCGTAATCATGTTTAGGGCCAATAGAAACCACCTGCAAAGTTAGTAAATGTTAGCAAATGTTAGCAAGAACTAAAAAATGATATACACATGGACAACAAACCATGAATGATTCACAACCAAGCATTTTCTTCGCATACAGTGACCACCTACAACCAGGAAACTTGCATTTTGCCCTGTACCGCTCAGAATCACTATGTTGCAATAATGTCTCAAATTCGTTCTTAATGCAGAACTGCTTGAAAGTCATGATGAATACAGACTTATCATCAAATGTAGACCCCTTCTTTATTTTTGGGTCATCTCTATCATAAGTACCAATGGGCACATAAGATGAAGCTACAACAACAGATTCATCTGTAGGTACACATTCAGTGTCATGGTCATGGAAATTTGTAGGCAAAACATGTGGAGGAGGGACATGCATCCTGCTGTTGTTCTGACACATCTTGTTCAGGTTGACCATTTCTATTCCCATTTTTGAAGTATCTCCATTCTTCATTAGCTCCAGGAGGCTCATCTCCATCAGGATCCACACCTTCTATCATATAGTGATCTGTTTCTTCTTCTTCAGTTCTAGGTGGCCCTGCTATAGTCCCACCAAAAATGGGTTGCTCCAAAAACTCATGATTTAGATCAATTTGATTCTCACCAACCATTGCAGGACAATCGACAATAGTAGCATTATTATGTAACACAATTCGGTTGTCATTGTTAGGTTCCTCTCCAACAACTATCATGTCAAACTGAACTGAACTAGAGCTTTGGAGCAGGGCAAGTAATTCAGCATCAGTACGCAACTTGACATATTTGTTGTCTTTGTTCACATACCAAAACTCAACTGTTTGATAGCTAGCCCATTTGTATGTGTTTCTAGCATCATTCACCAATTCAATCAGGGAATACTCAAGCCAATCCACATTCCAATCTGTAATTGAACCTTTTTTGTACTCCTTTCTACCATTAATGAAATTGACATAAGCATCAGTTTTTAGCTCTACTCTACAACATGTTTTATGATCAGCCCTGAAAATAACAGGGTGATCAGTCAGCAATTGTCCTTTTAGTGTGCCCATCTGTACCGTTAGCTAGTACATAATGTATGCAAGAGGAGAAGAAATCCCACTGCATCATACCTTCGTAGGGAATCAGGAGCGTCCATCCTAACCATGAGCCCTCGAATCCCGTTGCATCAGCCCTCGAATCCTATAGCATTGGCCAGCATGTACCCCAAAAACATTCGAACCTAGGGTTAGAAACTGTTGAAGAACCACTAGAGAAATCTTCGAATCGAAAAAAAGGAGCAGAGGAGGCGCGGATTACCTCCTTTGTGAGATGATTTGCAGGGCTGAAAGGGAAATGTGCCCTTGGGCCATTTCTAAGTATTTTGGTGATTGAGTGCCAACACATGTGCTTAATTGTGAATTTATGTACATGGATGAACAAGGTGCAAATCATGAAGTAAAGGTATGTTTCTAAGCCTTAGTACATTGGTTTTGTGTACTAATATATTTGTCTAAGTGTTAGAAACAGAAAGAAGAAGAAGAGAGAAGAGGAGAAAAGACTTGGCTGTGTGCTGCCAAGACCCAGCTCGGTCTGGAGCACCGGACTGTCCGGTGTGCACCGGACTGTCCGGTGTGCACCGGACAGTGTCCGGTGCGCCAGGCTGGCTCGGAGCGAACTGGCCGCTCTCGGGAATTCGCCGACGGCGTACGGCTAAAATTCACCGGACTGTCCGGTGAGCCAACGGTCGGCCGGGCCAACGGTCGGCCGCGCAATCTGCGCGGGACACGTGGTGGAGCCAACGGTCGGAAGACGGCACCGGACTGTCCGGTGTGCACCGGACATGTCCGGTGCGCCAACGGCTCCCAGATCTCCAACGGTCGGCAACGGTTGGAAGCGCCAGTTATGGAAACAAATCGGGCACCGGACAGTGTCCGGTGTGCACCGGACTGTCCGGTGCCCCCGACGACAGAAGGCAAGGATGGCCTTCCGGATTTGCTCTCAACGGCTCCTAGCTGCCTTGGGGCTATAAAAGGAGCTCTTAGGCGCATGGAGGAGATACACAAGCAACCTTTGAGCATTCTTGATAATCCACACTCAGTCTTTGCGCATCTGTTTGTCACTCTAAGTGTTTCGAGCTCCGTTCTAGTGAGAACTTTGTGATACTCTTGTGAGCTCGATTCTTGGCCGTGTGTGTGCGCGTTTCGCTGTGGATTTGTGTGTGTTGCTTCCCTCCCTTACTCTGTGTTTCTTTGTGATCATATACTTGTAAGGGCAAGAGACTCCAATTTGTGGAGATTCCTTGCAAACGGGATAGTGAAAGGCAAAACAAAACACCGTGGTATTCAAGTGGGTCTTTGGACCGCTTGAGAGGGGTTGATTGCAACCCTCGTCCGTTGGGACGCCACAACGTGGAGTAGGCAAGCGTTGGTCTTGGCCGAACCACGGGATAAACCACTGTGTCACCTCTGTGCTTGATCTCTTGTGGTATTGTGTTTTGTTAAGACTTCTCTTTAGCCACTTGGCAATAATTGTGCTAACACTTAACAAGTTTTTGTGGCTTAAGTTTTAAGTTCTCACAGGATCACCTATTCACCCCCCCTCTAGGTGCTCTCAATTGGTATCAGAGCCGTTCTCTTCACAAAGGGACTAACCGCCCGAAGAGATGGATCCTAAGGGGAAGGGTATAGTGATCAACGACAAAGAAAAGGAACCCTTCGTCAACGAGCCGAAGGACGACAAGCCTACCGACTCCGGCTCGGGCCATAGACGGAAGGAAGGGAAGAAGAAGAAGACAAGGCGCATCAAGGAGATCATCTACTACGACGACAGCGATGAATCTACTTCTTCCCAAAAGGACGAGGACCACAACGACTACGAGAGAAGGAAACCGGTTAATTCGAACTTTTCTTTTGATTACTCTCGTATTCCGCAAAGTTCACATTCACATTTGCTCTCCATTCCACTCGGCAAGCCCCCACACTTTGATGGAGAGGACTACGGATTTTGGAGCCACAAAATGCGTAGTCACCTATTCTCTCTCCATCCTAGTATATGGGAGATTGTAGAGAGTGGAATGCACTTTGATAGTTCGGATAGTCCCATGTTCATTAATGAACAAATTCATAAGAATGCACAAGCTACTACTGTTCTTCTAGCTTCCTTGTGCAGGGATGAATACCATAAAGTGAGCGGCTTGGATAACGCCAAGCAAATCTGGGACACCCTCAAGATTTCTCATGAGGGGAACGACGTCACCTTACTCACCAAGATGGAGTTGGTGGAGGGTGAGCTTGGACGGTTCGCAATGATAAGGGGCGAGGAGCCGACGCAAACATACAACCGGCTCAAGACCCTTATCAACAAGATAAGGAGCTACAGAAGCACACGATGGACGGACCACGACGTCGTCCGCCTATTGCTCAGGTCATTTACCGTTCTTGATCCTCATTTGGTGAACAATATACGTGAAAATCCCAGGTACACCAAGATGTCGCCCGAAGAAGTTCTTGGGAAATTTGTTAGCGGGCGAATGATGATCAAGGAGGCGAGGTATGTGGACGACGCCTTGAATGGTCCGATCAACGAGCCGCAACCCCTTGCTCTCAAGGCAACACGAAGCAAGGAGGCGCTACCCAGCAAGGTGGCACAGATTGAGGCGGCCGGACTCAATGATGAAGAGATGGCTCTCATCATCAAGAGATTCAAGACGGCGCTAAATGGTCGCAAGGGGCAGCCAAGCAAGACCAAGACAAAGGGGAAGCGCTCATGCTTCAAGTGCGGTAAGCTTGGTCATTTTATCGCTAACTGTCCCGATAATGAAAGTGACCAGGAAAAGGGGAACAAAAGAGAGAAGAAGAAGCAATACAAGAAGGCAAAGGGCGAGGCGCATCTAGGAAAGGAGTGGGACTCGGATTGCTCCTCCTCCGACTCCGACAATGAAGGACTCGCTGCTACTGCCTTCAACAAGTCTTCCCTCTTCCCCAACGAGCGTCTCACATGTCTTATGGCAAGGGAGAAGAAGGTGAGTACTCAAGACTCCACTTATGCTTTGTCTAGTGATAATGAGTCTAGTGATGATGATGACATAGATTATTCATGCTTGTTCAAAGGCTTAGATAGATCTAAGATAGATAAAATCAATGAATTGATTGATGCATTGAATGAAAAGGATAGGCTTTTAGAAAAGCAAGAGGATTTATTGTATGATGAACATGATAAATTTGTAGAGGCACAAAAATCATATGCTTTAGAAGTGAAAAGAAATGAAATGCTTTCTTATGAACTATCTACTTGTCATGAAACCATTTCTATTTTACAAGGTGTTAACAATGATTTAAATGCTAAGTTAGAAGTAGCAAATAAATCTAATTCTTGTGTAGAACATGTTATGATTTGCACTAGGTGTAAGGATTTCGATGTTGATGCCTGTAGTAAACACCAAGTTTTAATTTCCAAATTAAATGAGGAATTGGCTAGTCTTAATGCCCAACTTAAGACTAGCAAGAGTGAAGTTGATAAAATAAAATTTGCAAGGGATGCCTACACGGTTGGTAGACACCCCTCAATTAAGGATGGTCTTGGCTTCAAGAGAGAGGCCAAGAGCTTAACAAGCCATAAGGCTCCCATCTTCGTCAAGGAGAAAGGGAAGGCCCCTATGGCTAGTAGTGCTAAAAGGAACCATGCTTTTATGTATAATGATAGGAGAAATGCTAGAAATGCTTATAATGATTTTGATCTACATGTTTATGATTCTCATGCCATGTTTGCTTCTAGTTCTTCCCATAAGCATGATAGAGATATGTGTAGGAGAAATGTTGTACATATGCCTAGAAGAAATATTGCTCATGTGCCTAGAAAGAATGTTATTCATGCTCCTAGGAAAGTAGTTAATGAACCTTCTATAATTTATTGTGCTTTAAACACTTCCTTTGCTATTTGTAGAAAGGATAGGAAAATAGTTGCTAGGAAGTTAGGGGCAAAATGCAAGGGAGACAGGACTTGCATTTGGGTCCCTAAGGACATTTGTGCTAACCTTGCAGGACCCAACATGAGTTGGGTACCTAAGACCCAAGCCTAAATTTGCCTTGCAGGTTTATGCATCCGGGGGTTCAAGCTGGATTATCGACAGCGGATGCACAAACCATATGACGGGGGAGAAGAAGATGTTCACCTCCTACGTCAAAAATAAGGATTCCCAAGATTCAATTATATTCGGTGATGGGAATCAAGGCAAGGTAAAAGGGTTAGGTAAAATTGCAATTTCTAATGAGCACTCAATTTCAAATGTGTTTTTAGTTGAGTCTCTTGGTTACAATTTGCTATCTGTTAGCCAACTATGCAACATGGGATATAATTGCCTTTTTACTAATGTAGATGTGTCTGTCTTTAGAAGATGTGATGGTTCACTAGCTTTTAAGGGTGTACTAGACGGCAAGCTTTACTTAGTTGATTTTGCAAAAGAAGAGGCCGGTCTAGATGCATGCTTAATGGCTAAGACTTGCATGGGCTGGCTGTGGCATCGCCGCTTAGCACATGTGGGGATGAAGAACCTCCACAAGCTTCTAAAGGGAGAACACGTGATAGGTCTAACAAATGTTTATTTCGAAAAAGATAGACCTTGTGCAGCCTGTCAAGCAGGTAAACAAGTGGGAGGAGCACATCACAGCAAGAATGTGATGACCACGTCAAGACCTCTGGAGCTGCTGCATATGGACCTCTTCGGACCCGTCGCCTATCTAAGCATAGGAGGAAGTAAGTATGGTTTAGTTATTGTTGATGACTTTTCCCGCTTCACTTGGGTGTTCTTTTTGCAGGATAAGTCTGAAACCCAAGGGACCCTCAAGCGCTTCCTCAGGAGAGCTCAAAATGAGTTTGAGCTCAAGGTGAAGAAGATAAGGAGCGACAACGGGTCCGAGTTCAAGAACCTTCAAGTGGAGGAGTTTCTTGAGGAGGAAGGGATCAAGCACGAGTTCTCCGCTCCCTACACACCACAGCAAAATGGTGTGGTAGAGAGGAAGAACAGGACGCTAATCGATATGGCGAGGACGATGCTTGGAGAGTTCAAGACCCCCGAGTGCTTTTGGTCGGAAGCTGTGAACACGGCTTGCCATGCCATCAACAGGGTCTATCTTCATCGACTCCTCAAGAAGACTTCGTATGAGCTACTAACCGGTAACAAACCCAATGTATCGTACTTTCGTGTATTTGGGAGCAAGTGCTACATTCTAGTGAAGAAGGGTAGAAATTCTAAGTTTGCTCCCAAAGCTGTAGAAGGGTTTTTAATAGGTTATGATTCAAATACAAAGGCGTATAGAGTCTTCAACAAATCGTCGGGTTTGGTTGAAGTCTCTAGCGACGTTGTATTTGATGAGACTAATGGCTCTCCAAGAGAGCAAGTTGTTGATTGTGATGATGTAGATGAAGAAGATGTTCCAACGGCCGCTATACGAACCATGGCGATTGGAGACGTTCGGCCACAGGAACAAGATGAACGAGATCAACCTTCTTCCTCAACGACGGTGCATCCCCCAACTCAAGACGATGAACAGGTTCATCAAAAGGAGGCGTGTGATCAAGGGGGAGCACAAGATGATCATGTGATGGAGGAAGAAGCGCAACCGGCACCTCCAACCCAAGTTCGAGCGATGATTCAAAGGGATCATCCCGTCGACCAAATTCTGGGTGACATTAGCAAGGGAGTAACTACTCGGTCTCGACTAGTTAATTTTTGTGAACATTACTCTTTTGTCTCCTCTATTGAGCCTTTCAGGGTAGAGGAGGCCTTGCTAGATCCGGATTGGGTGTTGGCCATGCAGGAGGAACTTAACAACTTCAAGCGCAATGAAGTTTGGACGCTGGTGCCTCGTCCCAAGCAAAATGTTGTGGGAACCAAGTGGGTGTTCCGCAACAAACAAGACGAGCACGGAGTGGTGACAAGGAACAAGGCTCGACTTGTGGCAAAAGGTTATGCCCAAGTCGCAGGTTTGGACTTTGAGGAGACTTTTGCTCCTGTGGCTAGGCTAGAGTCCATTCGTATCTTGCTAGCATATGCCGCTCACCATTCTTTCAGGTTGTACCAAATGGATGTGAAGAGCGCTTTCCTCAACGGGCCAATAAAGGAGGAGGTGTACGTGGAGCAACCCCCTGGCTTCGAGGATGAGCGGTACCCCGACCACGTGTGTAAGCTCTCTAAAGCGCTCTATGGACTTAAACAAGCCCCAAGAGCATGGTATGAATGCCTTAGAGATTTCTTAATTGCTAATGCTTTCAAGGTTGGGAAAGCCGATCCAACTCTTTTCACTAAGACTTGTGATGGTGATTTGTTTGTGTGCCAAATTTATGTCGATGACATAATATTTGGTTCTACTAATCAAAAGTCTTGTGAAGAGTTTAGCAGGGTGATGACGCAGAAATTCGAGATGTCGATGATGGGCGAGTTGAACTACTTCCTTGGGTTCCAAGTGAAGCAACTCAAGGACGGCACCTTCATCTCCCAAACGAAGTACACGCAAGATCTGCTAAAGCGGTTTGGGATGAAGGACGCCAAGCCCGCAAAGACTCCGATGGGAACCGACGGACACACCGACCTCAACAAAGGAGGTAAGTCCGTTGATCAAAAAGCATACCGGTCAATGATAGGGTCTTTACTTTATTTATGTGCTAGTAGACCGGATATTATGCTTAGCGTATGCATGTGTGCTAGATTTCAATCCGATCCTAAGGAGTGTCACTTGGTGGCGGTGAAGCGAATTCTTAGATATTTAGTCGCTACGCCTTGCTTCGGGATCTGGTATCCAAAAGGGTCTAACTTTGACTTGATTGGGTACTCAGATTCCGACTATGCTGGATGTAAGGTTGATAGGAAGAGTACATCGGGGACGTGCCAATTCTTAGGAAGGTCCCTGGTGTCATGGAACTCTAAGAAACAAACCTCCGTTGCCCTATCCACCGCTGAGGCCGAGTACGTTGCCGCAGGTCAGTGTTGCGCGCAACTACTTTGGATGAGGCAAACCCTCAGGGACTTTGGCTACAATCTGAGCAAAGTCCCACTCCTATGTGATAATGAGAGTGCTATCCGAATAGCGGAAAATCCTGTTGAGCACAGCCGCACAAAGCACATTGACATCCGGCATCACTTTTTGAGAGACCACCAGCAAAAGGGAGATATCGAAGTGTTTTATGTTAGCACCGAGAACCAGCTAGCCGATATCTTCACCAATCCTTTAGATGAGAAGACCTTTTGCAGGCTGCGTAGTGAGCTAAATGTCTTAGATTCGCGGAACTTGGATTGAATTGTAGCATACATGTATTCATGCTTTTGATCATGTTCCTTTTTGCATTTTGTTGCTTATCATGGTGCTCAAGTTGTACAAACACTCCCTGAACCTCACAAGTCCGTTGCAAAGTGATGCACATGTTTAGGGGGAGATGTGTTACAACTTGACCCTTTGAGACTAACCATATGTTTGAGTTTGCTTGTTTTAGTCACAAAGGAAAATTGAAAAGGAAAAGGTGGACTTGGACCATGAAAGACTTCCACTGCACTCCGATGAGGGGTAACTTATTCCAAGTTCATCTCATGAACTCTTATTGCCATTTGCTCTTAATTGAAGATTTTTGTGAGGCAATGGGGTTAAAGGGCCAAAATTGATCCCGTTTTGGTGCTTGATGCCAAAGGGGGAGAAAATAAAGGCCAAAGCAATAAATGGATCAGCTACCACTTGAGAGATTTTGAAAATAGTAGAATAGAGTTTTTGGTTTGTCAAAATTCTTATGTTGTCTCTCTTGTCAAAAGTTGGCTTCTTGTGGGGAGAAGTATTGATTATGGGAAAAAGGGGGAGTTTTTGAAATCTTTGATCAATCTCTTTTGGAATGACTCTCTTTATGCTTCAACATGTGTGTTTAACTTAAAGATAGAGATTTGAGTTTGATTTACAAAAAACAAACCAAGTGGTGGCAAAGGATGATCCATATATGCCAAAATTGATTCAAAATAAATTTAAGTTTTTATTTGAAGTGAGTTTGCACTTGTTCTAGTTGCTTTATGTTGTGTTGGCATAAATCACCAAAAAGGGGGAGATTGAAAGGGAAATGTGCCCTTGGGCCATTTCTAAGTATTTTGGTGATTGAGTGCCAACACATGTGCTTAATTGTGAATTTATGTACATGGATGAACAAGGTGCAAATCATGAAGTAAAGGTATGTTTCTAAGCCTTAGTACATTGGTTTTGTGTACTAATATATTTGTCTAAGTGTTAGAAACAGAAAGAAGAAGAAGAGAGAAGAGGAGAAAAGACTTGGCTGTGTGCTGCCAAGACCCAGCTCGGTCTGGAGCACCGGACTGTCCGGTGTGCACCGGACAGTGTCCGGTGCGCCAGGCTGGCTCGGAGCGAACTGGCCGCTCTCGGGAATTCGCCGACGGCGTACGGCTAAAATTCACCGGACTGTCCGGTGTGCACCGGACTGTCCGGTGAGCCAACGGTCGGCCGGGCCAACGGTCGGCCGCGCAATCTGCGCGGGACACGTGGTGGAGCCAACGGTCGGAAGACGGCACCGGACTGTCCGGTGTGCACCGGACATGTTCGGTGCGCCAACGGCTCCCAGATCTCCAACGGTCGGCAACGGTTGGAAGCGCCAGTTATGGAAACAAATCGGGCACCGGACAGTGTCCGGTGTGCACCGGACTGTCCGGTGCCCCCGACGACAGAAGGCAAGGATGGCCTTCCGGATTTGCTCTCAACGGCTCCTAGCTGCCTTGGGGCTATAAAAGGAGCTCCTAGGCGCATGGAGGAGATACACAAGCAACCTTTGAGCATTCTTGATAATCCACACTCAGTCTTTGCGCATCTGTTTGTCACTCTAAGTGTTTCGAGCTCCGTTCTAGTGAGAACTTTGTGATACTCTTGTGAGCTCGATTCTTGGCCGTGTGTGTGCGCGTTTCGCTGTGGATTTGTGTGTGTTGCTTCCCTCCCTTACTCTGTGTTTCTTTGTGATCATATACTTGTAAGGGCAAGAGACTCCAATTTGTGGAGATTCCTTGCAAACGGGATAGTGAAAGGCAAAACAAAACACCGTGGTATTCAAGTGGGTCTTTGGACCGCTTGAGAGGGGTTGATTGCAACCCTCGTCCGTTGGGACGCCACAACGTGGAGTAGGCAAGCGTTGGTCTTGGCCGAACCACGGGATAAACCACTGTGTCACCTCTGTGCTTGATCTCTTGTGGTATTGTGTTTTGTTAAGACTTCTCTTTAGCCACTTGGCAATAATTGTGCTAACACTTAACAAGTTTTTGTGGCTTAAGTTATAAGTTCTCACAGGATCACCTATTCACCCCCCCTCTAGGTGCTCTCAAGGGCGGGGGAGGTCTCCTTGGCAGCGGCAGGGGTGGCGACTAGGGGGCGCCTGCTGCGTCGAGCTAGAGTCGACGCCTCACTCTCTCCAGAGCGGCAGAGCAGAGGAGGATCCGATGCCTGTATTGATTAGGTGAGAGGAGGGCAAGTGTGTCTTTTTCCGTGTGCTGCTAGTTTTTTTTAAAAAAAGAAAACAACTCAAAACAGCCTCCAAACTGGTTTCTTGGTAGATTTCTAAAGAATCAATTCTTTGCATGGTATTAAAGTGCACCAGGAAAGTTCGATGGTAGATTTCTAAAGCCGGAATCTTTCGGTGCCAAGAAACCAATTTTCCCTTGAACATTTCGCTGTATTCCTCTGTTTGAACCACTAAGTTTGGCTTTCCATTGCAGAAGAAAAATGAGTTGTCCTCAGAAAAGTACGCACTTATTGTGGAATTTGAAACTGAGTTGGATGAAATCTTTTGTTTCTGTGATGAGTTCAAGACACCAGCGGTAATGGCATGTAGAACCATGTCTCCTACAAAACGCAGCAGCAGCAACACAGGGTCTATTCAGCCCTTCACCCGCCAGACTCGGCGGAGGAGCTCAGAAGTTGGTACGCCTGAGTCATCACATCGCATGACCCACTCGAGTGCAATGAAATATCTTAGAGAGAATGATATTAAAGGCGATTCTGATGAGTATGCTATAGCTAATGAAGTACTTAAAGACGAGGCAAATTTGGATGCATTCGCCTGGCTGCCAGACATTAAGGAAAGGATGGGTTTCGTGCTTCGAACCTGGAACGTAAAGGTAAGCCAGGCATCTAATGTGTTCATGTTTTAATTTTTCAGCTGTATTTGTTCAAACTTACTGTTCTCAAAGCAGGTGCATGGTAGCCTGAACGCAGGGGACATGAACTCTTGAGCGCCTGCCTGCTGGTAAGCCAATGTCTTGCTAGCATATTTTTCCCCTGCTGATCCTTTGCTAGTATTTAGGTTCTGCAGTTGCAGCCCTCCCATACTGCAGCGTCAGCTTATGACAGATCTACTGCCGTCTCTTGGCTATCAGGAAATGCAAGGCTTAAGATTGCAGTGACATGGTTCCGTGTTTTGTCTATGTGTGATGTTTGTCATTTCCAGTTGGTCATTTCATGCGGGCCATGAAGACAACGTGATGGCGCTGCCGGTTCTGTAGTTTAGAGCCGCAGTAGCTTATCTATTTTCTACTAATTCTAGATCTGGTGAACTTAATTGTGTTGCTGTTTTAATTACTCTTGTATCAATGTTCTGAACTTACTTCTTCTTAACTGAGTTCTGTAGTCATTAAGCCAACCCCCTATTTTGGTTATGCCATCAATCACCTTTATCACTTCAAATTATGACCTTGACCATAAGGTCGTGTCTACTTTGATTACATTTATATAACCATGTATTTGATCAAATGAAAGCTTGCCAAATAATATTGATTATTAATTAATACCAAGAAATTCTCAACAGATGACAAAAAAAAGACCATTGTAAGGGTGAATTTGACATGGCTCTTCTGTGGCTTCTCCTACGGCTTCTGGTGAAGCAGTACCAAACGGTGCCAAAGAAAATAACTCCAGACACGGAGCACCATGATTTTGGTATTGATTTATGTGGCGAGCGAGTTTAGCTTTTTACATGTCAATAGAGAAGTTCCACAAAAATAACTATACATGTCTGCTAATGCGGAAGCTATAATAATCATGAGTGCATGCAAGCGATAAATGCCAAGTTCAAGAGAGATCCCCAGAGGGAAAGGAAAAGAGATGAGGATACATGCATCTTTTGTCAACGTCCTTAATCTGTCCGATTTTCAGAAACTTATTTATAGGACATAGGGAATATATTTTTTTAAATAACCTTAAATAGTTAAATCGTGTATCTATGTCAATTAACCAATTATGGAGATCATCAATGAGTATTTGGCATTTAGTTGTGTTACATGAAGGCAACCAGCTGAATCATTTACATTAATTGTTGATGAACACATGCATATCATATATACAATGATAAGAAAATTACAATATCCGTAGTCGCCTTTATTTCGATGGTAAATATGACCCATCACCCAGACTAAAGCTATGACCACTGTAGCAACTTTCTTTATTTAACATTCATTTAGAGACAACTTGCTTTATTTAACATGAATTAAAAGGAGCGATGTGACTATAGATCACTGCATTATTAATTGTTACATACATACGTCCTTTGGTCTAATATTAATTCCGAAAGATTCTGGAATGCATTTGGTCGAAATCTAAAATTAGAAGTGGGGCGAAATGGATAAAAAGTTGCATATATAGTGGCAAAATAGATGCAGTAAAACCGAAAATAAAAAAAACAGCGCGAGGAAAAATATTAAAAGAGAGGTACGGTTAAACCAAAAGATGTCAAGGTGCGCGCGGTATGTGAAAGAAGAAGCAGAGAAAAGAATGCAAAAATCATATGTACATCTAAATCTCTTCCGATATGTAGGCCGAGCTGAGATCTGTACATCAGTATGCAAAATCATACATATACTATATATCTAACACAGCAACGCGCCAAATAAGGCCGGCGGTCTGGCAGATCATCAGCTAGCTAGCAGAGAGCGAGGGAATGAACTCACATCGTCGTGGCGCTGGCGTCCGTCGTCGCCGGCCGGGGAGATCCGGCCATAGATGCAGGCCGGGAGCGCCTCGAGCGAGCTAGATCGAGTGCCAAGCTAGAACCAAAAATAAAAGCACACTCAATAATATAGGAGCTCTTTCTAAAAGCTAGTAGTGCAAAATTATTTTTCATACAACATTTTTTCTAGTTAATTATTTGTTCATAGGGGTAGAGATTTCTAGTGCATTGTAATGATTTTGTACTCAAGAGTTTGAATACGAATACTATACTCCTTTTTCTGTCGTCCCTCCGCATGACTAGAGTTCTGGCACCCGAACCCTAACCGCCGGCGAGCCCCAGACCGCGCTGTCGCCGCGCTCCACATCCCGCCTTCTCCCGCGCGCGAGGCCCACCTTCCCGCCGCGCCAGGTCATTCTGCTCCGCAGGGTCCTCTGCCTCCTCCGCCTCCGCGCCTCCGCGCTCCGACGGCACCCGACCTTCCTCCTCCTTACTTTTACAAGAAAACATTTAAAAAGCTTGTCATTAATTCTGGACACCTTGGATCATACAGGAGAGCATATGGCACAAAGCAATTCAAGTAGTGGCGATTCATCTGGATCAGAGTCTGTTGGTTCAGATGCTTCAAATCAAGTGCAGGTAATTCATTTTACTTGTGTCATTTATTCTCTTGTGTCAGTTAATACACTGTAGACCCTCAGTTAATGTGCTGTAACCCCTCAGTTAATCCTCTATATTGTCTCAGTTAATTCGATGTAATGAATCAGTTAATGGAATGCTCAGTTATTCTGATCTGTTAAATTTCTTCTGTACAATATAATCAGGCTAAGGGCGGCAACTTTGCCACTACAAGATGCTCGCCTAATTTCATAGTTGAGTGCATTGAGGAGATGCCCGAGAATGCAAAACTTAGAATACAACAAATGGGATTTGGGGACTTGTTGAAGTTAAGGATGGGAAACATTTCAGATAGGTACTTGGGGAGGTTTTTGTTAGAGTGCATCAAAGAAGACCCGTTGAGGATTCAAATTTCAAGGAAGGTGTTGCCAATAACACCGCAAGCTGTTGCTGCTGTTTTTGGGATTCCTAGTGAAGGTGTTTCATTCCCAAAATTTAGTAAACAAGAGATGGATCAAGCAAAAGCTGAGCTGAGGAAAAAGTGTGATGAATTGGGGATGGAGGGATTGTTTGCTGATAAGAACAAGTATCGAAAGCTGGGAACAAATGGAGTGCCTCGCTGGGTGCTGAAACATTATGTTCATCAGCAATCACCTCAAATACCCGAGATCGATGAATGGGCTGTCAAGTGTTTCATGATGTGTGTGTGCAATGCCTTGCTGTTCTGTACCAGCAACGAGAAGATCACTGGTTATGATTATCTAGTGTGCAAGGATCTGAGTTCTATAGGTGGCTACAACTGGGCTAAAGCTGTGGTGGATGATATTCAATCCAATATCATATGGTGGAAGAAAAGAAGAGACGCCACAACCCCTACTCTTCCAGGTTCTATTGCTTTCCTAGTGGTAAGAATTTGCTAAACATAAGTAGTTAATTTCATTGCGATTAACTGATATAACATAAGTTCAGTTATTTCATTGTGATTAACTGATATATTTTTGTTTGCAGGTCTATTATTTAGACAACTTAGAATGTGCTCCTGTACGGGCGCTCCCATTGGATTTACCTCGATCTTCTTTGTTCAAGAAAGATCTTGTTAAAAAAATTATTAAGTTAGATAAAAGGACGCTCCAGAATGGCACGGTGTCTTTTGGCGTGTTGCCTGTAAATGGTTTTTTGTTTCAGTTATTTTACCTTTCGGTGTCTTTTTTGTTTCAGTTATATTCTCTCAGTTAATCTGTCACTCAGTTAATATGCTGTAACCTTTCAGTTAATTCAACACTCAGTTAATACGCTGTAACCTTTCAATTAATTCAACACTCAGTTAATACGCTATACTTATCAGTTAATGGGTAACTCAGTTAATATACTGTAGTTCCTCAGTTAATTGGTTTTTTTGTTTCAGTTATTTTACCTTTCGGTGTCTTTTTTGTTTCAGTTATATTCTCTCAGTTAATCTGTCACTCAGTTAATATGCTGTAACCTTTCAGTTAATTCAACACTCAGTTAATACGCTATACTTATCAGTTAATGGGTAACTCAGTTAATATACTGTAGTTCCTCAGTTAATGGGTAACTCAGTGTATACAGTGTAGAACCTCAGTTAATTGGTAACTCAGTTAACATGCTGTAACCCCTCAGTTAATTTGTATCTTTACTATTGTACCTTTACTTCACTTGTCTCCTTCACTTTTTTGTAGTTGAACAATGTACGTACTTTCTATCTGAATGTATGTACCCTTGAGGACGAGGAACAACCTGTAGAAGAGGAGGACGAACCTCCGATTCTATGCGCGGTAAGGGGTGGGAGAAAGGCACCAAGGGGTGGGAGAAGAAAGACAGCAGGGGCTGACCTTATTTCCTTGGACCCGGAGCTCGCTGAAGCGATTGCTTCAGTAACTGATGAAAGCATCAAGGCATATGTGTCCGATTTGGTGAAAAACTATGAGGTAGCCGTCACCGATGCACGTCTCATCATTAGTAAGGAGGAGAACAAGATCAAGCAGAGCCAACGCATGATTGAAGCAAGTCAAACCCAGATCTCCAATGCGGAGAAGATGCTGCGGTCTAAAGTGAACTCTGCCACAACTCAGATCACTGACCTTGATGAAACATTAGGTTCTTATGTTGCAAGAATTCGTTCATCGAAACAGGTTTGATCTGTCATTCAGTCCTACAGTCGTTCCGTAATTTACATGATATGTCCTTCACTCTTTCCCTCATTGATTTTTATTTGCATCAGCCTATTTCTCGAGGGGAGAATCTGAGTATGGATGATGATGATGATGATGCTGATGATGATGATGATGATGCTGATGCTGATGCTGATGCTGATGAGGATGAGGATGATGCTGATGCTGATGAGGATGATGCTCACATAGCTCAAGGTGCTTCTGCGGAGGTCAATGATGAGGTACAATGTGGTCCTAAACAGGTACAATCTGCCAACTCAGTTATTATCTCAAGTGGTCCTAAACAGGTACAATGTGGCGAACTCAGTTAATCCTCTATATTGTCTCAGTTAATCTATCACTCAGTTAATATGCTGTAACCTTTCAGTTAATTCAACACTCAGTTAATACGCTATACTTATCAGTTAATGGGTAGCTCAGTTAATATACTGTAGTTCCTCAGTTAATGGGTAACTCAGTTAATACTGTGTAGACTCTCAGTTAATTGGTAACTCAGTTAACATGCTGTAACCTTTCAGTTAATTTTAACTCAGTACAATGTGATATTCTGATTCTAATAACTCAGTTATTCTAATGTGCCGACTCAGTTATTCTCTCATTCTAATCATTTTGACTCATCTTTTGCACAGTCTGGTAGAGCTTCTGAAGATGATGAGGATTCTGAGGAGGAATCTCAGCCGGATAGTACTGAAAAGGTACAATGTGATATTCTGATTCTAATAACTCAGTTATTCTAATCTGCCGACTCAGTTATTATCTCAAGTGGTCCTAAACAGGTACAATGTGGCGAACTCAGTTAATCCTCTATATTGTCTCAGTTATTCTGTCACTCAGTTAATATGATGTAACCTTTCAGTTAATTCAACACTCAGTTAATACGCTATACTTATCAGTTAATGGGTAACTCAGTTAATATACTGTAGTTCCTCAGTTAATGGGTAACTCAGTTAATACTGTGTAGACTCTCAGTTAATTGGTAACTCAGTTAACATGCTGTAACCCCTCAGTTAATTTCTAGCTCAGTACAATGTGATATTCTGATTCTAATAACTCAGTTATTCTAATGTGCCGACTCAGTTATTCTCTCATTCTAATCATTTTGACTCATCTTTTGCACAGTCTGGCAGAGCTTCTGAAGTTGATTTATCTGAAAACCCTAGCTGTCATGGGGATGCTGAGGAGGAACCTCATTCAAGTGGTCCTAAACAGGTACAATGTGATTAGTTAATACGCTATACTTAATCAGTTAATAGCGAACTCAGTTAATCCTCTATATTGTCTCAGTTAATCTGTCACTCAGTTAACATACTGTAACCTTTCAGTTAATGCGACACTCAGTTAATACGCTTCTGACTCATCTTCTGCACAGGCTCCAGGAACTCATCGTACTCCTAAACGTCGTAAGACTCGTTCCAATAAGAGTGACTCATCTTCTGCACAGGCTCCAGGAACTCATCGTACTCCTAAACGTCGTAACACTCGTTCCAATGTGATATTCTGATTCTGATTCTAATAACTCAGTTAATTTCTAGCTCAGTACAATGTGATATTCTGATTCTAATAACTCAGTTATTCTAATGTGCCGACTCAGTTATTCTCTCATTCTAATCATTTTGACTCATCTTTTGCACAGTCTGGCAGAGCTTCTGAAGTTGATTTATCTGAAAACCCTAGCTGTCATGGGGATGCTGAGGAGGAACCTCATTCAAGTGGTCCTAAACAGGTACAATGTGATTGACAATAGTAGTACGATGAGTTCCTGGAGCCTGTGCAGAAGATGAGTCAGAAGCGTATTAACTGAGTGTCGCATTAACTGAAAGGTTACAATAACTGAGCATCTAGGAGAACTATGGAAGCGGGAATGGCGAAAGACTAAGGGGACTAGCAGCAGCCACAAGTGAAAACTATGTGTGTTTCATGATGTGTGTTTCCTCCATGGCTCGTTCGGGAACGGAACTAGTGCCTGTCAACCACGGTTGGCGCCCGTTATGGACCGTTCATTATAGATCGTTTTCACGTTGGTGCCCCGTTGTCGAGCCGTTTTCGCGTCGTGCGAGCCGTTTTTCGCTCTATAGCGAGAATGGCGAAAGACTAAGGGGACATGGACAGGATGAGAGCGAAGCTTTCGGACCCGACAGGGTAAGATAGGTAGACGGTCGGTAGACGGTGTAAATATTCAATTTTCTAGTACGGAATATTTGGCATCAGAAAATAGAATATTCTTCAAACTAACTGTAAATATTCCATCTTCTAGTTTGGAATATTTAGCATTCCATTATGGAAAGGCTTATATGGTGCTTCTACCGCATGTCTGAAACCTTAGGCCTCAGCGCCGGCACCGCCACCGTGGCAAAAATCAGGAAAGTGATCGAAGAGTTGGATGAGAAGAAGAAGGAAACCTTTGATTTCTCCAGAGCAGGTGAGGCAGCATGCATGACCCCCGCGCGCTCCGCAATAGCGGGACTGATCTTTCTTTCAATGGTTGGAATATGTGAGCATGAATGCAAAATTTTAGGGTCTCGAAGGCATTGACCAGCTATGATATAAGTTCCATCATCAACTTTATCGATAAGTTCGCCCATTGCTTTGTCATAGTCTTGTATTTCAGAGGCGCTTCCATTTTGTGATGACTCAGGCATGTCTGAGCTCTTCAGCCGAAGCTGGCGTGAGAAGGGCTCACCAAGGCTACGCCTTTTACTTGAAATACTATTGTCAATACTATTGTCCCCACTGTATCGATAACTATGTTCAATATTGAACCTATATGTACTAAGTGATTTTGCCTTGCTTCCATAAAAAATTTCAAAGATCGTGTTGAGCTTTATGTCATATCCCTGCGACGAGGCCGCGATGCGCCGGCCCGGTGATGGATCGAGTTCGCTATCAAGCTTCTGGCCAAGGCGTGGCAGAGACAGATGCCTGCGGCCTGCTCCCTGAAGATGATTTGACTCGCTGTATTTTGAACTTCCGTGGATAGGAAGCCCATGATATAAGTTCCATCATCAACTTTATCGATAAGTTCGCCCATTGCTTTGTCATAGTCTTGTATTTCAGAGGCGCTTCCATTTTGTGATGACTTAGGCATGTATGAGCTCTTCAGCCGAAGCTGGCGTGAGATGGGCTCACCAAGGCTACGCCTTTTACTTGAAATACTATTGTCAATACTATTGTCCCCACTGTATCGATCACTGTGTTCAATATTGAACCTATATGTACTAAGTGATTTTGCCTTGCTTCCATAAAAAATTTCAAAGATCGTGTTGAGCTTTATGTCATATCCCTGCGACGAGGCCGCGATGCGCCGGCCCGGTGATGGATCGAGTTCGCTATCAAGCTTCTAGCCAAGGTGCGGCAGAGACAGATGCCTGCGTGGCAGAGACAGTATTAACTGAGTTACCCATTAACTGAGGAACTACAGTATATTAACTGAGTTACCCATTAACTGATAAGTATAGCGTATTAACTGAGTGTTGAATTAACTGAAAGGTTACAACATATTAACTGAGTGACAGAATAACTGAGACAATATAGAGGATTAACTGAGTTCGCCACATTGTACCTGTTTAGGACCACTTGAGATAATAACTGAGTCGGCAGATTAGAATAACTGAGTTATTAGAATCAGAATATCACATTGTACCTTTTCAGTACTATCCGACTGAGATTCCTCCTCAGAATCCTCATCATCTTCAGAAGCTCTACCAGACTGTGCAAAAGTTGAGTCAAAATGATTAGAATGAGAGAATAACTGAGTCGGCACATTAGAATAACTGAGTTATTAGAATCAGAATATCACATTGTACTGAGTTAAAATTAACTGAGGGGTTACAGCATGTTAACTGAGTTACCAATTAACTGAGAGTCTACACAGTATTAACTGAGTTACCCATTAACTGAGGAACTACAGTATATTAACTGAGCTACCCATTAAACAAATATGTGAGGAACTACAATATAGATTCTAAATAAGAAGTTATATTCCCTTAAACAAATATGTGAAGAATATAAATTTATTTAGTATACTTTTAAATTTGACTATGTATTTAAACTACTCTCATAAATAATAATGTGGTGAAGTCTTTTAAGTGAATCACTTTTTTTATGAATTATATACTTACAAACATTTATCTAAATAAATATAATTACCAAGACCGAAGGTCCCTGACTACCATATGTGCGGTCTGCCCAACAATGAGCACTCCAAAATTCCCCACATCTGGGAGCACGGCGCTCGCCACCACTGAAATCGCCCCCCTCAGCGTCCCGGAGCGCGCCTCCTCGGCGGAGCTCGCCACCACTGAGACCGCGGCGCTCGCCACCACTGAAATCGCCCCCCTCAGCGTCGCCACCACTGAGACCGCGGCGCTCGCCACCACTGAAATCGCCCCCCTCAGCGTCGCCACCACTGAGACCGCGGCGCTCGCCACCACTGAGACCGCCCCCCTCAGCGTCGCCACCACTGAGACCGCGGCGCTCGCCACCACTGAGACCGAGGCGCTCGCCACCACTGAGACCGCGGCGCTCGCCACCACCGACATCCCCCTCCGCG
Organism: Zea luxurians; assembly: GCA_029449295.1. NCBI lineage: Eukaryota > Viridiplantae > Streptophyta > Magnoliopsida > Poales > Poaceae > Zea > Zea luxurians. The sequence continues at coordinate 60,252,932 of JAOPSE010000013.1, read as the reverse complement.
GCGCCTCCTCCGAGACCGCCACGCTCCCGGGGCGCACCGCATTGGAGACCACGGCGCTCACCACCACAGGCAAATCCCCCGCGCCTCCTCCGAGACCGCCACCAGCGTGCTTCTCCCGGAGCGCGCCGCCTCGGAGACCGCGGCGCGCGCCACCACCGACATCCCCCGCACATCAGGATCGGGTACCCCCCATCGTTACATGCATTTGTTTTAATCATCGCATTCTGCCTGGATCTGGATCAGCAACCCCACAAAATCCAGGGACGAAGTTTCTCTGTGTTTGCTTTAGTGGTAGGATTCTATCGATTTCTATTTTCTCACAAAACCCGAGCTGGTCGAAGATGAAATTTCCGAGCTGGTTGAAGCTGTTTAGCTGCTTCGGCGGCTGCCTCCCCTGCAACAACTGTTCAACCAACGTAAGCTGCTTCGGCACGAGCACGATAAACAACAATTACGGTGGGAAGGAAGATGATTTAGCTCGCAACTTCACAAACAAAAAGGAAGGAGAAAGCCAAGCTAGCGCTAGCAAGCAAGCTGCATTGCCTAATTTATTATCCATGTAATAATTAATAATAATTCCTGGATTTAGCTAGAAGGGACATTGTAATGTATTGTGAGATGTGATGAACTGATCTGTATGCATGTGCTACATTGTAATGTATGTTCATATGCGCTACATCATTTTAGCGTTAATTGTTGGTGTGATTCTTACTTCAAACTGGCACGTTCCCATCAGCAACACCAAGCATAGAGGCACACGAAGGGGTAGATGAAGACGAATTTATTACTAGAAGTGGTGGCGGGTTGGTCGACTATGAAATCGCCAGGAGCGGGGTCTGGGCAAGAGGGAGGAGCGGGGTCTGGGCAAGAGTAGCTCCGGGCAAGAGGAGAGGAAGCTGAGCGGTGCGTCGCCATAGATGCGCTTTTACTTGATGCGAGACTGCTTACGGGCATTAGGTGGTCGGTGCGCTCTTACTCGATGCATCCGTGTTCGAGACAGGAATATTGGATGTTTTTTTACGAAATATTCTTATAACGAAGTGCAAATATTCCATGTTCTAGTCAGAAATATTTGACCTTTTATGGAATATTCTTATAAATAAGGGTAAATATTCCATGTTCGAGACAGGAATATTTGAAGTTTTAATATGGAATGTTCTTATAACAAAGTGTAAATATTATGTGTTCATTCAGGAATATTTGACCTTCTATTACGGAATATTCTTATAACCTAAAAAACCCTAAAAACAAAAAACCCTGAACCCTAAAAAAACACTAAACCCTAAACCTCGCCCTAAACCCATAAACCCGGAACCGAAAACCCTCCCACTTACCTTCGCCATCCCATCCACGTCCCCATGGAGCTGAGCTTGAGCGGCGATGAGGTGACCGCCGAGCTCTCTTCATCCGTCGATGCGAGGAAGGAGGAGGACCACATCAACGCACTCCCTCTTCACATTTAAACTCCTCCTGCTGTTGCTACGTGGGTTGCGGAAGCTCAACCTCGTGCCCCTGGCACTTAGAGAATTGGCAAGCCCGCCTGTATGAATGGTCAGGCTCATATCCTGGTCGTCACTGGCCGGCCAGGCATGATGAATCAGATCAATGGCGACGCGTCCGATGTAGCAGATCGAGTCGTCAGCTAGAAGCTAGAGGAGGACCTATCCACAATTGGCGGCGAGGTGACCGCCGATGCAAGATGGTGGTTGACTGTGATGAACTGGAATATATCCAGATTTCACGTAATGCCTTGAAGATCTAGGCCGTCGCAAATGGGGTGCCACGACATATAACTAGCACGTCCAGTTTTACGTAATAGCACATCCTGTATAATGGAATAGCACGCGGTGGGGGCACGATTCCTCTTAGCATTTTCTTGCACACGTGATCAACTTTCTGAACTCATCTACAAATTGCTTCATGAATTAGCGCAGAAAGAAATTATAATTAAAAAATTGTTAACACTAAAGCAAACAGCTAGCACGTCTGTGTTTATGAAATAGCACATCGGTATCTAGGAATAGCACGCGGTGGGGGCACGATTTCCCTACCATCTGTGTTGTACAGCTAGCACGACAGGTTTAAGAAATAGCACATTGTGCATCTAGGCCGTCGCAAATGGCGTGCCACGACATGTAACTAGCAGGTCCAGTTTTACGTAATAGCACATCCTGTATAATGGAATAGCACGCGGTGGGGGCACGATGTCATATCCCTGCGACGAGGCCGCGATGCGCCGGCCCGGTGATGGATCGAGTTCGCTATCAAGCTTCTGGCCAAGGCGCGGCACAGATGCCTGCGGCCTGCTCCCTGAAGATGATTTGACTCGCTGTGTTTTGAACTTCCGTGGATAGGAAGCCCATGATATAAGTTCCATCATCAACTTTATCGATAAGTTCGCCCATTGCTTTGTCATAGTCTTGTATTTCAGAGGCGCTTCCATTTTGTGATGACTCAGGCATGTATGAGCTCTTCAGCCGAAGCTGGCGTGAGAAGGGCTCACCAAGGCTACGCCTTTTACTTGAAATACTATTGTCAATACTATTGTCCCCACTGTATCGATCACTGTGTTCAATATTGAACCTATATGTACTAAGTGATTTTGCCTTGCTTCCATAAAAAATTTCAAAGATCGTGTTGAGCTTTATGTCATATCCCTGCGACGAGGCCGCGATGCGCCGGCCCGGTGATGGATCGAGTTCGCTATCAAGCTTCTGGCCAAGGCGCGGCAGAGACAGATGCTTGCGGCCTGCTCCCTGAAGATGATTTGACTCGCTGTGTTTTGAACTTCCGTGGATAGGAAGCCCAGGCACAGATGGCGTCGACCTCAGAGCCAGCTTCCCATGTTAGCGAAGGAAAAGACCACCGGCCAGAAGATGGTGCAGGAGGTAGATCGAGAAGATGGTGCAGGAGGTAGAGACGTACAAGGCCGAGGACGAGGAGCACAAGAAGAAGGCAGCGTGTGTTGCGCATGTTGTAGGCGTAGTTCTCGAGCGAGTTCTTGGTGTCCACCTTCTTCTTGTGCTCCTCATCCTCGGCCTTGTACATCTCTGCTTACTGCACCATCTTCTCGATCTCCTCTTTGCTCAGCTGGCCCTTGTCGTTGGTGATGGTGATCCTGTTCTTCTGGCCGGTGGTCTTTTCCCTTAGTTTTGAGAGATAAGTAGGCTATGGAGTACTTTTCCCTCTTATCCCACTACTTTCCTTACTTTTAAGAGATCTCATAGGAGTCGGTCAAGCCCAAACCTATCAAGCTAGATTCATCATCTGTAGTTTTTCCAAGTCATCTGGGCTGCCAGAGCCCAACGCCTCTATCCAATTCTTGGTTCCCAAGAAGTTTGGTTCCAACACGGGCACAGGCACAACATGTGTTGCACATGTTGTAGGCATAGTTCTCGAGCGATTTCTTGGCATCTACCTTATTCTTGTGCTCCTCGTCCTCGGCCTTGTACGTCTCTGCCTCCTGCACCATCTTCTCGATCTCCTCTTTGCTCAGCCGGCCCTTGTCGTTGGTGAATACGAAGAGTCGGGATAGGGTTTTGTGATCCGGGATGATCGAGGGTAATCAAAGCAGTGAGGAATGAGGTAGTGCAAATGTGGGGAGGGGCAGGGCGTGGGTGATCATCGCCAACGACCAGGGCAACCTCACAACGACGTTGTACGTTGCATTCACCAACTCCGAGAGGCTCGTCAGCGACACCGCCAAGAACCAGATCGCCATGAACCCTATCAACCAAGGGGCACCACCATCCCGACCAAGGAGTAGGACTTCTCCACCTACTACGACAACCTGCTCGGCAAGTTCGAGCCCTCTGGCTTCCCTTCGGCGCCTGGAGAACAAGATCACCATCACCAACGACAAGGGCCCGATCCAGCTTTGATTACCCTCGATCATCCCGAATCACAAAACCCCATCCTCGACTCTTCGTATTCACCAACGACAAGGGTCAGCTGAGCAAAGAGGAGATCGAGAAGATGGTGCAGGAGGCAGAGACATACAAGGCCGAGGACATGGAGCACAAGAAGAAGGTGGACGCCAAGAACTCGCTCGAGAACTACGCCTACAACATGCGCAACACACGCTATGCCTGTGCCTGTGCCTGTGCCTGTGGTTCCCGTCTTCGGTAAGACCTGGTTCTTTGGCTCCGAGGTCGGCGCCATAACCAGCCGGGTAAATACCCGACGCCGATCGCGGAGCCAGCCTAGCGTCGAACTACCATGGCGTCGACCTCAGAGCCAGCTTCCCATGTCAGCGAAGGAAAAGACCACCGGCCAGAAGATGGTGCAGGAGGTAGATCGAGAAGATGGTGCAGGAGGTAGAGACGTACAAGGCCGAGGACGAGGAGCACAAGAAGAAGGCAGCGTGTGTTGCGCATGTTGTAGGCGTAGTTCTCGAGCGAGTTCTTGGCGTCCACCTTCTTCTTGTGCTCCTCATCCTCGGCCTTGTACATCTCTGCCTACTGCACCATCTTCTCGATCTCCTCTTTGCTCAGCTGGCCCTTGTCGTTGGTGATGGTGATCCTGTTCTTCTGGCCGGTGGTCTTTTCCCTTAGTTTTGAGAGATAAGTAGGCTATGGAGTACTTTTCCCTCTTATCCCACTACTTTCCTTACTTTTAAGAGATCTCATAGGAGTCGGTCAAGCCCAAACCTATCAAGCTAGATTCATCATGTGTAGTTTTTCCAAGTCATCTGGGCTGCCAGAGCCCAACGCCTCTATCCAATTCTTGGTTCCCAAGAAGTTTGGTTCCAACACGGGCACAGGCACAACATGTGTTGCGCATGTTGTAGGCATAGTTCTCGAGCGAGTTCTTGGCATCTACCTTATTCTTGTGCTCCTCGTCCTCAGCCTTGTACGTCTCTGCCTCCTGCACCATCTTCTCGATCTCCTCTTTGCTCAGCCGGCCCTTGTCGTTGGTGAATACGAAGAGTCGGGATAGGGTTTTGTGATCCGGGATGATCGAGGGTAATCAAAGCAGTGAGGAATGAGGGGCAGGGCGTGGGTGATCATCGCCAACGACCAGGGCAACCTCACAACGACGTCGTACGTTGCATTCACCTACTCCGAGAGGCTCGTCAGCGACACCGCCAAGAACCAGATCGCCATGAACCCTATCAACCAAGGGGCACCACCATCCCGACCAAGGAGTAGGACTTCTCCACCTACTACGACAACCTGCTCGGCAAGTTCAAGCCCTCTGGCTTCCCTTCGGCGCCTGGAGAACAAGATCACCATCACCAACGACAAGGGCCCGATCCAGCTTTGATTACCCTCGATCATCCCGAATCACATAACCCCATCCTCAACTCTTCGTATTCACCAACGACAAGGGCCGGCTGAGCAAAGAGGAGATCGAGAAGATGGTGCAGGAGGCAGAGACATACAAGGCCGAGGACGAGGAGCACAAGAAGAAGGTGGACGCCAAGAACTCGCTCGAGAACTACGCCTACAACATGCGCAACACACGCTATGCCTGTGCCTGTGCCTGTGCCTGTGGTTCCCGTCTTCGGTAAGACCTGGTTCTTTGGCTCCGAGGTCGGCGCCGTAACCAGCCGGGTAAATACCCGACGCCGATCGCGGAGCCAGCCTAGCGTCGAACTACCATGGCGTCGACCTTAGAGCCAGCTTCCCATGTCAGCGAAGGAAAAGACCACCGGCCAGAAGATGGTGCAGGAGGTAGATCGAGAAGATGGTGCAGGAGGTAGAGACGTACAAGGCCGAGGACGAGGAGCACAAGAAGAAGGCAGCGTGTGTTGCGCATGTTGTAGGCGTAGTTCTCGAGCGAGTTCTTGGCGTCCACCTTCTTCTTGTGCTCCTCATCCTCGGCCTTGTACATCTCTGCCTACTGCACCATCTTCTCGATCTCCTCTTTGCTCAGCTGGCCCTTGTCGTTGGTGATGGTGATCCTGTTCTTCTGGCCGGTGGTCTTTTCCCTTAGTTTTGAGAGATAAGTAGGCTATGGAGTACTTTTCCCTCTTATCCCACTACTTTCCTTACTTTTAAGAGATCTCATAGGAGTCGGTCAAGCCCAAACCTATCAAGCTAGATTCATCATGTGTAGTTTTTCCAAGTCATCTGGGCTGCCAGAGCCCAACACCTCTATCCAATTCTTGGTTCCCAAGAAGTTTGGTTCCAACACGGGCACAGGCACAACATGTGTTGCGCATGTTGTAGGCATAGTTCTCGAGCGAGTTCTTGGCATCTACCTTATTCTTGTGCTCCTCGTCCTCGGCCTTGTACGTCTCTGCCTCCTGCACCATCTTCTCGATCTCCTCTTTGCTCAGCCGGCCCTTGTCGTTGGTGAATACGAAGAGTCGGGATAGGGTTTTGTGCTCCGGGATGATCGAGGGTAATCAAAGCAGTGAGGAATGAGGTAGTGCAAATGTGGGGAGGGGCAGGGCGTGGGTGATCATCGCCAACGACCAGGGCAACCTCACAACGACGTCGTACGTTGCATTCACCAACTCCGAGAGGCTCGTCAGCGACACCGCCAAGAACTAGATCGCCATGAACCCTATCAACCAAGGGGCACTCCCATCCCGACCAAGGAGTAGGACTTCTCCACCTACTATGACAACCTGCTCGGCAAGTTCGAGCCCTCTGGCTTCCCTTCGGCGCTTGGAGAACAAGATCACCATCACCAACGACAAGGGCCCGATCCAGCTTTGATTACCCTCGATCATCCCGAATCACAAAACCCCATCCTCGACTCTTCGTATTCACCAACGACAAGGGCCGGCTGAGCAAAGAGGAGATCGAGAAGATGGTGCAGGAGGCAGAGACATACAAGGCCGAGGACGAGGAGCACAAGAAGAAGGTGGACGCCAAGAACTCGCTCGAGAACTACGCCTACAACATGCGCAACACACACTATGCCTGTGCCTGTGCCTGTGGTTCCCGTCTTCGGTAAGACCTGGTTCTTTGGCTCCGAGGTCAGCGCCGTAACCAGCCAGGTAAATACCCGACGCCGATCGCGGAGCCAGCCTAGCGTCGAACTACCATGGCGTCGACCTCAGAGCCAGCTTCCCATGTCAGCGAAGGAAAAGACCACCGGCCAGAAGATGGTGCAGGAGGTAGATAGAGAAGATGGTGCAAGAGGTAGAGACGTACAAGGCCGAGGTCGAGGAGCACAAGAAGAAGGCAGCGTGTGTTGCGCATGTTGTAGGCGTAGTTCTCGAGCGAGTTCTTGGCGTCCACCTTCTTGTGCTCCTCATCCTCGGCCTTGTACATCTCTGCCTACTGCACCATCTTCTCGATCTCCTCTTTGCTCAGCTGGCCCTTGTCGTTGGTGATGGTGATCCTGTTCTTCTGGCCGGTGGTCTTTTCCCTTAGTTTTGAGAGATAAGTAGGCTATGGAGTACTTTTCCCTCTTATCCCACTACTTTCCTTACTTTTAAGAGATCTCATAGGAGTCGGTCAAGCCCAAACCTATCAAGCTAGATTCATCATGTGTAGTTTTTCCAAGTCATCTGGGCTGCCAGAGCCCAACGCCTCTATCCAATTCTTGGTTCCCAAGAAGTTTGGTTCCAACACAGGCACAGGCACAACATGTGTTGCGCATGTTGTAGGCATAGTTCTCGAGCGAGTTCTTGGCATCTACCTTATTCTTGTGCTCCTCGTCCTCGGCCTTGTACGTCTCTGCCTCCTGCACCATCTTCTCGATCTCCTCTTTGCTCAGTCGGCCCTTGTCGTTGGTGAATACGAAGAGTCGGGATAGGGTTTTGTGATCCGGGATGATCGAGGGTAATCAAAGCAGTGAGGAATGAGGTAGTGCAAATGTGGGGAGGGGCAGGGCGTGGGTGATCATCGCCAACGACCAGGGCAACCTCACAACGACGTCGTACGTTGCATTCACCAACTCCGAGAGGCTCGTCAGCGACACCGCCAAGAACCAGATCGCCATGAACCCTATCAACCAAGGGGCACCCCCATCCCGACCAAGGAGTAGGACTTCTCCACCTACTACGACAACCTGCTCGGCAAGTTCGAGCCCTCTGGCTTCCCTTCGGCGCCTGGAGAACAAGATCACCATCACCAACGACAAGGGCCTGATCCAGCTTTGATTACCCTCGATCATCCCGAATCACAAAACCCCATCCTCGACTCTTCGTATTCACCAACGACAAGGGCCGGCTGAGCAAAGAGGAGATCGAGAAGATGGTGCAGGAGGCAGAGACATACAAGGCCGAGGACGAGGAGCACAAGAAGAAGGTGGACGCCAAGAACTCGCTCGAGAACTACGCCTACAACATGCGCAACACACGCTATGCCTGTGCCTGTGCCTGTGGTTCCCGTCTTCGGTAAGACCTGGTTCTTTGGCTCCGAGGTCGGCGCCGTAACCAGCCAGGTAAATACCCGACGCCGATCGCGGAGCCAGCCTAGCGTCAAACTACCATGGCGTCGACCTCAGAGCCAGCTTCCCATGTCAGCGAAGGAAAAGACCACCGGCCAGAAGATGGTGCAGGAGGTAGATAGAGAAGATGGTGCAGGAGGTAGAGACGTACAAGGCCGAGGTCGAGGAGCACAAGAAGAAGGCAGCGTCTGTTGCGCATGTTGTAGGCGTAGTTCTCGAGCGAGTTCTTGGCGTCCACCTTCTTCTTGTGCTCCTCATCCTCGGCCTTGTACATCTCTGCCTACTGCACCATCTTCTCGATCTCCTCTTTGCTCAGCTGGCCCTTGTCGTTGGTGATGGTGATCCTGTTCTTCTGGCCGGTGGTCTTTTCCCTTAGTTTTGAGAGATAAGTAGGCTATGGAGTACTTTTCCCTCTTATCCCACTACTTTCCTTACTTTTAAGAGATCTCATAGGAGTCAGTCAAGCCCAAACCTATCAAGCTAGATTCATCATGTGTAGTTTTTCCAAGTCATCTGGGCTGCCAGAGCCCAACGCCTCTATCCAATTCTTGGTTCCCAAGAAGTTTGGTTCCAACACAGGCACAGGCACAACATGTGTTGCGCATGTTGTAGGCATAGTTCTCGAGCGAGTTCTTGGCATCTACCTTATTCTTGTGCTCCTCGTCCTCGGCCTTGTACGTCTCTGCCTCCTGCACCATCTTCTCGATCTCCTCTTTGCTTAGTCGGCCCTTATCGTTGGTGAATACGAAGAGTCGGGATAGGGTTTTGTGATCCGGGATGATCGAGGGTAATCAAAGCAGTGAGGAATGAGGTAGTGCAAATGTGGGGAGGGGCAGGGCGTGGGTGATCATCGCCAACGACCAGGGCAACCTCACAACGACGTCGTACGTTGCATTCACCAACTCCGAGAGGCTCGTCAGCGACACCGCCAAGAACCAGATCGCCATGAACCCTATCAACCAAGGGGCACCACCATCCCGACCAAGGAGTAGGACTTCTCCACCTACTACGACAACCTGCTCGGCAAGTTCGAGCCCTCTGGTTTTCACGTGTTTCCTCTATGGCTCGTTCGGGAACGGAACTAGTGCCTGTCAACCACGGGTTGGCGCCCGTTATGGACCGTTCATTATGGATCGTTTTCACGTTGGTGCCCCGTTGTCGAGCCGTTTTCGCGTCGTGCGAGCCGTTTTTTCGCTCTATAGCGGGAATGGCGAAAGACTAAGGGGACATGGACAGGATGAGAGCGAAGCTTTCGGACCCGGCAGGGTAAGATAGGTAGACGGTCGGTAGACGGTGTAAATATTCAATTTTCTAGTACGGAATATTTGGCATCAGAAAATAGAATATTCTTCAAACTAACTGTAAATATTCCATCTTCTAGTTTGGAATATTTAGCATTCCATTATGGAAAGGCTTATATGGTGCTTCTACCGCATGTCTGAAACCTTAGGCCTCAGCGCCGGCACCGCCACCGTGGCAAAAATCAGGAAAGTGATCGAAGAGTTGGATGAGAAGAAGAAGGAAACCTTTGATTTCTCCAGAGCAGGTGAGGTAGCATGCATGACCCCCGCGTGCTCCGCAATAGCGGGACTGATCTTTCTTTCAATGGTTGGAATATGTGAGCATGAATGCAGAATTTTAGGGTCTCGAAGGCATTGACCAGCTATGATATAAGTTCCATCATCAACTTTATCGATAAGTTCGCCCATTGCTTTGTCATAGTCTTGTATTTCAGAGGCGCTTCCATTTTGTGATGACTCAGGCATGTCTGAGCTCTTCAGCCGAAGCTGGCGTGAGAAGGGCTCACCAAGGCTACGCCTTTTACTTGAAATACTATTGTCAATACTATTGTCCCCACTGTATCGATCACTATGTTCAATATTGAACCTATATGTACTAAGTGATTTTGCCTTGCTTCCATAAAAAAATTCAAAGATCGTGTTGAGCTTTATGTCATATCCCTGCGACGAGGCCGCGATGCGCCGGCCCGGTGATGGATCGAGTTCGCTATCAAGCTTCTGGCCAAGGCGCGGCAGAGACAGATGCCTGCGGCCTGCTCCCTGAAGATGATTTGACTCGCTGTGTTTTGAACTTCCGTGGATAGGAAGCCCATGATATAAGTTCCATCATCAACTTTATCGATAAGTTCGCCCATTGCTTTGTCATAGTCTTGTATTTCAGAGGCGCTTCCATTTTGTGATGACTCAGGCATGTCTGAGCTCTTCAGCCGAAGCTGGCGTGAGAAGGGCTCACCAAGGCTACGCCTTTTACTTGAAATACTATTGTCAATACTATTGTCCCCACTGTATCGATCACTGTGTTCAATATTGAACCTATATGTACTAAGTGATTTTGCCTTGCTTCCATAAAAAATTTCAAAGATCGTGTTGAGCTTTATGTCATATCCCTGCGACGAGGCCGCGATGCGCCGGCCCGGTGATGGATCGAGTTCGCTATCAAGCTTCTGGCCAAGGCGCGGCAGAGACAGATGCCTGCGGCCTGCTCCCTGAAGATGATTTGACTCGCTGTGTTTTGAACTTCCGTGGATAGGAAGCCCAGGCACAGATCTATCAAAAAGTTCCCCTATTCACCTTGTGAACCCTCAGCCCTCAGGCATGGATCTCTTTCCTCAGGCATGGAGCTGCGCGCTGTCCTCCCCGTGAACCCCAAATCAGCCCCTTTCCGAGCTGCAGAGCCATGGAGCTGCGCGCTACGCTCCCGTCCCATTCTTCCCTGTAGATTCCCCGCCTCCACGCAGATACTCTAGCAGCGCCTCTCACTGAGTCAGCCATCGGCAGAGCACCCTTGCACCTCCTGGTTCTCACAGAAACTGGCGGATCCCTCACCTGTGCGCCCCCTACGCATCCTATCACCGACGCTTCTTCTCTCGCGTTCTCTGCATCTTCTGCTACTTCTCCGGCGTCTCTGCATCTTCTTCTGCATCGTCCTCTGCGTCTACTCTTTCGTCAGAGGCCACCAAAGGCAGCTCGGACCGACCATTTTCCTGTCATTGTGTTTGTTTTAATCGTCAAATTCTATCGGTAGGTTTTTCTTCCCGGTTTGGCTGGAAAATGTTCTGTAGTTTTTTTTGCTGCATTAGTGGTAGTGGTGCAAATGTAAATCTTAAGGAAAAAAGGAGGAGAAGGAGAAGAAGAAGAATAATAAGAAGGATATATGCCTAGATATGATTTGGAGGATGACGGGCTTAGCTGAGATCCTGGCGGCGGTTACGGGTTCTGTGTACAACGGCTGCGCGGACTCCATGCATCGGCCGAATCCGCCATGAGCTAGAAGAATGGACCTGCTCGCATGGGCCCAAAAGATCAGCGACGCAGCGCGCGCATCGGCCACGCGGTGAAACCGCTGAGTCAGTTATGGTTTGAACGAGCTCGCTGCATCCTAGGAAGAGGCTTCCGTGGAGATGGCCCACATGTCATTGAATAAGGCGTCAACCTGGCTGACATCCTGCATGACGTCATGGTGATGCAGGTGCTGGCCAAAGGAATAGAAAAATAGAGAAAAAACACACAGCAGGGTATTCTCAAGAATACGTGGGCTGGCTTGGAAGGAGTATGTGGGCCAACAGTGAAGAATTGGCCGAGAGATTGTTTTCCATTTTTGTTCTTCTCTTTTTTTCCAATTTTCTATTCTAGCTTTCCTTTTAAATCCTAAGTTTCAAATTTAAGTCTGGTTGCGAATCTTAAATTCAAGTTTAATGCATAAATAAGAGATCCAGCATGATGCATATTTATTATATTCATTTCCTTATTAATTGTTTTAATCATACTCCAGCATGCAATGCAAGTTATTTAGATTATTTTTATTAATTATATTTATTTAGATAAATGTTTGTAAGTAAAATAGCATATTTATTTATCGACCCAGCTCAGTGGCTAAATCCACCTTAAAGGCATAAATAGAAAAAGAAAAAGGAGGATTAGAAGAGGTAATTAGGGTTACTCATATTAACTTCAGCAAAACCCCTTTTTAGTCTTCACAAAATTCTTAGGGAATAGTCTAAGTCCTAATCCACTTTTATGCCTCAAATCAAACCTTAACCTAGACCAATAAGCTTAAAGTTACTAAGGACTTATGATAATAAGCACAAAACCTAGTAAAAAAGTGATTCACTTAAAAGACTTCACCACATTATTATTTAGGAGAGTAGTTAATGGCTGAAGGGGTATCGTGGATTGCTAGCCGCCCGATCTAAAATAGAGGGTCCAGATTAGATCATTCTATTTAACGAACCGATACGCGATCTAAGCCATCAGATCCGAAATCTACGGCTCTCATCGGAACTCCTGAATCGTTAGATCGCCCATCAACGAATCGACGGCTCTCATCTCCTCGAGCCGAATCGGTATTCAACACATAACCAGAACCGCAGATCCCCGGATCAACGGCCACACATCCGCCCTCCTCCCTGATCCACGGACAGGGTCCTTTCTTCATCCTCACGACAACCCGAGACGGCGGCGCCATGGCTGAACGTGGAGAGCTCGACACTAGGTACTATCACAAGCATCGGGGCCATACCTCGAGGAGGCTTGCGTCGGCGATCCCTTGGTGCGGCAGATTTCGCGGCGACGACAGATTTCACCAGGCTCGATCGGCTCGGTGATCAACAGATGATGGACAAGAAAGGGTCGCAACTTTGGTATATATATGCCTAGATATGATTTGGGGGATGACGGGCTTAGTTGAGATCCCGGCGGCGGTTACGGGTTCTGTGTACAACGGCTGCGCGGACTCCATGCATCGGCCGAATCTGCCATGAGCTAGAAGAATGGACCTACTCGCATGGGCCCAAAAGATCAGCGACGCAGCGCGCGCATCGGCCACGCGGTGAAACCGCTGAGTTAGTTATGGTTTGAACGAGCTCGCTGCATCCTAGGAAAAGGTTTCCGTGGAGATGGCCCACATGTCATTGAATAAGGCGTCAACCTGGCTGACATCCTGCATGACGTCATGGTGATGCAGGTGCTGGCCAAAGGAATAAAAAATAGAGAAAAAACACAAAGAGACTGTTTTCCATATTTGTTCTTCTCTTTTTTTCAATTTTCTATTCTAGCTTTCCTTTTAAATCCTAAGTTTCAAATTTAAGTCTGGTTGCGAATCTTAAATTCAAGTTTAATGCATAAACAAGAGATCCAGCATGATGCATATTTATTATATTCATTTCCTTATTAATTGTTTTAATCATACTCCAGCATGCAATGCAAGTTATTTAGATTATTTTTATTAATTATATTTATTTAGATAAATGTTTGTAAGTATATAATCCATGAAAGTAGTGATTCACTTAAAAGACTTCACCACATTATTATTTAGGAGAGTAGTTTAAATACATAGCCAAATTTAAAAGTATACTAAATAAGTTTATATTCTTCACATATTTGTTTAAGGGAATATAACTTCTTATTTAGAATCTATATTAAGAGGTAGTTTTAACTTAATTATTTTTAGAGAATAAATCTTGAATATATGGTTTTAAGAAAGGGCAACTTAATTTAAATAAGAATCTTTTATATATTCTTTTGTTTGAACATCCATTTATTTAAGTTACAAAATGAGTTTTCCTCATTTAGCCAAAATAGAATCTCGAGGTGTTACAGCTGCTCAGGGGTCCAGATTAGATCATTCTATTTAACGAACCGATACGCGATCTAAGCCATCAGATCCGAAATCTACAGCTCACATCGGAACTCCTGAATCGTTAACACCACGACTGATCGTGATCGCCCATCAACGAATGGACGGCTCTCATCTCCTCGAGCCGAATCGGTATTCAACACATAACCAGATCCGCAGATCCCCGGATCAACGGCCACACATCCGCCCTCCTCCCTGATCCACGGACAGGGTCCTTTCTTCATCCTCACGACAACCCGAGACGGCGGCGCCATGGCTGAACGTGGAGAGCTCGACACTAGGTACTATCACAAGCATCGGGGCCATACCTCGAGGAGGCTTGCGTCGGCGATCCCTTGGTGCGGCAGATTTCGCGGCGACGACGGACGATGGTGGAGCTCCCTGTGCCCAGGCTCGATCGGCTCGGTTATCAACAGATGATGAACAAGGGTCGCAACTTTGGTATATATATGCCTAGATATGATTTGGAGGATGACGGGCTTAGCTGAGATCCTGGCGGCGGTTACGGGTTCTGTGTACAACGGCTGCACGGACTCCATGCATCGGCCGAATCCGCCATGAGCTAGAAGAATGGACCTGCTCGCATGGGCCCAAAAGATCAGCGACGCAGCACGCGCATCGGCCACGCGGTGAAACCGCTGAGTCAGTTATGGTTTGAACGAGCTCGCTGCATCCTAGGAAGAGGCTTCCGTGGAGATGGCCCACATGTCATTGAATAAGGCGTCAACCTGGCTGACATCCTGCATGACGTCATGGTGATGCAGGTGCTGGCCAAAGGAATAAAAAAATAGAGAAAAAACACACAGCAGGGTATTCTCAAGAATACGTGGGCTGGCTTGGAAGGAGTATGTGGGCCAACAGTGAAGAATTGGCCGAGAGATTGTTTTCCATTTTTGTTCTTCTCTTTTTTTCCAATTTTCTATTCTAGCTTTCCTTTTAAATCCTAAGTTTCAAATTTAAGTCTGGTTGCGAATCTTAAATTCAAGTTTAATGCATAAATAAGAGATCCAGCATGATGCATATTTATTATATTCATTTCCTTATTAATTGTTTTAATCATACTCCAGCATGCAATGCAAGTTATTTAGATTATTTTTATTAATATATTTATTTAGATAAATGTTTGTAAGTAAAATAGCATATTTATTTATCGACCCAGCTCAGTGGCTAAATCCACCTTAAAGGCATAAATAGAAAAAGAAAAAGGAGGATTAGAAGAGGTAATTAGGGTTACTCATATTAACTTCAGCAAAACCCCTTTTTAGTCTTCACAAAATTCTTAGGGAATAGTCTAAGTCCTAATCCACTTTTATGCCTCAAATCAAACCTTAACCTAGACCAATAAGCTTAAAGTTACTAAGGACTTATGATAATAAGCACAAAACCTAGTATTACTTCACCTTGCATCATAATAACCTTTTTGCATATCATAGCCTACTTATATCTTATACATTGCACTCGTTAGATTGCAACCTCGATGACGGAGAGTACGTGCTCATCCCGGAGCAAGGAGTTGCCCAGGAAGAAGTCCAGGAGCCAGCTCCCGAGCCTGCCACCGAGGATCTCCCTGCAGCCCGAGCATTCTAAGGCAAGCCCCGGTTTTATGCTGTCGTGGCAGCCCACGACCGACGGCCCATCTGCTATTCCTAGTTGCATGATGTGCTATATCTGTAGATGAGTTCAGTAAGTTGATCACATGTGCAAAAAAATGCTAAGAGGAATCGTGCCCCCACCGCGTGCTATTCCATTTTACAGGATGTGCTATTACGTAAAACTGGACGTGCTAGTTACATGTCGTGGCACGCCATTTGCGACGGCCCAGATGCACAATGTGCTATTTCGTAAACCTGGCGTGCTAGCTGTACAACACAGATGGTAGGGAAATCGTGCCCCCACCGCGTGCTATTCCTAGATACAAATGTGCTATTTCATAAACCCAGACGTGCTATCTGTATGCTTTAGTGTTAACAATTTTTTAATTATAACTTCTTTCTGTGCTAATTCATGAAGAAATTTGTAGATGAGTTCAGAAAGTTGATCACGTGTGCAAGAAAATGCTAAGAGGAATCGTGCCCCCACCGCGTGCTATTCCATTATACAGGATGTGCTATTACGTAAAACTGGACGTGCTAGTTATATGTCGTGGCACCATTTGCGACGGCCTAGATCTTCAAGGCATCGAGTAGCTATACCATAAGTTAAAACACTGACATATGAAAGTTCATCCAATGTAGTTTCTAAGTTCATGTGATTTTCTGCTGACTCAGGCTTATCAACGTCTGAGCTCTTCTGCCGAAGCTGGCGGTAGAAGGGCTCATCAATGCTGCGCTTCCGATTACTTGTAACACTTAAGTCCCCACTAGATCCAGTATTGTTGATAAACGCACGCATTGGTATTGACTTCTGATAATGGCATGCTGGAAATATATAGTTGAACTTATCCTCATATTTCAGGATATATTTGTATTTATTCAAATCAAGTTCTTTTTCTGCAATGGAAGCAATGGATAGCCTCAATTTTTGGTTCAGTTATATAAATGGAAAAGGATAGTGAATGTTCAGGTGGGGTACATACAAGGCCTCTCGTCATGGCATCCTTATCCTGAAGGCCCTTCGATTCCAAGCTCTGCAATGGAAAGCAAGCCTCACTTAGTGGTTCAGTTCTATAAACAGAGAAAGAAAGGCCTGCACATTTTTCTGGTAGTCTCCCCATAATATTCTGAAGTGCTGAAACTGTGCGGTCAGCTCCTCCTCTGTGACAGGAACTTTAGTTTTTGAAAGCATGTAGTCTCCAAGCCGCGAATAAAACATGCTTGGATATGCTGGTATCGTGAGTCCCTGCTGCACCAGATCAACACACCCATCCACAAAATGCTTAACCAAGAATTCAGGCCATGTTGGAGGTGCCATGACCAACAAATGCTCCACGTCTAAAAGGGGAAAAACAATGTATCACTATTCCAGCAATGGCCAGAGAAGTGAAACTGAAAATATTGGAACTATTATATATCGACTGGGAAATTACTGATTATGTGATGAAACAAAGGTGACACTCGATACTCCGTAGCACGCAAACCGATACTCTACATGTACCCGACCCGGTAAAGACCGAGTCCGGGGAGATCTGACACCGGCAATGCGAAGAGGCGAAGAGGCAACACCAGTGTGGCAAGAGGATGCGTCGGCGATGCGTCGGCAGGGATGTGGATGGGATGGCGAAGGGAAGTGGAAGGCAGCACATGCATAATGTGCTTGCGCTTCATTTAGATCATACCAGAGTTGTAGACATAATGCACAAGGTTTGCATCTGAATGAAAATTAATTTCCTTTGTGCGCTTGGAAATTCTGTTTCAAATTCTATCCCAAAAATCTTATTTCTGTTGACAATCTGAAGTGACTGTTTTAACAAAAACTTTTGGAGAATTTGAGTTGCTTTTCATGCTTACAATAGATTTGATTACAAAATCCTTAAGTGCCTTGCAACTAGCAAGACGTATACTTTGATTTCTTGGGTGGCAGTAGCAGAGGTGCATTGGAATTAATGGTAGGCCTATGTCTCCCCTACGAGTCGCTGTGTGAGCATTCACCGCTCCTGGTAAAAAATTGAGCCCTAATAAATTCCTCTTCATCTGCCCCCTCCCACTCACCCCTACGACGAGTCGCTGCCCTGTCTAATCGCCATTCCTCTGAGCCACTGACCACAGCCGCCGGCGTGCCCGCGTAGAAGGAAGAAGAGCTAGCCCCTTTAATGCTCTCCCCCTCCCTCTATTCTCTCCAACAAATGAAGGACGGCACTGGCTATCCGCGGAGATCCAGCCGATACATCACCGGCCCACGTTTTTCGGTGAGGCTCAGCCGAGGCATCGCCGGTTGCACATCTCGCCGGACTCGGTCCTTACCCGGTCGCCGGACTCGGTCCTTACCCGGTCGATTGTCAGGTACTTAGCATATCACGTCTCTTCCTTCGCATCTGCTGACCACGAGTTGTAATATTGGAGCCTGAACTCCTGAGTGCCCGCCTGTTGGTAAGCCAACCTTATCCCCTGCAAGCTTTGAGCTTGCTGACTGTTCCTGTGTTTTTTTTTGCTAGTCTAGTCAGACCTTGATTTTGTTAGCATTTTTTTCTGCTGATCCACATAAAGGTGGTTACTAGTATTTAGGTTCTGCAATTGGAGCTGACCTTAAAAATTGAATGTATGTAATTCACTGTTTGGATTGTTTGTTTGGTCTGTAACAAATGACTTGTGATTTGGTCTTAATATTTAACCTGATGGAAGGTCTGTTTCTTTGGACCTGATGCAAGGTCAAAATTCATCATGATTTTGTCACATGTCATGACATGGTCCAGGGATGGGTCATGCTGTATGAAATTGATTAGAACCATTGTTATGCTAGCAAAGCCATAAAGTATATGAGAAAGTTCATTGTGCCAGTCCATGCATAGATAGTTGCAATATTTTGTGGCTAGAATCTGTAGTAGCAGGTCACAGGTCATACTTATCCTTTTATCAAAATAACACACTTGGGGTTTCTAAAAAAGGATTTGAGGTCGTTCTCAGCTTCTGAACCCAGTGGACGTACCAACTCAGAATCGTGTGCAAGCTCAGCCTTCCCTGCAAGGTTTAGTTATATGCTTTAATTTATATAAGAAATTATATGCACATTTTCAAAAACTTCTGGAGAATTTGAGTTACTT
This sequence comes from Zea luxurians, assembly GCA_029449295.1. NCBI lineage: Eukaryota > Viridiplantae > Streptophyta > Magnoliopsida > Poales > Poaceae > Zea > Zea luxurians. The sequence continues at coordinate 60,234,229 of JAOPSE010000013.1, read as the reverse complement.
TTCATGCTTACAATAGATTGATGGAGCCATCCACAACTGATGATTCTATGGATTACCAAATCCTTGCGTGCCTTGTAACTAATAAGATGTTGGCAAAAGATCGCTCTACATGGGATCCTACTGATGATGCGGTGCAGCGTGATGTTCTGTCTTTGTTGAAAGGTTCCATGGATATTGATGCCGATAAACTAAAACAACGGATTGTCGATTTTGAGCTGAAAGTCCAAAACCATTTTGTAAGCAGTTCAATCCATATCATAATCCGAAACTTATTTTAATCCTGGGGCCCTTCCCAACTGACCATGTTTTTTGTTTATGCAGGTGAACGAATTGTGGAAAATAAGGAGATGATGCTTGATGTGTTCGACTATGTCGTTGTTGACTGTGTCCCCAATTCTTATCAGGAGCCAACCCTTCGTTTGCCTTCTATTTCTCCTGGAAGTAATGATAAGAAAAGAACTTCCATGTGTTTGGATGAAAAGGATGACAGTGCCATCCAACATCGCTCTAAAAGATCTTGCTGTTCAGAGAGTGTTGATCACCATTTGTGTAGGTTGTTGGACCAAAAAGCAGCTGTTCAAGAAATTTTGACGGGCCCTATAAGTATGAACGATTGTACTGAAAAACTCAAGAAATGTGGTTTTTCAAAAAAAAGAACTTTGGAATGCTCTCGATATATTGAAGGCTGATTTAGAATTGCGTCAGATATTCATGAAATTAGAATATTGTGAGGCAAAAGAGTATATGGTCCATGTCATGCATAACAACAATGTTTAGCTGTCTGTAATAAATTTATCACTCTTATGAGGTTTGGGATGTGAGGAAGACTATTTCGCCTTAGCTGTCTGTAATAAATTTATCACTCTTATGAGGTTTGGGATGTGAGGAAGACTATTTCGCCTGTAAGGGAATTTGTTGGCCATTCAGTAAGTTTCATTTCTCTCACTGCTCTTAGTGTTTTCCCCAGGACAGAGGTGGAGGTCCATCAAATAAATTTGAAAATGTCTGACATTGCGTTGCTCCACTTGAGGGCAGTTGATGTTTCTTTGCAAGCCGCCTCTGCTTGGCAATGAAATTGGAGTATGATTTGATGCCCAAGAAGCAAAATTTTGAACAGGTGAGTGACGTCCATAAGAATATAGGTGTGCCATTGATCTGTCCCTCTGGCTCTGAGAACAATAGTACATTTAGAAAAAAAGAAATAATGCTATGAAAATTCAGAATATAGTATGGAAAACAATGGCAAATAGGAGAGAATAAGGACATGGATCAGGAACTTAGGATGCAGATTCATATAAATGAGAATGGATTTCTTTAGATATGTTTTAATTATAATTTCTTTCTGCGCTAATTCATGAAGCAATTTGTAGATGAGTTCAGAAAGTTGATCACGTGCAAAAAATGCTAAGAGGAATAGTGACCCCACAGCGTGCTATTCCAAGACACTGGATGTGCTATTACGTAAACCTGGATGTGCTATTACGTAAACCTGGACGTGCTAGTTATATGTCGTGGCAGCCCACGACCGACGGCCCATCTGCTATTCCTAGATGCACGATGTGCTATATTTGTAGATGAGTTCAGAAAGTTGATCACATGTGCAAAAAAATGCTAAGCGGAATCATGCCCCACCGCGTGCTATTGAAATATAGAGGAAGTGCTATTCCAAGACACAGGATGTGCTATTACGTAAACCTGGACGTGCTAGTGGCAGCCCACTACCGACGACCCATAAACCATAGAAGCCTAAACCTCCGCGCGCGCCCCGTCGAAAACGAACTGTCGACGCAGTCGATAGCACGCGGCGGCACAGTCAATAGCACGCGGCGGCCGGCGAAGCGAGTCCTACGCAGCCGTCGCGCGGCAGCAGCAGCAGCAGCAGCAGGCGCCATCCACGCAGGTATGTAAGAGCGCATAACCCTAATTTCTCCCTGTTCGTGTTTCGTAGATTTGCGCTCGCGTGATTCGTCCTTCACGGGAATATCAACAGTCGAGAGGGTGCTCGTCGGCTATGCTCCTATTCTTAGGATGACTCCCCATAGGAGCAAAAGGAGGGCATGCGTTGTTCAAATTTCAAACTGAGAAGTTCTTGGTGTTTTTAATTGAGGTTTCGCTTCCTCCTATTCTTAGGATGACTCCCCGTAGGAGCAACAGGAGGTCAAGCGGCTTTCAAATTTCAAATTCTGCTTCAGAGAAGCATGCGAAGGCCACACCCAAAAAGAAAAATTCCCAGAAGGTAATTTTCTGAATGTGGTTTATGCGAAGAACATAAGCTCACCAAATTTTGCTTCTTATCATAGCCTATTTTCTTCTTGATTATTATGTCTCCTGGAGCTGATTCACAGCATTTTTTACCCAAACCAGAGATGCAATGCACAGACCAAATCTTCGCCCAGTAAATATGTACAAGTATTAGGCATCCTCACAAAGGACCAGAGGGAGATCATCAAGGACTTAGGATTCGGGGAGCTTCTGAAGTTCAAGCTAACATATCAATCTATATACATTATAGAATTCCTCTTGAACAGCACGGATCCCAAAAGTTTGGTGACTTGCATGGGCGGTAAAGATAGGTCCCTTCCCATACATCAAAATGCAGTACATTGTGTGCTTGGGGTGCCGACAGGAAGGGGAGATGACTTACCGCATTATGAGGATGAGAACTTGGAGCTTAATAACCTGAAGTCAGAGCTAGGTCTCACCAAGGATTCAAGGATCACATACGAGATGCTCCTCAAGAAGATCGAGAAAGGCGGCACGGATGACCTAACCATCCGCTGTTTTTTCCTTGTATTGTTCAGCAGCCTTCTTTTTCCTGGTACACAGTTATTCATTACTGGGTGCCAAGCTGCCATGACCCGCTCGATCGACGAGCTGAAGACTATTAACTGGGCGAAGGTGGTTGTTGATGGCATCCGTGCTGCTATCAACAAGTGGCACACGCAGGGTAGCACAGAAAAAAGGAGCAGCATATGTTGTTGCGCAACATTTATGATGGTATGTGACCATTGCTACATATTTATTTTTCTGTGCCACAGTTGTATTTGTGTGTTTTATGCACACAGTTATATTATCTCGTATGACAGTTGTATTTATTTGTTTTATTGCGCACAGTTGTATTATTTGGACCATTTGAACTATGTGAATGCTTTACCCTTGGATAGAACCCCAAGAGCGGCTTTTTATGATACAAAATTGGTCAAAGAAATCATAAAGTCTGATGAGGGGCCTAATCACGCCTTTGGCAAACTGAATGTGAGCCTTTCTTTCCATCTCCAATTTTATTTGTTTTACTTCATTTTCATTTTGGATCTTACCAAATCTCATCATTTTCAGTTCAGGAGCGTGAACAATTCATGCTACTCAATTGCTACTGGCGACAATGTGCAATCTATGTCGCAGTTGGAAGGGATAGCTACTGGCGACGATGTGCAATTTATGTCGCAGTTGGAAGGGATAGTGGAAGGTTTGGATGAAAATATTAGGAATAATGAAGAAGTGAAAGAACTTGTCGCAGAAGCGCGACGTGCATACAGTAAAGTTGTGGAAGCTTACTTGGAGCACAAAAAGAGTATTGATGCGAGTTTCTTAAGTTCTCTGAATAATCTGGTGAAGGAGTTCAAGGCTGCTGCTGACAACTTGGTGGAGAAGCATACCGTTGCTGCTGATGCCCCTCCTGCTAAAGCAGCTGACAGTTCAGTGGAGAAGCCTACCGCTGCTGCTGATGCCCCTCCTGCTAAAGCAGCTGACAGCTCGGTGGAGAAGCCTACTGCTGATGCCTCTCCTGGTCATGATGTTTCCATGTTCACGGTTAATACTAACGCTGATGCTCAAGCCTCTCCTGCTCATGCTAAACAGAAACAGGAAAAAGAATTGAGTCTTTATGATTTAGTGATGAATACATCTTCCAAAGATGAGATGAAGTATGTTCTACCATTTTCTTAATTTGCTATTAGCTTCCCAACATTTGGCTACATATTTTCATATTTTTCCATCACTGCTACATTTCTTTTCAGGACTGTCTTAGTTAAATTGAAGCATGGTACCAAAAACAGTATTATCACCTGGGAACAAATGAAGGATTGGTTGGGAACACAGAAGATGGTCTCCAACTCTGTTGTTGATGCAATAGGCAGAACCATAACGGAAGAATCGAAGGAACATGAGGTGAAGAAGATCGTTGTCGACAGTTGTATTGAAGTATGTAAAAATGTCCTCCAATCTTCATTCGTTTTACCAATTTTATGTTCTGACTCTGATGTGATGCGGGGTGATTTGTCAAAGTTGAAATTTGAAGGTTTTACCAATTTTATGTTAGTTCTGACTGTGATGTGACTTTACAGGGTGATTTGTCAAAGTTGAAATGTGAAGATAGAAAGTTTATCAACGAAGCTATCAAAAACAAGTGCCTGGTAATGTTATGTCCTTTTTACTGTCAAAGATTTACTAATCATTTTTTTGTCAACAAAGCTTTACTAACTATTTTTTGTTAGATATTTTTCCCTGTTCGAGTTAATATTGAGCCTGGAGGAAGACATTGGTTTCTATTGGTTGCAAATGCCAGACAAGAAGTGTTTCAGGTCTTCAATTTAGGTACAAGAGAGAAAAATAAAACTGCGAAGTCAATAGAACGAAGCTGCAAAAATTCTGTGAAAGAAATGATAAAATGGTGCAAAATTTTCTGGACTGCAACCAGTTTATTCAAGAAAACAGATACTTTCGGGTCAACACAGCAGGATAGGTAAGATCAATTTTTCTTTCGTATTTTACCCTTTCATTTGTGTTTATTAGGAGTAACATATGAACAGTACAACCTCAAGTTAGGAATTGCACAAGTTTAGAAAAATATAAGTTTCCCCAGTTATAACTATATTTATGTTCCTATCTTTTTGTTACTTTTGAGCTTCGACAGTGAGATATTTATAATCAATGTCATGGAAAATTGGAATGGAGTTCAAATGGAAAGAGATGACAAGATAAATAAAGTACATGATGAAAGAATTTAAAAACCTACTTTGTTTCATTGTTTGCATGTGTTGACAGGTGTCCTTTCTTTATTTTTCATACTCAGGCTGACCCGAATAGTAGGGAAATATACATGCACAGGTTGATCACGCATGAACAGAATGATGCTTTACTACCAGATTTATTCCAGAAGGTGGTGAAAAACAAAACAGGCAACCTAAGGCTGAAGAAGGAAGATACTACCACATTACAAGAGATCTATACTTCTCTCACGCCGGAGGAAGAAGGAGAAGTAGATGAATTTTTAAATGGTCAAAGGTATCAAGTTCAAATGGTCAAAGCTAAGTGCTATTTTTTTCTTTAACTTGTTATCTCAATTAAGCACCAAAATCCCCTTCCCTTTTGCAGTAAAAAACTTCCAAAATTTCATACTCCATCGGGCACAACCATTACAAAAGAGACTGCAGCGTTGTTGAACCACTTTTCGTCATTCAACAACGCTGCAGTCTCTTTTGTAATGGTTGTGCCCGATGGAGTATGAAATTTTGGAAGTTTTTTACTGCAAAAGGGAAGGGGATTTTGGTGCTTAATTGAGATAACAAGTTAAAGAAAAAAATAGCACTTAGCTTTGACCATTTGAACTTGATACCTTTGACCATTTAAAAATTCATCTACTTCTCCTTCTTCCTCCGGCGTGAGAGAAGTATAGATCTCTTGTAATGTGGTAGTATCTTCCTTCTTCAGCCTTAGGGTGCCTGTTTTGTTTTTCACCACCTTCTGGAATAAATCTGGTAGTAAAGCATCATTCTGTTCATGCGTGATCAACCTGTGCATGTATATTTCCCTACTATTCGGGTCAGCCTGAGTATGAAAAATAAAGAAAGGACACCTGTCAACACATGCAAACAATGAAACAAAGTAGGTTTTTAAATTCTTTCATCATGTACTTTATTTACCTTGTCATCTCTTTCCATTTGAACTCCATTCCAATTTTCCATGACATTGATTATAAATATCTCACTGTCGAAGCTCAAAAGTAACAAAAAGATAGGAACATAAATATAGTTATAACTGGGGAAACTTATATTTTTCTAAACTTGTGCAATTCCTAACTTGAGGTTGTACTGTTCATATGTTACTCCTAATAAACACAAATGAAAGGGTAAAATACGAAAGAAAAATTGATCTTACCTATCCTGCTGTGTTGACCCGAAAGTATCTGTTTTCTTGAATAAACTGGTTGCAGTCCAGAAAATTTTGCACCATTTTATCATTTCTTTCACAGAATTTTTGCAGCTTCGTTCTATTGACTTCGCAGTTTTATTTTTCTCTCTTGTACCTAAATTGAAGACCTGAAACACTTCTTGTCTGGCATTTGCAACCAATAGAAACCAATGTCTTCCTCCAGGCTCAATATTAACTCGAACAGGGAAAAATATCTAACAAAAAATAGTTAGTAAAGCTTTGTTGACAAAAAAATGATTAGTAAATCTTTGACAGTAAAAAGGACATAACATTACCAGGCACTTGTTTTTGATAGCTTCGTTGATAAACTTTCTATCTTCACATTTCAACTTTGACAAATCACCCTGTAAAGTCACATCACAGTCAGAACTAACATAAAATTGGTAAAACCTTCAAATTTCAACTTTGACAAATCACCCCGCATCACATCAGAGTCAGAACATAAAATTGGTAAAACGAATGAAGATTGGAGGACATTTTTACATACTTCAATACAACTGTCGACAACGATCTTCTTCACCTCATGTTCCTTCGATTCTTCCGCTATGGTTCTGCCTTTTGCATCAACAACAGAGTTGGAGACCATCTTCTGTGTTCCCAACCAATCCTTCATTTGTTCCCAGGTGATAATACTGTTTTTGGTACCATGCTTCAATTTAACTAAGACAGTCCTGAAAAGAAATGTAGCAGTGATGGAAAAATATGAAAATATGTAGCCAAATGTTGGGAAGCTAATAGCAAATTAAGAAAATGGTAGAACATACTTCATCTCATCTTTGGAAGATGTATTCATCACTAAATCATAAAGACTCAATTCTTTTTCCTGTTTCTGTTTAGCATGAGCAGGAGAGGCTTGAGCATCAGCGTTAGTATTAACCGTGAACATGGAAACATCATGACCAGGAGAGGCATCAGCAGTAGGCTTCTCCACCGAGCTGTCAGCTGCTTTAGCAGGAGGGGCATCAGCAGCAGCGGTAGGCTTCTCCACTGAACTGTCAGCTGCTTTAGCAGGAGGGGCATCAGCAGCAGCGGTATGCTTCTCCACCAAGTTGTCAGCAGCAGCCTTGAACTCCTTCACCAGATTATTCAGAGAACTTAAGAAACTCGCATCAATACTCTTTTTGTGCTCCAAGTAAGCTTCCACAACTTTACTGTATGCACGTCGCGCTTCTGCGACAAGTTCTTTCACTTCTTCATTATTCCTAATATTTTCATCCAAACCTTCCACTATCCCTTCCAACTGCGACATAAATTGCACATCGTCGCCAGTAGCTATCCCTTCCAACTGCGACATAGATTGCACATTGTCGCCAGTAGCAATTGAGTAGCATGAATTGTTCACGCTCCTGAACTGAAAATGATGAGATTTGGTAAGATCCAAAATGAAAATGAAGTAAAACAAATAAAATTGGAGATGGAAAGAAAGGCTCACATTCAGTTTGCCAAAGGCGTGATTAGGCCCCTCATCAGACTTTATGATTTCTTTGACCAATTTTGTATCATAAAAAGCCGCTCTTGGGGTTCTATCCAAGGGTAAAGCATTCACATAGTTCAAATGGTCCAGATAATACAACTGTGCGCAATAAAACAAATAAATACAACTGTCATACGAGATAATATAACTGTGTGCATAAAACACACAAATACAACTGTGGCACAGAAAAATAAATATGTAGCAATGGTCACATACCATCATAAATGTTGCGCAACAACATATGCTGCTCCTTTTTTCTGTGCTACCCCGCGTGTGCCACTTGTTGACAGCAGCACGGATGCCATCAACAACCACCTTCGCCCAGTTAATAGTCTTCAGCTCGTCGATCGAGCGGGTCATGGCAGCTTGGCACCCAGTAATGAATAACTGTGTACCAGGAAAAAGAAGGCTGCTGAACAATACAAGGAAAAAACAGCGGATGGTTAGGTCATCCGTGCCGCCTTTCTCGATCTTCTTGAGGAGCATCTCGTATGTGATCCTTGAATCCTTGGTGAGACCTAGCTCTGACTTCAGGTTATTAAGCTCCAAGTTCTCATCCTCATAATGCGGTAAGTCATCTCCCCTTCCTGTCGGCACCCCAAGCACACAATGTACTGCATTTTGATGTATGGGAAGAGACCTATCTTTACCGCCCATGCAAGTCACCAAACTTTTGGGATCCGTGCTGTTCAAGAGGAATTCTATAATGTATATAGATTGATATGTTAGCTTGAACTTTAGAAGCTCCCCGAATCCTAAGTCCTTGATGATCTCCCTCTGGTCCTTTGTGAGGATGCCTAATACTTGTACATATTTACTGGGCGAAGATTTGGTCTGTGCATTGCATCTCTGGTTTGGGTAAAAAATGCTGTGAATCAGCTCCAGGAGACATAATAATCAAGAAGAAAACAGGCTATGATAAGAAGCAAAATTTGGTGAGCTTATGTTCTTCGCATAAACCACATTCAGAAAATTACCTTCTGGGAATTTTTCTTTTTGGGTGTGGCCTTCGCATGCTTCTCTGAAGCAGAATTTGAAATTTGAAAGCCGCTTGACCTCCTGTTGCTCCTACGGGGAGTCATCCTAAGAATAGGAGGAAGCGAAACCTCAATTAAAAAACACCAAGAACTTCTCAGTTTGAAATTTGAACAACGCATGCCCTCCTTTTGCTCCTATGGGGAGTCATCCTAAGAATAGGAGCATAGCCGACGAGCACCCTCTCGACTGTTGATATTCCCGTGAAGGACGAATCACGTGAGCGCAAATCTACGAAACACGAACAGGGAGAAATTAGGGTTATGCGCTCTTACATACCTGCGTGGATGGCGCCTGCTGCTGCTGCTGCTGCCGCGCGACGGCTGCGTAGGACTCGCTTCGCCGGCCGCCGCGTGCTATTGACTGTGCCGCCGCGTGCTATCGACTGCGTCGACAGTTCGTTTTCGACGGGGCGCGCGCGGAGGTTTAGGCTTCTATGGTTTATGGGCCGTCGGTAGTGGGCTGCCACTAGCACGTCCAGGTTTACGTAATAGCACATCCTGTGTCTTGGAATAGCACTTCCTCTATATTTCAATAGCACGCGGTGGGGCATGATTCCGCTTAGCATTTTTTTGCACATGTGATCAACTTTCTGAACTCATCTACAAATATAGCACATCGTGCATCTAGGAATAGCAGATGGGCCGTCGGTCGTGGGCTGCCACGACATATAACTAGCACGTCCAGGTTTACGTAATAGCACATCCAGGTTTACGTAATAGCACATCCAGTGTCTTGGAATAGCACGCGGTGGGGTCACTATTCCTCTTAGCATTTTTTTGCATGTGATCAACTTTCTGAACTCATCTACAAATTGCTTCATGAATTAGCGCAGAAAGAAATTATAATTAAAACATATCTAAAGAAATCCATTCTCATTTATATGAATCTGCATCCTAAGTTCCTGATCCATGTCCTTATTCTCTCCTATTTGCCATTGTTTTCCATACTATATTCTGAATTTTCATAGCATTATTTCTTTTTTTCTAAATGTACTATTGTTCTCAGAGCCAGAGGGACAGATCAATGGCACACCTATATTCTTATGGACGTCACTCACCTGTTCAAAATTTTGCTTCTTGGGCATCAAATCATACTCCAATTTCATTGCCAAGCAGAGGCGGCTTGCAAAGAAACATCAACTGCCCTCAAGTGGAGCAACGCAATGTCAGACATTTTCAAATTTATTTGATGGACCTCCACCTCTGTCCTGGGGAAAACACTAAGAGCAGTGAGAGAAATGAAATTTACTGAATGGCCAACAAATTCCCTTACAGGCGAAATAGTCTTCCTCACATCCCAAACCTCATAAGAGTGATAAATTTATTACAGACAGCTAAGGCGAAATAGTCTTCCTCACATCCCAAACCTCATAAGAGTGATAAATTTATTACAGACAGCTAAACATTGTTGTTATGCATGACATGGACCATATACTCTTTTGCCTCACAATATTCTAATTTCATGAATATCTGACGCAATTCTAAATCAGCCTTCAATATATCGAGAGCATTCCAAAGTTCTTTTTTTTGAAAAACCACATTTCTTGAGTTTTTCAGTACAATCGTTCATACTTATAGGGCCCGTCAAAATTTCTTGAACAGCTGCTTTTTGGTCCAACAACCTACACAAATGGTGATCAACACTCTCTGAACAGCAAGATCTTTTAGAGCGATGTTGGATGGCACTGTCATCCTTTTCATCCAAACACATGGAAGTTCTTTTCTTATCATTACTTCCAGGAGAAATAGAAGGCAAACGAAGGGTTGGCTCCTGATAAGAATTGGGGACACAGTCAACAACGACATAGTCGAACACATCAAGCATCATCTCCTTATTTTCCACAATTCGTTCACCTGCATAAACAAAAAACATGGTCAGTTGGGAAGGGCCCCAGGATTAAAATAAGTTTCGGATTATGATATGGATTGAACTGCTTACAAAATGGTTTTGGACTTTCAGCTCAAAATCGACAATCCGTTGTTTTAGTTTATCGGCATCAATATCCATGGAACCTTTCAACAAAGACAGAACATCACGCTGCACCGCATCATCAGTAGGATCCCATGTAGAGCGATCTTTTGCCAACATCTTATTAGTTACAAGGCACGCAAGGATTTGGTAATCCATAGAATCATCAGTTGTGGATGGCTCCATCAATCTATTGTAAGCATGAAAAGTAACTCAAATTCTCCAGAAGTTTTTGAAAATGTGCATATAATTTCTTATATAAATTAAAGCATATAACTAAACCTTGCAGGGAAGGCTGAGCTTGCACACGATTCTGAGTTGGTACGTCCACTGGGTTCAGAAGCTGAGAACGACCTCAAATCCTTTTTTAGAAACCCCAAGTGTGTTATTTTGATAAAAGGATAAGTATGACCTGTGACCTGCTACTACAGATTCTAGCCACAAAATATTGCAACTATCTATGCATGGACTGGCACAATGAACTTTCTCATATACTTTATGGCTTTGCTAGCATAACAATGGTTCTAATCAATTTCATACAGCATGACCCATCCCTGGACCATGTCATGACATGTGACAAAATCATGATGAATTTTGACCTTGCATCAGGTCCAAAGAAACAGACCTTCCATCAGGTTAAATATTAAGACCAAATCACAAGTCATTTGTTACAGACCAAACAAACAATCCAAACAGTGAATTACATACATTCAATTTTTAAGGTCAGCTCCAATTGCAGAACCTAAATACTAGTAACCACCTTTATGTGGATCAGCAGAAAAAAATGCTAACAAAATCAAGGTCTGACTAGACTAGCAAAAAAAAACACAGGAACAGTCAGCAAGCTCAAAGCTTGCAGGGGATAAGGTTGGCTTACCAACAGGCGGGCACTCAGGAGTTCAGGCTCCAATATTACAACGCGTGGTCAGCAGATGCGAAGGAAGAGACGTGATATGCTAAGTACCTGACAATCGACCGGGTAAGGACCGAGTCTGGCGACCGGGTAAGGACCGAGTCCGGCGAGATGTGCAACCGGCGATGCCTCGGCTGAGCCTCACCGAAAAACGTGGGCCGGCGATGTATCGGCTGGATCTCCGCGGATAGCCAGTGCCGTCCTTCATTTGTTGGAGAGAATAGAGGGAGGGGGAGAGCATTAAAGGGGCTAGCTCTTCTTCCTTCTACGCGGGCACGCCGGCGGCTGTGGTTAGTGGCTCAGAGGAATGGCGATTAGACAGGGCAGCGACTCGTCGTAGGGGTGAGTGGGAGGGGGCAGATGAAGAGGAATTTATTAGGGCTCAATTTTTTACCAGGAGCGGTGAATGCTCACACAGCGACTCGTAGGGGAGACATAGGCCTACCATTAATTCCAATGCACCTCTGCTACTGCCACCCAAGAAATCAAAGTATACGTCTTGCTAGTTGCAAGGCACTTAAGGATTTTGTAATCAAATCTATTGTAAGCATGAAAAGCAACTCAAATTCTCCAAAAGTTTTTGTTAAAACAGTCACTTCAGATTGTCAACAGAAATAAGATTTTTGGGATAGAATTTGAAACAGAATTTCCAAGCGCACAAAGGAAATTAATTTTCATTCAGATGCAAACCTTGTGCATTATGTCTACAACTCTGGTATGATCTAAATGAAGCGCAAGCACATTATGCATGTGCTGCCTTCCACTTCCCTTCGCCATCCCATCCACATCCCTGTCGACGCATCGCCGACGCATCCTCTTGCCACACTGGTGTTGCCTCTTCGCCTCTTCGCATTGCCGGTGTCAGATCTCCCCGGACTCGGTCTTTACCGGGTCGGGTACATGTAGAGTATCGGTTTGCGTGCTACGGAGTATCGAGTGTCACCTTTGTTTCATCACATAATCAGTAATTTCCCAGTCGATATATAATAGTTCCAATATTTTCAGTTTCACTTCTCTGGCCATTGCTGGAATAGTGATACATTGTTTTTCCCCTTTTAGACGTGGAGCATTTGTTGGTCATGGCACCTCCAACATGGCCTGAATTCTTGGTTGAGCATTTTGTGGATGGGTGTGTCGATCTGGTGCAGCAGGGACTCACGATACCAGCATATCCAAGCATGTTTTATTCGCGGCTTGGAGACTACATGCTTTCAAAAACTAAAGTTCCTGTCACAGAGGAGGAGCTGACCGCACAGTTTCAGCACTTCAGAATATTATGGGGAGACTACCAGAAAAATGTGCAGGCCTTTCTTTCTCTGTTTATAGAACTGAACCACTAAGTGAGGCTTGCTTTCCATTGCAGAGCTTGGAATCGAAGGGCCTTCAGGATAAGGATGCCATGACGAGAGGCCTTGTATGTACCCCACCTGAACATTCACTATCCTTTTCCATTTATATAACTGAACCAAAAATTGAGGCTATCCATTGCTTCCATTGCAGAAAAAAGAACTTGATTTGAATAAATACAAATATATCCTGAAATATGAGGATAAGTTCAACTATATATTTCCAGCATGCCATTATCAGAAGTCAATACCAATGCGTGCGTTTATCAACAATACTGGATCTAGTGGGGACTTAAGTGTTACAAGTAATCGGAAGCGCAGCATTGATGAGCCCTTCTACCGCCAGCTTCGGCAGAAGAGCTCAGACGTTGATAAGCCTGAGTCAGCAGAAAATCACATGAACTTAGAAACTACATTGGATGAACTTTCATATGTCAGTGTTTTAACTTATGGTATAGCTACTCGATGCCTTGAAGATCTAGGCCGTCGCAAATGGTGCCACGACATATAACTAGCACGTCCAGTTTTACGTAATAGCACATCCTGTATAATGGAATAGCACGCGGTGGGGGCACGATTCCTCTTAGCATTTTCTTGCACACGTGATCAACTTTCTGAACTCATCTACAAATTTCTTCATGAATTAGCACAGAAAGAAGTTATAATTAAAAATTGTTAACACTAAAGCATACAGATAGCACGTCTGGGTTTATGAAATAGCACATTTGTATCTAGGAATAGCACGCGGTGGGGGCACGATTTCCCTACCATCTGTGTTGTACAGCTAGCACGCCAAGTTTACGAAATAGCACATTGTGCATCTAGGCCGTCGCAAATGGCGTGCCACGACATGTAACTAGCACGTCCAGTTTTACGTAATAGCACATCCTGTAAAATGGAATAGCACGCGGTGGGGGCACGATTCCTCTTAGCATTTTTTTGCACATGTGATCAACTTACTGAACTCATCTACAGATATAGCACATCATGCAACTAGGAATAGCAGATGGGCCGTCGGTCGTGGGCTGCCACGACAGCATAAAACCGGGGCTTGCCTTAGAATGCTCGGGCTGCAGGGAGATCCTCGGTGGCAGGCTCGGGAGCTGGCTCCTGGACTTCTTCCTGGGCAACTCCTTGCTCCGGGATGAGCACGTACTCTCCGTCATCGAGGTTGCAATCTAACGAGTGCAATGTATAAGATATAAGTAGGCTATGATATGCAAAAAGGTTATTATGATGCAAGGTGAAGTAATACTAGGTTTTGTGCTTATTATCATAAGTCCTTAGTAACTTTAAGCTTATTGGTCTAGGTTAAGGTTTGATTTGAGGCATAAAAGTGGATTAGGACTTAGACTATTCCCTAAGAATTTTGTGAAGACTAAAAAGGGGTTTTGCTGAAGTTAATATGAGTAACCCTAATTACCTCTTCTAATCCTCCTTTTTCTTTTTCTATTTATGCCTTTAAGGTGGATTTAGCCACTGAGCTGGGTCGATAAATAAATATGCTATTTTACTTAAAAACATTTATCTAAATAAATATAATTAATAAAAATAATCTAAATAACTTGCATTGCATGCTGGAGTATGATTAAAACAATTAATAAGGAAATGAATATAATAAATATGCATCATGCTGGATCTCTTATTTATGCATTAAACTTGAATTTAAGATTCGCAACCAGACTTAAATTTGAAACTTAGGATTTAAAAGGAAAGCTAGAATAGAAAATTGAAAAAAAGAGAAGAACAAAAATGGAAAACAATCTCTCGGCCAATTCTTCACTGTTGGCCCACATACTCCTTCCAAGCCAGCCCACGTATTCTTGAGAATACCCTGCTGTGTGTTTTTTCTCTATTTTTTTATTCCTTTGGCCAGCACCTGCATCACCATGACGTCATGCAGGATGTCAGCCAGGTTGACGCCTTATTCAATGACATGTGGGCCATCTCCACGGAAGCCTCTTCCTAGGATGCAGCGAGCTCGTTCAAACCATAACTGACTCAGCGGTTTCACCGCGTGGCCGATGCGCGCGCTGCGTCGCTGATCTTTTGGGCCCATGCGAGCAGGTCCATTCTTCTAGCTCATGGCGGATTCGGCCGATGCATGGAGTCCGCGCAGCCGTTGTACACAGAACCCGTAACCGCCGCCAGGATCTCAGCTAAGCCCGTCATCCTCCAAATCATATCTAGGCATATATCCTTCTTATTATTCTTCTTCTTCTCCTTCTCCTCCTTTTTTCCTTAAGATTTACATTTGCACCACTACCACTAATGCAGCAAAAAAAACTACAGAACATTTTCCAGCCAAACCGGGAAGAAAAACCTACCGATAGAATTTGACGATTAAAACAAACACAATGACAGGAAAATGGTCGGTCCGAGCTGCCTTTGGTGGCCTCTGACGAAAGCGTAGACGCAGAGGACGATGCAGAAGAAGATGCAGAGACGCCGGAGAAGTAGCAGAAGATGCAGAGAACGCGAGAGAAGAAGCGTCGGTGATAGGACGCGTAGGGGGCGCACAGGCGAGGGATCCGCCGGTTTCTGTGAGAACCAGGAGGTGCAAGGGTGCTCTGCCGATGGCTGACTCAGTGAGAGGCGCTGCTAGAGTATCTGCGTGGAGGCGGGGAATCTACAGGGAAGAATGGGACGGGAGCGTAGCGCGCAGCTCCATGGCTCTGCAGCTCGGAAAGGGGCTGATTTGGGGTTCACGGGGAGGACAGCGCGCAGCTCCATGCCTGAGGAAAGAGATCCATGCCTGAGAGCTGAGGGTTCACAAGGTGAATAGGGGAACTTTTTGATAGATCTGTGCCTGGGCTTCCTATCCACGGAAGTTCAAAACACAGCGAGTCAAATCATCTTCAGGGAGCAGGCCGCAGGCATCTGTCTCTGCCGCGCCTTGGCCAGAAGCTTGATAGCGAACTCGATCCATCACCGGGCCGGCGCATCGCGGCCTCGTCGCAGGGATATGACATAAAGCTCAACACGATCTTTGAAATTTTTTATGGAAGCAAGGCAAAATCACTTAGTACATATAGGTTCAATATTGAACACAGTGATCGATACAGTGGGGACAATAGTATTGACAATAGTATTTCAAGTAAAAGGCGTAGCCTTGGTGAGCCCTTCTCACGCCAGCTTCGCCTGAAGAGCTCAGACATGCCTGAGTCATCACAAAATGGAAGCGCCTCTGAAATACAAGACTATGACAAAGCAATGGGCGAACTTATCGATAAAGTTGATGATGGAACTTATATCATGGGCTTCCTATCCACGGAAGTTCAAAACACAGCGAGTCAAATCATCTTCAGGGAGCAGGCCGCAGGCATCTGTCTCTGCCGCGCCTTGGCCAGAAGCTTGATAGCGAACTCGATCCATCACCGGGCCGGCGCATCGCGGCCTCGTCGCAGGGATATGACATAAAGCTCAACACGATCTTTGAATTTTTTTATGGAAGCAAGGCAAAATCACTTAGTACATATAGGTTCAATATTGAACATAGTGATCGATACAGTGGGGACAATAGTATTGACAATAGTATTTCAAGTAAAAGGCGTAGCCTTGGTGAGCCCTTCTCACGCCAGCTTCGGCTGAAGAGCTCAGACATGCCTGAGTCATCACAAAATGGAAGCGCCTCTGAAATACAAGACTATGACAAAGCAATGGGCGAACTTATCGATAAAGTTGATGATGGAACTTATATCATAGCTGGTCAATGCCATCGAGACCCTAAAATTCTGCATTCATGCTCACATATTCCAACCATTGAAAGAAAGATCAGTCCCGCTATTGCGGAGCGCGCGGGGGTCATGCATGCTACCTCACCTGCTCTGGAGAAATCAAAGGTTTCCTTCTTCTTCTCATCCAACTCTTCGATCACTTTCCTGATTTTTGCCACGGTGGCGGTGCCGGCGCTGAGGCCTAAGGTTTCAGACATGCGGTAGAAGCACCATATAAGCCTTTCCATAATGGAATGCTAAATATTCCAAACTAGAAGATGGAATATTTACAGTTAGTTTGAAGAATATTCTATTTTCTGATGCCAAATATTCCGTACTAGAAAATTGAATATTTACACCGTCTACCGACCGTCTACCTATCTTACCCTGTCGGGTCCGAAAGCTTCGCTCTCATCCTATCCATGTCCCCTTAGTCTTTCGCCATTCCCGCTATAGAGCGAAAAACGGCTCGCACGACGCGAAAACGGCTCGACAACGGGGCACCAACGTGAAAACGATCCATAATGAACGGTCCATAACGGGTGCCAACCCGTGGTTGACAGGCACAAGTTCCGTTCCCGAACGAGCCATGGAGGAAACACGCGAAAACCAGAGGGCTCGAACTTGCCGAGCAGGTTGTCGTAGTAGGTGGAGAAGTCCTACTCCTTGGTCGGGATGGTGGTGCCCCTTGGTTGATAGGGTTCATGGCGATCTGGTTCTTGGCGGTGTCGCTGACGAGCCTCTCGGAGTTGGTGAATGCAACGTACGACGTCGTTGTGAGGTTGCCCTGGTCGTTGGCGATGATCACCCACGCCCTGCCCCTCCCCACATTTGCACTACCTCATTCCTCACTGCTTTGATTACCCTCGATCATCCCGGATCACAAAACCCTATCCCGACTCTTCGTATTCACCAACGACAAGGGCCGACTGAGCAAAGAGGAGATCGAGAAGATGGTGCAGGAGGCAGAGACGTACAAGGCCGAGGACGAGGAGCACAAGAATAAGGTAGATGCCAAGAACTCGCTCGAGAACTATGCCTACAACATGCGCAACACATGTTGTGCCTGTGCCTGTGTTGGAACCAAACTTCTTGGGAACCAAGAATTGGATAGAGGCGTTGGGCTCTGGCAGCCCAGATGACTTGGAAAAACTACACATGATGAATCTAGCTTGATAGGTTTGGGCTTGACCGACTCCTATGAGATCTCTTAAAAGTAAGGAAAGTAGTGGGATAAGAGGGAAAAGTACTCCATAGCCTACTTATCTCTCAAAACTAAGGGAAAAGACCACCGGCCAGAAGAACAGGATCACCATCACCAACGACAAGGGCCAGCTGAGCAAAGAGGAGATCGAGAAGATGGTGCAGTAGGTAGAGATGTACAAGGCCGAGGATGAGGAGCACAAGAAGAAGGTGGACGCCAAGAACTCGCTCGAGAACTACGCCTACAACATGCGCAACACACGCTGCCTTCTTCTTGTGCTCCTCGACCTCGGCCTTGTACGTCTCTACCTCCTGCACCATCTTCTCTATCTACCTCCTGCAGCATCTTCTGGCCGGTGGTCTTTTCCTTCGCTGACATGGGAAGCTGGCTCTGAGGTCGACGCCATGGTAGTTTGACGCTAGGCTGGCTCCGCGATCGGCGTCGGGTATTTACCTGGCTGGTTACGGCGCCGACCTCGAAGCCAAAGAACCAGGTCTTACCGAAGACGGGAACCACAGGCACAGGCACAGGCACAGGCATAGCGTGTGTTGCGCATGTTGTAGGCGTAGTTCTCGAGCGAGTTCTTGGCGTCCACCTTCTTCTTGTGCTCCTCGTCCTCGGCCTTGTATGTCTCTGCCTCCTGCACCATCTTCTCGATCTCCTCTTTGCTCAGCCGGCCCTTGTCGTTGGTGAATACGAAGAGTCGAGGATGGGGTTTTGTGATTCGGCATGATCGAGGGTAATCAAAGCTGGATCAGGCCCTTGTCGTTGGTGATGGTGATCTTGTTCTCCAGGCGCCGAAGGGAAGCCAGAGGGCTCGAACTTGCCGAGCAGGTTGTCGTAGTAGGTGGAGAAGTCCTACTCCTTGGTCGGGATGGGGGTGCCCCTTGGTTGATAGGGTTCATGGCGATCTGGTTCTTGGCGGTGTCGCTGACGAGCCTCTCGGAGTTGGTGAATGCAACGTACGACGTCGTTGTGAGGTTGCCCTGGTCGTTGGCGATGATCACCCACGCCCTGCCCCTCCCCACATTTGCACTACCTCATTCCTCACTGCTTTGATTACCCACGATCATCCCGGATCACAAAACCCTATCCCGACTCTTCGTATTCACCAACGACAAGGGCCGACTGAGCAAAGAAGAGATCGAGAAGATGGTGCAGGAGGCAGAGACGTACAAGGCCGAGGACGAGGAGCACAAGAATAAGGTAGATGCCAATAACTCGCTCGAGAACTATGCCTACAACATGCGCAACACATGTTGTGCCTGTGCCTGTGTTGGAACCAAACTTCTTGGGAACCAAGAATTGGATAGAGGCGTTGGGCTCTGGCAGCCCAGATGACTTGGAAAAACTACACATGATGAATCTAGCTTGATAGGTTTGGGCTTGACCGACTCCTATGAGATCTCTTAAAAGTAAGGAAAGTAGTGGGATAAGAGGGAAAAGTACTCCATAGCCTACTTATCTCTCAAAACTAAGGGAAAAGAACACCGGCCAGAAGAACAGGATCACCATCACCAACGACAAGGGCCAGCTGAGCAAAGAGGAGATCGAGAAGATGGTGCAGTAGGCAGAGATGTACAAGGCCGAGGATGAGGAGCACAAGAAGAAGGTGGACGCCAAGAACTCGCTCGAGAACTACGCCTACAACATGCGCAACACACGCTGCCTTCTTCTTGTGCTCCTCGACCTCGGCCTTGTACGTCTCTACCTCCTGCACCATCTTCTCTATCTACCTCCTGCACCATCTTCTGGCCGGTGGTCTTTTCCTTCGCTGACATGGGAAGCTGGCTCTGAGGTCGACGCCATGGTAGTTCGACGCTAGGCTGGCTCCGCGATCGGCGTCGGGTATTTACCTGGCTGGTTACGGCGCCGACCTCGGAGCCAAAGAACCAGGTCTTACCGAAGACGGGAACCACAGGCACAGGCACAGGCACAGGCATAGCGTGTGTTGCGCATGTTGTAGGCGTAGTTCTCGAGCGAGTTCTTGGCGTCCACCTTCTTCTTGTGCTCCTCGTCCTCGGCCTTGTATGTCTCTGCCTCCTGCACCATCTTCTCGATCTCCTCTTTGCTCAGCCGGCCCTTGTCGTTGGTGAATACGAAGAGTCGAGGATGGGGTTTTGTGATTCGGGATGATCGAGGGTAATCAAAGCTGGATCAGGCCCTTGTCGTTGGTGATGGTGATCTTGTTCTCCAGGCGCCGAAGGGAAGCCAGAGGGCTCGAACTTGCCGAGCAGGTTGTCGTAGTAGGTGGAGAAGTCCTACTCCTTGGTCGGGATGGGGGTGCCCCTTGGTTGATAGGGTTCATGGCGATCTGGTTCTTGGCGGTGTCGCTGACGAGCCTCTCGGAGTTGGTGAATGCAACGTACGACGTCGTTGTGAGGTTGCCCTGGTCGTTGGCGATGATCACCCACGCCCTGCCCCTCCCCACATTTGCACTACCTCATTCCTCACTGCTTTGATTACCCTCGATCATCCCGGATCACAAAACCCTATCCCGACTCTTCGTATTCACCAACGACAAGGGCCGACTGAGCAAAGAGGAGATCGAGAAGATGGTGCAGGAGGCAGAGACGTACAAGGCCGAGGACGAGGAGCACAAGAATAAGGTAGATGCCAAGAACTCGCTCGAGAACTATGCCTACAACATGCGCAACACATGTTGTGCCTGTGCCCGTGTTGGAACCAAACTTCTTGGGAACCAAGAATTGGATAGAGGTGTTGGGCTCTGGCAGCCTAGATGACTTGGAAAAACTACACATGATGAATCTAGCTTGATAGGTTTGGGCTTGACCGACTCCTATGAGATCTCTTAAAAGTAAGGAAAGTAGTGGGATAAGAGGGAAAAGTACTCCATAGCCTACTTATCTCTCAAAACTAAGGGAAAAGACCACCGGCCAGAAGAACAGGATCACCATCACCAACGACAAGGGCCAGCTGAGCAAAGAGGAGATCGAGAAGATGGTGCAGTAGGCAGAGATGTACAAGGCCGAGGATGAGGAGCACAAGAAGAAGGTGGACGCCAAGAACTCGCTCGAGAACTACGCCTACAACATGCGCAACACACGCTGCCTTCTTCTTGTGCTCCTCGTCCTCGGCCTTGTACGTCTCTACCTCCTGCACCATCTTCTCGATCTACCTCCTACACCATCTTCTGGCCGGTGGTCTTTTCCTTCGCTGACATGGGAAGCTGGCTCTGAGGTCGACGCCATGGTAGTTCGACGCTAGGCTAGCTCCGCGATCGGCGTCGGGTATTTACCCGGCTGGTTACGGCGCCGACCTCGGAGCCAAAGAACCAGGTCTTACCGAAGACGGGAACCACAGGCACAGGCACAGGCACAGGCATAACGTGTGTTGCGCATGTTGTAGGCCTAGTTCTCGAGCGAGTTCTTGGCGTCCACCTTCTTCTTGTGCTCCTCGTCCTCGGCCTTGTATGTCTCTGCCTCCTGCACCATCTTCTCGATCTCCTCTTTGCTCAGCCGGCCCTTGTCGTTGGTGAATACGAAGAGTTGAGGATGGGGTTTTGTGATTCGGGATGATCGAGGGTAATCAAAGCTGGATCGGGCCCTTGTCGTTGGTGATGGTGATCTTGTTCTCCAGGCGCCGAAGGGAAGCCAGAGGGCTCGAACTTGCCGAGCAGGTTGTCGTAGTAGGTGGAGAAGTCCTACTCCTTGGTCGGGATGGTGGTGCCCCTTGGTTGATAGGGTTCATGGCGATCTGGTTCTTGGCGGTGTCGCTGACGAGCCTCTCGGAGTTGGTGAATGCAACGTACGACGTCGTTGTGAGGTTGCCCTGGTCGTTGGCGATGATCACCCACGCCCTGCCCCTCCCCACATTTGCACTACCTCATTCCTCACTGCTTTGATTACCCTCGATCATCCCGGATCACAAAACCCTATCCCGACTCTTCGTATTCACCAACGACAAGGGCCGACTGAGCAAAGAGGAGATCGAGAAGATGGTGCAGGAGGCAGAGACGTACAAGGCCGAGGACGAGGAGCACAAGAATAAGGTAGATGCCAAGAACTCGCTCGAGAACTATGCCTACAACATGCGCAACACATGTTGTGCCTGTGCCTGTGTTGGAACCAAACTTCTTGGGAACCAAGAATTGGATAGAGGCGTTGGGCTCTGGCAGCCCAGATGACTTGGAAAAACTACACATGATGAATCTAGCTTGATAGGTTTGGGCTTGACCGACTCCTATGAGATCTCTTAAAAGTAAGGAAAGTAGTGGGATAAGAGGGAAAAGTACTCCATAGCCTACTTATCTCTCAAAACTAAGGGAAAAGACCACCGGCCAGAAGAACAGGATCACCATCACCAACGACAAGGGCCAGCTGAGCAAAGAGGAGATCGAGAAGATGGTGCAGTAGGCAGAGATGTACAAGGCCGAGGATGAGGAGCACAAGAAGGTGGACGCCAAGAACTCGCTCGAGAACTACGCCTACAACATGCGCAACACACGCTGCCTTCTTCTTGTGCTCCTCGACCTCGGCCTTGT
Source organism: Zea luxurians (assembly GCA_029449295.1). Classification (NCBI taxonomy): domain Eukaryota; kingdom Viridiplantae; phylum Streptophyta; class Magnoliopsida; order Poales; family Poaceae; genus Zea; species Zea luxurians. The sequence goes on along the minus strand of JAOPSE010000013.1, from coordinate 60,211,856 downwards.
ACGTCTCTACCTCTTGCACCATCTTCTCTATCTACCTCCTGCACCATCTTCTGGCCGGTGGTCTTTTCCTTCGCTGACATGGGAAGCTGGCTCTGAGGTCGACGCCATGGTAGTTCGACGCTAGGCTGGCTCCGCGATCGGCGTCGGGTATTTACCTGGCTGGTTACGGCGCCGACCTCGGAGCCAAAGAACCAGGTCTTACCGAAGACGGGAACCACAGGCACAGGCACAGGCACAGGCATAGCGTGTGTTGCGCATGTTGTAGGCGTAGTTCTCGAGCGAGTTCTTGGCGTCCACCTTCTTCTTGTGCTCCTCGTCCTCAGCCTTGTATGTCTCTGCCTCCTGCACCATCTTCTCGATCTCCTCTTTGCTCAGCCGGCCCTTGTCGTTGGTGAATACGAAGAGTCGAGGATGGGGTTTTGTGATTCGGGATGATCGAGGGTAATCAAAGCTGGATCGGGCCCTTGTCGTTGGTGATGGTGATCTTGTTCTCCAAGCGCCGAAGGGAAGCCAGAGGGCTCGAACTTGCCGAGCAGGTTGTCGTAGTAGGTGGAGAAGTCCTACTCCTTGGTCGGGATGGGGGTGCCCCTTGGTTGATAGGGTTCATGGCGATCTGGTTCTTGGCGGTGTCGCTGACGAGCCTCTCGGAGTTGGTGAATGCAACGTACGACGTCGTTGTGAGGTTGCCCTGGTCGTTGGCGATGATCACCCACGCCCTGCCCCTCCCCACATTTGCACTACCTCATTCCTCACTGCTTTGATTACCCTCGATCATCCCGGATCACAAAACCCTATCCCGACTCTTCGTATTCACCAACGACAAGGGCCAGCTGAGCAAAGAGGAGATCGAGAAGATGGTGCAGGAGGCAGAGACGTACAAGGCCGAGGACGAGGAGCACAAGAATAAGGTAGATGCCAAGAACTCGCTCGAGAACTATGCCTACAACATGCGCAACACATGTTGTGCCTGTGCCCGTGTTGGAACCAAACTTCTTGGGAACCAAGAATTGGATAGAGGTGTTGGGCTCTGGCAGCCTAGATGACTTGGAAAAACTACACATGATGAATCTAGCTTGATAGGTTTGGGCTTGACCGACTCCTATGAGATCTCTTAAAAGTAAGGAAAGTAGTGAGATAAGAGGGAAAAGTACTCCATAGCCTACTTATCTCTCAAAACTAAGGGAAAAGACCACCGGCCAGAAGAACAGGATCACCATCACCAACGACAAGGGCCAGCTGAGCAAAGAGGAGATCGAGAAGATGGTGCAGTAGGCAGAGATGTACAAGGCCGAGGATGAGGAGCACAAGAAGAAGGTGGACGCTAAGAACTCGCTCGAGAACTACGCCTACAACATGCGCAACACACGCTGCCTTCTTCTTGTGCTCCTCGTCCTCGGCCTTGTACGTCTCTACCTCCTGCACCATCTTCTCGATCTACCTCCTACACCATCTTCTGGCCGGTGGTCTTTTCCTTCACTGACATGGGAAGCTGGCTCTGAGGTCGACGCCATGGTAGTTCGACGCTAGGCTAGCTCCGCGATCGGCGTCGGGTATTTACCCGGCTGGTTACGGCGCCGACCTCGGAGCCAAAGAACCAGGTCTTACCGAAGACGGGAACCACAGGCACAGGCACAGGCACAGGCATAACGTGTGTTGCGCATGTTGTAGGCCTAGTTCTCGAGCGAGTTCTTGGCGTCCACCTTCTTCTTGTGCTCCTCGTCCTCGGCCTTGTATGTCTCTGCCTCCTGCACCATCTTCTCGATCTCCTCTTTGCTCAGCCGGCCCTTGTCGTTGGTGAATACGAAGAGTTGAGGATGGGGTTTTGTGATTCGGGATGATCGAGGGTAATCAAAGCTGGATCGGGCCCTTGTCGTTGGTGATGGTGATCTTGTTCTCCAGGCGCCGAAGGGAAGCCAGAGGGCTCGAACTTGCCGAGCAGGTTGTCGTAGTAGGTGGAGAAGTCCTACTCCTTGGTCGGGATGGTGGTGCCCCTTGGTTGATAGGGTTCATGGCGATCTGGTTCTTGGCGGTGTCGCTGACGAGCCTCTCGGAGTTGGTGAATGCAACGTACGACGTCGTTGTGAGGTTGCCCTGGTCGTTGGCAATGATCACCCATGCCCTGCCCCTCATTCCTCACTGCTTTGATTACCCTCGATCATCCCGGATCACAAAACCCTATCCCGACTCTTCGTATTCACCAACGACAAGGGCCGGCTGAGCAAAGAGGAGATCGAGAAGATGGTGCAGGAGGCAGAGACGTACAAGGCTGAGGACGAGGAGCACAAGAATAAGGTAGATGCCAAGAACTCGCTCGAGAACTATGCCTACAACATGCGCAACACATGTTGTGCCTGTGCCCGTGTTGGAACCAAACTTCTTGGGAACCAAGAATTGGATAGAGGCGTTGGGCTCTGGCAGCCCAGATGACTTGGAAAAACTACACATGATGAATCTAGCTTGATAGGTTTGGGCTTGACCGACTCCTATGAGATCTCTTAAAAGTAAGGAAAGTAGTGGGATAAGAGGGAAAAGTACTCCATAGCCTACTTATCTCTCAAAACTAAGGGAAAAGACCACCGGCCAAAAGAATAGGATCACCATCACCAACGACAAGGGCCAGCTGAGCAAAGAGGAGATCGAGAAGATGGTGCAGTAGGCAGAGATGTACAAGGCCGAGGATGAGGAGCACAAGAAGAAGGTGGACGCCAAGAACTCGCTCGAGAACTACGCCTACAACATGCGCAACACACGCTGCCTTCTTCTTGTGCTCCTCGTCCTCGGCCTTGTACGTCTCTACCTCCTGCACCATCTTCTCGATCTACCTCCTGCACCATCTTCTGGCCGGTGGTCTTTTCCTTCGCTGACATGGGAAGCTGGCTCTGAGGTCGACGCCATGGTAGTTCGACGCTAGGCTGGCTCCGCGATCGGCGTCGGGTATTTACCCGGCTGGTTACGGCGCCGACCTCGGAGCCAAAGAACCAGGTCTTACCGAAGACGGGAACCACAGGCACAGGCACAGGCACAGGCATAGCGTGTGTTGCGCATGTTGTAGGCGTAGTTCTCGAGCGAGTTCTTGGCGTCCACCTTCTTCTTGTGCTCCTTGTCCTCGGCCTTGTATGTCTCTGCCTCCTGCACCATCTTCTCGATCTCCTCTTTGCTCAGCCGGCCCTTGTCGTTGGTGAATACAAAGAGTCGAGGATGGGGTTTTGTGATTCGGGATGATCGAGGGTAATCAAAGCTGGATCGGGCCCTTGTCGTTGGTGATGGTGATCTTGTTCTCCAGGCGCCGAAGGGAAGCCAGAGGGCTCGAACTTGCCGAGCAGGTTGTCGTAGTAGGTGGAGAAGTCCTACTCCTTGGTCGGGATGGTGGTGCCCCTTGGTTGATAGGGTTCATGGCGATCTGGTTCTTGGCGGTGTCGCTGACGAGCCTCTCGGAGTTGGTGAATGCAACGTACAACGTCGTTGTGAGGTTGCCCTGGTCGTTGGCGATGATCACCCATGCCCTGCCCCTCCCCACATTTGCACTACCTCATTCCTCACTGCTTTGATTACCCTCGATCATCCCGGATCACAAAACCCTATCCCGACTCTTCGTATTCACCAACGACAAGGGCCGGCTGAGCAAAGAGGAGATCGAGAAGATGGTGCAGGAGGCAGAGACGTACAAGGCCGAGGACGAGGAGCACAAGAATAAGGTAGATGCCAAGAACTCGCTCGAGAACTATGCCTACAACATGCGCAACACATGTTATGCCTGTGCCCGTGTTGGAACCAAACTTCTTGGGAACCAAGAATTGGATAGAGGCGTTGGGCTCTGGCAGCCCAGATGACTTGGAAAAAATCTACAGATGATGAATCTAGCTTGATAGGTTTGGGCTTGACAGACTCCTATGAGATCTCTTAAAAGTAAGGAAAGTAGTGGGATAAGAGGGAAAAGTACTCCATAGCCTACTTATCTCTCAAAACTAAGGGAAAAGACCACCGGCCAGAAGAACAGGATCACCATCACCAACGATAAGGGCCAGCTGAGGAAAGAGGAGATCGAGAAGATGGTGTAGTAGGCAGAGATGTACAAGGCCGAGGATGAGGAGCACAAGAAGAAGGTGGACGCCAAGAACTCGCTCGAGAACTACGCCTACAACATGCGCAACACACGCTGCCTTCTTCTTGTGCTCCTCGTCCTCGGCCTTGTACGTCTCTACCTCCTGCACCATCTTCTCGATCTACCTCCTGCACCATCTTCTGGCCGGTGGTCTTTTCCTTCGCTGACATGGGAAGCTGGCTCTGAGGTCGACGCCATCTGTGCCTGGGCTTCCTATCCACGGAAGTTCAAAACACAGCGAGTCAAATCATCTTCAGGGAGCAGGCCGCAAGCATCTGTCTCTGCCGCGCCTTGGCCAGAAGCTTGATAGTGAACTCGATCCATCACCGGGCCGGCGCATCGCGGCCTCGTCGTAGGGATATGACATAAAGCTCAACACGATCTTTGAAATTTTTTATGGAAGCAAGGCAAAATCACTTAGTACATATAGGTTCAATATTGAACACAGTGATCGATACAGTGGGGACAATAGTATTGACAATAGTATTTCAAGTAAAAGGCGTAGCCTTGGTGAGCCCTTCTCACGCCAGCTTCGGCTGAAGAGCTCATACATGCCTGAGTCATCACAAAATGGAAGCGCCTCTGAAATACAAGACTATGACAAAGCAATGGGCGAACTTATCGATAAAGTTGATGATGGAACTTATATCATGGGCTTCCTATCCACGGAAGTTCAAAACACAGCGAGTCAAATCATCTTCAGGGAGCAGGCCGCAGGCATCTGTGCCGCGCCTTGGCCAGAAGCTTGATAGCGAACTCGATCCATCACCGGGCCGGCGCATCGCGGCCTCGTCGCAGGGATATGACATCGTGCCCCCACCGCGTGCTATTCCATTATACAGGATGTGCTATTACGTAAAACTGGACCTGCTAGTTACATGTCGTGGCACGCCATTTGCGACGGCCTAGATGCACAATGTGCTATTTCTTAAACCTGTCGTGCTAGCTGTACAACACAGATGGTAGGGAAATCGTGCCCCCACCGCGTGCTATTCCTAGATACCGATGTGCTATTTCATAAACACAGACGTGCTAGCTGTTTGCTTTAGTGTTAACAATTTTTTAATTATAATTTCTTTCTGCGCTAATTCATGAAGCAATTTGTAGATGAGTTCAGAAAGTTGATCACGTGTGCAAGAAAATGCTAAGAGGAATCGTGCCCCCACCGCGTGCTATTCCATTATACAGGATGTGCTATTACGTAAAACTGGACGTGCTAGTTATATGTCGTGGCACCCCATTTGCGACGGCCTAGATCTTCAAGGCATTACGTGAAATCTGGATATATTCCAGTTCATCACAGTCAACCACCATCTTGCATCGGCGGTCACCTCGCCGCCAATTGTGGATAGGTCCTCCTCTAGCTTCTAGCTGACGACTCAATCTGCTACATCGGACGCGTCGCCATTGATCTGATTCATCATGCCTGGCCGGCCAGTGACGACCAGGATATGAGCCTGACCATTCATACAGGCGGGCTTGCCAATTCTCTAAGTGCCAGGGGCACGAGGTTGAGCTTCCGCAACCCACGTAGCAACAGCAGGAGGAGTTTAAATGTCAAGAGGGAGTGCGTTGATGTGGTCCTCCTCCTTCCTCGCATCGGCGGATGAAGAGAGCTCGGCGGTCACCTCATCGCCGCTCAAGCTCAGCTCCATGGGGACGTGGATGGGATGGCGAAGGTAAGTGGGAGGGTTTTCGGTTCCGGGTTTATGGGTTTAGGGCGAGGTTTAGGGTTTAGTATTTTTTTAGGGTTCAGGGTTTTTTGTTTTTAGGGTTTTTTAGGTTATAAGAATATTCCGTAATAGAAGGTCAAATATTCCTGAATGAACACAGAATATTTACACTTTGTTATAAGAACATTCCATATTAAAACTTCAAATATTCCTGTCTCGAACATGGAATATTTACCCTTATTTATAAGAATATTCCATAAAAGGTCAAATATTTCTGACTAGAACATGGAATATTTACACTTCGTTATAAGAATATTTCGTAAAAAAACATCCAATATTCCTGTCTCGAACACGGATGCATCGAGTAAGAGCGCACCGACCACCTAATGCCCGTAAGCAGTCTCGCATCAAGTAAAAGCGCATCTATGGCGACGCACCGCTCAGCTTCCTCTCCTCTTGCCCGGAGCTACTCTTGCCCAGACCCCGCTCCTCCCTCTTGCCCAGACCCCGCTCCTGGCGATTTCATAGTCGACCAACCCGCCACCACTTCTGGTAATAAATTCGTCTTCATCTACCCCTTCGTGTGCCTCTATGCTTGGTGTTGCTGATGGGAACTTGCCAGTTTGAAGTAAGAATCACACCAACAATTGACGCTAAAATGATGTAGCGCATATGAACATACATTACAATGTAGCACATGCATACAGATCAGTTCATCACATCTCACAATACATTACAATGTCCCTTCTAGCTAAATCCAGGAATTATTATTAATTATTACATGGATAATAAATCAGGCAATGCAGCTTGCTTGCTAGCGCTAGCTTGGCTTTCTCCTTCCTTTTTGTTTGTGAAGTTGCGAGCTAAATCATCTTCCTTCCCACCGTAATTGTTGTTTATCGTGCTCGTGCCGAAGCAGCTTACGTTGGTTGAACAGTTGTTGCAGGGGAGGCAGCCGCCGAAGCAGCTAAACAGCTTCAACCAGCTCGGAAATTTCATCTTCGACCAGCTCGGGTTTTGTGAGAAAATAGAAATCGATAGAATCCTACCACTAAAGCAAACACAGAGAAACTTCGTCCCTGGGTTTTGTGGGGTTGCTGATCCAGATCCAGGCAGAATGCGATGATTAAAACAAATGCATGTAACGATGGGGGGTACCCGATCCTGATGCGCGGGGGATGTCGGTGGTGGCGCGCGCCGCGGTCTCCGAGGCGGCGCGCTCCGGGAGAAGCACGCTGGTGGCGGTCTCGGAGGAGGCGCGGGGGATTTGCCTGTGGTGGTGAGCGCCGTGGTCTCCAATGCGGTGCGCCCCGGGAGCGTGGCGGTCTCGGAGGAGGCGCCGCGGAGGGGGATGTCGGTGGTGGCGAGCGCTGTGGTCTCAGTGGTGGCGAGCGCCGCGGTCTCAGTGGTGGCGAGCGCCGCGGTCTCAGTGGTGGCGACGCTGAGGGGGGCGATTTCAGTGGTGGCAAGCGCCGCGGTCTCAGTGGTGGCGACGCTGAGGGGGGCGATTTCAGTGGTGGCGAGCGCCGCGGTCTCAGTGGTGGCGAGCGCCGCCGAGGAGGCGCGCTCCGGGACGCTGAGGGGGGCGATTTCAGTGGTGGCGAGCGCCGTGCTCCCAGATGTGGGGAATTTTGGAGTGCTCATTGTTGGGCAGACCGCACATATGGTAGTCAGGGACCTTCGGTCTTGGTAATTATATTTATTTAGATAAATGTTTGTAAGTATATAATTCATAAAAAAAGTGATTCACTTAAAAGACTTCACCACATTATTATTTATGAGAGTAGTTTAAATACATAGTCAAATTTAAAAGTATACTAAATAAATTTATATTCTTCACATATTTGTTTAAGGGAATATAACTTCTTATTTAGAATCTATATTGTAGTTCCTCACATATTTGTTTAATGGGTAGCTCAGTTAATATACTGTAGTTCCTCAGTTAATGGGTAACTCAGTTAATACTGTGTAGACTCTCAGTTAATTGGTAACTCAGTTAACATGCTGTAACCCCTCAGTTAATTTTAACTCAGTACAATGTGATATTCTGATTCTAATAACTCAGTTATTCTAATGTGTCGACTCAGTTATTCTCTCATTCTAATCATTTTGACTCAACTTTTGCACAGTCTGGTAGAGCTTCTGAAGATGATGAGGATTCTGAGGAGGAATCTCAGTCGGATAGTACTGAAAAGGTACAATGTGATATTCTGATTCTAATAACTCAGTTATTCTAATCTGCCGACTCAGTTATTATCTCAAGTGGTCCTAAACAGGTACAATGTGGCGAACTCAGTTAATCCTCTATATTGTCTCAGTTATTCTGTCACTCAGTTAATATGCTGTAACCTTTCAGTTAATTCAACACTCAGTTAATACGCTATACTTATCAGTTAATGGGTAACTCAGTTAATATACTGTAGTTCCTCAGTTAATGGGTAACTCAGTTAATACTGTCTCTGCCGCGCAGGCATCTGTCTCTGCCGCGCCTTGGCCAGAAGCTTGATAGCGAACTCGATCCATCACCGGGTCGGCGCATCGCGGCCTCGTCGCATGGATATGACATAAAGCTCAACACGATCTTTGAAATTTTTTATGGAAGCAAGGCAAAATCACTTAGTACATATTGGTTCAATATTGAACACAGTGATCGATACAGTGGGGACAATAGTATTGACAATAGTATTTCAAGTAAAAGGCGTAGCCTTGGTGAGCCCTTCTCACGCCAGCTTCGGCTGAAGAGCTCATACATGCCTGAGTCATCACAAAATGGAAGCGCCTCTGAAATACAAGACTATGACAAAGCAATGGGCGAACTTATCGATAAAGTTGATGATGGAACTTATATCATGGGCTTCCTATCCACGGAAGTTCAAAACACAGCGAGTCAAATCATCTTCAGGGAGCAGGCCGCAGGCATCTGTCTCTGCCGCGCCTTGGCCAGAAGCTTGATAGCGAACTCGATCCATCACCGGGCCGGCGCATCGCGGCCTCGTCGCAGGGATATGACATAAAGCTCAACACGATCTTTGAAATTTTTTATGGAAGCAAGGCAAAATCACTTAGTACATATAGGTTCAATATTGAACATAGTGATCGATACAGTGGGGACAATAGTATTGACAATAGTATTTCAAGTAAAAGGCGTAGCCTTGGTGAGCCCTTCTCACGCCAGCTTCGGCTGAAGAGCTCAGACATGCCTGAGTCATCACAAAATGGAAGCGCCTCTGAAATACAAGACTATGACAAAGCAATGGGCGAACTTATCGATAAAGTTGATGATGGAACTTATATCATAGCTGGTCAATGCCTTCGAGACCCTAAAATTTTGCATTCATGCTCACATATTCCAACCATTGAAAGAAAGATCAGTCCCGCTATTGCGGAGCGCGCGAGGGTCATGCATGCTGCCTCACCTGCTCTAGAGAAATCAAAGGTTTCCTTCTTCTTCTCATCCAACTCTTCGATCACTTTCCTGATTTTTGCCACGGTGGCGGTGCCGGCGCTGAGGCCTAAGGTTTCAGACATGCGGTAGAAGCACCATATAAGCCTTTCCATAATGGAATGCTAAATATTCCAAACTAGAAGATGGAATATTTACAGTTAGTTTGAAGAATATTCTATTTTCTGATGCCAAATATTCCGTACTAGAAAATTGAATATTTACACCGTCTACCGACCGTCTACCTATCTTACCCTGTCGGGTCCGAAAGCTTCGCTCTCATCCTGTCCATGTCCCCTTAGTCTTTCGCCATTCCCGCTATAGAGCGAAAAACGGCTCGCACGACGCGAAAACGGCTCGACAACGGGGCACCAACGTGAAAACGATCCATAATGAACGGTCCATAACGGGCGCCAACCCGTGGTTGACAGGCACTAGTTCCGTTCCCGAACGAGCCATGGAGGAAACACACATCATGAAACACACATAGTTTTCACTTGTGGCTGCTGCTAGTCCCCTTAGTCTTTCGCCATTCCCGCTTCCATAGTTCTCCTAGATGCTCAGTTATTGTAACCTTTCACTTAATGCGACACTCAGTTAATACGCTTCTGACTCATCTTCTGCACAGGCTCCAGGAACTCATCGTACTACTATTGTCAATCACATTGTACCTGTTTAGGACCACTTGAATGAGGTTCCTCCTCAGCATCCCCATGACAGCTAGGGTTTTCAGATAAATCAACTTCTGAAGCTCTGCCAGACTGTGCAAAAGATGAGTCAAAATGATTAGAATGAGAGAATAACTGAGTCGGCACATTAGAATAACTGAGTTATTAGAATCAGAATATCACATTGTACTGAGCTAGAAATTAACTGAGTTATTAGAATCAGAATCAGAATATCACATTGGAACGAGTGTTACGACGTTTAGGAGTACGATGAGTTCCTGGAGCCTGTGCAGAAGATGAGTCACTCTTATTGGAACGAGTGTTACGACGTTTAGGAGTACGATGAGTTCCTGGAGCCTGTGCAGAAGATGAGTCAGAAGCGTATTAACTGAGTGTCGCATTAACTGAAAGGTTACAGTATGTTAACTGAGTGACAGATTAACTGAGACAATATAGAGGATTAACTGAGTTCGCTATTAACTGATTAAGTATAGCGTATTAACTAATCACATTGTACCTGTTTAGGACCACTTGAATGAGGTTCCTCCTCAGCATCCCCATGACAGCTAGGGTTTTCAGATAAATCAACTTCAGAAGCTCTGCCAGACTGTGCAAAAGATGAGTCAAAATGATTAGAATGAGAGAATAACTGAGTCGGCACATTAGAATAACTGAGTTATTAGAATCAGAATATCACATTGTACTGAGCTAGAAATTAACTGAGGGGTTACAGCATGTTAACTGAGTTACCAATTAACTGAGAGTCTACACAGTATTAACTGAGTTACCCATTAACTGAGGAACTACAGTATATTAACTGAGTTACCCATTAACTGATAAGTATAGCGTATTAACTGAGTGTTGAATTAACTGAAAGGTTACAGCATATTAACTGAGTGACAGAATAACTGAGACAATATAGAGGATTAACTGAGTTTGCCACATTGTACCTGTTTAGGACCACTTGAGATAATAACTGAGTCGGCAGATTAGAATAACTGAGTTATTAGAATCAGAATATCACATTGTACCTTTCCAGTACTATCCGGCTGAGATTCCTCCTCAGAATCCTCATCATCTTCAGAAGCTCTACCAGACTGTGCAAAAGATGAGTCAAAATGATTAGAATGAGAGAATAACTGAGTCGGCACTTTAGAATAACTGAGTTATTAGAATCAGAATATCACATTGTACTGAGTTAAAATTAACTGAAAGGTTACAGCATGTTAACTGAGTTACCAATTAACTGAGAGTCTACACAGTATTAACTGAGTTACCCATTAACTGAGGAACTACAGTATATTAACTGAGCTACCCATTAACTGATAAGTATAGCGTATTAACTGAGTGTTGAATTAACTGAAAGGTTACAGCATATTAACTGAGTGATAGATTAACTGAGACAATATAGAGGATTAACTGAGTTCGCCACATTGTACCTGTTTAGGACCACTTGAGATAATAACTGAGTTGGCAGATTGTACCTGTTTAGGACCACATTGTACCTCATCATTGACCTCCGCAGAAGCACCTTGAGCTATGTGAGCATCATCCTCATCAGCATCAGCATCATCCTCATCCTCATCAGCATCAGCATCAGCATCAGCATCAGCATCAGCATCATCATCATCAGCATCATCATCATCATCATCCATACTCAGATTCTCCCCTCGAGAAATAGGCTGATGCAAATAAAAATCAATGAGGGAAAGAGTGAAGGACATATCATGTAAATTACGGAACGACTGTAGGACTGAATGACAGATCAAACCTGTTTCGATGAACGAATTCTTGCAACATAAGAACCTAATGTTTCATCAAGGTCAGTGATCTGAGTTGTGGCAGAGTTCACTTTAGACCGCAGCATCTTCTCCGCATTGGAGATCTGGGTTTGACTTGCTTCAATCATGCGTTGGCTCTGCTTGATCTTGTTCTCCTCCTTACTAATGATGAGACGTGCATCGGTGACGGCTACCTCATAGTTTTTCACCAAATCGGACACATATGCCTTGATGCTTTCATCAGTTACTGAAGCAATCGCTTCAGCGAGCTCCGGGTCCAAGGAAATAAGGTCAGCCCCTGCTGTCTTTCTTCTCCCACCCCTTGGTGCCTTTCTCCCACCCCTTACCGCGCATAGAATCGGAGGTTCGTCCTCCTCTCCTACAGGTTGTTCCTCGTCCTCAAGGGTACATACATTCAGATAGAAAGTACGTACATTGTTCAACTACAAAAAAGTGAAGGAGACAAGTGAAGTAAAGGTACAATAGTAAAGATACAAATTAACTGAGGGGTTACAGCATGTTAACTGAGTTACCAATTAACTGAGGTTCTACACTGTATACACTGAGTTACCCATTAACTGAGGAACTACAGTATATTAACTGAGTTACCCATTAACTGATAAGTATAGCGTATTAACTGAGTGTTGAATTAACTGAAAGGTTACAGCATATTAACTGAGTGACAGATTAACTGAGAGAATATAACTGAAACAAAAAAGACACCGAAAGGTAAAATAACTGAAACAAAAAAACCAATTAACTGAGGAACTACAGTATATTAACTGAGTTACCCATTAACTGATAAGTATAGCGTATTAACTGAGTGTTGAATTAATTGAAAGGTTACAGCGTATTAACTGAGTGTTGAATTAACTGAAAGGTTACAGCATATTAACTGAGTGACAGATTAACTGAGAGAATATAACTGAAACAAAAAAGACACCGAAAGGTAAAATAACTGAAACAAAAAAACCATTTACAGGCAACACGCCAAAAGACACCGTGCCATTCTGGAGCGTCCTTTTATCTAACTTAATAATTTTTTTAACAAGATCTTTCTTGAACAAAGAAGATCGAGGTAAATCCAATGGGAGCGCCCGTACAGGAGCACATTCTAAGTTGTCTAAATAATAGACCTGCAAACAAAAATATATCAGTTAATCACAATGAAATAACTGAACTTATGTTATATCAGTTAATCGCAATGAAATTAACTACTTATGTTTAGCAAATTCTTACCACTAGGAAAGCAATAGAACCTGGAAGAGTAGGGGTTGTGGCGTCTCTTCTTTTCTTCCACCATATGATATTGGATTGAATATCATCCACCACAGCTTTAGCCCAGTTGTAGCCACCTATAGAACTCAGATCCTTGCACACTAGATAATCATAACCAGTGATCTTCTCGTTGCTGGTACAGAACAGCAAGGCATTGCACACACACATCATGAAACACTTGACAGCCCATTCATCGATCTCGGGTATTTGAGGTGATTGCTGATGAACATAATGTTTCAGCACCCAGCGAGGCACTCCATTTGTTCCCAGCTTTCGATACTTGTTCTTATCAGCAAACAATCCCTCCATCCCCAATTCATCACACTTTTTCCTTAGCTCAGCTTTTGCTTGATCCATCTCTTGTTTACTAAATTTTGGGAATGAAACACCTTCACTAGGAATCCCAAAAACAGCAGCAACAGCTTGCGGTGTTATTGGCAACACCTTCCTTGAAATTTGAATCCTCAACGGGTCTTCTTTGATGCACTCTAACAAAAACCTCCCCAAGTACCTATCTGAAATGTTTCCCATCCTTAACTTCAACAAGTCCCCAAATCCCATTTGTTGTATTCTAAGTTTTACATTCTCGGGCATCTCCTCAATGCACTCAACTATGAAATTAGGCGAGCATCTTGTAGTGGCAAAGTTGCCACCCTTAGCCTGATTATATTGTACAGAAGAAATTTAACAGATCAGAATAACTGAGCATTCCATTAACTGATTCATTACATCGAATTAACTGAGACAATATAGAGGATTAACTGAGGGGTTACAGCACATTAACTGAGGGTCTACAGTGTATTAACTGACACAAGAGAATAACTGACACAAGTAAAATGAATTACCAGCACTTGATTTGAAGCATCTGAACCAACAGACTCTGATCCAGATGAATCGCCACTACTTGAATTGCTTTGCGCCATATGCTCTCCTGTATGATCCAAGGTGTCCAGAATTAATGACAAGCTTTTTAAATGTTTTCTTGTAAAAGTAAGGAGGAGGAAGGTCGGGTGCCGTCGGAGCGCGGAGGCGCGGAGGCGGAGGAGGCAGAGGACCCTGCGGAGCAGAATGACCTGGCGCGGCGGGAAGGTGGGCCTCGCGCGCGGGAGAAGGCGGGATGTGGAGCGCGGCGACAGCGCGGTCTGGGGCTCGCCGGCGGTTAGGGTTCGGGTGCCAGAACTCTAGTCATGCGGAGGGACGACAGAAAAAGGAGTATAGTATTCGTATTCAAACTCTTGAGTACAAAATCATTACAATGCACTAGAAATCTCTACCCCTATGAACAAATAATTAACTACAAAAAATGTTGTATGAAAAATAATTTTGCACTACTAGCTTTTAGAAAGAGCTCCTATATTATTGAGTGTGCTTTTATTTTTGGTTCTAGCTTGGCACTCGATCTAGCTCGCTCGAGGCGCTCCCGGCCTGCATCTATGGCCGGATCTCCCCGGCCGGCGACGACGGACGCCAGCGCCACGACGATGTGAGTTCATTCCCTCGCTCTCTGCTAGCTAGCTGATGATCTGCCAGACCGCCGGCCTTATTTGGCGCGTTGCTGTGTTAGATATATAGTATATGTATGATTTTGCATACTGATGTACAGATCTCAGCTCGGCCTACATATCGGAAGAGATTTAGATGTACATATGATTTTTGCATTCTTTTCTCTGCTTCTTCTTTCACATACCGCGCGCACCTTGACATCTTCTGGTTTAACCGTACCTCTCTTTTAATATTTTTCCTCGCGCTGTTTTTTTTATTTTCGGTTTTACTGCATCTATTTTGCCACTATATATGCAACTTTTTATCCATTTCGCCCCACTTCTAATTTTAGATTTCGACCAAATGCATTCCAGAATCTTTCGGAATTAATATTAGACCAAAGGACATATGTATGTAACAATTAATAATGCAGTGATCTATAGTCACATCGCTCCTTTTAATTCATGTTAAATAAAGCAAGTTGTCTCTAAATGAATGTTAAATAAAGCAAGTTGCTACAGTGGTCATAGCTTTAGTCTGGGTGATGGGTCATATTTACCATCGAAATAAAGGCGACTACGGATATTGTAATTTTCTTATCATTGTATATATGATATGCATGTGTTCATCAACAATTAATGTAAATGATTCAGCTGGTTGCCTTCATGTAACACAACTAAATGCCAAATTCTCATTGATGATCTCCATAATTGGTTAATTGACATAGATACACGATTTAACTATTTAAGGTTATTTAAAAAAATATATTCCCTATGTCCTATAAATAAGTTTCTGAAAATCGGACAGATTAAGGACGTTGACAAAAGATGCATGTATCCTCATCTCTTTTCCTTTCCCTCTGGGGATCTCTCTTGAACTTGGCATTTATCGCTTGCATGCACTCATGATTATTATAGCTTCCGCATTAGCAGACGTGTATAGTTATTTTTGTGGAACTTCTCTATTGACATGTATAAAGCTAAACTCGCTCGCCACATAAATCAATACCAAAATCATGGTGCTCCGTGTCTGGAGTTATTTTCTTTGGCACCGTTTGGTACTGCTTCACCAGAAGCCGTAGGAGAAGCCACAGAAGAGCCATGTCAAATTCACCCTTACAATGGTCTTTTTTTTGTCATCTGTTGAGAATTTCTTGGTATTAATTAATAATCAATATTATTTGGCAAGCTTTCATTTGATCAAATACATGGTTATATAAATGTAATCAAAGTAGACACGACCTTATGGTCAAGGTCATAATTTGAAGTGATAAAGGTGATTGATGGCATAACCAAAATAGGGGGTTGGCTTAATGACTACAGAACTCAGTTAAGAAGAAGTAAGTTCAGAACATTGATACAAGAGTAATTAAAACAGCAACACAATTAAGTTCACCAGATCTAGAATTAGTAGAAAATAGATAAGCTACTGCGGCTCTAAACTACAGAACCGGCAGCGCCATCACGTTGTCTTCATGGCCCGCATGAAATGACCAACTGGAAATGACAAACATCACACATAGACAAAACACGGAACCATGTCACTGCAATCTTAAGCCTTGCATTTCCTGATAGCCAAGAGACGACAGTAGATCTGTCATAAGCTGACGCTGCAGTATGGGAGGGCTGCAACTGCAGAACCTAAATACTAGCAAAGGATCAGCAGGGGAAAAATATGCTACCAAGACATTGGCTTACCAGCAGGCAGGCGCTCAAGAGTTCATGTCCCCTGCGTTCAGGCTACCATGCACCTGCTTTGAGAACAGTAAGTTTGAACAAATACAGCTGAAAAATTAAAACATGAACACATTAGATGCCTGGCTTACCTTTACGTTCCAGGTTCGAAGCACGAAACCCATCCTTTCCTTAATGTCTGGCAGCCAGGCGAATGCATCCAAATTTGCCTCGTCTTTAAGTACTTCATTAGCTATAGCATACTCATCAGAATCGCCTTTAATATCATTCTCTCTAAGATATTTCATTGCACTCGAGTGGGTCATGCGATGTGATGACTCAGGCGTACCAACTTCTGAGCTCCTCCGCCGAGTCTGGCGGGTGAAGGGCTGAATAGACCCTGTGTTGCTACTGCTGCGTTTTGTAGGAGACATGGTTCTACATGCCATTACCGCTGGTGTCTTGAACTCATCACAGAAACAAAAGATTTCATCCAACTCAGTTTCAAATTCCACAATAAGTGCGTACTTTTCTGAGGACAACTCATTTTTCTTCTGCAATGGAAAGCCAAACTTAGTGGTTCAAACAGAGGAATACAGCGAAATGTTCAAGGGAAAATTGGTTTCTTGGCACCGAAAGATTCCGGCTTTAGAAATCTACCATCGAACTTTCCTGGTGCACTTTAATACCATGCAAAGAATTGATTCTTTAGAAATCTACCAAGAAACCAGTTTGGAGGCTGTTTTGAGTTGTTTTCTTTTTTAAAAAAAACCAGCAGCACACGGAAAAAGACACACTTGCCCTCCTCTCACCTAATCAATACAGGCATCGGATCCTCCTCTGCTCTGCCGCTCTGGAGAGAGTGAGGTGTCGACTCTAGCTCGACGCAGCAGGCGCCCCCTAGTCGCCACCCCTGCCGCTGCCAAGGAGACCTCCCCCGCCCTGCAAATCATCTCACGAAGGAGGTAATCCGCGCCTCCTCTGCTCCTTTTTTTCGATTCGAAGATTTCTCTAGTGGTTCTTCAACAGTTTCTAACCCTAGGTTCAAATGTTTTTGGGGTACATGCTGGCCAATGCTATAGGATTCGAGGGCTGATGCAACGGGATTCGAGGGCTCATGGTTAGGATGGACGCTCCTGATTCCCTACGAAGGTATGATGCAGTGGGATTTCTTCTCCTCTTGCATACATTATGTACTAGCTAACGGTACAGATGGGCACACTAACTGGACAATTGCTGACTGATCACCCTGTTATTTTCAGGGCTGATCATAAAACATGTTGTAGAGTAGAGCTAAAAACTGATGCTTATGTCAGTTTCATTAATGGTAGAAAGGAGTACACAAAAGGTTCAATTACAGATTGGAATGTGGATTGGCTTGAGTATTCCCTGATTGAATTGGTGAATGATGCTAGAAACACATACAAATGGGCTAGCTATCAAACAGTTGAGTTTTGGTATGTGAACAAAGACAACAAATATGTCAAGTTGCGTACTGATGCTGAATTACTTGCCCTGCTCCGAAGCTCTAGTTCAGTTCAGTTTGACATGATAGTTGTTGGAGAGGAACCTAACAATGACAACCGAATTGTGTTACATAATAATGCTAATATTGTCGATTGTCCTGCAATGGTTGGTGAGAATCAAATTGATCTAAATCATGAGTTTTTGGAGCAACCCATTTTTGGTGGGACTATAGCAGGGCCACCTAGAACTGAAGAAGAAGAAACAGATCACTATATGATAGAAGGTGTGGATCCTGATGGAGATGAGCCTCCTGGAGCTAATGAAGAATGGAGATACTTCAAAAATGGGAATAGAAATGGTCAACCTGAACAAGATGTGTCAGAACAACAGCAGGATGTGCATGTCCCTCCTCCACATGTTTTGCCTACAAATTTCCATGACCATGACACTGAATGTGTACCTACAGATGAATCTGTTGTTGTAGCTTCATCTTATGTGCCCATTGGTACTTATGATAGAGATGACCCAAAAATAAAGAAGGGGTCTACATTTGATGATAAGTCTGTATTCATCATGACTTTCAAGCAGTTCTGCATTAAGAACGAATTTGAGACATTATTGCAACGTAGTGATTCTGAGCGGTACAGGGCAAAATGCAAGTTTCCTGGTTGTAGGTGGTCACTGTATGCGAAGAAAATGCTTGGTTGTGAATCATTCATGGTTTGTTGTCCATGTGTATATCATTTTTTAGTTCTTGCTAACATTTGCTAACATTTACTAACTTTGCAGGTGGTTTCTATTGGCCCTAAACATGATTGCGCAAGCACTAGCAAGGTGACAGGAAAGGAAGCTTCTGCAGCTTGGATTGCCAATAGAGTGAAGCCTATGTTGATTAAAGAGCTAGGGCTTGGTGCAAGAGAAATGCAGTATAGGTTGGAGGATTGATTGCAAGAAGGTAAAGGGACAGATGCACTTCTCAAAGATGTTTGTGGCTTTACGTCCTTGTGTCAATGGATTTCTTATGGGATGTCGGCCTTATCTTGGAGTAGACTCAACTCATTTGACTGGAAAGTACCTTGGACAGCTTGCTTCAGCGACAGCCATAGATGGACATAACTGGATGTATCCAGTAGCATATGCCATATTTGACAAAGAAACAAATTTGAATTGGAAATGGTTTATGACACTCCTGAAGAGGGCTATTGGAACACCCCCAGGTTTGACCATACACACTGATGCATGCAAGGGTCTTGCATATGGGGTGTCATTGGTGAATACGAAGAGTCAGGATAGGGTTTTGTGATCCGGGATGATCGAGGGTAATCAAAGCAATGAGGAATGAGGTAGTGCAAATGTGGGGAGGGGCAGGGCGTGGGTGATCATCGCCAACGACCAGGGCAACCTCACAACGACGTCGTACGTTGCATTCACCAACTCCGAGAGGCTCGTCAGCGACACCGCCAAGAACCAGATTGCCATGAACCCTATCAACCAAGGGGCACCACCATCCCGACCAAGGAGTAGGACTTCTCCACCTACTACGACAACCTGCTCGGCAAGTTCGAGCCCTCTGGCTTCCCTTCGGTGCCTGGAGAACAAGATCACCATCACCAACGACAAGGGCCCGATCCAGCTTTGATTACCCTCGATCATCCCGAATCACAAAACCCCATCCTTGACTCTTCGTATTCACCAACGACAAGGGCCGGCTGAGCAAAGAGGAGATTGAGAAGATGGTGCAGGAGGTAGAGACATACAAGGCCGAGGACGAGGAGCACAAGAAGAAGGTGGACGCCAAGAACTCGCTCGAGAACTATGCCTACAACATGTGCAACACACGCTATGCCTGTGCCTGTGCCTGTGCCTGTGGTTCCCGTCTTCGGTAAGACCTGGTTCTTTGGCTCCAAGGTCGGCGCCGTAACCAGCCAGGTAAATACCCGACGCCGATCGCGGAGCCAGCCTAGCGTCGAACTACCATGGCGTCGACCTCAGAGCCAGCTTCCCATGTCAGCGAAGGTAAAGACCACCGGCCAGAAGATGGTGCAGGAGGTAGATCGAGAAGATGGTGCAGGAGGTAGAGACGTACAAGGCCGAGGACGAGGAGCACAAGAAGAAGGCAGCGTGTGTTGCGCATGTTGTAGGCGTAGTTCTCGAGCGAGTTCTTGGCGTCCACCTTCTTCTTGTGCTCCTCATCCTCGGCTTTGTACATCTCTGCCTACTGCACCATCTTCTCGATCTCCTCTTTGCTCAGCTGGCCCTTGTCGTTGGTGATGGTGATCCTGTTCTTCTGGCCGGTGGTCTTTTCCCTTAGTTTTGAGAGATAAGTAGGCTATGGAGTACTTTTCCCTCTTATCCCACTACTTTCCTTACTTTTAAGAGATCTCATAGGAGTCGGTCAAGCCCAAACCTATCAAGCTAGATTCATCATGTTTTGTTTTTCCAAGTCATCTGGGCTGCCAGAGCCCAACGCCTCTATCCAATTCTTGGTTCCCAAGAAGTTTGGTTCCAACACGGGCACAGGCACAACATGTGTTGCGCATGTTGTAGGCATAGTTCTCAAGCGAGTTCTTGGCATCTACCTTATTCTTGTGCTCCTCGGCCTTGTACGTCTCTGCCTCCTGCACCATCTTCTCGATCTCCTCTTTGCTCAGCCGGCCCTTGTCGTTGGTGAATACGAAGAGTCGGGATAGGGTTTTGTGATTCGGGATGATCGAGGGTAATCAAAGCAGTGAGGAATGAGGTAGTGCAAATGTGGGGAGGGGCAGGGCGTGGGTGATCATCGCCAACGACCAGGGCAACCTCACAACAACGTCGTACGTTGCATTCACCAACTCCGAGAGGCTCGTCAGCGACACCGCCAAGAACCAGATCCCCATGAACCCTATCAACCAAGGGGCACAACCATCCCGACCAAGGAGTAGGACTTCTCCACCTACTACGACAACCTGCTCGGCAAGTTCGAGCCCTCTGGCTTCCCTTCGGCGCCTGGAGAACAAGATCACCATCACCAACGACAAGGGCCCGATCCAGCTTTGATTACCCTCGATCATCCCGAATCACAAAACCCCATCCTCGACTCTTCGTATTCACCAACGACAAGGGCCGGCTGAGCAAAGATGAGATCGAGAAGATGGTGCAGGAGGCAGAGACATACAAGGCCGAGGACGAGGAGCACAAGAAGAAGGTGGACGCCAAGAACTCGCTCGAGAACTACGCCTACAACATGCGCAACACACGCTATGCCTGTGCCTGTGCCTGTGCCTGTGCCTGTGGTTCCCGTCTTCGGTAAGACCTGGTTCTTTGGCTCCGAGGTCGGCGCCGTAACCAGCCAGGTAAATACCCGACGCCGATCGCGGAGCCAGCCTAGCGTCGAACTACCATGGCGTCGACCTCAGAGCCAGCTTCCCATGTCAGCGAAGGAAAAGACCACCGGCCAGAAGATGGTGCAGGAGGTAGATCGAGAAGATGGTGCAGGAGGTAGAGACGTACAAGGCCGAGGACGAGGAGCACAAGAAGAAGGCAGCGTGTGTTGCGCATGTTGTAGGCGTAGTTCTCGAGCGAGTTCTTGGCATCCACCTTCTTCTTGTGCTCCTCATCCTCGGCCTTGTACATCTCTGCCTACTGCACCATCTTCTCGATCTCCTCTTTGCTCAGCTGGCCCTTGTCGTTGGTGATGGTGATCCTGTTCTTCTGGCCGGTGGTCTTTTCCATTAGTTTTGAGAGATAAGTAGGCTATGGAGTACTTTTCCCTCTTATCCCACTACATTCCTTACTTTTAAGAGATCTCATAGGAGTCGGTCAAGCCCAAACCTATCAAGCTAGATTCATCATGTGTAGTTTTTCCAAGTCATCTGGGCTGCCAGAGCCCAACGCCTCTATCCAATTCTTGGTTCCCAAGAAGTTTGGTTCCAACACGGGCACAGGCACAACATGTGTTGCGCATGTTGTAGGCATAGTTCTCGAGCGAGTTCTTGGCATCTACCTTATTCTTGTGCTCCTCGTCCTCGGCCTTGTACGTCTCTGCCTCCTGCACCATCTTCTCGATCTCCTCTTTGCTCAGCCGGCCCTTGTCGTTGGTGAATACGAAGAGTCGGGATAGGGTTTTGTGATCCGGGATGATCGAGGGTAATCAAAGCAGTGAGGAATGAGGTAGTGCAAATGTGGGGAGGGGCAGGGCGTGGGTGATCATGCTGAACGGGCTTGCCACAATGTGCCTGTGGTTACCTTCTCTGCAAGGAGGATTAGTCGGCTTAGGTGACTGGCTGCCTCTGCTGCTACCAAGTCTGACTAGGCTACTAGAGTTTGTAGGGTCATGTCGATCACTTATGTTCCGAACTCGCAGTTCTGCAAGTTAATGGGTACTCAGTTATTGTTATGTCCTTAGTTATTCTTGTGGGCTCCGTTATAATACCTCAGTCAACAGGCACTCAGTTTTTCCAGCTATTCAGTTATTCTTTACTCAGTTAATGGTGCAATCAGTTAATCGAGAATAAACTCTCAGTTAGTAGCGCACTCGGTTAATCCACTATAACTCCTCAGTTAATGAAAACTCAGTTAATACACTATGCTGTAACCCTTCAGTTAATGGGGAACTCAGTTAATTCTGCCCTCTATATTGTCTCCGTTAATGGACAACTCAGTTAATTCTCACTTCTCTGGCCATTGCTGGAATAGTGATACATTGTTTTTCCCCTTTTAGACGTGGAGCATTTGTTGGTCATGGCACCACCAACATGGCCTGAATTCTTGGTTGAGCATTTTGTGGATGGGTGTGTCGATCTGGTGCAGCAGGGACTCACGATACCAGCATATCCAAGCTTGTTTTATTCGCGGCTTGGAGACTACATGCTTTCAAAAACTAAAGTTCCTGTCACAGAGGAGGAGCTGACCGCACAGTTTCAGCACTTCAGAATATTATGGGAGACTACCAGAAAAATGTGCAGGCCTTTCTTTCTCTGTTTATAGAACTGAACCACTAAGTGAGGCTTGCTTTCCATTGCAGAGCCTGGAATCGAAGGGCCTTCAGGATAAGGATGCCATGACGAGAGGCCTTGTATGTACCCCACCTGAACATTCACTATCCTTCTCCATTTATATAACTGAACCAAAAATTGAGGCTATCCATTGCTTCCATTGCAGAAAAAAGAACTTGATTTGAATAAATACAAATATATCCTGAAATATGAGGATAAGTTCAACTATAAATTTCCAGCATGCCATTATCAGAAGTCAATACCAAAGCGTGTGTTTATCAACAATACTGGATCTAGTGGGGACTTAAGTGTTACAAGTATTCGGAAGCGCAGCATTGATGAGACCTTCTGCCGCCAGCTTCGGCAGAAGAGCTCAGACGTTGATAAGCCTGAGTCAGCAGAAAATCACATGACCTTAGATACTGCATTGGATGAACTTTCAGTTCATCCTGATGTCAGTGTTTTAACTTATGGTATAGATACTCGATGCCTTGAAGATCTAGGCCGTCGCAAATGGGGTGCCATGACATATAACTAGCACGTCCAGTTTTACGTAATAGCACATCCTGTATAACGGAATAGCACGCGGAGGGGGCATGATTCCTCTTAGCATTTTCTTGCACACGTGATCAACTTTCTGAACTCATCTACAAATTTCTTCATGAATTAGCGCTGAAATAAATTATAATTAAAAAATTTTAACACTAAAGAATACAGCTAGCACGTCTGGGTTTATGAAATAGCACATCTGTATCTAGGAATAGCACGTGGTGGGGGCACGATTTCCCTACCATCTGTGTTGTACAGCTAGCACGCCAGGTTTACGAAATTGCACATTGTGCATCTAGGCCGTCGCAAATGGGGTGCCACGACATATAACTAGCACGTCCAGTTTTACGTAATAGCACATCCCGTATAATGGAATAGCACGCGGTGGGGGCACGATTCCTCTTAGCATTTTTTGAACATGTGATCAACTTTATGAACTCATCTACAAATATAGCACATCATGCATCTAGGAATACCAGATGGGCCGTCCGTCGTGGGCTGCCACAACATATAACTAGCACGTCCAGGTTTATGTAATAGCACGTGGTGGGGGCACGATTCCTCTTAGCATTTTTTTGCACACGTGATCAACTTTCTGAAATCATCTACAAATATGGCACATCGTGCATCTAGGAATAGCAGATGGGCCATCGGTCGTGGGCTGCCACGACATATGACTAGCACGTCCAGGTTTACGTAATAGTACATCCAGTGTCTTGGAATAGCACGTGGTGGGGGCACGATTCCTCTTAGCATTTTTTTTGCACACGTGATCAACTTTCTGAACTCATCTACAAATATAGCACATCGTGCATCTAGGAATAGCAGATGGGCCGTCGGTCGTGGGCTGCCACGACACATAACTAGCACGTCCAGTTTTACATAATAGCACATCCTGTGTCTTGGAATAGCACGCGGTGGGGGCACGATTTTCCTACCATGTGTTGTACAACTAGCACGCCAGGTTTACGAAATAGCATATTGTGCATCTAGGCCGTCGCAAATGGGGTGCCACGACATATAACTAGCACGTCCAGTTTTATGTAATAGCACATCCAGTATAATGGAATAGCACGCGGTGGGGGCACGATTCCTCTTAGCATTTTCTTGCACGTGATCAACTTTCTGAACTCATGGCTCAAACATGAATTAGGCCTACCATCAATTCCAATGCACCTCTGCTACTTTATGAAATAGCATATTGTGCATCTAGGCCGTCGCAAATGGGGTGCCACGACATATAACTAGCACGTCTAGTTTTATATAATAGCACATCCTGTATAATGGAATAGCACGCGGTGTTGGCACGATTCCTCTTCGCATTTAATTGCACATGTGATCAACTTTCTGAACTCATGTCTCAGACATGAATTAGGCCTACCATCAATTCCAATGCACCTCTGCTACTGCCACCCAAGGAATCAAACTATATGTCTTGCTAGTTGCAAGGCACTTAAGGATTTTGTAATCCAATCTATTGTAAGCATGAAAAGCAACTCAAATTCTCCAAAAGTTTTTGTTAAAACAGTCACTTCAGATTGTCAACAGAAATAAGGTTTTTGGGATAGAATTTGAAACAGAATTTCCATGCGCACAAAGGAAATTAATTTTCATTCAGATGCAAAGTGGTTGTGTTTTGGGTTTAGGGTTCAGGAATTTAGTGTTTAGGGTTTCCTACGAATGGTCAGGCAGAGAGTGGGCACTCACATCCTGGTCGTTGCCGACCGGCCAGGCAGGAATGAATGAGATCAAGAGCTGGACCTCATCTGGCGGATGATGTCCTTGTGGATTTCGATTACGGAATATTATTATAAAAAATTATAAATATTCCGTGTTCGAGATAGGAATATTTGATGTTTTAATATGGAATATTCTTATAACAAAGTGTAAATATTCCATGTTCTAGTCAGGAATATTTAACCTTCTTTTACGGAATATTCTTATAAAGGAGTGTAAATATTCCATGTTCTAGACAGGAATATTTGAAGTTATAATATGGAATATTCTTATAACAAAGTGTAAATATTTCATGTTCTGTACACGAATATTTTACCTTTTATTACGGAATATTCTTATAACCCCTAAACCCTAAAAAACACTAAACCCTACCTAAACCCTAAACCTCGCCCTAAACCCATAATCCCTAACCCAAATACATCCCCATGCAGGTGAGCTTGAGCGGCGGCAAGGTGACCGCCGATGCGAGATGGTGGTTGAGTTTAGGGTTTAGGGTTCAGGAATTTAGTGTTTAGGGTTTCCTACGAATGGTCAGGCAGAGAGTGGGCACTCACATCCTGGTCGTTGCCGACCGGCCAGGCAGGAATGAATGAGATAAAGAGCCGGACCTCATCTGGCGGATGATGTCCTTGTGGATTTCGATTACGGAATATTATTATAAAAATTATAAATATTTCGTGTTCGAGATAGGAATATTTGATGTTTTAACATGGAATATTCTTATAACAAAGTGTAAATATTCCATGTTCTAGTCAGGAATATTTAACCTTCTTTTACGGAATATTCTTATAAAGGAGTGTAAATATTCCATGTTCTAGACAGGAATATTTGAAGTTATAATATGGAATATTCTTATAACAAAGTGTAAATATTTACACCACATGAAATATTTGAAGTTCTATAAACAAAGAAAGTGAAAGTGACAATCAGACGTGTATGTACACCACATGAAATATTTACACTTTGTTATAAGAATATTCCATATTATAACTTCAAATATTCCTGTCTAGAACATGGAATATTTACACTCCTTTATAAGAATATTCCATAAAAGAAGGTCAAATATTCCTGACTAGAACATGGAATATTTACACTTTGTTATAAGAAAATTCCATATTAAAACATCAAATATTCCTGTCTCGAACACGGAATATTTATAATTTTTTATAATAATATTCCGTAATCGAAATCCACAAGGACATCATCCGCCAGATGAGGTCCGGCTCTTGATCTCATTCATTCCTGCCTGGCCGGTCGGCAACGACCAGGATGTGAGTGCCCACTCTCTGCCTGACCATTCGTAGGAAACCCTAAACACTAAATTCCTGAACCCTAAACCCAAAACACAACCACCATCTCGCATCGGCGGTCACCTCGCCGCCGCTCAAGCTCACCTGCATGGGGATGTGGATGGGATGGCGAAGGGAAGTGGAAGGCAGCGCATGCATAATGTGCTTGCGCTTCATTTAGATCATACCATAGTGGTTCAGTTCTATAAACAGAGAAAGAAAGTGAAATGTTCAAGTGGTGTACATACACGTCTGATTGTCAGCGCCTGCACATTTTTCTGGTAGTCTCCCCATAATATTCTGAAGTGCTGAAACTGCGCGGTCAGCTCCTCCTCTGTGACAGGAACTTTAGTTTTTGAAAGCATGTAGTCTCCAAGCCGCGAATAAAACAAGCTTGGATATGCTGGTATAGTGAGTCCCTGCTGCACCAGATCGACACACCCATCCACAAAATGCTCAACCAAGAATTCAGGCCATGTTGGTGGTGCCATGACCAACAAATGCTCCACGTCTAAAAAAGGGAAAAAAACAATGTATCACTATTCCAGCAATGGCCAGAGAAGTGAAACAGAAAATATTGGAACTATTATGCATGGACTCGGCAATTACTGATTATGTGATGAAACAAAGGTGACACTCGATACTCCGTAGCAAGCAAACCGATACTCTACATGTACCTGACAATCGACCCGGTAAAGACCGAGTCCGGGGAGATCTAACACTGGCGATGCGAAGAGGCGAAGAGGCACCACCAGTGTGGCAAGAGGATGTGTCGGCGATGCGTCGGCGGCAAGAGGATTTGCCGCCGATGCGCCGGTTGGAACAGCCACAGCCACAACCGGTTGGATCCCCTTCCATTTGGAGAGAAGTCGGAGCCTTCAATGCGATGCTATGGCAGGGAGGGAGAGGAATGACTATTAGACAGCCTCGGGGCAGATGAGAGGGCGCGAGGAGGGGCAGGGGAGATGGTTGTGGAGGGGCAGGGGAGCACATTTTCTTTGTTCCTTTTTTTCTTTTTGCTGTGGAGGGGCGGGGGAAAAGGTTGAAAGCTGGCTCACGGGTTTATAATAATATTCCGTAATCGAAAACCACAAGGACATCATCCGCCAGATGAGGTCCGGCTCTTGATCTCATTCATTCCTGCCTGGTCGGCCGGCAACGACCAGGATGTGAGTGCCCACTCTCTGCCTAACCATTCATAGGAAACCCTAAACGCTAAATTCTTGAACCCTAAACCCTAAACTCAACCACCATCTCGCATCGGCGGTCACCTTGCCGTCGCTCAAGCTCACCTGCATGGGGATGTATTTGGGTTAGGGATTATGGGTTTAGGGCGAGGTTTAGGGTTTAGGTAGGGTTTAGTGTTTTTTAGGGTTTAGGTAGGGTTTAGTGTTTTTTAGGGTTTAGGGGTTATAAGAATATTCCGTAATAAAAGGTAAAATATTCGTGTACAGAACATGAAATATTTACACTTTGTTATAAGAATATTCCATATTATAACTTCAAATATTCCTGTCTAGAACATGGAATATTTACACTCCTTTATAAGAATATTCCGTAAAAGAAGGTTAAATATTCCTGACTAGAACATGGAATATTTACACTTTGTTATAAGAATATTCCATATTAAAACATCAAATATTCCTGTCTCGAACACGGAATATTTATAATTTTTTATAATAATATTCCGTAATCGAAATCCACAAGGACATCATCCGCCAGATGAGGTCCGGCTCTTGATCTCATTCATTCCTGCCTGGCCGGTCGGCAACGACCAGGATGTGAGTGCCCACTCTCTGCCTGACCATTCGTAGGAAACCCTAAACACTAAATTCCTGAACCCTAAACCCTAAACTCAACCACCATCTCGCATCAGTGGTCACCTTGCCGTCGCTCAAGCTCACCTGCATGGGGATGTATTTGGGTTAGGGATTATGGGTTTAGGGCAAGGTTTAGGGTTTAGGTAGGGTTTAGTGTTTTTTAGGGTTTAGGGGTTATAAGAATATTCCGTAATAAAAGGTAAAATATTCGTGTACAGAACATGAAATATTTACACTTTGTTATAAGAATATTCCATATTATAACTTCAAATATTCCTGTCTAGAACATGGAATATTTACACTCCTTTATAAGAATATTCCGTAAAAGAAGGTTAAATATTCCTGACTAGAACATGGAATATTTACACTTTGTTATAAGAATATTCCATATTAAAACATCAAATATTCCTATCTCGAACACGGAATATTTATAATTTTTTATAATAATATTCCGTAATCGAAATCCACAAGGACATCATCCGCCAGATGAGGTCCAGCTCTTGATCTCATTCATTCCTGCCTGGCCGGTCGGCAACGACCAGGATGTGAGTGCCCACTCTCTGCCTGACCATTCGTAGGAAACCCTAAACACTAAATTCCTGAACCCTAAACCCAAAACACAACCACTTTGCATCTGAATGAAAATTAATTTCCTTTGTGCGCATGGAAATTCTGTTTCAAATTCTATCCCAAAAACCTTATTTCTGTTGACAATCTGAAGTGACTGTTTTAACAAAAACTTTTGGAGAATTTGAGTTGCTTTTCATGCTTACAATAGATTGGATTACAAAATCCTTAAGTGCCTTGCAACTAGCAAGACATATAGTTTGATTCCTTGGGTGGCAGTAGCAGAGGTGCATTGGAATTGATGGTAGGCCTAATTCATGTCTGAGACATGAGTTCAGAAAGTTGATCACATGTGCAATTAAATGCGAAGAGGAATCGTGCCAACACCGCGTGCTATTCCATTATACAGGATGTGCTATTATATAAAACTAGACGTGCTAGTTATATGTCGTGGCACCCCATTTGCGACGGCCTAGATGCACAATATGCTATTTCATAAAGTAGCAGAGGTGCATTGGAATTGATGGTAGGCCTAATTCATGTTTGAGCCATGAGTTCAGAAAGTTGATCACGTGCAAGAAAATGCTAAGAGGAATCGTGCCCCCACCGCGTGCTATTCCATTATACTGGATGTGCTATTACATAAAACTGGACGTGCTAGTTATATGTCGTGGCACCCCATTTGCGACGGCCTAGATGCACAATATGCTATTTCGTAAACCTGGCGTGCTAGCTGTACAACACATGGTAGGAAAATCGTGCCCCCACCGCGTGCTATTCCAAGACACAGGATGTGCTATTATGTAAAACTGGACGTGCTAGTTATGTGTCGTGGCAGCCCACGACCGACGGCCCATCTGCTATTCCTAGATGCACGATGTGCTATATTTGTAGATGAGTTCAGAAAGTTGATCACGTGTGCAAAAAAAATGCTAAGAGGAATCGTGCCCCCACCACGTGCTATTCCAAGACACTGGATGTACTATTACGTAAACCTGGACGTGCTAGTCATATGTCGTGGCAGCCCACGACCGATGGCCCATCTGCTATTCCTAGATGCACGATGTGCCATATTTGTAGATGATTTCAGAAAGTTGATCACGTGTGCAAAAAAATGCTAAGAGGAATCGTGCCCCCACCACGTGCTATTACATAAACCTGGACGTGCTAGTTATATGTTGTGGCAGCCCATGACGGACGGCCCATCTGGTATTCCTAGATGCATGATGTGCTATATTTGTAGATGAGTTCATAAAGTTGATCACATGTTCAAAAATGCTAAGAGGAATCGTGCCCCCACCGCGTGCTATTCCATTATACGGGATGTGCTATTACGTAAAACTGGACGTGCTAGTTATATGTCGTGGCACCCCATTTGCGACGGCCTAGATGCACAATGTGCAATTTCGTAAACCTGGCGTGCTAGCTGTACAACACAGATGGTAGGGAAATCGTGCCCCCACCACGTGCTATTCCTAGATACAGATGTGCTATTTCATAAACCTAGACGTGCTAGCTGTATTCTTTAGTGTTAAAATTTTTTAATTATAATTTATTTCAGCGCTAATTCATGAAGAAATTTGTAGATGAGTTCAGAAAGTTGATCACGTGTGCAAGAAAATGCTAAGAGGAATCATGCCCCCTCCGCGTGCTATTCCGTTATACAGGATGTGCTATTACGTAAAACTGGACGTGCTAGTTATATGTCATGGCACCCCATTTGCGATGGCCTAGATCTTCAAGGCATCGAGTATCTATACCATAAGTTAAAACACTGACATCAGGATGAACTGAAAGTTCATCCAATGCAGCATCTAAGGTCATGTGATTTTCTGCTGACTCAGGCTTATCAACGTCTGAGCTCTTCTGCCGAAGCTGGCAGCAGAAGGTCTCATCAATGCTGCGCTTCCGAATACTTGTAACACTTAAGTCCCCACTAGATCCAGTATTGTTGATAAACGCACGCTTTGGTATTGACTTCTGATAATGGCATGCTGGAAATTTATAGTTGAACTTATCCTCATATTTCAGGATATATTTGTATTTATTCAAATCAAGTTCTTTTTTCTGCAATGGAAGCAATGGATAGCCTCAATTTTTGGTTCAGTTATATAAACGGAGAAGGATAGTGAATGTTCAGGTGGGGTACATACAAGGCCTCTCGTCATGGCATCCTTATCCTGAAGGCCCTTCGATTCCAGGCTCTGCAATGGAAAGCAAGCCTCACTTAGTGGTTCAGTTCTATAAACAGAGAAAGAAAGGCCTGCACATTTTTCTGGTAGTCTCCCATAATATTCTGAAGTGCTGAAACTGTGCGGTCAGCTCCTCCTCTGTGACAGGAACTTTAGTTTTTGAAAGCATGTAGTCTCCAAGCCGCGAATAAAACAAGCTTGGATATGCTGGTATCGTGAGTCCCTGCTGCACCAGATCGACACACCCATCCACAAAATGCTCAACCAAGAATTCAGGCCATGTTGGTGGTGCCATGACCAACAAATGCTCCACGTCTAAAAGGGGAAAAAACAATGTATCACTATTCCAGCAATGGCCAGAGAAGTGAGAATTAACTGAGTTGTCCATTAACGGAGACAATATAGAGGGCAGAATTAACTGAGTTCCCCATTAACTGAAGGGTTACAGCATAGTGTATTAACTGAGTTTTCATTAACTGAGGAGTTATAGTGGATTAACCGAGTGCGCTACTAACTGAGAGTTTATTCTCGATTAACTGATTGCACCATTAACTGAGTAAAGAATAACTGAATAGCTGGAAAAACTGAGTGCCTGTTGACTGAGGTATTATAACGGAGCCCACAAGAATAACTAAGGACATAACAATAACTGAGTACCCATTAACTTGCAGAACTGCGAGTTCGGAACATAAGTGATCGACATGACCCTACAAACTCTAGTAGCCTAGTCAGACTTGGTAGCAGCAGAGGCAGCCAGTCACCTAAGCCGACTAATCCTCCTTGCAGAGAAGGTAACCACAGGCACATTGTGGCAAGCCCGTTCAGCATGATCACCCACGCCCTGCCCCTCCCCACATTTGCACTACCTCATTCCTCACTGCTTTGATTACCCTCGATCATCCCGGATCACAAAACCCTATCCCGACTCTTCGTATTCACCAATGACAAGGGCCGGCTAAGCAAAGAGGAGATCGAGAAGATGGTGCAGGAGGCAGAGACGTACAAGGCCGAGGACGAGGAGCACAAGAATAAGGTAGATGCCAAGAACTCGCTCGAGAACTATGCCTACAACATGCGCAACACATGTTGTGCCTGTGCCCGTGTTGGAACCAAACTTCTTGGGAACCAAGAATTGGATAGAGGCGTTGGGCTCTGGCAGCCCAGATGACTTGGAAAAACTACACATGATGAATCTAGCTTGATAGGTTTGGGCTTGACCGACTCCTATGAGATCTCTTAAAAGTAAGGAAAGTAGTGGGATAAGAGGGAAAAGTACTCCATAGCCTACTTATCTCTCAAAAATAATGGAAAAGACCACCGGCCAGAAGAACAGGATCACCATCACCAACGACAAGGGCCAGCTGAGCAAAGAGGAGATCGAGAAGATGGTGCAGTAGGCAGAGATGTACAAGGCCGAGGATGAGGAGCACAAGAAGAAGGTGGACGCCAAGAACTCGCTCGAGAACTACGCCTACAACATGCGCAACACACGCTGCCTTCTTGTGCTCCTCGTCCTCGGCCTTGTACGTCTCTACCTCCTGCACCATCTTCTCAATCTACCTCCTGCACCATCTTCTGGCCGGTGGTCTTTTCCTTCGCTGACATGGGAAGCTGGCTCTGAGGTCGACGCCATGGTAGTTCGACGCTAGGCTGGCTCCACGATCGGCGTCGGGTATTTACCTGGCTGGTTACGGCGCCGACCTCGGAGCCAAAGAACCAGGTCTTACCGAAGACGGGAACCACAGGCACAGGCACAGGCACAGGCATAGCGTGTGTTGCGCATGTTGTAGGCGTAGTTCTCGAGCAAGTTCTTGGCGTCCACCTTCTTCTTGTGCTCCTCGTCCTCGGCCTTGTATGTCTCTGCCTCCTGCACCATCTTCTCGATCTCCTCTTTGCTCAGCCGGCCCTTGTCGTTGGTGAATACGAAGAGTCGAGGATGGGGTTTTGTGATTCGGGATGATCGAGGGTAATCAAAGCTGGATCGGGCCCTTGTCGTTGGTGATGGTGATCTTGTTCTCCAGGCGCCGAAGGGAAGCCAGAGGGCTCGAACACTCCGAGCAGGTTGTCGTAGTAGGTGGAGAAGTCCTACTCCTTGGTCGGGATGGTGGTGCCCCTTGGTTGATAGGGTTCATGGCGATCTGGTTCTTGGCGGTGTCGCTGACGAGCCTCTCGGAGTTGGTGAATGCAACGTACGACGTTGTTGTGAGGTTGCCCTGGTCGTTGGCGATGATCACCCACGCCCTGCCCCTCCCCACATTTGCACTACCTCATTCCTCACTGCTTTGATTACCCTCGATCATCCCGGATCACAAAACCCTATCCCGACTCTTCGTATTCACCAACGACAAGGGCCGGCTGAGCAAAGAGGAGATCGAGAAGATGGTGCAGGAGGCAGAGACGTACAAGGCCGAGGAGCACAAGAATAAGGTAGATGCCAAGAACTCGCTTGAGAACTATGCCTACAACATGCGCAACACATGTTGTGCCTGTGCCCGTGTTGGAACCAAACTTCTTGGGAACCAAGAATTGGATAGAGGCGTTGGGCTCTGGCAGCCCAGATGACTTGGAAAAACTACACATGATGAATCTAGCTTGATAGGTTTGGGCTTGACCGACTCCTATGAGATCTCTTAAAAGTAAGGAAAGTAGTGGGATAAGAGGGAAAAGTACTCCATAGCCTACTTATCTCTCAAAACTAAGGGAAAAGACCACCGGCCAGAAGAACAGGATCACCATCACCAACGACAAGGGCCAGCTGAGCAAAGAGGAGATCGAGAAGATGGTGCAGTAGGCAGAGATGTACAAGGCCGAGGATGAGGAGCACAAGAAGAAGGTGGACGCCAAGAACTCGCTCGAGAACTACGCCTACAACATGCGCAACACACGCTGCCTTCTTCTTGTGCTCCTCGTCCTCGGCCTTGTACGTCTCTACCTCCTGCACCATCTTCTTGATCTACCTCCTGCACCATCTTCTGGCCGGTGGTCTTTACCTTCGCTAACATGGGAAGCTGGCTCTGAGGTCGACGCCATGGTAGTTCGACGCTAGGCTGGCTCCGCGATCGGCGTCGGGTATTTACCTGGCTGGTTACGGCGCCGACCTCGGAGCCAAAGAACCAGGTCTTACCGAAGACGGGAACCACAGGCACAGGCACAGGCACAGGCATAGCGTGTGTTGCGCATGTTGTAGGCATAGTTCTCGAGCGAGTTCTTGGCGTCCACCTTCTTCTTGTGCTCCTCGTCCTCGGCCTTGTATGTCTCTACCTCCTGCACCATCTTCTCAATCTCCTCTTTGCTCAGCCGGCCCTTGTCGTTGGTGAATACGAAGAGTCGAGGATGGGGTTTTGTGATTCGGGATGATCGAGGGTAATCAAAGCTGGATCGGGCCCTTGTCGTTGGTGATGGTGATCTTGTTCTCCAGGCACCGAAGGGAAGCCAGAGGGCTCGAACTTGCCGAGCAGGTTGTCGTAGTAGGTGGAGAAGTCCTACTCCTTGGTCGGGATGGTGGTGCCCCTTGGTTGATAGGGTTCATGGCAATCTGGTTCTTGGCGGTGTCGCTGACGAGCCTCTCGGAGTTGGTGAATGCAACGTACGACGTCGTTGTGAGGTTGCCCTGGTCGTTGGCGATGATCACCCACGCCCTGCCCCTCCCCACATTTGCACTACCTCATTCCTCACTGCTTTGATTACCCTCGATCATCCCGGATCACAAAACCCTATCCCGACTCTTCGTATTTGTAACACCCTAGGTGTTACTCAGGGTGTCCACCCCAGGGTTACCCCTTTTTAGCCCATGATTACATAAGGATTTGTGAGCAAAGTACTTCAATCTTGGAATTCAAGGTCCTAATCTAGTGCAAACTATCTTGGTTATCATGCCCTAGCTTGTAATGCACATCTAAGTGGGGATCTCCCAAAACCCTAGAGCAAAACCCCCATATGCAATAATAACCCTAATTGAAGCCATGATCAAAAGATCATGTAAACATCATGATCATGGTTTGGGCCAAATATAAAAGTTGTAATATACTTAATAACCTACAATTAATAGTAAGGAAGTACCCCCAAAAAGTTTTCAGAAAGGTCCTAAAAAGATCACCAAAGGTTGAACACAAGGGAGAGATTCAGATTTTGTCTAAGTCAAAAACCAACCCTTGAGCAAAGATCCCTCATGTTCACCTTGATCCCCTTTTCAAAACCAGTCGACCCAATTAACAAAATGGCGCCAAATTAACCCTAGAACACCCTGGCAAGAGATGACACCTACCCTAGGGCGCTAGACACGACTTGACACCCCTTTTGTCTCGGGTTGGACCCAGCTGACACAGCAAACTTCTCCCCTCTCTATCTCCCTGCCCTGACCATATCTCGACTTGGAACTCACAGCAAAAGGGTAGGATTTGGAGCAGAGAAGTGACCGTACACAGTGACTTTGCCAAGATACGCACGCTATGGCGCCCAAATCGGCCATGGAACCTTGGCAGAAGCAACCCTCCACGTGTTCGACGCGAGCTGGCATCCGGGGGCGCGCTCAGAGCGCCCGTGTGCGAACCCCCGCGCGCCCGCGACCGCCCGTGACCACGCCCGAGCAGCGGCTATAAAACCCGCCCCAGTGCTCGGTTGCCTTCCCCATTGCCTCCTCCGTACCTCGCCGGACTCGCCCGAGCCAGCCGTTGCCTCCGGCGACCTCCCCGCAGCCCGCCAGTGCCGCCCGAGAGCAACCGCCGTGGCCGACCCCTCTCCCGTCCTCCTCCGTTCGATCCAAGCCCTCAGATAGCTTCCTGGTGAAGCCGTGAGCCTTGCTCAAGCTTGACCCGAGGCCCCGCGTCACCGGATTAGCCAAATCGCGCTCACCGGAGTTCAAGAACCCGCCGGCGCACGTGGACCGGGTAAACCCCTTCACCATTTTCCGATTCGTTGCGCGCATGGCCCCTGTGTCATCCCGTGAAGCTCCTCGTACACCCTAATCGAACTATACCGCCGTGGTTTGGCCGGAGCAGGCATCGCCGACGATCTCCGCCGCCTGTGTTCGTGGCCAGGGTGACTCCGACCACCTCTGACGCCGACCCGCACATCGGCGTGACCGTCACGACCTCCCGAACGTCGCTGACTACCTCGCCGGGCCTCCCTCGCCGCCGGTAAGCCGCGCCATCCTTTCTCTTCCGCGGCTACTGTTTCAGTTGGGGGGAGGACTGCGGGTGAGAGGGAGAGAAATCCAGGGGGTTAAGTGAAAAGTCAGAGACTCAAGTGAATAGTGGCGTAAGGGTAGAACTGCGAGGTTTGATTCGGTTTAAATCCAGGGACCTTGGCGCAAACTGCTTTTTCAGAAAAACTTAATTAAAACCTGATTTAAATTCAAACAGAAACTTCAAAAACCCATAACTTCTGTTTGGTTTACCCAAATTTGGTCAAACTAATTTTGCCAGACTCTAAATAATGTAACCTGTCTAAGAAAAATATAAAACCCCATAAGTACTAGAGAAAAATATAAGGTTCTGATTTAATTTTAGTTTTGGCCAAAAGCTCAATAATAGCAAGAAAAATGGTTGTACTATTTAACTAGGGCTAGAAAAATTTGGAGAAGTCTATATCTACCTACTGACCTAGTTAAAAATGTTGAACCCCTCTGTCCACTACATTAAGTTAGTTTTAACCCCTTATTCCATAATATGCTTAAGGTTAAGAAAAATAGAAAAAGTGACATAAATAATGAACCAGAGGGCACCCCTATTTTTGTTAAGATACTTAGTCAATATAGTTCACTGGAAAAATGTATCATACCCTGTTGTAGTGTAAGATAAGAAAGATACCTTTTAAATGAAGAAAATAAGGATAACTTAGAAAAACCCTACAAAAATAACCCTAAGGTGAAACCTCCCCAAACCTTAGGATAACTAATGTGTTGATAATAAGAACTTAAGAAAAATCTGAAATCTGTTGTTTGATATTTTTCAAATGACAAGTTAGTTCTAATCACCCTTTTTGCACCAAAGTTTAGAAATCCACCATTAATTAACCATCATGTGGCTCTCTGTCATTTTTGGTACAAGAGCTTATTATCACTGTTAGAGGCCAACAAAAATAACCCTTAGGTCAGGATCCACTTTAATAAAGGACTTGTAGTGCAAAGTGGCTTAATTGCCCCACTTTTTGTTATTTTTGTATACAGCCTAGACTTTTTATTTTAGATCCCATATTCCTAAGACAGGCCCTATTGACCAAGGGCAAGCCACTGTAATTTTTGTGGAATTATTAAAAATAGTCAATTCACCTTGGTGGTTCAAACCCCACTAGAATTCATAAATGAGCACTAAAGAGAGGAAAATGAGCAATGGAAATTAGTATCCTCCTAAGACCTTTGTAGATGGTCCACTAAAATCCATAAAAGCAATACAAATCCAATAGGTTATCCTAAAAGAAAACCTAAACCTAAAAGGTAATAAGTCTATATATACCACTAGAAGATCCACATAGCCAAGGAACCCTAAGTTCATTCTTGACTTAGTTTCTGTAGCTTAATGTTCTTAAATCTTGCATAACCATGACACATATGTTCATTGCATTTCGATAGACTGTAATCTTGCTGACGGAGAGTACATCCTCGTGCCGGAGCAAGGAGCTGCCCAGGAGGTTGCCCCAGACCCAGCACCCGAGCCTGCACCAGAGGACCTGCCTGCCACTGCTTTGGAAGGCAAGCCCCGGTTTATGCATAACCTGTTATTTATGCTATTTTACTTCACTTAATGATTGTAGGATTGACTGTGCACTTAGGTGTAGGAGTTGATTGAAACCCTAGTTGCATAAACTCAGGTTTCCTTTTTGAGATGGATACTAGTATGCTAGGTCGAGTAGCTGCTTTACTAATTAGGGATCTCGGTAGAAGTCGAGTGATTTTTCTAGCACTCGCGCGAGGTCAGGAATTGGTTGTACCCACTTTTCTTATCACATTGATAGTTGGTGAGTGGACACGGATCCATGGGGATACGTGGTTTATGAGGTAAATGGGAATAAGGATTAACGTGCGGATACCTGTGTCAAGCGTTTGAACGTACTAAACACATGCCGAGAAATATGGTAAATTGGTAAGCCTAGTACCTGAGTGAACCTGGCAGTGGACATATCCCCTCACGCGACCTGAGACGTAGTCTCCCATTCCGGTTATGGTGGGTACAAGTGCGGTCACTGCACGACGGCCAGTCGGGGTCAGTGAGGCATTGTACGCCAAGGCGGTGAGCCCTGATCTGCTGACGGGGAATCGATGGGGACGGTTGATGTGTGTGGGGACGGAGTGCCCCTACATGTCGTGTGTTTAGGTCTACCTTGCAAGGATAAAAACTCGATTCGAATCGTCTGCTTCTCGCAGCTAATGAGACTGCTTGATCCATTGTACTGCATTGAGTAACAAGTGGAACTGTGATGAGATGATACAAGATGTTGATTGCTAAAGATGTTTGCTACTATGTATGATTAGATAGTACACCTTTAGCCTTAAGAGAGTCACACTTAATCTTGACAAAGTTAAAATCTTGATTTAGAAACTCAGCTAGTGCTTTTGGCAACCAAACCCCACAGCCAAACAGCTGCATGTCTAGAGGTAGAGGAGTATAGACTCCTCACACCGGGTAAGTCTAGCTGAGTATTAGTATACTCAGCCTTGCTTGTGGCATAATTTTACAGGTTCTCTGGAGGATATGGTTGCTGGAGTGACTTGGCCATCCACCCTGCCACCGGGTTGGACTGTCGAGTGGGACCCCGCCTCGGCTGAGGAGGAGCATGAGGAGTGATGGGACGGGCTTCCCCATCTCTCCGTTTAATTATCGTTAGTTTTATTCCGCTGCACTTCGAACAATGATGACTACTTTTGGCAAAACTCCGATGATGATGATGTAATAATTTAACACTCTTCCATGTATGGTTTTATGCTTTATTGTATTTGCTCTGTGACTCACCATCGAGTGAGAATGTGGTACTTGATCCTGTCAGTGGCCGCGTCGGACTAGATCCGAGGGATTGATGGGTTATTCCCATTTAAGTGTGGTCTAGCCTCTAAGGCGGGGCTTAGGCACTTAAGTTGGAATAATTCGGGCAGTTCCGCCACAGCTGGTATCGGAGCTTGTACCACCACAGAGGAATCAATAAAACATAAATGCCATCCCTTTTCTAAAGTAAAAATTTGATAGAAACAATGTTGGATAGATCGTAGGACGAGCAGGATAGACCTAGGACGTGAAGCCTCAGGATAATAGAGGGGTAGCTAGGTGGCTAAGTGACTAGGCCCTACAGGCCACTTTTTCAAGGATGGGAGTTCTTCCCTAGTCCTTTTTATTTTTCTGGAGAGGCCGTTCAAGACGCGCATGCATGCATTCTTAATTAAACAAATGGATAACTAAGTAAAAGGACTTAAAAATGAGATAACCGCCAACTAGGTCTCCAATGCCTTTTTCTTTTAACTAGAGGCAGGCTGAGTTTTATTTTCTTTGTTCTTTTTGTAATTCTTTTTCTTCTACTTACGCTTAACCGTGCACAGATGACTTCCCACGGATCCTCCGAGGACGGAAATGCACTGACCCACACTGACGGACTTGCACGAGAGGGTTTTCCCCGCATCTTGTGGGAGGTACTTCAGGGGGCAGGATACTTGACACCCCCTCAGTACGCGGTGCAGCAGTTTGAGAAGCACCGGCTGCCTCGCTGTAGGGTGAGGATGACTTTGGAGCCTCATCCCCTGCAGCCAGGCTGGCGTTCATTGGACTCTGAGTCCTATGGATACCGGGCTGAGGACACCATTGAGGCTATCGCTCTGCATGGACTGACTACCTTCTGTGGATTCCATCCCTTGGAGCTGGCTACCCACCCCATTGGGTTGTTCCCTGCGGAAAAGGAGGACGACCCGATGTGGAAGGATCGAGTGGAGCATGCCAAGGACATCTGGGCTCTCTACCCAAGCCACACTGCTCACTTGTCGGTCCGATGCATGAACGCTCTGTATCGTCTGCAAGTGATGCGCGGGGAGGCCATGTCTCATTTGATGGCACTACTAGAGGCAACCAAGATCACCCTGGACAACAGGGAGGAGCTCGTGGTGGACTTGTCCCAGGAGCTCGTGGAAAAAGATTTGCAAGTGGAGCAGCTGTCTGATGAGATTCATGAGTTGGAGGAGCTAGTGGGCACCCGGGAGAACACCATCGAGGTTCTCGAGGATCAGCTCCTCAACACTCAGCAGCAGCTGGCAGAAGCAAATGAGCACCTGGACATGCATCACCAAGAGATCCATGGTGAGGGAGCTGACGAGGACGTTGACATCGAGGGAGGAGACGAGTCTGCTTCCAGTGTAGACACCGCTGGCTCAGGGAGACCACCTTCCCCCGAGTCTAGCGTTGCCTCGTTCACTCATTAGACGCCAGGCTAATCCTAGAGATTGATGATAGTTGGACTCCTCGCCGCTAGCTTAGCTTTTGCACCCTTAGGGTACTAGGCTAGGTAGAGTTGAGTCTTTTAGATCATTGATGTAACCGTAGTAAACTCTTTTGGAGGTTTGGGGATGATAAATGGCAGTTTAAAATTGGACGGAAGGTTTATGTTTTCATTTTGTTTCATGTGGGATCTATTAAATTGCTTTAACTCCCCTACCATGTTTAAACCCTAAACTGAGAAGATGTGTTGTTAAGCAACCATGTGATTTTTCAGATGGCTGGGAGAGCGCGCCGTGGTTAGAATGAGCACGTTCCTCCACCACCACCGCCTCCCACTCTGCAGGAGCTCATGGCCCAGCAGAATGAGATCCTGAGACAGCTAGCTCAGCGTCAGCCACCACCTCAGCATTATGGTGGAGACCATCAGCGTCACCCTGTCGCTGCTACCTATCAGGAGTTCCTCAGCACCCAGCCTCCACTGTTCACCAGGGCCGAGGACCCACTTGATGCAGATGTGTGGTTGAGGGTGGTGGAATCCAAATTCCCACTGCTACATGGAATTTGCTCAGAGGTCACCAAGGTCAGGTTCGCCACCCAGCAGCTTCGCGGACCCGCAAGGACTTGGTGGGACCATTTTCTTGCCATGCAGCCAGAAGGTAGAGAAGTGGAATGGAGGGAGTTCAAGGCGGCTTTCAGAGGGCACCATATC
Organism: Zea luxurians; assembly: GCA_029449295.1. Taxonomy (NCBI): domain Eukaryota; kingdom Viridiplantae; phylum Streptophyta; class Magnoliopsida; order Poales; family Poaceae; genus Zea; species Zea luxurians. The sequence goes on along the minus strand of JAOPSE010000013.1, from coordinate 60,171,044 downwards.
CCCGCTGGCATCATGGACCGGAAGCTCAATGAGTTTCTGGCACTCACTCAAGGCAGCAGGACGGTATTGCAGTATGCCCAGGCCTTCAATGATTTGTGCCAGTATGCTGGATACCATGCAGATACGGATGAGAAGAAGCGAGACAGGTTCAGGAGGGGGCTCAGCACTAAGCTCCGTGACCGTCTCAACACCGTCAGGGCCAACAGCTACAACGAGTTGGTCAACATGGCTATCTCCCAGGAGGACTGCATCTTAGCTCGACAGGCAGAGAAGAAGAGGAAGACCCCTGTGGCAGGACCCTCAGCTCAGCCACAGCGCTTCAGGATTGTGTCTGACGCGCAGAACAAGGGATCTCAGCAGCAGCAAGGGAGATGGGTGATCAGGCCACCGCAGCAGCAGCAGCAGCAGGCACCCAACCGCGCCCAGTTTCCAGCTCAGAGGAACAATCAGCAGCAGCAGTACCGCCAGGCCAATGACAACAGGTGTTTCACTTGTGGCAGCACTGGGCATTATGCCAAGAATTGCCCCAAGAATCAGCAGAGGCAGGGGCAGAATGTTAATCAGAACCAAGGGAAGAGGCAGAAGGTGCAGGTGAGGCAGGGCAGGCTGAACTTCACTACCATGGCTGACATTCCAGAGGGAGCACCCGTCATGACCGGTATCTTTACAGTTTTAAATTTTCCTGCTATTGTTCTTTTTGATTCTGGTGCTTCGCATAGTTTTGTCAGTGCCAAATTTAGTGTCAAGTGCCAGTTGCCTTTTCACCACACCAATGGGGGAATCACAATTTCAACACCAGGAGGCAGGATTGCCACTAATCAAATCAGCAAGAATGTGCCCATAAAGCTTGGTAGTCTAATAATTAAAACCACCCTCCTCATTTTGGGTTTGGACAGCGTGGATATCATCTTGGGAACTGATTGGTTGACCAAACATCAGGCAATATTGGACATTGCAGCCAGAGCCATTGAAATTCATTCCCCTGCTTATGGCGAGACTGTTTTGTATTTACCCAACCAGGGTTGTACCCGGTCTTGTGCCTTTGTTATGACATAATCCCCAGTAAGGAAGATCCCAGTAGTCTGTGACTACCCCGATGTTTTTCCGGATGAATTGCCAGGAATGCCACCTGACAGAGACATTGAGTTTGCCATTGAATTGCAACCCGGGATTGCTCCTATCTCTAAGAGACCCTACAGGATGCCTCCCGCGGAATTGGCAGAATTGAAGAAGCAATTGCAAGAGTTGTTGGACAAGGGGTTTATTCGTCCCAGTACTTCACCATGGGGATGTCCCGCCTTATTTGTGAAGAAAAAGGATGAGAGTTTGAGGATGTGTGTTGATTACCGCCCTCTCAATGCGGTGACTATCAAGAACAAGTACCCGTTACCCCGCATTGATGTTCTGTTTGATCAGTTGGTAGGAGCCAAGGTATTCTCCAAGATAGACCTTCGCTCAGGCTACCATCAGATTAAGATCCGTGCCAGTGATATTCCCAAGACGGCCTTCTCGACCAGATATGGGCTGTATGAGTTTCTGGTGATGTCTTTTGGGCTAACCAATGCCCCGGCTTATTTTATGTACCTAATGAACTCAGTGTTCATGCCAGAGTTGGATAAGTTCGTGGTCGTTTTCATCGATGACATTCTGGTTTATTCCAAGAATGAAGATGAACACACGGAGCACCTGCACGTCGTGCTTCGACGACTGCGCGATCATCGTCTCTATGCTAAATTGTCTAAGTGTGAATTCTGGCTAAAGGAAATAAAGTTCTTGGGTCACACAATTTCTCAGGAGGGGATATCAGTTGACCCTGAGAAAGTGCAAGAGGTGATGGACTGGAAACCCCCGACTACGGTAAAGCAGATTAGGAGTTTTCTGGGATTAGCAGGGTACTACCGACGATTTATTCCGGATTTCTCCAGAATTGCCAAGCCAATGACTGAACTGTTAAAGAAGGGAGTCAAATTTGAGTGGAGCCAAAAGTGTGAAGAGGCTTTTCATACCTTGAGGCAACAATTGACAACAGCCCCAGTGCTAGCCCAACCCGACAATACCAAGCCATTTGAAGTTTATTGTGATGCTTCTGGTACCGGATTGGGATGTGTCTTGATGCAAGAGAACAGAGTGATTGCTTATGCTTCCCGAGCACTCAGGCCCCATGAGCAGAACTACCCGACACATGATCTGGAGTTGGCAGCAGTAGTTCATGCCCTCAAGATATGGAGACACTACTTGATGGGAGCTCACTGTAACATTTACACTGATCACAAGAGCCTCAAGTACATTTTCACTCAGGCAGATCTGAACATGAGGCAGAGAAGATGGTTGGAATTAATCAAGGACTATGATTTGGAGGTACATTACCATCCTGGCAAGGCCAATGTTGTGGCAGATGCCTTGAGCAGAAAGGCCCAATGTAATTGTATGAGCATGGATGTGGGAGTGACCACCCTGTGTGATGAGTTGTGCAAGCTAAATCTAGAAGTTGTTCCTTCCGGTGAATTGAGATATATCGCAGTGGAGCCCACATTGCAAGAGCAAATAGCTCAGGCACAGTTTGGGGATAAGGGTGTTCAGGTCATCAAGGATATGATCAAGCAAAAGGTAGAGAAATACAAGTGTTTCCGCCAGGACAGCAAGGGGATTTTATGGTTTGAAGATCGACTGGTGGTTCCCAAGAACCCAGAGCTCAGAAAGAAGATACTGGATGAAGCTCACCTTTCCAAATTTTCCATGCACCCTGGTAGCAACAAGATGTACCATGATCTCAGACCTTTGTACTGGTGGACCAGGATGAAGAGGGAAATTGCCAAGTACGTATCAGAGTGTGACACTTGCCAGAGAATCAAGGCCAGTCACTTGAAGACAGCAGGTCCCTTGCAACCCCTTCCCATACCATCTTGGAAATGGGAGGACATTTGCATGGACTTCATAATAGGATTACCCAATACCTCCAGGCACCATGATTCTATTTGGGTCATTGTGGACAGATTGACCAAGACTGCTCATTTCTTGCCAGTACACACCACCCACAAGACAGAGAAGTACGCAGAAATTTATGTTGATCAGATAGTAAGATTGCATGGTATCCCAAGGACCATTATATCTGATAGAGGAGCACTGTTTGTGGTACGCTTTTGGGAGAAACTGCAAGAAGCCCTCGGGACCCATGTAATCCGAAGCTCAGCATATCACCCTCAAACAGATGGTCAGACAGAAAGGGTAAACCAGATCTTGGAAGACATGTTGCGAGCATGTGCACTACACTATGGAAAGGACTGGGACAAGTGTCTTTCCTTGGCCGAGTTTTCTTACAATAACAGCTATCAGTCCAGTCTGAAAATGGCACCTTTTGAGGCCTTATATGGGAGAAGATGTAGGACCCCGCTAAATTGGTCTCAAGCAGGAGAAAGGGAAATTTTTGGGCCAGATTTGGTGCTTGAAGCAGAGGCAAAGGTTAGAATTATCAAAAGGAACCTAGAAGCTGCTCAGGCCAGACAAAAGAGTTATCATGACAAGAGGCGGAAGCCTCTACAGTTTGAGGTGGGAGATCATGTCTATCTTAAGATATCACCAACCAAGGGTGTCCAGAGATTCGGGATTAAGGGCAAGTTAGCCCCTCGCTACATTGGACCATATAAGATCAAGGCAAGTTGTGGACCTGTAGCTTACCAATTGGATTTGCCACCCTGCATGGCAGCAGTTCACAATGTGTTCCATGTATCTCAGCTGCGGAAATGTGTTCGTCTACCCGCTGAAGTGCTACCGGAACCGGACATTGAGATAGAACCAGACCTGTCCTACCAAGAGTACCCCGTCAAGGTATTGGATCAAAAGGAAAGGTCAACTCGGTTAAGATCAATCCAAATGTATAAGGTGCAGTGGAGTCATCATTCAGCAGAAGAAGCTACATGGGAGACGGAGGATTTTCTACGCTCTCGCTTCCCCGACTTTCTGCCCAAAGGAATCGGTATGTAGCCCCAAAACCCCACCCCCCGCCTGCCCTTTGAAGTCAATTATAAGGAAAACTTAGATAACAAGGATAGTCTAAGTTGTGGAATTGACTTAAGAAGGGCTTCCTTCTGAAGTTGCAAAGAGGATGACATTCGAAGAGCAGTTATAAAGGTAAAACTTGAGTATAAGGGGAAAGTAGCACCAGCACACCTTCAAAGCATCCCTCCAAGGGACTCCACCTGAAATCTCGGGACGAGATTCCTTTAAGGGGGGAGGGCTGTAACACCCTAGGTGTTACTCAGGGTGTCCACCCCAGGGTTACCTCTTTTTAGCCCATGATTACATAAGGATTTGTGAGCAAAGTACTTCAATCTTGGAATTCAAGGTCCTAATCTAGTGCAAACTATCTTGGTTATCATGCCCTAGCTTGTAATGCACATCTAAGTGGGGATCTCCCAAAACCCTAGAGCAAAACCCCCATATGCAATAATAACCCTAATTGAAGCCATGATCAAAAGATCATGTAAACATCATGATCATGGTTTGGGCCAAATATAAAAGTTGTAATATACTTAATAACCTACAATTAATAGTAAGGAAGTACCCCCAAAAAGTTTTCAGAAAGGTCCTAAAAAGATCACCAAAGGTTGAACACAAGGGAGAGATTCAGATTTTGTCTAAGTCAAAAACCAACCCTTGAGCAAAGATCCCTCATGTTCACCTTGATCCCCTTTTCAAAACCAGTCGACCCAATCAACAAAATGGCGCCAAATTAACCCTAGAACACCCTGGCAAGAGATGACACCTACCCTAGGGCGCTAGACACGACTTGACACCCCTTTTGTCTCGGGTTGGACCCAGCTGACACAGCAAACTTCTCCCCTCTCTATCTCCCTGCCCTGACCATATCTCGACTTGGAACTCACAGCAAAAGGGTAGGATTTGGAGCAGAGAAGTGACCGTACACAGTGACTTTGCCAAGATACGCACGCTATGGCGCCCAAATCGGCCATGGAACCTTGGCAGAAGCAACCCTCCACGTGTTCGACGCGAGCTGGCATCCGGGGGCGCGCTCAGAGCACCCGTGCGCGAACCCCCGCGCGCCCGCGACCGCCCGTGACCACGCCCGAGCAGCGGCTATAAAACCCGCCCCAGTGCTCGGTTGCCTTCCCCATTGCCTCCTCCGTACCTCGCCGGACTCGCCCGAGCCAGCCGTTGCCTCCGGCGACCTCCCCGCAGCCCGCCAGTGCCGCCCGAGAGCAACCGCCGTGGCCGACCCCTCTCCCGTCCTCCTCCGTTCGATCCAAGCCCTCAGATAGCTTCCTGGTGAAGCCGTGAGCCTTGCTCAAGCTTGACCCGAGGCCCCGCGTCACCGGATTAGCCAAATCGCGCTCACCGGAGTTCAAGAACCCGCCGGCGCACGTGGACCGGGTAAACCCTTCACCATTTTCCGATTCGTTGCGCGCATGGCCCCTGTGTCATCCCGTGAAGCTCCTCGTACACCCTAATCGAACTATACCGCCGTAGTTTGGCCGGAGCAGGCATCGCCGACGATCTCCGCCGCCTGTGTTCGTGGCCAGGGTGACTCCGACCACCTCTGACGCCGACCCGCACATCGGCGTGACCGTCACGACCTCCCGAACGTCGCTGACTACCTCGCCGGGCCTCCCTCGCCGCCGGTAAGCCGCGCCATCCTTTCTCTTCCGCGGCTACTGTTTCAGTTGGGGGGAGGACTGCGGGTGAGAGGGAGAGAAATCCAGGGGGTTAAGTGAAAAGTCAGAGACTCAAATGAATAGTGGCGTAAGGGTAGAACTGCGAGGTTTGATTCGGTTTAAATCCAGGGACCTTGGCGCAAACTGCTTTTTCAGAAAAACTTAATTAAAACCTGATTTAAATTCAAACAGAAACTTCAAAAACCCATAACTTCTGTTTGGTTTACCCAAATTTGGTCAAACTAATTTTGCTAGACTCTAAATAATGTAACCTGTCTAAGAAAAATATAAAACCCCATAAGTACTAGAGAAAAATATAAGGTTCTGATTTAATTTCAGTTTTGGCCAAAAGCTCAATAATAGCAAGAAAAATGGTTGTACTATTTAACTAGGGCTAGAAAAATTTGGAGAAGTCTATATCTACCTACTGACCTAGTTAAAAATGTTGAACCCCTCTGTCCACTACATTAAGTTAGTTTTAACCCCTTATTCCATAATATGCTTAAGGTTAAGAAAAATAGAAAAAGTGACATAAATAATGAACCAGAGGGCACCCCTATTTTTGTTAAGATACTTAGTCAATATAGTTCACTGGAAAAATGTATCATACCCTGTTGTAGTGTAAGATAAGAAAGATACCTTTTAAATGAAGAAAATAAGGATAACTTAGAAAAACCCTACAAAAATAACCCTAAGGTGAAACCTCCCCAAACCTTAGGATAACTAATGTGTTGATAATAAGAACTTAAGAAAAATCTGAAATCTGTTGTTTGATATTTTTCAAATGACAAGTTAGTTCTAATCACCCTTTTTGCACCAAAGTTTAGAAATCCACCATTAATTAACCATCATGTGGCTCTCTGTCATTTTTGGTACAAGAGCTTATTATCACTGTTAGAGGCCAACAAAAATAACCCTTAGGTCAGGATCCACTTTAATAAAGGACTTGTAGTGCAAAGTGGCTTAATTGCCCCACTTTTTGTTATTTTTGTATACAGCCTAGACTTTTTATTTTAGATCCCATATTCCTAAGACAGGCCCTATTGACCAAGGGCAAGCCACTGTAATTTTTGTGGAATTATTAAAAATAGTCAATTCACCTTGGTGGTTCAAACCCCACTAGAATTCATAAATGAGCACTAAAGAGAGGAAAATGAGCAATGGAAATTAGTATCCTCCTAAGACCTTTGTAGATGGTCCACTAAAATCCATAAAAGCAATACAAATCCAATAGGTTATCCTAAAAGAAAACCTAAACCTAAAAGGTAATAAGTCTATATATACCACTAGAAGATCCACATAGCCAAGGAACCCTAAGTTCATTCTTGACTTAGTTTCTGTAGCTTAATGTTCTTAAATCTTGCATAACCATGACACATATGTTCATTGCATTTCGATAGACTGTAATCTTGCTGACGGAGAGTACATCCTCGTGCCGGAGCAAGGAGCTGCCCAGGAGGTTGCCCCAGACCCAGCACCCGAGCCTGCACCAGAGGACCTGCCTGCCACTGCTTTGGAAGGCAAGCCCTGGTTTATGCATAACCTGTTATTTATGCTATTTTACTTCACTTAATGATTGTAGGATTGACTGTGCACTTAGGTGTAGGAGTTGATTGAAACCCTAGTTGCATAAACTCAGGTTTCCTTTTTGAGATGGATACTAGAATGCTAGGTCGAGTAGCTGCTTTACTAATTAGGGATCTCGGTAGAAGTCGAGTGATTTTTCTAGCACTCGCACGAGGTCAGGAATTGGTTGTACCCACTTTTCTTATCACATTGATAGTTGGTGAGTGGACACGGATCCATGGGGATACGTGGTTTATGAGGTAAATGGGAATAAGGATTAACGTGTGGATACCTGTGTCAAGCGTTTGAACGTACTAAACACATGCCGAGAAATATGGTAAATTGGTAAGCCTAGTACCTGAGTGAACCTGGCAGTGGACATATCCCCTCACGCGACCTGAGACGTAGTCTCCCATTCCGGTTATGGTGGGTACAAGTGCAGTCACTGCACGACGGCCAGTCGGGGTCAGTGAGGCATTGTACGCCAAGGCGGTGAGCCCTGATCTGCTGACGGGGAATCGATGGGGACGGTTGATGTGTGTGGGGACGGAGTGCCCCTACATGTCGTGTGTTTAGGTCTACCTTGCAAGGATAAAAACTCGATTCGAATCGTCTGCTTCTCGCAGCTAATGAGACTGCTTGATCCATTGTACTGCATTGAGTAACAAGTGGAACTGTGATGAGATGATACAAGATGTTGATTGCTAAAGATGTTTGCTACTATGTATGATTAGATAGTACACCTTTAGCCTTAAGAGAGTCACACTTAATCTTGACAAAGTTAAAATCTTGATTTAGAAACTCAGCTAGTGCTTTTGGCAACCAAACCCCACAGCCAAACAGCTGCATGTCTAGAGGTAGAGGAGTATAGACTCCTCACACCGGGTAAGTCTAGCTGAGTATTAGTATACTCAGCCTTGCTTGTGGCATAATTTTACAGGTTCTCTGGAGGATATGGTTGCTGGAGTGACTTGGCCATCCACCCTGCCACCGGGTTGGACTGTCGAGTGGGACCCCGCCTCGGCTGAGGAGGAGCATGAGGAGTGATGGGACGGGCTTCCCCATCTCTCCGTTTAATTATCGTTAGTTTTATTCCGCTGCACTTCGAACAATGATGACTACTTTTGGCAAAACTCCGATGATGATGATGTAATAATTTAACACTCTTCCATGTATGGTTTTATGCTTTATTGTATTTGCTCTGTGACTCACCATCGAGTGAGAATGTGGTACTTGATCCTGTCAGTGGCCGCGTCGGACTAGATCCGAGGGATTGACGGGTTATTCCCATTTAAGTGTGGTCTAGCCTCTAAGGCGGGGATTAGGCACTTAAGTTGGAATAATTCGGGCAGTTCCGCCACAGTATTCACCAATGACACCCCATATGCAAGACCCTTGCATGCATCAGTGTGTATGGTCAAACCTGGGGGTGTTCCAATAGCCCTCTTCAAGAGTGTCATAAACCATTTCCAATTCAAATTTGTTTCTTTGTCAAATATGGCATATGCTACTGGATACATCCAGTTATGTCCATCTATGGCTGTCGCTGAAGCAAGCTGTCCAATGTACTTTCCAGTCAAATGAGTTGAGTCTACTCCAAGATAAGGCCGACATCCCATAAGAAATCCATTGACACAAGGACGTAAAGCCACAAACACTTCTCGAGCGAAAAATGCGACACTCAGTTACGCTGCGCGTGGATATTTGAAATTTATGGGCTGTTAGGGCGAACTTATCGACAAAAGCAATGCGCATGTTGTAGGCGTAGTTCTCGAGCGAGTTCTTGGCGTCCACCTTCTTCTTGTGCTCCTCGTCCTCGGCCTTGTATGTCTCTGCCTCCTGCACCATCTGTTATACCCGAGATCGATGAATGGGCTGTCAAGTGTTTCATGATGTGTGTGTGCAATGCCTTGCTGTTCTGTACCAGCAACGAGAAGATCACTGGTTATGATTATCTAGTGTGAATACGAGCGTCCATTAACACCTTCACTAGGAATCCCAAAAACAGCAGCAACAGCTTGCGGTGTTATTGGCAACACCTTCCTTGAAATTTGAATCCTCAACGGGTCTTCTTTGATGCACTCTAACAAAAACCTCCCCAAGTACCTATCTGAAATGTTTCCCATCCTTAACTTCAACAAGTCCCCAAATCCCATTTGTTGTATTCTAAGTTTTACATTCTCGGGCATCTCCTCAATGCACTCAACTATGAAATTAGGCGAGCATCTTGTAGTGGCAAAGTTGTCGCCCTTAGCCTGATTATATTGTACAGAAGAAATTTAACAGATCAGAATAACTGAGCATTCCATTAACTGATTCATTACATCGAATTAACTGAGACAATATAGAGGATTAACTGAGGGGTTACAGCACATTAACTGAGGGTCTACAGTGTATTAACTGACACAAGAGAATAACTGACACAAGTAAAATGAATTACCTGCACTTGATTTGAAGCATCTGAACCAACAGACTCTGATCCAGATGAATCGCCATTACTTGAATTGCTTTGCGCCATATGCTCTCCTGTATGATCCAAGGTGTCCAGAATTAATGACAAGCTTTTTAAATGTTTTCTTGTAAAAGTAAGGAGGAGGAAGGTCGGGTGCCGTCGGAGCGCGGAGGCGCGGAGGCGGAGGAGGCAGAGGACCCTGCGGAGCAGAATGACCTGGCGCGGCGGGAAGGTGGGCCTCGCGCGCGGGAGAAGGCGGGATGTGGAGCGCGGCGACAGCGCGGTCTGGGGCTCGCCGGCGGTTAGGGTTCGGGTGCCAGAACTCTAGTCATGCGGAGGGACGACAGAAAAAGGAGTATAGTATTCGTATTCAAACTCTTGAGTACAAAATCATTACAATGCACTAGAAATCTCTACCCCTATGAACAAATAATTAACTACAAAAAATGTTGTATGAAAAATAATTTTGCACTACTAGCTTTTAGAAAGAGCTCCTATATTATTGAGTGTGCTTTTATTTTTGGTTCTAGCTTGGCACTCGATCTAGCTCGCTCGAGGCGCTCCCGACCTGCATCTATGGCCGGATCTCCCCGGCCGGCGACGACGGACGCCAGCGCCACGACGATGTGAGTTCATTCCCTCGCTCTCTGCTAGCTAGCTAATGATCTGCCAGACCGCCGGCCTTATTTGGCGCGTTGCTGTGTTAGATATATAGTATATGTATGATTTTGCATACTGATGTACAGATCTCAGCTCGGCCTACATATCGGAAGAGATTTAGATGTACATATGATTTTTGCATTCTTTTCTCTGCTTCTTCTTTCACATACCGCGCGCACCTTGACATCTTCTGGTTTAACCGTACCTCTCTTTTAATATTTTTCCTCGCGCTGTTTTTTTTATTTTCGGTTTTACTGCATCTATTTTGCCACTATATATGCAACTTTTTATCCATTTCGCCCCACTTCTAATTTTAGATTTCGACCAAATGCATTCCAGAATCTTTCGGAATTAATATTAGACCAAAGGACGTATGTATGTAACAATTAATAATGCAGTGATCTATAGTCACATCGCTCCTTTTAATTCATGTTAAATAAAGCAAGTTGTCTCTAAATGAATGTTAAATAAAGCAAGTTGCTACAGTGGTCATAGCTTTAGTCTGGGTGATGGGTCATATTTACCATCGAAATAAAGGCGACTACGGATATTGTAATTTTCTTATCATTGTATATATGATATGCATGTGTTCATCAACAATTAATGTAAATGATTCAGCTGGTTGCCTTCATGTAACACAACTAAATGCCAAATTCTCATTGATGATCTCCATAATTGGTTAATTGACATAGATACACGATTTAACTATTTAAGGTTATTTAAAAAAATATATTCCCTATGTCCTATAAATAAGTTTCTGAAAATCGGACAGATTAAGGACGTTGACAAAAGATGCATGTATCCTCATCTCTTTTCCTTTCCCTCTGGGGATCTCTCTTGAACTTGGCATTTATCGCTTGCATGCACTCATGATTATTATAGCTTCCGCATTAGCAGACGTGTATAGTTATTTTTGTGGAACTTCTCTATTGACATGTATAAAGCTAAACTCGCTCGCCACATAAATCAATACCAAAATCATGGTGCTCCGTGTCTGGAGTTATTTTCTTTGGCACCGTTTGGTACTGCTTCACCAGAAGCCGTAGGAGAAGCCACAGAAGAGCCATGTCAAATTCACCCTTACAATGGTCTTTTTTTTTGTCATCTGTTGAGAATTTCTTGGTATTAATTAATAATCAATATTATTTGGCAAGCTTTCATTTGATCAAATACATGGTTATATAAATGTAATCAAAGTAGACACGACCTTATGGTCAAGGTCATAATTTGAAGTGATAAAGGTGATTGATGGCATAACCAAAATAGGGGGTTGGCTTAATGACTACAGAACTCAGTTAAGAAGAAGTAAGTTCAGAACATTGATACAAGAGTAATTAAAACAGCAACACAATTAAGTTCACCAGATCTAGAATTAGTAGAAAATAGATAAGCTACTGCGGCTCTAAACTACAGAACCGGCAGCGCCATCACGTTGTCTTCATGGCCCGCATGAAATGACCAACTGGAAATGACAAACATCACACATAGACAAAACACGGAACCATGTCACTGCAATCTTAAGCCTTGCATTTCCTGATAGCCAAGAGACGGCAGTAGATCTGTCATAAGCTGACGCTGCAGTATGGGAGGGCTGCAACTGCAGAACCTAAATACTAGCAAAGGATCAGCAGGGGAAAAATATGCTAGCAAGACATTGGCTTACCAGCAGGCAGGCGCTCAAGAGTTCATGTCCCCTGCGTTCAGGCTACCATGCACCTGCTTTGAGAACAGTAAGTTTGAACAAATACAGCTGAAAAATTAAAACATGAACACATTAGATGCCTGGCTTACCTTTACGTTCCAGGTTCGAAGCACGAAACCCATCCTTTCCTTAATGTCTGGCAGCCAGGCGAATGCATCCAAATTTGCCTCGTCTTTAAGTACTTCATTAGCTATAGCATACTCATCAGAATCGCCTTTAATATCATTCTCTCTAAGATATTTCATTGCACTCGAGTGGGTCATGCGATGTGATGACTCAGGCGTACCAACTTCTGAGCTCCTCCGCCGAGTCTGGCGGGTGAAGGGCTGAATAGACCCTGTGTTGCTGCTGCTGCGTTTTGTAGGAGACATGGTTCTACATGCCATTACCGCTGGTGTCTTGAACTCATCACAGAAACAAAAGATTTCATCCAACTCAGTTTCAAATTCCACAATAAGTGCGTACTTTTCTGAGGACAACTCATTTTTCTTCTGCAATGGAAAGCCAAACTTAGTGGTTCAAACAGAGGAATACAGCGAAATGTTCAAGGGAAAATTGGTTTCTTGGCACCGAAAGATTCCGGCTTTAGAAATCTACCATCGAACTTTCCTGGTGCACTTTAATACCATGCAAAGAATTGATTCTTTAGAAATCTACCAAGAAACTAGTTTGGAGGCTGTTTTGAGTTGTTTTCTTTTTTAAAAAAAACCAGCAGCACACGGAAAAAGACACACTTGCCCTCCTCTCACCTAATCAATACAGGCATCGGATCCTCCTCTGCTCTGCCGCTCTGGAGAGAGTGAGGCGTCGACTCTAGCTCGACGCAGCAGGCGCCCCCTAGTCGCCACCCCTGCCGCTGCCAAGGAGACCTCCCCCGCCCTGCAAATCATCTCACGAAGGAGGTAATCCGCGCCTCCTCTGCTCCTTTTTTTCGATTCGAAGATTTCTCTAGTGGTTCTTCAACAGTTTCTAACCCTAGGTTCGAATGTTTTTGGGGTACATGCTGGCCAATGCTATAGGATTCGAGGGCTGATGCAACGGGATTCGAGGGCTCATGGTTAGGATGGACGCTCCTGATTCCCTACGAAGGTATGATGCAGTGGGATTTCTTCTCCTCTTGCATACATTATGTACTAGCTAACGGTACAGATGGGCACACTAACTGGACAATTGCTGACTGATCACCCTGTTATTTTCAGGGCTGATCATAAAACATGTTGTAGAGTAGAGCTAAAAACTGATGCTTATGTCAGTTTCATTAATGGTAGAAAGGAGTACACAAAAGGTTCAATTACAGATTGGAATGTGGATTGGCTTGAGTATTCCCTGATTGAATTGGTGAATGATGCTAGAAACACATACAAATGGGCTAGCTATCAAACAGTTGAGTTTTGGTATGTGAACAAAGACAACAAATATGTCAAGTTGCGTACTGATGCTGAATTACTTGCCCTGCTCCAAAGCTCTAGTTCAGTTCAGTTTGACATGATAGTTGTTGGAGAGGAACCTAACAATGACAACCGAATTGTATTACATAATAATGCTACTATTGTCGATTGTCCTGCAATGGTTGGTGAGAATCAAATTGACCTAAATCATGAGTTTTTGGAGCAACCCATTTTTGGTGGGACTATAGCAGGGCCACCTAGAACTGAAGAAGAAGAAACAGATCACTATATGATAGAAGGTGTGGATCCTGATGGAGATGAGCCTCCTGGAGCTAATGAAGAATGGAGATACTTCAAAAATGGGAATAGAAATGGTCAACCTGAACAAGATCTGTCAGAACAACAGCAGGATGTGCATGTCCCTCCTCCACATGTTTTGCCTACAAATTTCCATGACCATGACACTGAATGTGTACCTACAGATGAATCTGTTGTTGTAGCTTCATCTTATGTGCCCATTGGTACTTATGATAGAGATGACCCAAAAATAAAGAAGGGGTCTACATTTGATGATAAGTCTGTATTCATCATGACTTTCAAGCAGTTCTGCATTAAGAACGAATTTGAGACATTATTGCAACATAGTGATTCTGAGCGGTACAGGGCAAAATGCAAGTTTCCTGGTTGTAGGTGGTCACTGTATGCGAAGAAAATGCTTGGTTGTGAATCATTCATGGTTTGTTGTCCATGTGTATATCATTTTTTAGTTCTTGCTAACATTTGCTAACATTTACTAACTTTGCAGGTGGTTTCTATTGGCCCTAAACATGATTGCGCAAGCACTAGCAAGGTGACAGGAAAGGAAGCTTCTGCAGCTTGGATTGCCAATAGAGTGAAGCCTATGTTGATTAAAGAGCCAGGGCTTGGTGCAAGAGAAATGCAGTATAGGTTGGAGGATTGATTGCAAGAAGGTAAAGGGACAGATGCACTTCTCAAAGATGTTTGTGGCTTTACGTCCTTGTGTCAATGGATTTCTTATGGGATGTCGGCCTTATCTTGGAGTAGACTCAACTCATTTGACTGGAAAGTACCTTGGACAGCTTGCTTCAGCGACAGCCATAGATGGACATAACTGGATGTATCCAGTAGCATATGCCATATTTGACAAAGAAACAAATTTGAATTGGAAATGGTTTATGACACTCCTGAAGAGGGCTATTGGAACACCCCCAGGTTTGACCATACACACTGATGCATGCAAGGGTCTTGCATATGGGGTGTCATTGGTGAATACGAAGAGTCGGGATAGGGTTTTGTGATCCGGGATGATCGAGGGTAATCAAAGCAGTGAGGAATGAGGTAGTGCAAATGTGGGGAGGGGCAGGGCGTGGGTGATCATCGCCAACGACCAGGGCAACCTCACAACGACATCGTACGTTGCATTCACCAACTCCGAGAGGCTCGTCAGCGACACCGCCAAGAACCAGATTGCCATGAACCCTATCAACCAAGGGGCACCACCATCCCGACCAAGGAGTAGGACTTCTCCACCTACTACGACAACCTGCTCGGCAAGTTCGAGCCCTCTGGCTTCCCTTCGGTGCCTGGAGAACAAGATCACCATCACCAACGACAAGGGCCCGATCCAGCTTTGATTACCCTCGATCATCCCGAATCACAAAACCCCATCCTCGACTCTTCGTATTCACCAACGACAAGGGCCGGCTGAGCAAAGAGGAGATTGAGAAGATGGTGCAGGAGGTAGAGACATACAAGGCCGAGGACGAGGAGCACAAGAAGAAGGTGGACGCCAAGAACTCGCTCGAGAACTATGCCTACAACATGCGCAACACACGCTATGCCTATGCCTGTGCCTGTGCCTGTGGTTCCCGTCTTCGGTAAGACCTGGTTCTTTGGCTCCGAGGTCGGCGCCGTAACCAGCCAGGTAAATACCCGACGCCGATCGCGGAGCCAGCCTAGCGTCGAACTACCATGGCGTCGACCTCAGAGCCAGCTTCCCATGTCAGCGAAGGTAAAGACCACCGGCCAGAAGATGGTGCAGGAGGTAGATCGAGAAGATGGTGCAGGAGGTAGAGACGTACAAGGCCGAGGACGAGGAGCACAAGAAGAAGGCAGCGTGTGTTGCGCATGTTGTAGGCGTAGTTCTCGAGCGAGTTCTTGGCGTCCACCTTCTTCTTGTGCTCCTCATCCTCGGCCTTGTACATCTCTGCCTACTGCACCATCTTCTCGATCTCCTCTTTGCTCAGCTGGCCCTTGTCGTTGGTGATGGTGATCCTATTCTTCTGGCCGGTGGTCTTTTCCCTTAGTTTTGAGAGATAAGTAGGCTATGGAGTACTTTTCCCTCTTATCCCACTACTTTCCTTACTTTTAAGAGATCTCATAGGAGTCGGTCAAGCCCAAACCTATCAAGCTAGATTCATCATGTGTAGTTTTTCCAAGTCATCTGGGCTGCCAGAGCCCAACGCCTCTATCCAATTCTTGGTTCCCAAGAAGTTTGGTTCCAACACGGGCACAGGCACAACATGTGTTGCGCATGTTGTAGGCATAGTTCTCAAGCGAGTTCTTGGCATCTACCTTATTCTTGTGCTCCTCGGCCTTGTACGTCTCTGCCTCCTGCACCATCTTCTCGATCTCCTCTTTGCTCAGCCGGCCCTTGTCGTTGGTGAATACGAAGAGTCGGGATAGGGTTTTGTGATCCGGGATGATCGAGGGTAATCAAAACAGTGAGGAATGAGGTAGTGCAAATGTGGGGAGGGGCAGGGCGTGGGTGATCATCGCCAACGACTAGGGCAACCTCACAACAACGTCGTACGTTGCATTCACCAACTCCGAGAGGCTCGTCAGCGACACCGCCAAGAACCAGATCGCCATGAACCCTATCAACCAAGGGGCACCACCATCCCGACCAAGGAGTAGGACTTCTCCACCTACAACGACAACCTGCTCGGCAAGTTCGAGCCCTCTGGCTTCCCTTCGGCGCCTGGAGAACAAGATCACCATCACCAACGACAAGGGCCCGATCCAGCTTTGATTACCCTCGATCATCCCGAATCACAAAACCCCATCCTCGACTCTTCGTATTCACCAACGACAAGGGCCGGCTGAGCAAAGAGGAGATCGAGAAGATGGTGCAGGAGGCAGAGACATACAAGGCCGAGGACGAGGAGCACAAGAAGAAGGTGGACGCCAAGAACTCGCTCGAGAACTACGCCTACAACATGCGCAACACACGCTATGCCTGTGCCTGTGCCTGTGCCTGTGGTTCCCGTCTTCGGTAAGACCTGGTTCTTTGGCTCCGAGGTCGGCGCCGTAACCAGCCAGGTAAATACCCGACGCCGATCGCGGAGCCAGCCTAGCGTCGAACTACCATGGCGTCGACCTCAGAGCCAGCTTCCCATGTCAGCGAAGGAAAAGACCACCGGCCAGAAGATGGTGCAGGAGGTAGATCGAGAAGATGGTGCAGGAGGTAGAGACGTACAAGGCCGAGGACGAGGAGCACAAGAAGAAGGCAGCGTGTGTTGCGCATGTTGTAGGCGTAGTTCTCGAGCGAGTTCTTGGCGTCCACCTTCTTCTTGTGCTCCTCATCCTCGGCCTTGTACATCTCTGCCTACTGCACCATCTTCTCGATCTCCTCTTTGCTCAGCTGGCCCTTGTCGTTGGTGATGGTGATCCTGTTCTTCTGGCCGGTGGTCTTTTCCATTAGTTTTGAGAGATAAGTAGGCTATGGAGTACTTTTCCCTCTTATCCCACTACTTTCCTTACTTTTAAGAGATCTCATAGGAGTCGGTCAAGCCCAAACCTATCAAGCTAGATTCATCATGTGTAGTTTTTCCAAGTCATCTGGGCTGCCAGAGCCCAACGCCTCTATCCAATTCTTGGTTCCCAAGAAGTTTGGTTCCAACACGGGCACAGGCACAACATGTGTTGCGCATGTTGTAGGCATAGTTCTCGAGCGAGTTCTTGGCATCTACCTTATTCTTGTGCTCCTCGTCCTCGGCCTTGTACGTCTCTGCCTCCTGCACCATCTTCTCGATCTCCTCTTTGCTCAGCCGGCCCTTGTCGTTGGTGAATACGAAGAGTCGGGATAGGGTTTTGTGATCCGGGATGATCGAGGGTAATCAAAGCAGTGAGGAATGAGGTAGTGCAAATGTGGGGAGGGGCAGGGCGTGGGTGATCATGCTGAACGGGCTTGCCACAATGTGCCTGTGGTTACCTTCTCTGCAAGGAGGATTAGTCGGCTTAGGTGACTGGCTGCCTCTGCTGCTACCAAGTCTGACTAGGCTACTAGAGTTTGTAGGGTCATGTCGATCACTTATGTTCCGAACTCGCAGTTCTGCAAGTTAATGGGTACTCAGTTATTGTTATGTCCTTAGTTATTCTTGTGGGCTCCGTTATAATACCTCAGTCAACAGGCACTCAGTTTTTCCAGCTATTCAGTTATTCTTTACTCAGTTAATGGTGCAATCAGTTAATCGAGAATAAACTCTCAGTTAGTAGCGCACTCGGTTAATCCACTATAACTCCTCAGTTAATGAAAACTCAGTTAATACACTATGCTGTAACCCTTCAGTTAATGGGGAACTCAGTTAATTCTGCCCTCTATATTGTCTCCGTTAATGGACAACTCAGTTAATTCTCACTTCTCTGGCCATTGCTGGAATAGTGATACATTGTTTTTCCCCTTTTAGACGTGGAGCATTTGTTGGTCATGGCACCACCAACATGGCCTGAATTCTTGGTTGAGCATTTTGTGGATGGGTGTGTCGATCTGGTGCAGCAGGGACTCACGATACCAGCATATCCAAGCTTGTTTTATTCGCGGCTTGGAGACTACATGCTTTCAAAAACTAAAGTTCCTGTCACAGAGGAGGAGCTGACCGCACAGTTTCAGCACTTCAGAATATTATGGGAGACTACCAGAAAAATGTGCAGGCCTTTCTTTCTCTGTTTATAGAACTGAACCACTAAGTGAGGCTTGCTTTCCATTGCAGAGCCTGGAATCGAAGGGCCTTCAGGATAAGGATGCCATGACGAGAGGCCTTGTATGTACCCCACCTGAACATTCACTATCCTTCTCCATTTATATAACTGAACCAAAAATTGAGGCTATCCATTGCTTCCATTGCAGAAAAAAGAACTTGATTTGAATAAATACAAATATATCCTGAAATATGAGGATAAGTTCAACTATAAATTTCCAGCATGCCATTATCAGAAGTCAATACCAAAGCGTGCGTTTATCAACAATACTGGATCTAGTGGGGACTTAAGTGTTACAAGTATTCGGAAGCGCAGCATTGATGAGACCTTCTGCCGCCAGCTTCGGCAGAAGAGCTCAGACGTTGATAAGCCTGAGTCAGCAGAAAATCACATGACCTTAGATACTGCATTGGATGAACTTTCAGTTCATCCTGATGTCAGTGTTTTAACTTATGGTATAGATACTCGATGCCTTGAAGATCTAGGCCGTCGCAAATGGGGTGCCATGACATATAACTAGCACGTCCAGTTTTACGTAATAGCACATCCTGTATAACGGAATAGCACGCGGAGGGGGCATGATTCCTCTTAGCATTTTCTTGCACACGTGATCAACTTTCTGAACTCATCTACAAATTTCTTCATGAATTAGCGCTGAAATAAATTATAATTAAAAAATTTTAACACTAAAGAATACAGCTAGCACGTCTGGGTTTATGAAATAGCACATCTGTATCTAGGAATAGCACGTGGTGGGGGCACGATTTCCCTACCATCTGTGTTGTACAGCTAGCACGCCAGGTTTACGAAATTGCACATTGTGCATCTAGGCCGTCGCAAATGGGGTGCCACGACATATAACTAGCACGTCCAGTTTTACGTAATAGCACATCCCGTATAATGGAATAGCACGCGGTGGGGGCACGATTCCTCTTAGCATTTTTTGAACATGTGATCAACTTTATGAACTCATCTACAAATATAGCACATCATGCATCTAGGAATACCAGATGGGCCGTCCGTCGTGGGCTGCCACAACATATAACTAGCACGTCCAGGTTTATGTAATAGCACGTGGTGGGGGCACGATTCCTCTTAGCATTTTTTTGCACACGTGATCAACTTTCTGAACTCATCTACAAATATGGCACATCGTGCATCTAGGAATAGCAGATGGGCCATCGGTTGTGGGCTGCCACGACATATGACTAGCACGTCCAGGTTTACGTAATAGTACATCCAGTGTCTTGGAATAGCACGTGGTGGGGGCACGATTCCTCTTAGCATTTTTTTGCACACGTGATCAACTTTCTGAACTCATCTACAAATATAGCACATCGTGCATCTAGGAATAGCAGATGGGCCGTCGGTCGTGGGCTGCCACGACACATAACTAGCACGTCCAGTTTTACATAATAGCACATCCTGTGTCTTGGAATAGCACGCGGTGGGGGCACGATTTTCCTACCATGTGTTGTACAGCTAGCACGCCAGGTTTACGAAATAGCATATTGTGCATCTAGGCCGTCGCAAATGGGGTGCCACGACATATAACTAGCACGTCCAGTTTTATGTAATAGCACATCCAGTATAATGGAATAGCACGCGGTGGGGGCACGATTCCTCTTAGCATTTTCTTGCACGTGATCAACTTTCTGAACTCATGGCTCAAACATGAATTAGGCCTACCATCAATTCCAATGCACCTCTGCTACTTTATGAAATAGCATATTGTGCATCTAGGCCGTCGCAAATGGGGTGCCACGACATATAACTAGCACGTCTAGTTTTATATAATAGCACATCCTGTATAATGGAATAGCACGCGGTGTTGGCACGATTCCTCTTCGCATTTAATTGCACATGTGATCAACTTTCTGAACTCATGTCTCAGACATGAATTAGGCCTACCATCAATTCCAATGCACCTCTGCTACTGCCACCCAAGGAATCAAACTATATGTCTTGCTAGTTGCAAGGCACTTAAGGATTTTGTAATCCAATCTATTGTAAGCATGAAAAGCAAATCAAATTCTCCAAAAGTTTTTGTTAAAACAGTCACTTCAGATTGTCAACAGAAATAAGGTTTTTGGGATAGAATTTGA
Source organism: Zea luxurians (assembly GCA_029449295.1). Taxonomy (NCBI): domain Eukaryota; kingdom Viridiplantae; phylum Streptophyta; class Magnoliopsida; order Poales; family Poaceae; genus Zea; species Zea luxurians. Next base: position 60,150,501 of record JAOPSE010000013.1, on the reverse strand, counting down.
AACAGAATTTCCATGCGCACAAAGGAAATTAATTTTCATTCAGATGCAAAGTGGTTGTGTTTTGGGTTTAGGGTTCAGGAATTTAGTGTTTAGGGTTTCCTACGAATGGTCAAGCAGAGAGTGGGCACTCACATCCTGGTCGTTGCCGACCGGCCAGGCAGGAATGAATGAGATCAAGAGCTGGACCTCATCTGGCGGATGATGTCCTTGTGGATTTCGATTACGGAATATTATTATAAAAAATTATAAATATTCCGTGTTCGAGATAGGAATATTTGATGTTTTAATATGGAATATTCTTATAACAAAGTGTAAATATTCTATGTTCTAGTCAGGAATATTTAACCTTCTTTTACGGAATATTCTAATAAAGGAGTGTAAATATTCCATGTTCTAGACAGGAATATTTGAAGTTATAATATGGAATATTCTTATAACAAAGTGTAAATATTTCATGTTCTGTACACGAATATTTTACCTTTTATTACGGAATATTCTTATAACCCCTAAACCCTAAAAAACACTAAACCCTACCTAAACCCTAAACCTCGCCCTAAACCCATAATCCCTAACCCAAATACATCCCCATGCAGGTGAGCTTGAGCGGCGGCAAGGTGACCGCCGATGCGAGATGGTGGTTGAGTTTAGGGTTTAGGGTTCAGGAATTTAGTGTTTAGGGTTTCCTACGAATGGTCAGGCAGAGAGTGGGCACTCACATCCTGGTCGTTGCCGACCGGCCAGGCAGGAATGAATGAGATCAAGAGCCGGACCTCATCTGGCGGATGATGTCCTTGTGGATTTCGATTACGGAATATTATTATAAAAAATTATAAATATTCCGTGTTCGAGATAGGAATATTTGATGTTTTAATATGGAATATTCTTATAACAAAGTGTAAATATTCCATGTTCTAGTCAGGAATATTTAACCTTCTTTTACGGAATATTCTTATAAAGGAGTGTAAATATTCCATGTTCTAGACAGGAATATTTGAAGTTATAATATGGAATATTCTTATAACAAAGTGTAAATATTTCATGTTCTGTACACGAATATTTTACCTTTTATTACGGAATATTCTTATAACCCCTAAACCCTAAAAAACACTAAACCCTACCTAAACCCTAAACCTCGCCCTAAACCCATAATCCCTAACCCAAATACATCCCCATGCAGGTGAGCTTGAGCGACGGCAAGGTGACCGCCGATGCGAGATGGTGGTTGAGTTTAGGGTTTAGGGTTCAAGAATTTAGCGTTTAGGGTTTCCTATGAATGGTTAGGCAGAGAGTGGGCACTCACATCCTGGTCGTTGCCGGCCGGCCAGGCAGGAATGAATGAGATCAAGAGCCGGACCTCATCTGGCGGATGATGTCCTTGTGGTTTTCGATTACGGAATATTATTATAAACCCGTGAGCCAGCTTTCAACCTTTTCCCCCGCCCCTCCACAGCAAAAAGAAAAAAGGAACAAAGAAAATGTGCTCCCCTGCCCCTCCACAACCATCTCCCCTGCCCCTCCTCGCGCCCTCTCATCTGCCCCGAGGCTGTCTAATAGTCATTCCTCTCCCTCCCTGCCACAGCATCGCATTGAAGGCTCCGACTTCTCTCCAAATGGAAGGGGATCCAACCGGTTGTGGCTGTGGCTGTTCCAACCGGCGCATCGGCGGCAAATCCTCTTGCCGCCGACGCATCGCCGACACATCCTCTTGCCACACTGGTGGTGCCTCTTCGCCTCTTCGCATCGCCAGTGTTAGATCTCCCCGGACTCGGTCTTTACCGGGTCGATTGTCAGGTACATGTAGAGTATCGGTTTGCTTGCTACGGAGTATCGAGTGTCACCTTTGTTTCATCACATAATCAGTAATTGCCGAGTCCATGCATAATAGTTCCAATATTTTCTGTTTTACTTCTCTGGCCATTGCTGGAATAGTGATACATTGTTTTTTCCCTTTTTTAGACGTGGAGCATTTGTTGGTCATGGCACCACCAACATGGCCTGAATTCTTGGTTGAGCATTTTGTGGATGGGTGTGTCGATCTGGTGCAGCAGGGACTCACTATACCAGCATATCCAAGCTTGTTTTATTCGCGGCTTGGAGACTACATGCTTTCAAAAACTAAAGTTCCTGTCACAGAGGAGGAGCTGACCGCGCAGTTTCAGCACTTCAGAATATTATGGGGAGACTACCAGAAAAATGTGCAGGCGCTGACAATCAGACGTGTATGTACACCACTTGAACATTTCACTTTCTTTCTCTGTTTATAGAACTGAACCACTATGGTATGATCTAAATGAAGCGCAAGCACATTATGTATGCGCTGCCTTCCACTTCCCTTCGCCATCCCATCCACATCCCCATGTAGGTGAGCTTGAGCAGCGGCGAGGTGACCGCTGATGCGAGATGGTGGTTGTGTTTTGGGTTTAGGGTTCAGGAATTTAGTGTTTAGGGTTTCCTACGAATGGTCAGGCAGAGAGTGGGCACTCACATCCTGGTCGTTGCCGACCGGCCAGGCAGGAATGAATGAGATCAAGAGCCGGACCTCATCTGGCGGATGATGTCCTTGTGGATTTCGATTACGGAATATTATTATAAAAAATTATAAATATTCCGTGTTCGAGACAGGAATATTTGATGTTTTAATATGGAATATTCTTATAACAAAGTGTAAATATTCCATGTTCTAGTCAGGAATATTTGACCTTCTTTTATGGAATATTCTTATAAAGGAGTGTAAATATTCCATGTTCTAGACAGGAATATTTGAAGTTATAATATGGAATATTCTTATAACAAAGTGTAAATATTTCATGTTCTGTACACGAATATTTTACCTTTTATTACGGAATATTCTTATAACCCCTAAACCCTAAAAAACACTAAACCCTACCTAAACCCTAAACCTCGCCCTAAACCCATAAACCCTAACCCAAATACATCCCCATGCAGGTGAGCTTGAGCGGCGGCAAGGTGACCGCCGATGCGAGATGGTGGTTGAGTTTAGGGTTTAGGGTTCAGGAATTTAGCATTTAGGGTTTCCTATGAATGGTTAGGCAGAGAGTGGGCACTGACATCAGGGGCGCGCAGAGGTTTAGGCTTCTATGGTTTATGGGCCGTCGGTCGTGGGCTGCCACTAGCACGTCCAGGTTTACGTAATTGTACATCCAGTGTCTTGGAGTAGCGATCAACTTTCTGAACTCATCTACAAATATAGCACATCGTGCATCTAGGAATAGCAGATGGGCCGTCGGTCGTGGGCTGCCACGACATATAACTAGCACGTCCACGTTTACGTAATAGCACATCCAGTGTCTTGGAATAGCACGGGCACGATTCCTAGCCATTGTTATGCTAGCAAAGCCATAAAGTATATGAGTTTCAGCTGACTGCATTTAGCCTTCAGTCAGCAAATTGTAACCCCCTCACAAATAAGGTTTACATGTTTTTCTACCCTCCGAAAGTACTGATGAATGTATATTGCTTTATGAAAGGTCATGTTTTTCTACATGAAGTCCTGGATGAAGACTCAAACTGATGGCGCTGTGGGTGAACTCTGTATTTCGTGTAGGGCTGGGCAAAAAACCCGTAACCCGAAACCCGAACCCGGAATACCCGAACCCGAACCCGAAATACCCGAAACCCGAATTTTGTTCGGGAATTTCGGGTAGCAACTTGCAAAACCCGAATTTAGTTCGGGTAATTCGGGTATCACAATCGGGTACCCGAAATACCCGAACTTTAATGTGTCATGTACTCATGTCATGCTTAATTATTAATTTGTACATTTATAATTATGTGTATGTGTGCATAACTTGTGATTGTAGATTTCTTGTGTTTCATATGTCCATGTGTATCATTATTCAAACTATATTTTTATACTAATTTAATAGGGTGTATGTGTTTTTATGAAGGTGAAACAATAGTTCGGGTAGTTCGGGAATACCCGAACCCGAACCCGAAATTTCGGGTACCCGAAATTTCGGGTATTGCAAAACCCGTTGTAGTTTCGGGTATCGATTCTCAAAACCCGAAATTTTAAAAACCCGAATTATCCGACCCGAAATTTTCGGGTAACCCGAACGCCCACCCCTACGTGCGTGTGTAGCGAGCGCCGCCGCCGCCTACCCCCACACGATCAGAGGAGATCCGAGAAGGACGCCCCTAACACGGACAAAGGCGTGGGCTGGCGCGAGTTCTTCTAGCCCGGCGCCTGCCTGGGTGCTTGTGGTGGTGTGCGCAAGCTTGGCCTTCGCCTAGCGACACGACCCCGGCATAGGCGTAGATGCGACTGCTGGCGCGCTGCATGGTCCCAGCGTGGGTGCTCTGGCATGACCTCAGGTGCAGCGTGGCCCTAGTACGCCACATCCAGCGGTGGAAATGCAATGCGGACTTCGGGCACGACTGCTAGTGCACGACGCGGGCGCAACACCATGAAGGTGATGGCAGATCCTCGACCATGATTCCCAGCCCGTGCACAACAAAAGAGCAAGAAAAGTAAACATATCACTCCATTGCATAGAGGGAGAATCGAAGCCTGTCGCGTAGGACAGTTCGGCTAGGCCGAGGGACATGCCGGCTTGACGGAGAGTCGATGCAGATTTGATCTCGCGGCAACGTTGAGGTAGAGCGTGCTGATAATGTGTTGAGAACTACGTTACTACGGATCACCAGATCTACTCCCTTCACTTCCGTCAGCAGATTAGCCGCGATAAGTCATGGATGACTCGTATCCCTTCCTAGAAGCATTACAGAGGAAACACACGAGAGAGTATATAGGGTTGGGTCTTTGGCCTCTTTCTCTTCTCTTTCCTTATGAGAAGGTGTACATGTTTCTTATATAGAGATGTGAGATTACTCAGGGACAAAATCGATATTTGCCACGTAACCCTAACTAAGATTACTTAACACAATATTCATCGCCGGCATGGTCATGTACAACGTCTCCCATGCTAACCAGCCTAAGATTCGCTCATAGCTAGTGACAGCGAAGGCCCATAATAATCAAGGCCGCAGGTATTTTCTTTATAATTTGGTATATGTGGCGGAGAAGGTCCGGTCTGCTCGAATATGTGTCCGGATTTCGGTCCACGGCCCATCACAGAAGAAAGAGCAAGTGCAGGAGGCTTCAGTCCATGACCTTTAGACTAGAGATGGCAACGGGGAATTCCCCGTCGGGTTTTGGCTCCCCATCCCCGTCCCCGCGACGAAAAAACTTCCCCACGGGGATCCCCACGAACGCTTGCGGGGGACATTTCTTCCTCATCCCCGTTACCCGCGGGGATAAATCCCCATCGGGGATCCCCGTCCCCGCTTAAATTATAATTAGATCGTACTTCATTTGTTATTAATGTAAAACATTTTCACTTATACACATTGTTAGATGCAAAAATCATTATGTGTACATTAAAATGAACGCATTTATATAACTAGTGATCTCTTGGCAAGATAATTATTTATTTTTATCATTAACTATTATATGAAAACGTCGTCACATGTAAGTTTAACGGGTCCCCGCGGGGAACGGGGATGGGGAATGCTTCCCCATCCCCGTCCCCGTTTACCCGTCGGGGGAGAAATTTCCCCGTTTACATCCCCGTGGGGGAAGAAATTTCCCCATCCCCGTCCCCTAATAGAGGAATTCCCCACGGGGAATCGGGGATCGGGTCCCCATTGCCATCTCTACTTTAGACTTTGTTAGGTTATTTTTAATCCATGTAAATTAGATGGTATTATAAAATACTAGGAAGAATTTTGACTTACTTAAGATTTAATTGAACTCAATCTACTCTAATCCACGTGGATTAGATTCAAAATGAACAGGCCCATAGGTGGATAGTGCTCAGTTACATTGGGCTAGCTCCGCTAGTGATCAGTACCTAGTCGCACGTTCGAAAAAAAAGCTCCTATTCGATTTGGTCCCCTATCATGCAATAAATGAATCCCTAGTTGATTTGGTCCCTATCTCACAAGTTTCTGCAGCAAGAGAGTACCCATCGTTGCATACTAAAGGTTATTTGTTTAGGATTATAATCTACTTAAATTATAAAATCTAACTTATTCTGAATTACATGTTAATTCAAAATAAGTTAAATTATATATAATATGGACAACTTATAATGCTAAACAAATAAGCTTTTGTTACGATGTGTCTAGCAACCTTATATATCTCGTCTTCTATTTTAAACTATACTATGTGAACAATACAGTCTACAATATAAAATAATATCTTATACAACATATACATTAATTATGTGCTAGCCACAAATTTAGTGGCACCGAGATACCGTGCTAGTTACAGTGATGCGCGTAATGCAGCTGCATGCATGATATATCATGCTCAAAGTAAAAATATAGACCGAACAAGCGAATAGCACGGTCAAAATAGAAACCTATTGCAAAAAAAGCCGAAGTTTGAGGTGAAAAGTTTTTCTTAAATATTATGTGTTTTAAAATATGTTTGGTAGAACGGTTTAAATGAAGTTGTGTTGAATTTTTTTATTAGCAACATTTTGGAATTAATAGTTAAAAGCAAAGTTTAAAAATATTCAAAGGATCTATTTTAAGTTATTTGTTAGTATATGGTTTATAACGAGTTTCAAAGAATCGTTCGAGGCGACCGTTCCCTTCCTAGGAATCGAACATGTCCTTAATCTACTCCAATCTATATAGATTGGATTCAAAACAAACATGCCCTTAGGTGGACAGTGCTCACAAGTTTCAGTACCAAGAGAGTACTCATCATTGCATACCAAGGGTTATTTGTTTAGGATTATAATCTACTCACATTATATAATCTAACTTATTATGTAATATATAATCTAACTTATTCTGAATTACATGTTAGTTCAAAATAAATTAGATTATATAATCTGGACAACTTATAATGCCAAACAAATAAGTTTTTGTTAGTTCTAGCAACCTTACGTATTCCGTCTTCTATTTTAAACTCTATTATATAAATAATGCAGTCTATAATATAAAACAATATTTTACACGGACATACATTATGTGCTAGCCACAAACTTAGTGGCACCGAGCTACGATACTAGTTACAGTGATGCACGTAATGCAGGTGCATGATCATGCTCAAAGTAAAAATCTAGGCCGGTCAAAGTAGAAAAAAGTCGAAATTTGAGGTGAAAAGTTTTTCTTAAATATTATGTGTTTTAAAATATATTTGGTATAACTGTTTAAATGAAGTTGTGTTGAATTTATTTTTTATCACCAACATTTTGGAATTAGTAGTTAAAATTAAAGTTTTAAAATATTCAAAGGATCTAGTTTAAATTATTTGTTAGTATACGGTCTATAAAGAGTTTCAAAAAGTTTTAAGAAGTTTAAAATTTTTTGAAAATATAAAAAAATTAAAATACTTTTAAATGTGCAATTTTAAACTTATATTATAAAGGTTTCAGAGTTTTTAATATTAATAGTTTAAAAAAATTAAAATCTTATTCTATGAAGATTTTTTTGTTTTCTTTCCCTCCCTTTTCGCTTCTTGATTTTGGCCTACGACTACTTTCAGTCTAGTAGTCGCGGCCCAACCTATCTCAGCTCTACGTTCTGCCTACGGCCCACTCCCTCTAGCCCACCATCTGCAGGCAACCGAATAGCACCTTCTCCCATCCCAAGCGTTCCTCTGCCATCCGTGCCCCGCAATCATCCCGTACTTGTGTGGCTGTGCGCTAGGGGGAAAACGCAAGCTCGGGCCAATAACAATTGATTACGTCTTCCTAGGCTATGCTTTGCAAGTATAGGTTATAGATTCTTGATAATTAAATCTAGAGTTCCTAACATGCATGTTGGTACAGTCATAAAGTTCAGAGATGTCACATTCTTTAAGAACATTTTTCCTATGGAAGAAACATCTATCAGTTCTAGTTTTAAATTTGTGAAAACTCCAGAGCGTAGTGATGATGTAGGACACATTGAACAACCACTTGAGGAGAATCATGAGAAGGATGACAATGAAGGAACTCGAAAGAGTAAAAGACAAAGGACAACAAAGTGTTTTGATGATGACTTTATTGTGTATCTCATAGATGACACTTCGAGAATCATTGTTGAGGCTTATGGATCTCCTGATGTTGAGTATTGAAATGAACCAATCAGAAGCGAGATGGATTTCATAATGTCTAATGTAACTTGAGAAGTTGTTGATCATGGTGCAAACCTATAGAATGCAAGTGGATTTTCAAAAAGAAGCTTAGGCTAATGGTACCATTGAAAAGTACAAGGTAAGGCTTGTGGTTAAGGTGAAAAGTACAAGTACACGGCCTGATGACACGCGAGCATTGCATAGACTATATATCAACACGACAATACAACAATAATTTGAGGTCATACACTAGTCCAACATAATATTTTGAATGTAATGACAAAATTTGAATCACACAATAGTCTAATACAACATAATATAGTTTTCAAATGACATAATATAGTCTAAAACAACACAAGACAGTGCAACACACGTGGTATATGACAGTTATAAAGAGCATAAGCTAGTCTATGAATAACTATATATAAAAAGTCATGCATAGTTTGAGCTTGTGCTTGTGTTCTATTTCGTCTATCAACCAAGAATCTCCTCATTTTTAATGTTTTTCTGAAATATGCAAACATGATGTTAGAATGACGGTGGCGATCCAAGAGAGTGTGCACTCAATCGCAGGCCAATGGCTCCGTATTTGGGATGGGAGGAAGAAGTGTGATTAGATTTCCATTCTAGCCAGATTTGTTTCGTCACGATGCGAGAGGCGTGCAACCCGCATCCATTATCACGAAAAATATCACATGCAGTTGTCCTCGCTTTCGTGCCGCTACGACAATCGATTGATGCACGCCTCATGATCCAACACGACGGAGAATCATACACTGAGCATGTGGATGTTCGGGTAGATTAGGTATTTCGGGTATCGGCTCGTTTGACCCAAAATTGCTTTAATAATTTTGGATACGGGGAGTTGCTACCCTAATTGTTGTTTGGGTTCGTGTTTCGTGTTCGAATTTCAAGTATCGGGTTTTCCGCACAGCCCTAGTTTTAGGACATGTTTGGGACAACTTTTTTCTGAAGAGTTTTTTTTTAGAACCCGGATAATCTAGCTGTCATGAGAATCTACATATCATGAGGTTTGCATGCTAATGAAAATAAAGGGGTCTACGCGGTTTAGGATTTAGAAAGCGGAGGATTCCTCGTGTCGTGACGATTCGACATATTCTAAATTCACGTTGGTTTAAGTGATTTTCACAGAAGTGGGCTAAGAAGCGAAGCGTTTTACTGCTCGATGCCGATTCTGACGGCGAGAAGCCGAAACAGATATGTCCTTAGTCATAGCACACAACTATACATATAGAGACGACGGTGGAAGAGTTTTAGTTATAACGCACAATTATACATAGAGAGACTGAGAGAGATATCCCAAACTGAAAACAGCAGGAAAATCATTATATAAATATATACTAGGTGAGTGCCTGTGTGTTGCAACGGGGAATAATATCACGATAACTTATATACAAAATGTGTGTTATACTGTTACGAGAAAATGTTTCATAATCCATTTTTGATCCTGGTCATACAAATATTTTGTTATTTTAATCTAGTTGTTTCACCACTACATTACAACCATCAGTATCATGCCAACTTCGATATATGTCACGATTTCCATGGTCTCATCATTGGAGAGCACACCCCACGCCTGCCGGAAGAAGGTCCCTCGTACATTGTCAGTCATCAGGCACGCACCACCATAAACGCTTGCTCAAACAAAAAAGCAATTGTGTGTGTTTGCGAAAAGAATCAAAGTCAGACCAGCACAAAAAGCTACCCCGATAGTGGGGAGGATGACGAACTGATCATTGTTGTCGGTCCTCCTCTGCGTCACCTATGGCACCGAGATGACGCCACAGTCCACGATATAGTAATCGTCGAACGCGCGCGACATGGCGAGTATCGATAAATCTTGGCTGGGCTGCCAGACGAAGTGCACCTCGGGCTCATCAGCAAGGTAGTACACCTGGTCGTTGCACCACCATATGCGCTACTCCTCTACATACAGCATGTTCGAGGATACTCACATAACGCCAGCAATGACTGTCGTCTCAGCGCACAAGAATTCATGGCCGATCAGTAGCGACTTACATGGCAGGTTGGGCTTCAGATGGACGATGAGCTGCACGACGTGATGGCGCCGTCGTTGGATGCGGTTCCCAGAACAACCCGAGAGTTGTCAACGTTGGCAACGACCACGAGGTCCCCCTACTTGACGATGGACAACGCGGTGCAGCCGCTCTAGACCGCGTCCAAGCGGCGGCTGTGTCGGAGCTTGTCATACACAGCGGCTCATGCGGCCACGTAGGACTGCTTCCACAGGTAGAACTGCAGTCGTCAAGCTTCTTCTCGTCGTCGATGAGTGACGCCAACGTGAGCGGCTCCTGCTAGTGGTGTTTGTTCGTGGTTTCCAAGCAAGAAACATGGATTCATCCTTGGCGTTGGTTTATGAAAATGACTCACAAGTCAGATCCATGGAAAAATATTATGAAGAATAAATGTCACTCATGCAAAAAAGGAATTTAACTTGAAAACATTATTCAAACAAAAGAAATTGCATGCAACACTACCGGAATCGCGTTCTTTGCCGAGAGCCTTTGTCGAGTGTAACACTCGGCAAAGAACACTCGGCAAATTTTTTATCGGCAAAGGGTTCTTTGCCGAGTACTTTTTTCGGACACTCGGCAAAAACTTTGCCGAGTGTCAAAAAGCACTCGGCAAAGAAAAACACTCGGCAAATCAATAATCGAAAAAAATAAAATAAAAAATAGCAAAACATTTTTTTAAATTCTAGAATCAACTCTCCACAACCCTACCTATTACTTTACCCATTGCCCTATCATTTGTCAAAATTATTTATATGTTTTGTAAATTGTGAGATTCGAACTCGCATCCTCTCTCTCGCGCATACCCTCTTATACAACTACACGACTACACCAATTAAGTCTATATTGCGTTTTTATTCCCCATGTACTATAACAAACCGAGAGTAATTTGATTATTTGAGGCACTAAATGAGTTCATTTAAAAATGTGATCAACTATAAAGTTGCATAACTTTTTGAGATCTACAAGTTTTATTTTAATAGTTTCTACATCTGAGACCGTTTACAAAATTTGAATTTTAAATTTAAAAACTTCACACAAATTTTTCAATGATAAGATGATTTCAAATCAAAAAAATTGTCAACTACAAAGTTTCATTACATTTCAAGACCTACAAATTTTATTTTGGTGTTTTTTCCATCCGAGATAGTTTGAAAAATTCAAATATCAAAATTCAAACATAGTTTTGCATAAAAAGATGATTTCAAACCAAAACATTGTCAATTACAAAGTTTCATAACTCTTCAATACCTACAACTTTCATGTTGATGGTTTTTTTATTTCGAAGTCGTTTTCAAAATTCAAATTTTAAATTTTTTAAATTCAGACGTAGTTTTCGTTGACAATATGACTTCAAATGAAAAAGTTGTCAACTATAAACTTCTATAACTTCTCAAGATCTACAAAGTTTATTTTGGTTGTTTGGTCATTTGTTTATCTCACATGATGGTTCTAACAATATGCACAAATTATATACGTCTCTCTCGTAGTTTCATAAACTACGAGAGAGATATATGTTTTATGAATAAATTTATTTTTATTTTGTCATATGAAGAAATGTTCAATATATAAATTCTTCATCATGATGAGTTATACAAATTTGTAGTTGAAAACTTTTCATTTGAATTAATTTACTACTTTAAAATGTGATTTTTAAATTGTCTTTGCCTAGTGTTAGAGAAAAAACACTCGGTAAAGAGCTCTTTGCCGAGTGTTGTATTTATGACACTCGGCAAAGAGCTCTTTACCGAGTGTCAAAAAAAGACACTCGGCAAAGAAACTATTTGCCGAGTGTCAAAAATAAAACACTCGGCAAAGAGTTTCTTCGCCGAGTGTTTTCTTTTACCGAGGGTTTTTTGCGTGGCACTCGACAAAGAGCTTCTTGCCGAGTGTCCGAAAAAAACACTCGGCAAAGAATGTAGCACTCGGCAAAGAGCAAAATTCCGGTAGTGCAAGACTCTTCTTTAAATACTACTCCTTCCATCCAAAAATATAATTCAAGAATCTCGGTGATACTTATCTACTACTGCACATGTGCAAGGGTAATAGGGTAGGCTTAGGGAGAGATGTAGTAGATATTTTTCCTGTCATAAATGTAGACATAAATACACGTATGGTGTAGCGGTAGTTACTGCTCGCGTTTGTCTGAGAGGTCGCGGATTCGAATCCCCTTAGGGCCATTTGTGTTTTTTAATTTTAGCTAGACGTGGGTTGTACGTGGGAATGAGATTTGCGGGGAGGGGAGAATGAGAAAGGCAGAACATAGAATATGAATGACAGAATATGACAGAACATGAGAATGAGCTTTGCGGGGAGAAGGGAATGAGTGGGATTTGCGGGGAGGGGGAATGAGAAAGGCAAAACATGGAATAGGAATGACAGAACATGGGAATGAGCTGTGCGAGGAGAAGGGAATGAGAAAGGCAGAATTGGGAATGGTAGAACAGGGAATGTTGGCAGAACACGGAATGACATACTACTATTACAGTCTTAATAAGTAGTATATATATATATATATATATATATATATATATATATATATATACTTTGGAACTGACAAAGATAAACAAAAACAAAATGAAAACAACTAGGTGTGGGGGGCGATGGAAAATTATTAATATAAATCTAACAAGGTCCCTAGGAAGAAGCCTTCTAGAAACAAGCATTATTGTAGTTTATTTTTACTGTGCCCGTGCAATATATACGTTCCTTGAAGGTTGGAAATACGTACCATACAGGTAGATCGAATTTCTCATTAATTTATTACGTACATTATATATACATATTTTTACCGATTAAATATCCATATTTGAAACTATATATAAGTAAGTGCTTCCCATATATTTGTATAATAGATTCTAGCCATTAGGTTTTAGTAATCTCTCGTTGGTCTCGGGCGGTAGGGCAATGCCAACTTGCAGCCACTGCGAGGTCTCCCCACCAGCCATGTTCATGTCCTTGAGGTCACTGATCTTGGCTCGTTTGGCACTCGTACTATCTTCTTCATCCTCGGTGGCTGTGGCTTCCTGCAAGTCGTGGTGACCGTTCGCTGTATTGCTTGCGTTGCTAGGTCCTGCCCTTGAGTCCATGTACAGTGACGCTGCCGGTGCATTGAGGCTCATCATCATGCTTTCACTGAGTTCGGCTTCCTGTCTAGTGGCGGCTAGGCCGTCTGCGTATTCATTCATCGTCGGCATGTTGAGGTCAAGGCATGAGTCGGACGTGCCATACATTGTGGGACCAATGGTGAACTGCTCGCGTATGGCGTGCATGACGTGATCTTGAGGACCGAAGGGCGGCGGCTGAAGCTTGGCGGCCGCCGTCTGCAGCTGGTCACTGGTCGTCCCAGTCGTCGTCGTGAGCCAGTGGCATCGCTTGTGGCCGCCGAGCGCTTGCCCTGACATGAAGACGCGGCGGCAGATGGAGCACTCGTGCACCTTCGTCTCCTCCTTGTTGAAGGAGGAGGAGGATGGAGCAGTGAAGGATGAGGACGTCTCGTCGACATGCACAATAGCAGTTTCTGGTGCGGAGGTGGTTCTATCGTCATTATTGATCGTGTTGCCATCAACACCATTCGATTCTGTATCGACGATGTTGTTGGAAACGGTTGCGCCTGCTGGTCGCGGAAAATCGTCGCGGCCGCTCCCTAGCCTGGCCGCAAAACACCCCTTGACTCTTTTGTGGCTGGCACGGTGGCCGCCGAGAGCCTGGTGAGACGGGAACACCTTCCTGCACGCCCTGCACTGAAACAAGCCACGAAACGGCGTCGCCGGCGCAGACTTGAGTTGTGGCACGGCAGTATGTGGTGCCGCAAAGATTGGTCGTGCCGGCACAGGGTTGTTGCTCGACGGTGTGTTCTCATCCTTGTTCGCCGTTGTGTCTGCTTGTTCGAGGATTGCTTGCGCCGATGATGACGATGATGATAATGATGATGTGAGTTCAGCGAGCCAGATGGCGAGGTCCTCGCTGACCTCTCTTTTTTCTACATGGATCACGTTAGCTCGGCGCGCTCGATTGCCTTTGGAGCAACAACCGTCGGCCAATGGTACGTCATCGTCTTCCTCATCGTCTTCTGCATCGTCTTCTCCGTCAGCGTCGTCGGCGCCAACGGTGTTGAAGTTGTCCTTGTCGTGATCGTAGTTGTTCATGCCGCCATCAGCCAGCGATTTACACGACGTGGACTCCTTCCCGCCTTTTCTGTACGTCCCGCAATCTTTGTCGTCCCGGCCCGCGCTGATGCGGGGCGAGTGCATGCGCTTGCCACCTGACTCCATAGAGTGCCATGTGCCGCCACAGTGGTCGTCGTCGAGCGCGGCGTCGTCGGTGTTGAGCCCATCGTCCGTAACGCCGTGCGCGCGCCCGCACATCAACCCCTTCTTGTTGCACACCTTGCAGCGGTGATTATTGTACGCTTGCCGAGACGACGACGACGGCAGCGGCGGAGAGGGAGGAGGAGGTAGGGGTGTGGCGCCAGGACCACAGTGGGACGTCCGCGCCAGCTACTTCTGGTTCTCCATAACATATCACCATTGTCGATCGATCACGACTTGCTTCTGGGCGTCGCCATGATGCATGCAGTTGAGCTGAGTGTACTAGGGCATTAAACTGAACAGGAGAAAAAAGCATTCAGGCGCTGCTTGTTCTTTATACCTGCACCGCTGGCCATTGCTAAACATGGCGCGGTTCTAATCGTTTTGTCCGGAATGGACGGGCCTTCACCTTGAACTGTCAGAGTTGTCCGCCAAGGCCGCGCGATCCCATCGATCTTAGGCCCGCGTGCACCGCCTCGAGTTGTGCAGGCCCGCCGTTCTCCGGCCGCGCGAGCAAATCTTGTGAAGTGATGAGCATGTGATAACGGCACGACCTGGCTGGACCGGAGACTAAGGTTTCTTAGAATTTTTCTCTGGTCGAATCTTTTGGATCCAGTAGAACACGGACAAGAGTTGTGCTTATCTATCCTCGCCATCGTGGGAGCTAATCTGCTTGTGCGTTACGCAACAACATGTGAACGAATTTCAAAACAAACAAACAAATTAAACATGTGTAATATGTGCTATATATGGAGCGTCTACATTGCAACAGAATTTATATCTTAGATCGTTCTCTGTATTGTGGTTGCATGTGATAATTAACTCGCACAAGTATATTGTTGGTGCCTTTTTGTCACCAAACACTATAATAAATCGCCTGACGGTACTTGGCACCCACTAGTACAGATAAGCTCTATAGTGGCGGTCGTAAACCTATTTACAGTGGCGTTTTTCGTAACCGCCAGTGCTAGGGGCTAGTAGAAATCATTATTTTTACAGGCGGGTGTTGGGGACTTGTTCTCAAATGCTTCGGATTTAGAACAAGGCAACATAAAAAATGTTAAATGATAAAGCCCTTCGTCCTTTGAAACATTATTTCCCTTAGGGATATAATGTGTTCCGGACGAAGGTCACAAACAACATATCTTCGTAAGCACAATAAACTATGACGAAGAACTTACATGCAACATAAAAAATAATATAAACATTTAAATATTATCACAACGTCGTTCCTATTTTATTATCATATAAAAATAGAAATGACTTCAGATTACAAGTGTACCTTCGGATTGCAGGAAGGCAAAAGTACAAGAATGACGGAAAGCAAATGCCAAATCAGCGTGAACAGTACGGGAGTACTGTTCATCTATTTATAGGCGTGGGACGTAGCCCATGCAAAATTACATTCATGTCCATTACATTTGCTAATGACTTATGGGAATCTATTAAGGCCTAAGTAGTCTTTTCATCTTTAAGTCGGTTCCCCTTTCTGCTATCGCGACGAAGCTTTCTGCGCATAGCTTCGGCTGTGCACCATCCTTCGTACAGCTTGGTAATCAGCTTCGTACAGCTTAGGCTTCGTTCTGACCATACTCCATGTTCATGATCTGAGTCCGAAGATACCTGTTCATATAATTCACTTCGAAAATATTGTCAAATCATGTTTTTGAGGACCTTCGGAGGACGAAGGCCCCCAACAGTAGCCCCTCGCAATATTAATTTGTTAGTGATAAATTCAGATTGCGATATGGACGAAGGCCTTAAGCCGAAGGTCCGAAAAAACACCTTCCCTTTGCTAGAATAGCAAAAGTCACTGACACCTGGGACCACACAGTTTCCGTCATATCGAGTGTATAAATAGGAGCCCGCCACATTTGATTTGGCACGCTCTCTTTGCCATTTGTTTTTCCTGCTTATAAAACTTTCTGCCCAAAAATATTTGTTTTCTTTCCTAGTTTTAAGCTTCGGAAGCGAGAAGTAGGATCTCCGAAGAGATGTCTGAGGAGAAGAAGGCTGTTGTCGAGATGAAGCTAAGTCTCTCTGAAGAGAAGAACCTGGGCTTTCTTGAGGCAATGTCGAAGACCAATACAGAAAAGATCACCAAAAAGATTTTAGAAGGTTTATCTGAAGATACTGGTGACAGCGACAGTTATGATGTAGAAAGTGGCGGGGGAGAGTCTGAAGACCGACCATGGCGGCCAAGTCACTCGGTTTTCGGGAAAACCACTATTAAGCAGAGTCATATTGACAATATGAGGGGGAGATATTTTCGAGATATATCTATTGTGAGGGCTGATGCTGGAGAAAAGACCTCTCCTACCCCCGAAGAAGATGAGGTCGTGATCTTCCGAAGCTTTCTCAAGGCTGGGCTTCGGTTCCCCCTAAGCAGCTTTGTTGTCGAAGTCCTAAAGACATTTCAAATCTACCTTCATCAAATTACTCCCGAAGCCATCATAAGAATGGGAATCTTTGTCTGGGCTGCGAAAAGCCAAGGTTTAGAACCAAATGCTAAAAGCTTTTGCAAAATTCATGAGTTGGTATATGAGACTAAGCCCTGGGGGAAAGAACAATATCACAACAACTTTGGTTGTTACAGCTTCGGTGCCCGCTCCGGGTCAAGCTGCCCTGTGCCAACCTTTCGGAAGAGGTGGCCCGGAGCCTGGATGACAGAATGGTTCTATGTAAAGAATGACTTGACGGCGCAGGAAGATGTTAAGAGTATCATTATGCGCCCCATCTGGCAACGCTTCGGACTCCGAAAGCCGAAGGTTGAGATGGATGAAGCGGCCGAAGAATGCCAAAGAGCCTTCGGCGTAATCTGCTCTTTTATTGGGACAAGGGATCTAATCCAAGAGCATATTGCCTTCAGAGTGTGGCCACTTGCAGGAAAGTGGGAAATGCCGAAGGAAACCATCAAAGAGTCTGACGAAGGTGGACTAGTCAGACTAAAATACACATTCAGATACGGGGATAAGTTTGTTGAACCTGATGACGACTGGTTAAAAAGCATTGAAACATTAAGTGACGAACTGCTTGGGGTATATTCGAAGGCCGAGAACACTGCATTATCGGCAGCCTTCGGAGGTCGAAAGAAGAAGAGGCTCAACCAGGTATTTGATGCAATCGGGTTTGTCTACCCTGACTATCATTATCCGGTGCCGGGCCGCAAAAGAAAAAATACTTCTCCTGCAACAGAAGTTGCCACAAATGCTTCTAGTGAGCCAGCGCCGCAAAGAAAAAAGATGAAGGTGCTCACCCACCGGGCACGTTTTATTGAGCCGGCCATAGTGCCTGAATTTATCGGTAAAGTCTCCTTGGCCACTGAAAGTACAGAGCCAGCTCCAGTGCCGAAGATCGAAGAAAAAACTGAAGTACCTTCAACAGAGAAAGCAGAAAAACCGAAAATTGAAGGACCAAAAATATTAGAAATCTTAAGTCCTTCAGCAAGTGTTGAAACAATAAAAAATCAAAAGGGTCCATCGGTAACCCCGAAAAGAAAAAGAATGGTGAACGTGCTAGATGTTTTGGAGACAATTAAGTCTTCAAGCATAACTCTAAAGAAGACTGTTGAACTTTCTAAAGTGTCTACTGAAGCTTTAGTTGCTGAAGCTTCGAAGCAACAACCTGAAGTTGAAGCTGGGACTTCAGAGCCCACCAAGGAACAACCTTTGGAAACCGAAGAAAAAATAAAAATGCCAGAGCCAATTTTGGTTGCAGAAATTGACACTGCTGCCCCCGAAGCTCCTTCCACCATATGCGATTACATTGTGCAACATGCTTCGGGGAAGAAATTATCTGAAGAAGAGATTTACGAAGCCAACCACTATGCCAAAGAATTAAAATATCCGAAGGGGGCACTAGTGTTCAATGGGACAAACGAAGATGACTTCCTATACTGTCTCCCTGACAACAAAGAATTATCTGTCTGCCGGGAGATGGCTAGGAGTATGGGGTTTCCGAAGCTTGAAGCTGGACTATGCGCTATGACGAAGGAGGATCTTGCGGATAGCCTTGCATATAATAGTCTGAAGGTGCGAGAATTGCGCATTTTGGAAACTTTATGATTCGAAATCTATTGTTTTATTCTTATACTAACTTTTTACATATAGGGATTAATACTAAGTAACGCGCTGAGAGCGCAAAAGAGTGCCGAAGACGAAAGCTATGAAATTGCCTTCAACAACCTTCGAACAGAGGTTATCAAGCTAAGGAACGAAGCCCTGGAAAAGGACAAGATTCTAATTACATTAGTGGATAAAGTAAAGGAGAACGAAGCTGCGTCCAAAGCCCAAATTGCAGCTCAAAAGCACGAGATTGACGATCTTCGGAAGCAATTGGCCCGGGCGAAAGAAGAACGCATACTTGAAGAAACGAGGCGGGAATGTAGCGACCAATGGGCTAATCATTTGGAAGGAACCGTTGAAGAGCTTCGGTCTTCTAAGAAAAGGTGCTACGAAAAATCCATGGATTGTGTAAAGAAAATAAAAACCAGCTTCGCCAGTGTTGGCGCATTTTCGAGCGAAGAAGATTTTGTGAGAGGTAACCCAGAAGGGCCGATAGAATGGATCTGCCACGAAGCTGAAGCCTTCGAAGAAATTCTAAACAGTCGAGGAGACATTTGCGCCTTCTCGGGTGCCAGGGGGATTGCTTCTATACTGGAGAAAAAAGGCTGCGATCATGTTAAGGTTCTTGCACAATCCGAAGCCAGCTTATCCCCTGAAAATATTAAAGACCCCTCGGCCGAAGCTAGCCAGGCTGGTGGAAAATTTTTCACCGACGTCTGGGACAATGGTGGCCGAGAAATGGCCCGAGAAATCATTCAGAAAAGTGAGAAAGGCATATTCACGACGCTAGAGAAGTAGCTAAGGCCGCTGACAAGAGCTCAGAGCCCGAAGGGCAATTAGGTATTAGCTAATGGTTTTTATTGCGTTGTAATTTTTGATTTTAAATTTCGTTCACAATTTGTAATAGCAATATGGCCGTATCATGTTCTCCTTCAGATCCTACTAAAGCGTCTCCGGGCCCTCACCCGAAAGGAGACGAAGAAATTAAAAAGATGGCTGAAGCTATCATGGATGAAGTTGTTAACCGACTCCTGAACGAAGCTGCCGAAGTTGTTTTGAGAGAAGATTAAGCACTTTTGTAAAGACTTCTTGAAATGAAACATGTGTGACATTTTGTAACCCTGTGATATATTTGCTTTTAATGACTCAATTCTTTACGATGCATGAAACTTTACATACGTACCGTTTTTGAGGCTTCGGCGAAAAAACACCTTCCCTTCTTTTCATGCTTCGTGAAGATAGAAAAACTTTTATGCATCACGACAATGTTCATAGTGCTCTGATGAAGGATATCCAAGCTTCATGAAAATATTCTCCGAAGCTATATTCCAAAGATCAATATTATGTCCCCTTGTGACTTAGCACGATTTTTACTTTCTCAAAGTATCCTTCCGAAGGTTGATACTGTGTCCCCTTCTTTTGCCATATGCAACATGATGTATGATGCTTATGCTATGCAAAATGATGTGATGATGTTATGTTATGTAGATGACATTTGCTCCGAAGATACACACATATCCCCGTAAAACACAAAATATTTTTGTACCAGCGCTGACTTTTCGCTGTAAGCTCTGCATTCCCTTAGGAACGACTTTGGAGCTTCTTCGCCTTTTACTTAGGCGGTATCAGCGTTGACTTTTCGCTGTAAGCTCTGCATTCCCTTAGGAACGACTTTGGAGCTTCTTCGCCTTTTACTTAGGCGGTATCAGCGTTGACTTTTCGCTGTATGCTCTGCATTCCCTTTGGAACGACTTTGGAGCAGAAAACTTACACTGCGTTCCCTTTGGAACGACTTTTTGTGATTTCAGCAACCTTACTCTGCGTTCCTTAGAACGACTTTTTGTTGCTTCGAAGGATTTTCGATAATTCGAAGGTCCTCCTTGTTATCGTAAATTTTTAAGCTTCAGCAACTTAAGCCTGAGAAAATACATTTTCCCTGGAGCAAGCAAAGAAACTTTTACATGAAAACTAAGAAATGTCCTTTATTACACAGAAAATAGAACTGAATGGAAAAAACTGGTAGGATATTTGTCAATAGATGTGCTTCGACTCTAGCACAGTGCTATTGACTGTGCGAGCTTCGGATTGTTCTCTGAGATCCCTTTGGTGTGGAGCATATTGGCTCCCTTCTGGCTGTTGGCCTTGTTGCAACGGTGGTGGAGGCGGAGGCTGTTGCCAGGAAGCTTGAGGTTGACTCGCCGAAGCAACAAAAACTGCAGGGTGGTTGCCTATGTATTCTGGGATGTAAGGCGGATGATACGAAGCAGTATGCATGACCTGCTTCGGCTGAGCTTGTTGCGCTGCAGCTTCGGCTATCTCCTTTTGCTTCTGGATGGTAACATGGCACATCCTGGTGGTATGGCCCTTGTTTTCACCACAGAATAAGCAAAATACTCTCCTTGGTTGATCTCCAAATCTTCCGCCGAAGCCCCTGGCGCCTCTGCCTCTTGGAGCTGGTGGCCGGAAGAAACTTTGCTGTTGCCCCGAAGCCTGTGAGGAGCACTGCGGCCTGTTCTGCTGACTCCCCTTATCATCATTTTGAGTAGAGTTGTGGATGGACCTGACATGCCTCGGATAGAATCTTCCTCCGAAGCCCCTGGTCATTTCAGAAAACCTGAAAGCCTCCTCCCTTCTTTGGCGAAAATCATTGTCGGCACGAATATACTCGTCCATCTTCTGGAGCAATTTCTCCAAAGTTTGAGGAGGCTTCCTAGCAAAGTATTGAGCTGAAGGTCCAGGCCGAAGTCCCTTGATCATGGCCTCAATGACAATTTCGTTGGGCACCGTTGGTGCCTGCGCCCTCAAACGCAAGAACCTTCTGACATACGCCTGAAGGTATTCTTCATGATCCTGAGTGCATTGGAACAGGGCCTGAGCAGTGACCGGCTTCGTCTGAAACCCTTGGAAGCTGGTTAACAACATGTCCTTCAGTTTTTGCCATGAAGTGATTGTTCCTGGTCGAAGGGAGGAATACCAGGTTTGAGCAACACTCCTGACAGCCATAACAAAAGACTTTGCCATGACTGCAGCATTGCCACCATACGAAGATACTGTTGCTTCGTAACTCATCAAAAACTGCTTCGGGTCTGAATGGCCATCGAACATGGGAAGCTGGGGCGGCTTATAGGACGGAGGCCAAGGTGTAGCCTGCAGCTCAGCGGACAAGGGAGAAGCATCATCGAAAACAAAATTTCCATGATGAAAATTATCATACCAGTCATCTTCGTTGAAGAAACCCTCCTGATGAAGGTCTTTTTGTTGAGGCCTTCGGTTCTGCTCATCGTGAGTAAGATGGCGAACTTCTTCAGAAGCTTCGTCTATCTGCCTTTGCAGTTCAGCTAGCCTGGCCATTTTTTACTTCTTCCTCTGCACCTGTTGATGAAGCATCTCCATATCTCTGATCTCTTGGTCTAGCTCATCCTCTTGAGGCGTCGGGCTGACAGCCTTCCTCTTCTGGCTTCGGGCCTCCCGAAGAGAGACAGTCTCCTGATTGTGGTCCAGCGGTTGGAGAGCTGCAGTGCCAGCTGCTGAAGCTTTCTTCGGCGCCATAGCGAAGGTTGATGATCGCCGAGGGCGCTCAAAGACTCAAAGAGTGGAAGTGAGTTCACCGGAGGTGGGCGCCAATGTTGGGGACTTGTTCTCAAATGCTTCGGATTTAGAACAAGGCAACATAAAAAGTGTTAAATGATAAAGCCCTTCGTCCTTTGAAACATTATTTCCCTTAGGGATATAATGTGTTCCGGACGAAGGTCACAAACAACATATCTTCGTAAGCACAATAAACTATGACGAAGAACTTACATGCAACATAAAAAATAATATAAACATTTAAATATTATCACAACGTCGTTCCTATTTTATTATCATATAAAAATAGAAATGACTTCAGATTACAAGTGTACCTTCGGATTGCAGGAAGGCAAAAGTACAAGAATGACGGAAAGCAAATGCCAAGTCAGCGTGAACAGTACGGGAGTACTGTTCATCTATTTATAGGCGTGGGACGTAGCCCATGCAAAATTACATTCATGTCCATTACATTTGCTAATGACTTATGGGAATCTATTAAGGCCTAAGGGCCTGTTTGTTTACCCCAATGGATTATATAATCTGGATTATTTTTGGAGGATTATATAATCTGGATTATATAATTTGGATTATATAATCTGAGTAGTCTTGTTTGTCTACCTAGATTATCTGGCGTGTTTCTGTTGGGCGGCGGGCTTCTCCGATCCGATAGGCGCAAAAACGATTCGGTAGATTATAATGGCAATGGTGGGTAATTTCTAGGAAACTTGAAAGGGTAGTGGGGAAGTGGAAAAAAATAATCTGAAATAAGCACCTCCTCACTTGCTTATGGATTATCATAATCCAAGGGGTTAGATTATATAATCTGGGCAAATAAGTTAGACTGTTTGTTTGCCTCTTAGGATTATTTAATCCAGATTATATAATCTGGGGGGGTAAACAAACAGGCCCTAAGTAGTCTTTTCATCTTTAAGTCGGTTCCCCTTTCTGCTATCGCGACGAAGCTTTCTGCGCATAGCTTCGGCTGTGCACCATCCTTCGTACAGCTTGATAATCAGCTTCGTACAGCTTAGGCTTCGTTCTGACCATACTCCATGTTCATGATCTGAGTCCGAAGATACCTGTTCATATAATTCACTTGGAAAATATTGTCAAATCATGTTTTTGAGGACCTTCGGAGGACGAAGGCCCCCAACAGCGGGTAACTGAGAACCGCCAGTGGAAATCGATTTTCACTGGCGGTCGGCGTAATAAAACCGTCAGTGAAAATCGTTTCCAGGAAACATAAAACGGATTTTAAAAATAGCAAAAAATATATTTTTATTACGGAGGCCTCACGGCCCACCACCCCCCACCTGTCCGTCTCAGTCGAAGTCGAAGGTCGCGGAATTTTTTGTGTACTACGCGGTTGCTGAAAATCGAACCCCTGACCTCATCCTCATGCGTACCCTCCTCTATCACTCCAGCTATGGCATGCCTTGTGTCTAGTTTGTAGTTTTGTTGCTCACACATTACAACCAACTGAATGTAAATTGCTTGTTTGAGACCGTAAACGAATTCAAATAAAACAGTTGTCAACTACAAAGTTGAATAATTTTTGATGTTCTAAAACTTTCATTTTGACACTTTTTTCATCCGAGGTCGTTTGCAAAATTTGAATTTTAAATTTGATAAATTTAGAACAATTTTTGAGAGCTGAAATGATTTCAAATAAAAAGTTGTCAACTACAAAGTTTTATAACTTTTAGAGATTTACAACTTTTATTTTGATGGTTTTATCATACGAGGTCGTTTGAAAAACTCGAAAAATTAAGGATAAAAATAATTTCTAGTGGCGGTTCCTTAAGAAAACCGCCACTAGAAATCATGGATTTCTACAGACGGTTTTCATAAGG
Source organism: Zea luxurians (assembly GCA_029449295.1). Lineage (NCBI taxonomy): Eukaryota > Viridiplantae > Streptophyta > Magnoliopsida > Poales > Poaceae > Zea > Zea luxurians. The sequence goes on along the minus strand of JAOPSE010000013.1, from coordinate 60,126,555 downwards.
AACCGCCTCTAGAAATACGATTTCTAGTGGCGGTTTTCTTAATAAACCGCCACTAAAAATAGCACAGGCGGTTGATAACCGAATCCGCCTATAAAAATATACCGCACCGCAGGCTTTGAGCCTTTTTCTACTAGTGACCTTTAGATAATGTAGGGTCAAATAAAGTGGTTATCTTAAATGTAGGGCAATACCTCTAGGATGGTCACCACCTATTTGGGACCAAACAGCAACGAACCCTATCACCTTCTCGTGATGAGCAATACCTTGGGTTCGGTTCCGTGAGGTGAACAATGGTGGCGGTCTGCGACGGGTCGCCTGGCAGTGCTCGCCGCGGGGGCACGGACGGTTCACGACTCTAGGCCGGACGGTCCGCAACCTAGCGGCAGAAGCGGCGCCTTCACTGCGCACAGTCCGGACGGTCTAAGCTCTGGGCCGGACGGTCCGCGATGGCGCAGGGTCGTCTTATTCTCCTCGTATGACCTAGATCTCGTCCCCTGGGAGAGAGACCTTAGGGTGCTCCGGGTCAGCAGGTCACCCGGGGCGTCTCCAGATGACGTAGAGTCGCCTAGAAATTAAGAGATCAATTCGAGAAAGAGATCTTGATTGAAGTAGACGAAGTAGATCTTGCCCCTCAAGAGGGGTAAAGATCATAGGGTTGTCGTAGGCTCGGCAGGTCACCCCACGATGGATCTAGACGACGTAGAGTCGAATAGGGGTGGAGGTGGATATACGGAAGGCTACAACTAGAACTACACTACATCTACTCCTAGGCAGGAAAAGTAAATAAAGTAATTGGTTCAATTGGAATGTGTTCGGGGGTTCTCAATTGGCCATACCCCTTTATATTTATAGGGGAGGAGGTCTGGACCTTTTCCTAAGAGATAGCCAACAACTCCCATGTGATTAGATCGATAACCACGCACGAGATAAGGATAAACACCCGAGTTAATCTAATCTCGGGGCACGTGGACTGTCCGGGCCTAAGGGCCGGACCATCCGCTCAATTTGGTGTTCAACATATGCCCCCTGCCTTTTGGTGGAGCTTGGCGAACCAAAAGCACCAGCGAAAACTTCGGAAACAATTGACCTCATGAGCTACTTTGTTCCCGAAGTAAGGACTCAGCTTGATGCAAGTCACCGGCTCTTGTGATTAGATAATATAAATCCTTGATGGAACTTTAATGCACAGAAACCATTTCGGATTGCATCCTCTTCGGCCATATCTGACTAATCAACCTGTCAATAGGCAAAAACTTGTGGTGCCCCCCAGTCCAAATAAGCAAACGAATTGGGACAGTAATATGGATTCATCGTCGTACCACCCCACTTATGAGTAGGACAACACATCGACGATGGATAGACCGGGAAGCACCACGCTATCCCTGGAGGGGGATGACAAGGTGATCTTGGTTGTGCTACATTTTGGGTCGGTTTAGTCGGCTTTTGCTTTCGCACAAATCGCCTTTTTGACTTCGTTGGTTTTAATGGACGGCTGTGTGGAACGACCTTCTTCATATATTTGGCAAGCAGCTGATCAAAAGTAGGGTCGACTCTATTGAGTCGTCCAGACGTCTTAGCAGTGTTTTGCTTCCTAACACTTGTTTTGGAACGTTGTGGTCCGATGGTCTGAGGTTGCTGCTTCTGACCTTCTGCAGACCGTCCAACCATCATAGCCGGACTGTCCGCGCCTGTCTGGGACTGTCCGACCTTAGTACCCGGACCGTCTGGCGTACGCAGGACAGGCGACCGTGATCGGGTGTTCGATCGTGCTTGCCCCCCGAGCGTTCATCCTACCCTTTGGATGGGGACATAAACTTAGCGCGATGATTAGAAAGGATTCATCGACCGTACGAGTCACTGAGAGCAAAGATGTCTATTGAACTATAAAGCTTGCTCCCATGGATGAACATAATTATAGCCAACTCAATTATGCATAAGTTCGAGTATTGGTTGTACTAAAAATGAATCATTTACTTGAAATTATTCAGCAATATTGATTATGCAGTTTGCAATTAAACAATAACCGAATAGTGATAAGCAAATATTATAAGCATGTTCATCTCATGAATAAACATGACCGAAGCAAACTGTAGCAAGAATCATTACTACCAACAACTGAAATACTTCGGCTTTATGTAAGCAGCAGCATATCACAACTATCCATATGCATAATAATTCAGTTGCACTCCTCTATAATATAAAGACGCATATGGAGCAAAATGATGCCATAAAGGATAACCGAACATACCTTGGGACGACGTATATGGCATAGCTGAAGAATATGGACGATGCAATGACCAATAGCTTTGTTGAGCTGGGGCAAACCTTTCACCCAAACGTTTTGTACTTGCTTTCATCCTTGTGTTTGCCTTTGCTCCACTTCTTCCAAAAACATCATCCTTACCTGGATCTTGAGAACTCCCATTAGATGCCCATGTCATGCCTCCTATCTCCAACTCTTGTGCACTGAGTTTTTCTAGCCTCTTGTGCCAGATTGATAATCCGAGTGGGCTTCTCGGTTGTTTGGGCACATTGGGCTTCTCAAGTTCAGATTTAGTACCTGGACTATCGCTAGTGAATTTCTCTATTGTTTGGGTACTACTAGCTGAAGTATCTAATACTTCCTCCGGCTCTGTAATGCATGAATTTAGATCTGAACTTTTGGCTTTTCTATTATCCTTCTTCGCTACATAAACTTGCTTAACCATTCGATCCTTATTTTGAGCTCTAGACCAATTCTTATAAATAAAACGGTCTTTGTCGTATGATCGTTCCTCAAAATCAGAATTGAAATGAGATGAATATTCAGTTATGTGGTCTAAAATATGAAGAAGAATAAGCATTTGAATCATACCAGCCCTAAGATGGATAAGGATGAAAGTAAGAAGGAGCTTAACCATATTGCATTGGTATTGGCGGCCCAAAAGGAGGATATGTTGCTGATGCATGAAACTCTTCTCCTCCCCAACCCTGATTTCTAGATTTACGCTTCGGAGGTGATTTTGATGGCTTCAAAAGTGCGCTAGATGGCTTAGCAATGCTAGTTTGATCAACATCCTTTGCCTTAATTTGCTCATGATATTTAGCCAGGAGTTGCTCAAAAGTAACCTTCGGCCTTTTACCCTTTTGTTTATCATGACCTTCACCTCCAAAACATTTACTTTTAGGCATATCTGGTGCACCATGCCCCATGGCGCATTCGGTCTTATTAGCCTTTCTTTTGTCCGGAACCTTCCGAGTAACCACCCCATGTGTTTATATACATATTCTCTATATCCTCCATTATAATTTTAATCTGATTATCAAAAGAAATTTTAATAGATTGAATATCGGCTAATGGCGTGGTGTTACTTACAATGGGGAGCTGATGCAGCAAGGCTGATAGTGAATCGTACTTTACTTCCCTCTTCTTGACGACCTTCTGGTGGTGATCTACCTTAAAGTGCGAGAGGTACCACTTTTTCGCCACCTTGCTTATCTGAGCTTGTTGTCGTTGGAATTCCTCGTCTAGCCTTATCATGTGGTCTTCTAATTTCTCATCCTCATCGACCGGCGAGTTAGTCAGCCTTGCGTTAATGTCTAGGACGACATTGTTGTGATCTTTGGGATTGGCCATTACGACCGATCTGATAGGTCTAATTTAATAGATCTAATCTAATGGATCGGATTTGATAGATCCGATTTTTCGTTTCCTAGCGGAGTCGCCAAAAAGTATGTTGGTGCCTTTTTGTTCACCAAACACTATAATGAACCGCCTGGCGGTACTTGGCACCTTTAGATGATGTAGGGTCAAATAAAGTGGTTATCCTAAATGTGGGGCAACACCTCTATGATGGTCACCACCTATTTGGGACCAAACAGCAACGAACCCTAGGGCCTTCTCGTGATGAGCAATACCTTGGGTTCGGCTCCGCGGGGTGAACAGTGGTGGCGGTCTGTGACGGGTCGCTGGGTCGCTTGACAGAGATCGCTGCGAGGGCACGGACGGTCCGCGGCTCTAGGCCGGATGGTCCGCAACCTGGCGGTAGAAGCGGCGCCTTCACTGCGCGCAGTCCGAACGGTCCGAGCTCTGGGCCGGACGGTCTGCGATGGCGCAGGGTCGTCTTCTTCTCCTCGTATGACCTAGATCTCGTCTCCTTGGGGAGAGACCTTAGGGTGCTCCAGGTCAGCAGGTCACCCGAGGTGTCTCCAGATGACGTAGAGTCCCCTAGAAATTAAGAGATCAATTCGAGGAAGAGATCTTTATTGAAGTAGACGAAGTAGATCTTGCCCCTCAGGAGGGGTAAAGATCATAGGGTTGTCCTAGGGTCGGCAGGCCACCCCAGGACAGATCTAGATGACGTAGAGTCGAATAAGGGTGGAGGTGGATATGCGGAAGGCTACAACTAGAACTATGCTACATCTACTTCTAGGACAGGAAAAATAAATAAAGTAATTGGTTCGATTGGAATGTGTTCGGGGGTTCTCAATCGGCCGTACCCCTTTATATTTATAGGGGAGGAGGTCTGGACCTTTTTCTAAGAGATAGCGAACAACTCACACGTGATTAGATCGATAACCACGCACAATATAAGGATAGAGACCCGAGTTAATCTAATCTCGGGGCACGCAGACTGTACGGGCCCAAGGGTCGGACCGTCTGCTCAATTTGGTGTTCAACATATATATAGATCGTGCATTCGGTCATAGATAGGACAATAAAATAGTTTGAACTCTACCATCTAATTCATCGTTTAGTTTTTAGTCCCTTCATTTTATTCCATTTAAATCCCTAAATTATTGAATATAGAAATTAAAACTCCATTTTTATTTTAGTTTTCGTATTTAGTAAATTAAGGACTAAAATGAAATAAAATTTAGAGACTGAAATTAGTCTCTACAAACCAAACATCCCCTTAATAAACCTGGTTAAGGCTCGTGTGCGCCTTGAAAAGTAGAGGAACAACCCGAAGAGATAGTGCGATGGACCCAAAAAAATCGTGACATTTTTTTGAGCTCCTTAATATTAAATAGCAAATGTACCCATGTGTTAGTGTTACAACGAAATCTAATATGTACTGGTGCCTAACGCGCGCGCGTGCGCTGATTAATATGATTCTAAAAAAATTGCGTATGTAAAAGAAAGGGATCATGTATATAAGGTTATTGGTGTACAGTAATATTTAGGGTTTTTTATAGAAATACTATATATATATAGGATATGTATTTAGAACCCTAGGCTCTATTTAGTTACAAAAAGCCCCAGCCAAATACGAACGCACGTGTATTCACAGCCGACCGACTTTTCAGATTCCATATATATAATGACGTGCTCCGCCATTAGCTCCTCTTCTCCCGGTCTCAGTTTCCATAACCGACTACACGACCGCAAAACCCCAACCTCGCCGCGTGACTCCGGGAATCTCCGCCGACTCAGCCATCCCCGATGACTCCGCTCCATTCGCCGCTCGCTGTCGATCCAGTCGCAATCGGCAGTTGAGCGGCGCCTCGTCGTTGACCCCAATCCGCGCTCCAATATCCTCGCTGTTGCGTCAGGAGACGGGAGTCCAGACCGGAGAAAACCCCAGTTTCTCCGCCGACTCGACTGCTTCCACGCTCTCCGCCGACCTGATTGCTTCCTCGTTCTCCGCCATCTTCCACATTCGCCGCCGTCAACGGGGTACCGCTCCAACTGGTAGCCCTTCCCCAACCATCTACGGTGTGTTCTTCCCAACCCTAGCTAGCTGCATTTCCTGGGATCGACTTCGACCGTCAACAAATGTGTTGTTTTTTTGTTCATACTGCATTCTAAGGATTACGGCGAGGTGAAAAATATTTATGCAGTTGATTTAATACATTTGCGCACATTTACACAGTTGGTTACGCACATTAGAATACATGTTTATGCATATCAGTTAAAGTTTTTTTCATAGATGATGTTCAATTGGTAATTGAGTGGTCAGCTAGTTGTTTTTGTAGAGTATATGTGTCGGCGTTTCGAGACCGGGGGGTCCCTGAGCCGACGAGTGAAGTGTCGCCGCGTGCCCCAGCCCAGATGGGTCGACGCGAGGCCGAGCGCGAAGGGGGGAAGTGAGGTGGCCGGAGAAGGGCGTGAGAGAGGTGGAAATCCCGCGACCTTCGTGTTCGTCCCGCGCCCAGGTCGGGTGCGCTTGCAGTAGGGGGTTACAAGCGTCCACACGGGGGAAGGAGCGAGCGGCCTCACGCGAGCGCCCGTCCCGTCCTTGTCCCCGTGCGGCCAACCCTCTCTAAGAGGGCCCTGGTCCTTCCTTTTATAGGCGTAAGGAGAGGGTCCAGGTGTACAATGGGGGGTGTAGCAGAGTGCTACGTGTCTAGCGGAGGAGAGCTAGCGCCCTAAGTACACGCCATCGTGGCGGTCGGAGAGATTTTGGCGCCCGGTTTGTGTGATGTCGTGGCCGTCGGAGGAGCGCTGGAGCCTGGCGGAGGGACAGCTGTCGGGGTCGTCGAGTCCTTGCTGACGTCCTCTTGCTTCCGTAAGGGGGCCGAGAGCCGCCATCGTCAGGGAGCGTGCGGGGCGCCATCATCGCCTATCTGGCGGAGTGAGCCAGATGGGACGCTGGTCTTGTTCCCCGTAGCCTGAGTCAGCTTGGAGTAGGGCAATGATGGCGCCTCCTGTTGACGTGGCCGGTCTGCGCCCTAGGTTGGGCGATGTGGAGGCTCCTCTGAGGTCGAGGTCGAGTCCGTCTTCCGTGGCCGAGGCCGAGTCCGAGCCCCTAGGTCGGGCGAGGCGGAGGCCGTTGGCTGAGGCCAGGGCGGAAGTTGAGTCCTGGGGTCGGGCGAAGCGGAGTTCGTCGTCTTCTGGGGCTGAGCCCAAGTCCGAGCCCTGGGTCGGGCGGAGCGGAGTTCGCCGTCTTCCGGGGCTTTGCCCGAGTCCGGGCCCTGGGTCGGGCGGAGCGGAGTTCGCCGTCTTCCGGGGCTTAGCCTGAGTCCGAGCCCTGGGTCGGGCGGAGCGGAGTTCGCCGTCTTCCGGGGCTTAGCCCGAGTTCGAGCCCTGGGTCGGGCGGAGCGAAGTTTCCTATGGTGTGCGGCCGGGCCTGACTGCCTGTCAGCCTCACTCTGTCAAGTGGCACCGCAGTCGGTGCGGCGCAGGCGGCGCTGTCTTTCTGTCAGACCGGTCACTGGAGCGGCGAAGTGACGGCGGTCACTTCGGCTCTGTCAGCTGAGGGGCGCGCGTCAGGATAAAGGTGTCAAGCCACCTTTGCATTAAATGCTCCTGTGATCTGGTCGGGGTTGCTTCTTGGCGAAGACAGGGCCTCGGGCGAGCCGGGAACGTGTTCGCCGCTGGAGGGGGGCCTCGGGCGAGGCGGAGATCCTCCGGGGTCGGCTGCCCTTGTCCGAGGCTAGGCTCGGGCGAGGCGTGATCGAGTCCCTCGAATGGACTGATCCCTGACTTGATCGCACCCATCAGGCCTTTGCAGCTTTATGCTGATGGGGGTTACCAGCTGAGAATTAGGAGCCTTGAGGGTACCCCTAATTATGGTCCCCGACAGTAGCCCCCGAGCCTCGAAGAGAGTGTTAGCACTCGCTTGGAGGCTTTCGTCGCACTTTTTTGCAAGGGGACCAGCCTTTCCCGGTTGCGTTTTGTTCCGGTGGGTGCCGCGAGCGCACCCGCCGGGTGTAGCCCCCGAGGCCTCGGAGGAGTGGTTTGACTCCTCCGAGGTCTTAACGCCTTGCGCAATGCTTCGGCTGGTCTGGCCGTTCCCTCATGCGAGCTGGCCATAGCCTGGGTGTACGGTCGGGTCCCAAGTTCTCGGGCTGGTATGTTGACGCTGTCAACGGTTTGGCCGGAGCCGGGTTTGCGAGAGCAGCCCCCGAGCCTCTGCACAGGGCGAGAGGGCGATCAGGGACAGACTCAACTTTTTTACATACGCCCCTGCGTCGCCTTTCCGCAAGGAGGAGGGGGGAGAGCGCCATGTTGCCCACGGTGGGCGCCGAACATGGTGTCTCCGGTGAGCTGCAGGCGGGTGATCCGAGCGGACGTCCGTGCCCCATTCGTTAGGGGTCGGCTAGAGGCCCAGAGGCACGCCCAAAAGTACCTGCGGGTGATCTGCCGGACCCGGTCCCCTGGCGACGGGGTCCGAGGGCTCGATGCCTCCCTCTGATGGGATTCCGTTACAAGATCGTTCCCGCTGGTCTCGGAAATGTCCTAGGGTACCTCGGGAGCGTAGCCCGAGCCTTGGTTATGTATCGAACGTACCCATGGTCATCCCTCGCTCTGTGTCTGAGGCGGCTGTGAACCCTTCGGGGGCCAGCCTTCGAACCCCTGATCAGTAGTGGGCGCGGAGCCCAAGTAGCCTAAGGCGACCGTTGAACCCTTTCGAGGGGCCGGCCTTTGAACCTCTGACCAGTAGTGGGTGTGGAGCCCACGTGCTCTGAGGCAGCTGTTGAACCCTTCCGAGGGGCCAGCCTTCGAACCTCTGATCAGTAGGGAGGCTCGGAGCCTGGTTCCTTCATAGGGAAGGATCCCTTCCGGGGTATCCCCCTTTCCCGGTCCCTGTTGCAAGAGAGAGAAAGAGGAAAAAAGGAAAAGGATACGAAATCGAACGACGCGGCGCGCGTACCTTTTTTGACGCGGTCATTATGGCGAAGGCGAAGCGTCGCTCGCTTCTCCTGCCAGAGGCGCCGCCTGTCCCGCCGTGGAGTTAATGCGACGGGGCGAGTGGTTCGCAGGGCAGCCGTTGCGCGTGTGCGAGCCGTTCGAGGAACGGAACACGGGTGCGTTGTCTTCACGCCGTGAGAGAGGGTTCTCTTGCTGCCCCCAGATGGGACGTAAGCTTGGCTGACGACGTGACCGCTGCTCCTGCCCGCCTGCCACCGCCATTACTGCCGGCCCGTTTTCGGCCGCATTGACCGTCGCGCCAGGCTGGAGCCGCTGGGTCGTGCGCTGGGTCGCCTCGAGTCGCGGTATTGGTTCCGCAGTCGAGGAGGCGCGGTGGTGGCGCAGGTGGCGGTGCAGTTGCATGCACGAAGCATTCGGTGCGCCGGTTGCATGACGCGTGGGTCTGGGCCTCCATGCCGGGTGTGTTGGGAGTTGGAGAAGCGTGCCCACTTGGCGTGGTTGCATGCCGCCTGCACGGCTGCCCGCCCTTTCGCCCGCTGGTCTGGGCAAAAGTGGAGAGCCACTTGTAACCGCTGGGCGGTTGCACGCACCGCGCACGGTGGTTTGGCTCCTTCTGCTCTGGGCCGATTTGCATGACATGTGGGACCCAGCCTCCGTGCCGTAGGGGGAGGGCCTTGGAGCGTGTTGGAGAAGACTCAGCCCACGACGGCTGGGGACGCAAGTAGGGAGAGTCGCCTTTAAAAGGAGGGTGACCCTCTTGGAAGGCGACCGTGTCTTCGCGCTCCCTTATGCATCGCGTCTTTCCATCTTCCAAGCCCCCGGATGGGGGATATCCGCCGTCTTTCCGCTTCGTCGTTGGAGGAACGCAACTCTGCGGGAGTTGGTACCTTTCAACCGTCATTCGGCTTCAAGGATTTTCATCATGCAGCCCGGTCGCACCCCTCCGCCGGTGGTCACCCAAGACGGTGACCTCCAGCCCCTGGATGGGGAGAGGCAAGCCGGGCTATGATCTTGGTCCCACCCTCAGCTTCAAGGATGTTCATCATCCCCGCTGGGGTGGAGGCCGGGTTGAGCCGGAGCTCTACCTCCCGCGCGGGTTCGTGGGTCGGCCTCTCCTTCGGCGTTCGAGGGAGAGGGCGCTCACTGGCCCTATGGGCGGGTCGGACTTCGGCAACGCGGGGCTGGTCGACGGCGGGTGTCGTCAGCCTTAGCGCGTCGGGCTCGTCGGCTTAGCTCCTGGTGCCCCCTCCTGCCGGAAGGCGCCTGCCGCGCCGTGTGCACGGGAGGACCGCCCAAGATATCGCGCGCTGCCAGGGCGGCGCTCGTGTTCTGGGGCGGTTCTACCTTTGCACTGGTACGGCGCCTCCACGCGGAGGTCGGCGCCTCACTCGCCCGAGAGGATCTGAGTGGGGATCTGCCGGAGGGCTGACGGCCCCTGTCGTCGGTGCCGAGGTGGAGGCGGCTCGAGAAGTCCCCATTGCCGACGGGATCACCGCCACCATCCGCGCTTCGGGCCTCCGGCTCTTTGTACTTGTCCTCGCCCCTCGAGCGTCGGCGTGGGCGAGGGCAAGATTGCAGCAGCATCGGCCCTGAGGCCCTCGCTGCTGCAGTTCGGCCACCCGGAGCGGGGGCCGTTGTCGTTGCTGGCGGAGCGGACGACGGCGAGCCGCCCGTCGGTCTTCTGCTGCTCCGCAGGCCCCTCCCCCATCGAGTGGGGTTGTTCGTGCCTGCGGAGGTGGAACCGGAGTTCCGTTTGTAATGGCACTTCGAATGCCAGTGTTTTTGTTCACTGTGGCTGTCGAGGCCTGAACATGTATGTAAATTCGGCACGGAGCCATGTTTTTTTCCCCATTTTCGAGCACTAAGACTCGCCTTTTGGTTGTCTGAACCGCTTCACCAAGCGTGAGTCGCCCCGTGTAAAGGTGACGAGTGAGGTATCCGTATCCCGGAGGCGTAGGAGTCCCTCGGCTCGGTCAGCCTTGTTGTCCGAGGCTTCCCTTGCTTAGTTAGAGGAAACCCTCGGCCGCTCTTCAATGAGCCGAGGCCAGGGGTAGCGGTGCCAGCGCGAACAGAGGCATAGTTGGCTCGAAAAGAAGACCAGGTCGGCCGGAGCCTGGCCGGGTCATCCGTTAGCAGAACCGACGCCGGAATTGACCTGCCGAGGCCTCGGGGTGACCGGCCGAGCCGCCTGCTCGGGCCGGATTCTTGGAGAAGACCCTGGCGGCGATGGCCCGGGCTTGGTGATGACGTTGTCCTTCAGAGCGGAGACCCTTGGACCGTGTCGCCGTCCGAGGCTAGGTCGAACCTCGCCAGAGGTGTTGTCGACGCCGAGGGTGCTGCTGCTCCCTTTAGCCGTCAAGATCTGAGCCTGCAGGATCGGATTATCTTGTAGCGTGTGTTTTCTGTGGCCGCCGAGGCCGAAACACACCCTCGCCGTATTGTAAAGCCGCGTCTCCTTTCCTCTTGTTTCGAGTATCTGGACTTTTTTGTCGGTAACAGAACTGTTTGTGCGAGCGAGAGTTGCTTCTCACGGAAGGTGATGAGTGAGGTATCCGTATCCCGGAGGCGTAGGAGTCTCTCGGCTCGGTCGGCCTTGCCGCTTACGTGCACTCTTACCCGTCCATGGGGTTCTGTCACCGACGCAGTCGAGAAAGCTCAAAGAATCGCTCCGGCAGAAGAGCTTCCGAACGTGAAGACTTGTTCGGTCCACGGAATCACTTATCTGAACGTGAGTTACTTATGGCAGAAGGTGATGAGTGGGGTATCCGTATCCCGGAGGCGTAGGAGTCCCTCGGCTCGGTCAGCCTTGGCTGCTTACGTGTACTCCGTCGTTTTCAGGATCCACTTTCGAAGTAGTCAAAAAGCACAAAAGACATTCCGGCGGAAAAGATCTTTTTTCGAGGAAAATTTCGATGCAGAGGGGGTTCCCCCCTTTTAGCCCCCGAGGGAGGGTCGGGCTTTGCCGAGGCAAGGCTGACCCTTCCTTGATGACTAAACTTTGCGTGAGAGCGAGGTATATGAACAACTTGAAAACATCTTAAGGGTAGAAGCGACGTAGCTGTTGGATGTTCCAAGTGTTGCTGTAGACCTCACCTTGACTGTTGGCCAGCTTGTATGTTCCGGGTTTAGAACTTTGGCGATGACGAACGGCCCCTCCCAGGGGGGCGTGAGCTTGTGTCGACCTCGGGCGTCGTGTCGCAGCCGAAGCACCAGGTCGCCCACCTGGAGGTCTCGGGACCGGACCCCTCGGGCGTGGTAGTGTCGCATGGACTGCTGGTACCGCGCCGAGTGTAGTAAGGCCTTGTCCCGAGCCTCTTCCAGCTGGTCCAGCGAGTTTCTCGACTAGCTTGGTTGCTTTGGTCGTCATAGGCCCTCGTCCTCGGGGAACCGTATTCCAGGTCTGTGGGCAAGATGGCCTCGGCCCCATAGACTAGAAAGAACGGCGTGAAGCCCGTGGCTCGGCTCGGTGTCGTTCTCAGGCTCCAGACCACCGAGGGGAGTTCCTTCATCCATCGCTTGCCGAACTTGTTGAGGTCGTTGTAAATCCGAGGCTTGAGTCCTTGTAGAATCATGCCGTTGGCACGCTCTACTTGCCCATTCGTCATGGGATGAGCCACGGCGGCCCAGTCCACCCGGATGTGGTGATCCTCGCAGAAGTCCAGGAACTTTCTGCCGGTGAACTGGGTGCCGTTGTCGGTGATGATGGAGTTCGGGACCCCGAAACGATGGATGATGTTGGTGAAGAACGCCACCGCCTGCTCGGACCTGATGCTGTTCAGGGGTCGGACCTCGATCCACTTGGAAAATTTGTCGATGGCGACCAACAGGTGCGTGTAGCCCCCGGGTGCCTTCTGCAAGGGGCCGACGAGGTCCAGACCCCACACAGCAAAAGGCCATGTGATGGGTATCGTCTGCAGAGCCTGAGCGGGCAGGTGGGTCTGCCTTGCATAGAACTGACACCCTTCGCAGGCGCAGACAATTCTAGTGGCGTCGGCCACCGCCGTTGGCCAGTAGAAACCTTGTCGGAAAGCATTTCCGACAAGGGCTCGAGGTGCTGCGTGGTGGCCGCAAGCCCCCGAGTGTATTTCTCGGAGGAGTTCCTGACCTTCGGTGGTGGAGATGCATCGCTGGAGGATGCCTGAAGGGCTGCGGTGGTAGAGCTCCTCCCCTTCTCCCAGCAAGACGAACGACTTGGCGCGCCGCGCCAACCGCCGAGCTTCGGCTCAGTCGAGGGGTAGCTCTCCTCGGTGGAGATATTGCAGGTACGGGGTCTGCCAGTTTTGATCAGGCGTGACCCCGCTTTGCTCCCCCTCGACGTGCAGCGTCTCGCCCTCGGGGGCCGAGGGTACCTCGGGCCGAACCGAGGGTGCCTCGGGCCGAGCCGATGGTGCCTCGGACTGTGCCGAGGGTACCTCGGGCTGGGCCGAGGGTGCCTCAGGCTCAGGGCGCGTTGTCGATCTTGATGGAGGGTTGATGCAGATCTCGGGAGAAGACGTCCGGGGGAACCGTTGTTCGCCCCGAGGCTATATTAGCCAGCTCGTCCGCAGTCTCGTTGTAGCGCCGAGCGATGTGGTTGAGCTCGAGCCCGTAGAACTTGTCTTCCAGGCGCCAAACCTCATCGCAGTAGGCCTCCATCTTCGGGTCGCGGCAGTGGGAGTTCTTCATGACTTGGTCGATGACGAGCTGCGAGTCACCGCGAGCGTCGAGGCGTCGGACCCCTAGCTCGACGGCGATCCGCAACCCGTTGACCAGAGCCTCGTACTCAGCTACATTGTTGGACGCCGGGAAGTGGAGGCGTAGCACGTAGCGTAGGTGCTTCCCGAGGGGCGAGATGAAGAGTAGGCCTGCGCCGGCTCCTGTCTTCATCAGCGACCCATCGAAGAACATGGTCCAGAGCTCCGGTTGGATCGGAGCTGTTGGTAGCTGGGTGTCGACCCATTCGGCCACGAAGTCCGCCAAGACCTGGGATTTGATGGCCTTCCGAGGGGCGAACGAGATTGTTTCGCCCATGATTTCCACCGCCCACTTTGTAATCCTACCCGAGGCCTCTCAGCAATGGATGATCTCCCCCAGGGGGAAGGATGACACCACAGTTACCGGATGAGACTCGAAGTAGTGTCGCAACTTCCGCCGTGTCAGGATCACCGCGTACAGCAGCTTCTGAACTTGTGGGTAGCGGATTTTGGTTTCGGACAGTACCTCGCTGACGAAGTAGACTGGCCTCTGAACGGGCAATGCATGCCCCTCTTCTTGCCTCTCGACCACAATCGCGGCGCTAACCACCTGAGTGGTCGCGGCGACGTAGACCAAGAGGGCTTCTCCGGCAGCTGGGGGCACCAGGATAGGCGCCTTCGTGAGGAGCGCCTTCAGGTTCCCGAGGGCTTCCTCGGCCTCAAGGGTCCAAGTGAAGCGCTCGGCCTTCTTTAAGAGGCGGTACAGGGGTAGACCTCTTTCGCCGAGGCGTGAGATGAAGCGGCTCAGAGCCGCGAGACATCCCATGACCCTTTGTACGCCTTTCAAGTCATGGATGGGCCCCATGCTGGTGATGGCTGCGATCTTCTCCGGGTTGGCTTCGATGCCCCGCTCGGAGACGATGAACCCCAAGAGCATGCCTCGGGGCACCCCGAAGACACACTTTTCGGGATTGAGCTTGACACCTTTCGCCTTGAGACATCGGAATGTCACTTCAAGGTCGGAAAGGAGGTCGGAGGCTTTCCTTGTCTTGACTACGATGTCATCGACGTAGGCCTCGACCGTGCGGCCAATGTGCTCACCGAACACATGGTTCATGCACCGCTGGTACGTCGCGCCCGCATTCCTCAAGCCGAATGGCATGGTGACATAGCAGTACATGCCGAAGGGTGTGATGAAAGAAGTCGCGAGCTGGTCAGACTCTTTCATCCTGATTTGGTGATACCCTGAGTAGGCATCGAGGAAAGACAGGGTTTCGCACCCAGCAGTGGAATCCACGATCTGATCGATGCGAGGCAGAGGGTAGGGAACCTTCGGACATGCTTTGTTCAGACCAGTGTAGTCTACACACATCCGCCATTTCCCCCATTTCTTTCTCACAAGCACAGGGTTGGCAAGCCATTCGGGATGGAATACCTCTTTGATGAACCCTGCCGCCATTAGCTTGTGGATCTCCTCGCCCATGGCTCTGCGCTTCTCCTCGTCAAATCGGCGCAGAGGCTGCTTGACGGGTCAGGCTCCGGCTTGGATGTCCAGCGAGTGCTCAGCGACATCCCTCGGTATGCCAGGCATGTCCGTGGGACTCCACACGAAGACGTCGGCGTTCGCGCGGAGAAAGTCGACAAGCACTGCTTCCTATTTGGGATCGAGCCCGGAGCCGATCCGGACTTGCTTAGAGGCGTCGCTGCTGGGATCAAGGGGGATGGACTTAACCGTCTCCGCTGGCTCGAAGTTGTCAGGCATGACGCTTCACGTCTGGCACCTCCTTAGAGAGGCTCTCCAGGTCGGCGATGAGGGCCTCGGACTCGGCGAGGGCCTCGGCGTACTCCACGCACTCCACGTCGCATTCGAA
The DNA here is from genome assembly GCA_029449295.1 of Zea luxurians. Classification (NCBI taxonomy): domain Eukaryota; kingdom Viridiplantae; phylum Streptophyta; class Magnoliopsida; order Poales; family Poaceae; genus Zea; species Zea luxurians. Next base: position 60,111,433 of record JAOPSE010000013.1, on the reverse strand, counting down.
CGCGTGTTTGTACGTGGGGCGACGGTGATGACCCCGTTGGGACCCGACATCTTGAGCTTGAGGTAGGTGTAGTTGGGGACGGCCATGAACTTCGCGTAGCAGGGCCTCCCCAATACCGCGTGGTAGGTTCCTCGGAACCCGACCACCTCGAACGTCAGGGTCTCCCTTCGGAAGTTGGAGGGTGTTTCGAAGCAGACGGGAAGATTGAGTTGTCCGAGGGGCTGGACGCGCTTCCCAGGGATGATCCCATGGAAAGGCGCAGCGCTCGCCCGGACCGAGGACGGATCGATACGCAGAAGCCCGAGGGTCTCAGCGTAGATGATGTTGAGGCTGCTGCCTCCGTCCATGAGGACCTTGGTGAGCCTGACGTCACCGATGACGGGGTCGATGACGAGCGGGTATTTCCCCGGGCTCGGCACATGGTCGGGGTGGTCGACTTGGTCGAAGGTGATGGGCTTGTCGGACTAGTCTAGGTAGACTGGCGCCGCCATCTTCACCGAACAGACCTCCCGGCACTCTTGCTTGCGGTGCCGAGCCGAGGCGTTCGCCGCTTGCCCGCCGTAGATCATGAAGCAGTCGTGGACCTCGGGGAACTCTCCTGCCTGGTGATCTTCCTTCTTGTCGTCGTCGCGGGCCCTGCCACCCTCCGCGGGTGGCCCGGCCCTGTGGAAGTGGTGCCGAAGCATGATGCACTCCTCAAGGGTGTGCTTGACGGCCCCCTAGTGATAGGGGCACGGCTCCTTGAGCATCTTGTCGAAGAGGTTGGGACCTCTGGGGGGTTTCCGAGGGTTCTTGTACTCGGCGGTGGCGACAAGGTCCGCGTCGGCGGCGTCGCTTTTCGCTTGCGACTTCTTCTTGCCCTTCTTCCTGGACGCCGCGCTGAGCTGACGCCTCGGGGGCATCTTCCGATGGGCGGCCCTGGGGCTGCTTGTCCTTCCGGAAGATAGCCTCGACCGCCTCCTGGCCGAAGGCGAATTTGGTGGCGATGTCCATCAGCTCGCTCGCCCTGGTGGGGGTCTTGCGACCTAGCTTGCTCACCAGGTCGCGGCAGGTGGTGCCGGCGAGGAACGCGCCGATGACGTCCGAGTCGGTGATGTTGGGCAGCTCGGTGCGCTGCTTCGAGAATCGCCGGATGTAGTCCCGGAGAGACTCTCCTGGCTGCTGTCGGCAGCTTCGGAGGTCCCAGGAATTCCCGGGGCGCACGTACGTGCCCTGGAAATTGCCGGCGAAAGCTTGGACTAGGTCATCCCAGTTGGAGATCTGCCCCGGAGGCAGGTGCTCCAACCAGGCGCGAGCGGTGTCGGAGAGGAACAGGGGGAGGTTGCGGATGATGAGGTTGTCATCGTCCGTTCCACCCAGTTGGCAGGCCAGACGGTAGTCCGCGAGCCACAGTTCCGGTCTCGTCTCCCCCGAGTACTTTGTGATAGTAGTCGGGGGTCGGAACCGGATCGAGAACAGCGCCCGTCGTATGGCCCTGCTGAAGGCCTGCAGACCGGGTGGTTCGGGCGAGGGACTCCGATCCTCCCCGCTGTTGTAGCATCCCCCACGCCTGGGGTGGTAGCCTCGGCGCACCCTCTCGTCGAGGTGGGCCCGACGATCGCGGTGATGGTGCTCGTTGCCAAGGCGACCCGGGGCCACAGGCGCTGTGTTGCGCGTGCGCCCGGTGTAGACCGAGGCTTCCCGCATGAATCGAGAAGTCGCGGCATGATGTTCCGAGGGGTACCCCTGCCTTCGGGAGGCGGAGCTCTCGGCCCGCCGGACCGTGGCGCCTTCCAGGAGATCCTTGAGCTCTCCCTGGATTCGCCGCCCCTCGGTGGTCGATGGCTCCGGCATCGCGCGAAGGAGCATTGCTGCTGCAGCCAGGTTCTGGCCGACCCCACTAGATGCGGGTGGCGGCCTGACCCTGGCATCGTCGGCGATGCGGTGCTGGAAGCCCTGGGGTAGATGACGCATTTTCTCCGGCCAGAGGTTGGCCCGCCCATGCCTGCCCGACGTCCCGGTGGATTGGCTCGAGCGCTCCTGCTCCCTCGTCGAGCCTGGCCTGCACCCCGCGGATTTGCTCGAGTTGTGGGTCGTGACCCCCCGCCGGAACGGGGACCACAGCTAGCTCCCGCGGGATGTCAACGCGAGGCACCGGCCTAGGGAGATCACCGTCCTCCGGCATGCCGAGATGGTTGCCTTCGGAGGGACCCCCTAGATCGACGTGGAAACATTCGCGGCTCGGGCCGCAGTCCTCGTCGCCGAGGCTACGGCTACCGTCGGAACAGTCAGAAAGGCAGTAGTCGCATGTGGTCATGAGGTCCCGCATGGCACTGGGGTTGCCAAGTCCGGAGAAATCCCAACAGAAGCTGGGGTCGTCGTCTTCCTTGGACCTAGAGGGCCCGTTGGTCGAGACGTCCGTCAGCCGATCCCAAGGTGACCGCATACGAGACCCCAGAGGGTTCGGATTCGCCTCTACGAAAGCGTCTGCCAAAGCGGCGCCGCTAGGCGGGTCGAGGCTAAATCCGAGAGGCGTGGGATGGGAATCGATCGGTACCTCTTGGTCGACGGGCGGTGATGAGGTCACGTCAGGGACTGACTGCACCGTCGTCTCAGGTACGAGGGTGACACCCAGCAAGCCTTTCGTGAGCGTGCTGGCGTCGTCCGTTTGCTCGGGATTGACGCGTCGCGGGGAGACAGCGCTCGTCCTCGTCTCAAGCGCGAGGCCGATGCCCGGCGCTGCCCCCTGTTGGAGTGCTGGCGTTGTCAACTCGCTCGACGGCCGACGAGGCGCCGCCTCCTGCTTGGCCTTGGTTGCCCTGCCTCCTCCGTCGATGGGGAAGAAGACGGGGCGAGCTCGAAGGTTGTTCTTCCACCACGCGGGGAAGACGTCGTCGATCCCGCCGCCGGCGGGCGGACTGTCGGCCGCCATTTTCGCTGTCGCTCGGCGGTGGAAAGAGTATCATGTCGTAGCTTCCATCGAGGGACATGAACTCAAGGCTCCCGAAACAGAGCACCGTCCCGGGCCGGAGAGGTTGCTGGAGACTACCCATCTGGAGCTTGACGGGAAGCTGTTCGTCAACACGCAGCAGGCCCCTACCTGGCGCGCCAACTGTCAGCGTTTCGAGACCGGGGGGTCCCTGAGCCGACGAGTGAAGTGTCGCCACGTGCCCCAGCCCAGATGGGTCGACGCGAGGCCGAGCGCGAAGGGGGGAAGTGAGGTGGCCGGAGAAGGGCGTGAGAGAGGTGGAAATCCCGCGGCCTTCGTGTTCGTCCCGCGCCCAGGTCGGGTGCGCTTGCAGTAGGGGGTTACAAGCGTCCACACGGGGGAAGGAGCGAGCGGCCTCACGCGAGCGCCCGTCCCGTCCTCATCCCCGTCCGGCCAACCCTCTCTAAGAGGGTGTAACACCCGGATTTTAGGGGTCCAAAACCCGGGCGTAAACATAATCACCAGGTGTGCTGGGACCAAGTCTCACACATATGATGAATCATGGCACAGGATCGAATGTCACATCTTTATATATAACAGGAGTTCTATACATAATAAATAATTACATTATAAGGAGACAACGGTCCAGCAACCCAAAGTTGACTGGGAGACGACGACCTAGACCTCTCACGAACTCATCGCAGCATCCTCCATGAGCATCATCCTGCGGTACCTGTTCTTGACCTGTGGGGTGTGTGAGACAGCAAGAGTGAGCTCACATACGTTCATCGCTCAACAAGTTGTGGGGAATAATGTGCATGAACTCGCCAAAGGTGGGAGCTCACGTGAAGTGTAAGGCTTACCAAAGAAGATGGTTAGAGCTGAGCATTGCTTTTAAAGTTGGTCAAAATTTTATTAGCAGTTACTAAGTATAAGTAAATACCAACCCAAGTAAATAGTAGAACAAAAGTAACAACTTCACCTGCGATGCAATGCATATGACAAATTGAGTTTAAGTTCCATAATTTAATCATGTGAGTGTCCGAGCTGCTCTTGACCGTGAGCACGGCTAGTATACCAGTTTTACACTCTGCAGAGGTTGCGCATCTTTACCCACAAGTCATGTTACCCATCTGCCAAGAGACGGCCAATCCCATACACCTCTACCGAGGAGGCGAGGCAGGGTAACACTACGAGGCCTTTACAAAGTTCCACTAGCTTCAGAAAACCCGCTACAGTTTATAGGAAGTTCCAATGCAGGAATCCCTTGCAGGACCGCCATCGCAGCAAAATCCTCCCGAGGGCCTCCCTACACTGACCACTCCCCTACTGCCCTTGCCCCTTTCGGGTAAGGTAGTCTTCCACTAGCTTTCCTAATTAATCAGCCAAGGGCGTCCCATTCCACCCTTGTGGTAGCACTGTTTTCCCGGGTGGTTCTCCATGTTCCAATTAACATAATGATCTTATCATGAACAGTAAATAACAACTGATAACAAAAGTGTAATCATGAATAATGTATCTCCATACCCAAAACCACATATAGCACTAGCAAGTACTACCCAGAAAGGTTCAGTGGTAAACAAGGTATAAAGATAATCAAACTAGGGTAACCTATTGGGTCCCATCGAAATTAACCTATGCAGATCATTATGATTAATTAGAACATGACTGGGTAAAAGAAGTGATCAAGGGCACAACTTGCCTGGGCCTTGAGATTCCAGGTACCAACTTGCTTTTCAGATGACACGTGTCCTCACGCTAGTCGTAGCAATACAAACAAACATTGTATAGGCAAAATTAACATTACACCAAACATAAGTACAAACTGAATAATAATAATCTACGCGTTGCTACGAGACTAACGGAACTTGAACGGATCAAATCGGAGTTAAAACGGAGGAAATACGAATTTCCTAAGGTTTTATGTATTTGATACGAGATTAATTAAGAAATAAATTTTAACACCATTTTCATGTTAAAACAGAGACACTAAGTATTAAACAATATTAATACAAAATTATAGGAACTGGAATGGACTAAAAAGGAGTTAGTATGAATTTTCTATGAATTATTGAAGTTCTAGCAATTATTTTCCTATTAAAAATCTATTTAATAATCATTTTCTCTGATTTTATTATGTTCTGGACTGGGCCTCCATTTCTGTGAACTACAGGGGGTTCGGTGCAAGTTTTCCAAGACACTGGGAACAGGGTCCCAGGACGGCGGGTTTATTTATTACTTCCCAGGGGGTTCTTTTGCAAAAGCGTGGCCGCGAAGGGGTATTGTGATCTGGGCCGTCCGATCGCGCGCCAACCGCCCAGATTAGATGCTACTTCCTTGAACCGGTACGTGTTATCAGCCCTTGGATCACGATCTAACTGATCTAGGTTTTAATGAATCCTAGCCCATCCACCGCCCTCCGATCCCGATCGGATGGCCCATGACTGATCGCAGCGAAGGGGTATGTTAACATCTAATCCTAGCCGTTCACTACGATCCGACGGTGTTTCGCACCATCTTCCTCCCACCAACCAAACAGGGGCGCCTCCGCCATGACCGCGCGGTGGATGAGATCGACGGTGACCCAATCGGTCTCCCCCGAGCACCACCATCAAATTAACTGGAGCTACACGAAGCTATGAACACGGCGAATCAGTGGCAACAGGTCTTACCGAGAATGATGGTGAGGAGACATCGGTCCACGTGCTCCGCAGATCCGCGGTGGAGATGTGGCGCCGGCGAGAAATTGCGGCGCAATTACCCAAGTTCTGGGGGGGGCAAGGTCGTGACACCATTGGAAAGCCCCAGCGACTCTCCCAAGCCATCAATCGAGGATGGAGCTCGATCCTGGACGAAAAGCCGTCGACGGCAGGCACAAGCAGGGACGCGTGCATGGTGGAGTTGCGGCGGCCGTTCTCTATCTCTCTCCCTCTCTCCGCGCTATTGTTCCGTGGCAGCGGACAGCTTTAGGCTATGGGGTCCGAAGCGAGGCCAAGGAGGGCCGTCACTCGGTGGCGCGGCGCACGACCACCACAGTGGCCGAATCTTCCCTGCGGCGACGAGATCACGGCAGCTTCCAGAGGACGATTGGTGAGGCGAGGTGACCACGACCCGCTTTATAGTCCGCACAAGGTCCGTAGATCACGGCAGCTAGCAACCGAGTCCGGGAATCACGCGGGCTCCGTTGAGATCGTACCAGCAGCGCGGCGACGAACTCGTGTTCCGTTGAAAGAAGCCAGAGGGGAAAGAAGATGGATTCCTGACGTCCGGGCCCCACGCGGCAGGGAGACTGGGCCGGCAGCGAGCCAGGGCGCACGGCCAGCAGCGTGGAGGCCGAGCTGGGCCGACAGTGCCAGTTTTGGCCCAAGCGCGGTTTGCCCCTTTTTTTCTATTTTCTCTTTATAATTTCTATTCCAAATTTTAAATTTCTATTTCAAATTCAAACATGATTCAACTTTGAATCTCAAGCATAATTCTAATGGGTACAGAAATCCTTATCTTCATATTTGTTATTATTTTTATTACTATTTTTTTTTATTATTTATCTTCCCCCTTACCATTTAATTCTAAGAGAAATAAATGATTATTACTTTTCCCAAGTTCTTTCCTATATATATATATATATATTTTTTTATAAGTTGAGGTCAAATTATATTTTTAATAAAAGGAATCACTCAAAATTATTGGTAAGAACTCAACCTCTCTTTATCAATTTATTAGTTACTTATCTAATTTTATATTATTGCTTGAGTATGAGGGGGAATCCCTAATAGATTTCAAAGATCTTCAAAAATTCTCATCACACTATTATATATATATTTTATCTCTTTATTATTATTTTTTTTTCTACCAAATTTTGGGCTTTACAAATCCTACCCCCCCTAAAAATAATCTCGTCCTCGAGATTTGTAAGGAACATGATACAACAAATTTAGCTTGTAGTCTAGATTCTAGTTTCTAGCTAGTTCAAAAATCAAGAGTCCTTTTTTTTATTAGTTAGTTATTAGGAGAGCATAGGTATATATGGTTATAGACACTTTATTATGTAGGATAAAGGATATCTTTTAAAGCCTATATAGGTTTGGGCAAGAAAGAGTGGGGTAAAGAAAGACTCCATCCAAGATTGTGGATCTTGACTCATCTTGGTGACCTCACTTGATCCTTGAAGACTTGAGTTGGTGCTCATCCTTCCTTGATGAAGTTGATCATCTTCTTCGGTCTTGTCTCATTGATTAGGAGTTAGTGTATATTATTGGGCTGGGGAATATGGTTAATATAGGTATGGATGAGATAGACTACATGATGTAGGTCAAAAGTTTGTTTGATGTTAGGTGGGGATAGGCAGGTCATGCAATCCATCAAGACTCTATTGGTTGGGTTGGTTTCTTATTCTTTATTTAGTGTAGGGTGAACTAAGTTAAAACATGTGGAGAGGGTCTAATCTATTTCACAAGTATTAACTGGTCCATTAAGTAACTCACTTTAGATTAGATCATATTAGGTTAGATGGGATCTAGATTAGATTGGTATGACTAGCTTGACTAGATAAGATCTAATTGATTTGGTTTAGATCATGGTGGTCACCCTAGGATGGGATATGTATGCCCATTAGGACAAGATGGATCTCTAAGAATAAGATAGAGCCTTTTGAGATTAGTTAGATCTATTAGGATAAGGTAAAATCTTTTCAAGATAAGATGAATCTACTAAGGTAATAGAGTATCCTTTAAGGTAAGATGAATTTATTAGGCTAGATATATTTTAATTAGAATAAGTTAGGATCTTTTGAGATGAGATGGATCTATGAGTGTAGGATAGAATCTTTTTAGATGAGATGGATATTGTTAGGCTAGATACTTTAATGAGGAATAATCTAGTTTGTCCAGTTATCTTGATGAGCGTTTTTTTTTCCTATATGTATATGCAGATGTAGTTGTGAATATTACTCCACAACTAATCACACTCAATCAAAGATCCAAATCAAACAAATATCATAAGAACAAATATTCAAGTGCATAGATAACCATAAAAATAGTTTTTTTTTTGTTTTTGCTCCTAAGATTAGGTTTCCTATTCCTAAAAGTCACTTTAGGCACAAGATTTCAAAGTGTGAAATCCACATTTGTCTTTAGAAGGAAAAAGGTAAGAATAATCAGAGTAAAGCGGAATTAGATGAGAAAAGATTGAGATAAGTTTAGAAAGGATCAGAGTAAGGTAAGTAGACAATGGTTGTCCAGTTCTATCTAGGTTTCGTCCTACAGTCAACATTCCTCTGATACCACTTCTGTAACACCCGGATTTTAGGGGTCCAAAACCCGGGCGTAAACATAATCACCAGGTGTGCTGGGACCAAGTCTCACACATATGATGAATCATGGCACAGGATCGAATGTCACATCTTTATATATAACAGGAGTTCTATACAAAATAAATAATTACATTATAAGGAGACAACGGTCCAGCAACCCAAAGTTGACTGGGAGACGACGACCTAGACCTCTCACGAACTCATCGCAGCATCCTCCATGAGCATCATCCTGCGGTACCTGTTCTTGACCTGTGGGGTGTGTGAGACAGCAAGAGTGAGCTCACATACGTTCATCGCTCAACAAGTTGTGGGGAATAATGTGCATGAACTCGCCAAAGGTGGGAGCTCACGTGAAGTGTAAGGCTTACCAAAGAAGATGGTTAGAGCTGAGCATTGCTTTTAAAGTTGGTCAAAATTTTATTAGCAGTTACTAAGTATAAGTAAATACCAACCCAAGTAAATAGTAGAACAAAAGTAACAACTTCACCTGTGATGCAATGCATATGACAAATTGAGTTTAAGTTCCATAATTTAATCATGTGAGTGTCCGAGCTGCTCTTGACCGTGAGCACGGCTAGTATACCAGTTTTACACTCTGCAGAGGTTGCGCATCTTTACCCACAAGTCATGTTACCCATCTGCCAAGAGACGGCCAATCCCATACACCTCTACCGAGGAGGCGAGGCAGGGTAACACTACGAGGCCTTTACAAAGTTCCACTAGCTTCAGAAAACCCGCTACAGTTTATAGGAAGTTCCAATGCAGGAATCCCTTGCAGGACCGCCATCGCAGCAAAATCCTCCCGAGGGCCTCCCTACACTGACCACTCCCCTACTGCCCTTGCCCCTTTCGGGTAAGGTAGTCTTCCACTAGCTTTCCTAATTAATCAGCCAAGGGCGTCCCATTCCACCCTTGTGGTAGCACTGTTTTCCCGGGTGGTTCTCCATGTTCCAATTAACATAATGATCTTATCATGAACAGTAAATAACAACTGATAACAAAAGTGTAATCATGAATAATGTATCTCCATACCCAAAACCACATATAGCACTAGCAAGTACTGCCCAGAAAGGTTCAGTGGTAAACAAGGTATAAAGATAATCAAACTAGGGTAACCTATTGGGTCCCATCGAAATTAACCTATGCAGATCATTATGATTAATTAGAACATGACTGGGTAAAAGAAGTGATCAAGGGCACAACTTGCCTGGGCCTTGAGATTCCAGGTACCAACTTGCTTTTCAGATGACACGTGTCCTCACGCTAGTCGTAGCAATACAAACAAACATTGTATAGGCAAAATTAACATTACACCAAACATAAGTACAAACTGAATAATAATAATCTACGCGTTGCTACGAGACTAACGGAACTTGAACGGATCAAATCGGAGTTAAAACGGAGGAAATACGAATTTCCTAAGGTTTTATGTATTTGATACGAGATTAATTAAGAAATAAATTTTAACACCATTTTCATGTTAAAACAGAGACACTAAGTATTAAACAATATTAATACAAAATTATAGGAACTGGAATGGACTAAAAAGGAGTTAGTATGAATTTTCTATGAATTATTGAAGTTCTAGCAATTATTTTCCTATTAAAAATCTATTTAATAATCATTTTCTCTGATTTTATTATGTTCTGGACTGGGCCTCCATTTCTGTGAACTACAGGGGGTTCGGTGCAAGTTTTCCAAGACACTGGGAACAGGGTCCCAGGACGGCGGGTTTATTTATTACTTCCCAGGGGGTTCTTTTGCAAAAGCGTGGCCGCGAAGGGGTATTGTGATCTGGGCCGTCCGATCGCGCGCCAACCGCCCAGATTAGATGCTACTTCCTTGAACCGGTACGTGTTATCAGCCCTTGGATCACGATCTAACGATCTAGGTTTTAATGAATCCTAGCCCATCCACCGCCCTCCGATCCCGATCGGATGGCCCATGACTGATCGCAGCGAAGGGGTATGTTAACATCTAATCCTAGTCCGTTCACTACGATCCGACGGTGTTCGCACCATCTTCCTCCCACCAACCAAACAGGGGCGCCTCCGCCATGACCGCGCGGTGGATGAGATCGACGGTGACCCAATCGGTCTCCCCCGAGCACCACCATCAAATTAACTGGAGCTACACGAAGCTATGAACACGGCGAATCAGTGGCAATAGGTCTTACCGAGAATGATGGTGAGGAGACATCGGTCCACGTGCTCCGCAGATCCGCGGTGGAGATGTGGCGCCGGCGAGAAATTGCGGCGCAATTACCCAAGTTCTGGGGGGGGGGCAAGGTCGTGACACCATTGGAAAGCCCCAGCGACTCTCCCAAGCCATCAATCGAGGATGGAGCTCGATCCTGGACGAAAAGCCGTCGACGGCAGGCACAAGCAGGGACGCGTGCATGGTGGAGTTGCGGCGGCCGTTCTCTATCTCTCTCCCTCTCTCCGCGCTATTGTTCCGTGGCAGCGGACAGCTTTAGGCTATGGGGTCCGAAGCGAGGCCAAGGAGGGCCGTCACTCGGTGGCGCGGCGCACGACCACCACAGTGGCCGAATCTTCCCTGCGGCGACGAGATCACGGCAGCTTCTAGAGGACGATTGGTGAGGCGAGGTGACCACGACCCGCTTTATAGTCCGCACAAGGTCCGTAGATCACGGCAGCTAGCAACCGAGTCCGGGAATCACGCGGGCTCCGTTGAGATCGTACCAGCAGCGCGGCGACGAACTCGTGTTCCGTTGAAAGAAGCCAGAGGGGAAAGAAGATGGATTCCTGACGTCCGGGCCCCACGCGGCAGGGAGACTGGGCCGGCAGCGAGCCAGGGCGCACGGCCAGCAGCGTGGAGGCCGAGCTGGGCCGACAGTGCCAGTTTTGGCCCAAGCGCGGTTTGCCCCTTTTTTTCTATTTTCTCTTTATAATTTCTATTCCAAATTTTAAATTTCTATTTCAAATTCAAACATGATTCAACTTTGAATCTCAAGCATAATTCTAATGGGTACAGAAATCCTTATCTTCATATTTGTTATTATTTTTATTACTATTTTTTTATTATTTATCTTCCCCCTTACCATTTAATTCTAAGAGAAATAAATGATTATTACTTTTCCCAAGTTCTTTCCTATATATATATATATATATATTTTTATAAGTTGAGGTCAAATTATATTTTTAATAAAAGGAATCACTCAAAATTATTGGTAAGAACTCAACCTCTCTTTATCAATTTATTAGTTACTTATCTAATTTTATATTATTGCTTGAGTATGAGGGGGAATCCCTAATAGATTTCAAAGATCTTCAAAATTTCTCATCACACTATTATATATATATATATATATATATTATCTCTTTATTATTATTTTTTTTCTACCAAATTTTGGGCTTTACAGAGGGCCCTGGTCCTTCCTTTTATAGGCGTAAGGAGAGGGTCCAGGTGTACAATGGGGGGTGTAGCAGAGTGCTACGTGTCTAGCGGAGGAGAGCTAGCGCCCTAAGTACACGCCATCGTGGCGGCCGGAGAGATTTTGGCGCCCGGTTTGTGTGATGTCGTGGCCGTCGGAGGAGCGCTGGAGCTTGGCGGAGGGACAGCTGTCGGGGCTGTCGAGTCCTTGCTGACGTCCTCTTGCTTCCGTAAGGGGGCCGAGAGCCGCCATCGTCAGGGAGCGTGCGGGGCGCCATCATCGCCTATCTGGCGGAGCGAGCCAGATGGGACGCCGGTCTTGTTCCCCGTAGCCTGAGTCAGCTTGGAGTAGGGCAATGATGGCGCCTCCTGTTGACGTGGCCGGTCCGCGCCCTAGGTTGGGCGATGTGGAGGCTCCTCCGAGGTCGAGGTCGAGTCCGTCTTCCGTGGCCGAGGCCGAGTCCGAGCCCCTAGGTCGGGCGAGGCGGAGGCCGTTGGCTGAGGCCAGGGCGGAAGTTGAGTCCTGGGGTCGGGCAAAGCGGAGTTCGTCGTCTTCTGGGGCTGAGCCCAAGTCCGAGCCCTGGGTCGGGCGGAGCGGAGTTCACCGTCTTCCGGGGCTTTGCCCGAGTCCGGGCCCTAGGTCGGGCGGAGCGGAGTTCGCCGTCTTCCGGGGCTTAGCCCGAGTCCGAGCCCTGGGTCGGGCGGAGCGGAGTTTCCTATGGTGTGCGGCCGGGCCTGACTGCCTGTCAGCCTCACTCTATCAAGTGGCACCGCAGTCGGTGCGGCGCAGGCGGCGCTGTCTTTCTGTCAGACCGGTCAGTGGAGCGGCGAAGTGACGGCGGTCACTTCGGCTCTGTCAGCTGAGGGGTGCACGTCAGGATAAAGGTGTCAGGCCACCTTTGCATTAAATGCTCCTGTGATCTGGTCGGGGTTGCTTCTTGGCGAAGACAGAGCCTCGGGCGAGCCGGGAACGTGTTCGCCGCTGGAGGGGGGCCTCGGGCGAGGCGGAGATCCTCCGGGGTCGGCTGCCCTTGTCCGAGGCTAGGCTCAGGCGAGGCGTGATCGAGTCCCTCGAATGGACTGATCCCTGACTTGATCGCACCCATCAGGCCTTTGCAGCTTTATGCTGATGGGGGTTACCAGCTGAGAATTAGGAGCCTTGAGGGTACCCCTAATTATGGTCCCCGACAATATGATTCATTGAAAAGTCCATAAACTTTTAGTGACTGCATACATTTATTTATTCAATTATTTTATAGTTAATACATTACTGTTCACAGCATGTATTGTTTTATTGAATCATATCCAGTCTTTTATTATTATAAAACAGACATTATTTATTACACTAGTTCATAGTTAATACAGCAATGTTTATAGTAAGTTTTGTTTTGCTCAAACATATTCAGTTTGTTATGATTATAAAACAGGGCAGAACATGTATGCAAGTGATTGTTGTAAAGAAGAAGTCAATTAGTTGTTTTTGGTATAGTATATTTTTTTATTCAGAATTTATTATCTGGTTAGTGATATGCAATCATTTATGTATTCATTAGTCTATAGTTAATACATTAATGTTTTACAACAAGCTATGTTTTTTTGAAACATATTGAGCTTTTTATGATTGTAGAACAGGACAGAACATGTATGCAACTAGTTGTTTTTCATGTATGTAACTGTATTCAACTGTGTTTTTTTCATGTATGCAACTGTATGCAAATTGTGTTTCATGTATGCAATTGTATGCAACTGTATGCAACATATTCAGATTTTTATGAATGTAGAACATGACAGAACATGTATGCAAATGTGTTTCATGTATGCAACTGTATGCAACTGTATGCAACATATTCAAATTTTTATGATTGTAGATCAGGTCAGAACATGTATGCAACTATGTCTAGTAAATGAGCAGTCAATTAGTTTTTTTTCATAGAGTATATTATTTATATAAAATTTCATATATGTTTAGTGCATATATTTATGTATTTCAGATGATTATAGCTAATACATTATTGGTTACAGCAAGGTCTATTTTTATTGAAATATATTCAGATTTTCCTTATGTTTGAACAGGTCAGTATATGTATGCAAATGTAAATAGAGTACAGTATATTCAGATGTTTATTGAGACATTATTATTGCCATGCAAAATTTATACAGTGTGCTTTTATGTTTGGTATTTAAAACAACTAGGTTCATTGATTCAATCATACCACACAATTAATACATATGCATATCCAACAGATTAATTTTTACAATATTGTGTATTATGTATGCAGCTTTTAATTTAAAAAAATGAAGCACGTGGACCATCCTCCGAATAACCCCAAACGTATAACAATTCAGTCAAGCCAGGAGTGTTTCAGTGTTGACATTCCGTGCGCAGAACAGTCTAATCCATGTCCAGAAGTTGGAAATCCTCCAAATGTTGATAGTCAAATTTTGATCAATGAAACAGTACAGCTTGATTCTGATGAAGATGACTTCATGCCAGCTCTGAAGAAGCGTAATGTTTCTGAAAGCCATACAAGAGTTTTAAGAAAAGTTGTGACAAAGAGGATTAAACATGAGGATCTACCCTGACAGGTTAGTGTTATGCATACTCAACAAACAATTTCATATTTGTAAGCTTCTGAATTTTTTTTTTTGATAATAACAAAATTATTTCATGTTTTATATTGTATAACAGAGGCTCAATGTGAGGTGCAACCCTCAAGATGTCATTGCAAGCATTAACATTTTGAACGAAAGACAACGTGCGGCCATAAGACGTAAAGGTTTCTCTAACATTCTTGATATGACAGTAGATGCGCTGTGTAGTAGATCACACCTTCAATGGTTGATGGACAAACTGGACCACAAAGACATGACAATTCGTCCTGGTCCAAGAAAGGAACTAAAGATCACAAAGGACATTGTTCATCTTATCCTTGGTGTACCAAATCATGGCGGTGGTAAACCATTGGGGATTGACGAAGCAGTTGCAGCAAGCAACTTGAGTGCAGAGCTTGGTTTGGCTAAAGACGAGTTCAATGTGACATTTCTACAGGATCGTTTAAGGAAAGGCGAGGATGATGACCTTACAATCAGATGTTTCTTCCTCATTTTATTCAACCGTCTGTTGTTTCCAACTGCTAGCTGGGGCATAACAAATCATGAGGTGCTTCTGACAGAAGAAATGCACCGTTTCCATGAGACCGACTGGTGCCAGTTGATTTTTAATGATCTCTGTGAAGCTGCGAAGAAGTGGCACAACCGAAGCACCACAAATGTATCCATGACTATATACGGATGCTCCATTGTTGTCCTTGTAAGTATAGTGTTTATCCTTATGTACATTTTATTGCATATTTGGGTGCTCACTGTGGGTAATTATGTAACATGTTTTATGATGTTTGTTATGTTTACTTACACAGCTATTGAACTTTGTAATTCTTTTATGTAGTTGTATTACTTGGATCACCTGCATGCAGCCGCTGGAACCTCAAAATAAGATTGGCACACCTCGCATTAAATTCTTTGATAAGAATATCATAAAAGCTTTGACCAAAGCTGACAAGAGGAAGGTACGCCATGGGGCCGAACCTTTCGGACATTGTGAAGTAAGTTATTCATATTTAATCAAGTGTATTTTATGCTAAATTTTATGTCAATTATATGTCCTTTTGTTTCTAGTACCAGTTTTGCATAACAAACTCATGGTCCATTTCAACTTTCACTTTAATTTTATTTTTTAGTTTCGAAGCTCGACCGAGACATGCTATGCAGTTGGACCTAAGCTCGATCGCCAATCCGAGGCAAGTTTATGATGTATTATATACATAGTTTATTAAGATTTATGGAACAAATGGAATAGGAATGTGTACATGGATTCTTATTAATTTTGCTGAACAACCAGCCGGAGTGCAGGACCAACATTTTTTATGCACCGCGCCCTGCCCCAACGCCTCGGCCCACTTTTAACATCCAACTTCCATCGATCAAAGAGATGATGTCAAGTAAGATCAACGATCTCCCACCTCGTCATCGATCTAAATTCACAGACATTCTTGCTGCATATGACTTGGAGGTTAACAAGTCATGCATAGCCATTAAAGACAACATTGACAAAATTATTGAGAAGCAATACGACATAGCAGACAAGTTTATAGAGTTGATCGACGAGGTACTACGTGCCGAGTCTGATAATTTAGAAAATGAGACAGATGAGCCACAGCATCCGAGGGATTCGGCTGATTCAGCAGGTCAGTCATACAATTATGCCTTGTCATACATTCAGAAACTTTTAACAGTCTACATGTGCATACGGTTTTTTATACGTACAGTTAACAGCATTATGTTTTTTTAAGTATACACAGCAACATTTGATCTATAATGTAAGTTTTGACATATATTATTTTCAATATAATTGTGTACAAGGACGCACTGTTCATGCCACCCAACCCACACTGGATATGTCATCCCAAGCATCGCAGCTTGAGACCCAGCTGGGTGGTACTCAGTTTGAAGAAATTCATGAAAGACAACAGCATATCCGTAGAGTACTGGAGACTTGTCCTGACGAATCGGATGTTGTTACAGGACAACAGGTAATATATCCAACTCCAATACCTTTTTTACTCATCATACGTACATTGGTTGCATATTACTTTTAGCTGGATACGAACCACACTTTTTTGTCAACAGGATTTCTGTTTTGATGTTCGAAACAACATGTTGAGGAACACAAATATCACACCTCAAACCACACCAGCTTGCACCCGTTTGCCGAAATTTGACGTGACACCGCAAAACAATGTTTGTTAGCAGTACATGTCTCATGTTTTAATTCCATTTTACGATACATACTACATAATTATACTAATCATATACCTTTGTGTAGAGAGGTGAAATGGCAACAGAGGAAATGGAACACAATGACAGTGGGCCAATTTTTGATCAGACCCCAACTCCTCATGTCAATATAATAACATACATATTATATAATGCATTTTATGCCATTAAACTAATTATTTTAATGTTCAATCACTTATAACCATGTTGCATTTCAGGATGATACACTGAAAGGGACAACAATTTCTGGAACTGATCCACTCCTTATAGAGCTTGAGTGCGCTCGTTCTCTGTGGGATTTACTCTGTTCCAAGGACATTGACCAAAGCAGGTACATGTTACACAAATTACGCATACTGTATTTATAAGTTTGTTTCATTTATGCAATATGAATATATAACTATGTTCATCATACAGGGTTGTCATAGATTATGGTGAATACAGTGCAAACTGTATCGATATTTATGAATCTTTCGCAGAGGGGAAATGTCTTGAGAATGTTTTCATGCAGTGTTTCATCGAGTGTGTTCGTGATGATTCCAAAAATCATTGTCGAACTATGACATCTAACATATTAGTACTTGATGTCAATGTTGGGGTAGGTTCTTCTTCACAGTTATTGTAACTATACACAGAATATACTTACACACTCAATTTGTGGTTTTTTAGGCTCTGTTAAATTTTGAAGAGCAGGAACGTCATAGCAAGAATCCTCACCCATTTGATCAAAATGTGTTACAGAATTGCTTGCACAACACATTGCCTCCTTTGGTAAATCTAGATAAATGTAAGTCGGTAAGCCTCAGTAACATTTTGTTCCCAGGTTCATTAGCATATTAACTGTACCTTTTACTCATCATGACATTGTAACAGCAACATGTAACTTATTTATATTTTTTTCATCAATAGATATTGGTACCTATGCTTAGTAGGGGACATTGGACACTGTATGTAATCAACCAACACCATCGATGTATACACATTTTAGATTCGAATCCGTATGGTATAGAACTTGGTGGCACCACATGGAAGGACTACCATTATGACCCAATCTATTTAGGTGGAAGGAAATTCCCATGGGCTAGGGTTATAATGAGTAGGCTGAGCAAAGCGTTACGACATGTTTGCCCCAATGTAGCCTTCCCTAAATTTGGTAATTTTCCAATGGATATGCCATCTAATTGCCCAACAATGAGAACAGGGTCAAACGACTGTGGCTTTTATGTAATGAGTTACCTGAAGTATTATGATCACAATGCAGGTGTCATAACTTCTTTCACTCAACCAGTAAGTGATTATGCTAACTCTTTTATATTCCGGTTGCCATCGTTGTACATGTTAGCTATATACGTGTATAATGCATGCTATACTTTTATTGCAGGACAATTCCCGAGACCTACGTGCTCATGCCCTTCATCAACTCACATTCCATCGCATGAACAAGGCGCTGCCACTTCCATTAGATATCCAGAGATTTATGTTTGCGCACAAGTAGTTAACTATGTGTCAGAACTAAGCAATGGTGTGGGCAATGTATCGTACTATGGTATTTTGGCCATGCTTGTTAGTGAACAATGTTAGGAAGCTTCCTTATATGTGCTGTTTTAGAACAGTTGTTATGCTACATTGTCTTAGGTTGTTACACAGGTACTTTCTGTGAACATTAGTTGGTTGGATACCTTTGGTTATGCTGCGATGATGATTTTCTGTCGTGTGAACATCAGATGTTTTCACTTTTGTGGGCTTAAATATGATCTTTTTATATGTTACGAAGTTCTGATATGAATACCTCATTTCTTAATATTACGATCAGTTCATTTAAGTTTATACTTTTTGGTTAATATGTATATAAACTTATTGGTATCCCTATCATTTTTATACTATTTGTTATACTGTTATTCTCGAATCATATTGCGCAGCCATCACATTAATGGTCATATAGTTTACGTACTATACGATTATCATACAGGTTATATACGATGTTTTTTACTTCCAATTATCCAACATTAGTAAGCAATATACGGTATATTTATTAGATTTCAACAACCACCTGTATATAAATCATTTGTCACTCATGCAATGTTTATTGCAAAAAAACAAATTATCCGTATCACATACAACAGACTAATCACTGCCTGACTCACTGCTATCGAAATCAATTGCATGTTTTTTTGATGTTGTTGTCTCATTCCAATCAGGAGCGTTACTTCCACACTTGTTCCTAGATCCAGGAGGTCGTCCTCTATTACGTCCAGCAAGGCTAGCCAACCGTAATCTATTTTCCTCTATTGACAAACATGTCCTACTGTTGTGACCATCAGCAATTCCACACTTCTAGCATTTCCTGGTCATTTTCTTTGTACCTTTTGCTCCCAATTTAATAACCTTTTGTTCACTCCCCTTTATTGTTCTTTCTTTTGGTTTTGAGTTATTTGGTCTTGCCAAGCTTATTCCATCGACTGCAAAATCCAGTTTCTGCAATTCAAAAGTAAATATTTCTCAGCATATAATATTATGCAGTCCAACAATCAGTATAATACCATTATTACCTTTCTGGCATGATCATTTTGTTCATTGTCACCACTCTCATTCATATTTGCGTGATCCTACAAATTAACCTATACCTGCCAACACATTTTAAGGTCAATCATAAGCCAATAACACAAACCTATAAATCATTTATATGTATAACTGCAAATCAATATAGTTGTTAAAGATATTACCTCTTCTAATGGACGTATCGGTATAGGTATTTGAACATTGTCCACACCCCGTTCAAGTATATTAGATACGTCTTGAATTTCCTAAAAAATTGGTTGAAAGCTCAGTATACATCATTTATAAATAAACATTCACAACAATATGATCAAAACCTTGTTGTTCCTTTCATCCAATTCACTATCTCTTTCGATGTCTCTATTGTCTTCATCATCGTCCTGAAATTTTATTGTTTCATACCTCATCAATGTATTATGATGAATAATATGTTACAAAATACATATTAAAACATTACATACCTATATACCATCTCCTCCACTAGTTCCATATGTCTCCTCAACTTCTATATCTGTCTCCAAACGTGAAAGTACCTCGAGAAGCTCATCCATTACTGCTAGGGCTCTATCATTTCCTGCCTTGGATAAACTAGCATGATGCACTACTTTCATTGCCTTTTTTAGCAACATCTTCTGTCTATATGATTTTGTTTCTCCATCCTTCCCCTTCAAATTCCTATCATCTCTTGAAAACGGAACATCTTGCCTTGCAGAGTAGGTGTATCTTTGTAAAATGTATTCCTTTGGTATCTGTTCAATCTGAAGATGCATAAATGCGCGTAGTACATGTACACAGAATAGCCCTATAAAAACAATAACGATCATAAGAATTTTTTTATATGTTTTCAATGTGTATATTTACTATTTCGTACTCCATACCCGTATGTTCCCAATGTTTGCATTCACAAGTATACTTTCCTGCATCTTCATCAGCTGTCACTTTGAATTGGTGTTGTCCCCACACAATTTTATTCGATCTTGTTGTATGTTGCACTACCCAATCATTTGCACCCCCTTCTTCATCATGCATTATCTTGAATGTAGTTGCATATTACAAAGATTCCTGGAATTTATTCATCACAGCCCTTGTGTATGCTCTTGCAACCCTTATCTCAAACATATAGAGCGTGTTCGTTTCCTTTTGACCCAGTGGCATATATAATGCAAATTAGATGACACTTATATTAAGGTATAAATATACAACATAACAATTTATCCTCACCATGCTTCCCACTGCTTCTTTTGACTCTTTCATCTTTCTACTATGTAGAAGCTTCATCATTTGCTTGGCGAATTGATGAAGCGGAGTGTTTGCATCGACATGTGCACTTTTCACAAGCCTGTTCATGCTTTCGCTACGCTGTGTAGACAACATTAGACCACAATAATGATTCTTGAAAAATGCAGGCACCCAATCCTTACGTATTCCATACATCTTATTGAGAGTAATGTTATCATGCAGATGGAAATCTTCAAGTAGCATTGACCATGCAGTCTCAAACTCCAACTCAGTCAAAGGATGATGTATTATAGATTGGAACCGTGTCTTAAAGTCCATTTCCTCAAACCTTGCATACAACTCGTTTAGAAAAGGCATATACCTATTTTGCACATGCCATAGACACAATCGATGTATTGTGTGTGGGAAAACCCTCTCGAGTGCTACTAGCATTGCAGGATCTTGATCTGCATTCATATATGACAAATTGTATGAATCTTAATCCATGTTAGAAAGAAAATAAGATCAAATTTAAGGCATATTTTATGTATATACATTTCCTTCATTATTATCAGTCGTACCTGTCAGCATCACTCGTGGCCCTTCGGTTCCCATGCATGTTTTGAAGGCGTTGAATACCCATTCAAATGTATCAATAGTTTCATCCCCCAACAATGCGAAAGCAAATATAGTGCAATGGAGGTGGTGATTTGAACCAACAAACATACCTAGTGGTTTTTCATACAGATTAGTTTTATGTGTTGTGTCAAATGTAACTGCATCACCAAAATCCATGTAATCCCCTTGCTGGCTTGCATGTGACCAAAATATGCTCAAAATCTTTCCTTCTTTATCCAATTGGAAGTCATAGAAAAATTGTGCATTATCCTTTTTGCATGATGCAAAAAAAGATAGTAGCTTTGCCACATCATTTGCATTTCTTTCTCATTGCTTTGCCTTTTTCCTGAAATTATTGTCAACATTTAGCATTAGGTGAAACCAACATTTTGCAAATTTCAATCCTGAATTACAATCTAAACCTATTATAAACTTACAGGTTATACATATCTTGTGCTGTTACAGGCACACTCTCAGGACCACCGTGCATTTCTGATACATAATCCATAATACAATGTTGCGGGATTCGACTCTCCTGCATTGAACTTATGAACTCCATGTATTCAGGATCATGCGTCTTGTTGCATTGTAATTGATTCTTTTCGGTATCCTTCTTAAAAAAATCATGATTATGATCCAAGTGCAACAGATCAATACGCACTGATATAACTGTCTCTTTTGCATCATCATAATTTTTTTAAGTTTCATACCGGCCTTGCATTGTGTCCGCTTCGAGCTGGTATTACGTACCTTTGGGTTTGATATTCCCCTTACTGCACTCTTGCCTTCCATCGAGCAATTCAACCACTTACAATTTTTCCGTTCCCTATACTTTTTCAATGGAAATCCAACTTCATATGCATACCTACTATAAAATTTTATATGCTTCATCCACAACACTGAATGTCATACCAACTTTAGGTACCAACCTCTGATCAATTGTAACTTCCTGTGCAAAAAAATAAAATATATATGTATGTTCATATATTCCATAACATGTATGATGTATGGTGTCCTACATAATTTTACATCGTATGCACAATATAACATTTTCACACCATCTAGCTGCATTCTATCGTATACAATTTAACCTACAATACTGAAAATCCAAATCAGTTAAATAGTACTTACATGTCTCTGCAGAATCACTGGTGTGTCCTGTTCATGCTCACCAATAGTACGCATAGTATTAAGGTGCTGTCCTCCTTGATTTACTGTCATCCTCGATGCCTCAAATGTGGTCTGATCATCATCCCCCGGGGCCCTCAAAGCTGCTGGTGGAGTAATTCCCCCTATGGCGGTAGCTGTTTGCATATGCGGACTTGCATCCGAGGTAAACTGGTTCCCTCCTTGTTGTTCTTCCTGCACCATTGTTACGATATCCAAGCATGGATTTGTTCGATGAACTGATGTCGGCGTCGTATACTGACTAATTGACTCTTTACCCCATGGTGCCGCCATCTTCCAGATCGGATTACGCCCTTCAGCCAGGCACACCCTAACAAATGATTCGTACTGTCTACCTTTTTTGGAAGCTTATGAATATTTCCTTTTGCCCATGCGCATATCCATTATCGTGGACGTGATATTCATGGCGCATATCCATTATCCGCTTCATTCTAGGATCGTGGGCGCGCTGATCGTGGGCGTAACAGCCATTTATGCAAGTTATACGTAGGTTTATGATGTCGTAACTGTCTGTTTAAATCCGCTTCCTCAATTCTCGGGTGACACGTCACCGGCCCACGTACCGAGTAATGGCCCACGTTTTGTTACGCATATTTTTACTAACTATTATACTTGCGTAAATGCGGGCCGCCTGGATCGGCCCATTCGATGCGACCTGGCTCGGCTCGTCTACGTAACCTAGCCGGGGCTCCCCCGCACCTATCTAAAGCCTAGGGCTTCCATTACCATCAGCCTATATATATATATATATATATATATATATATATATATATATATATATATATATAATCTTGATACCGTTTCTAAAGTGTTCGTCATCGAAAATATGCATGTATTGTATCTAGATACAAATCGACAACAGATGTACTCTTTATGCCATATCTAAGATGCCCATCATCCAAAAATAAATATAAGCTACAACACATGAATAATTTTAGCGGTTAGTAGCATGGTTGAAGGGTTACCTACATGTGCGAGCATTATATCTAGTTACAAAATGATAGGGTCGATAACAAAAGATGAGACAATGTAGACATGTTTGTGTGGATCGGAAGTACAGATGCATAATTCGCTATTTTTTGTTGCGCCACTTTTGGATATGGTCCTAACGATGCGGATCTCATTGTATGTTTATTTATGGTTGTATTGTAAGCTATATTATGTTTATTTGGTTGTTAGGAACAGTATAAACTCAGTTTATAACGAAGCACATAACTTATCGCTCGGTTTTCATCTGTTTTCGATAAAATCTACCGTTTTCGGTACTGAGCGAGATAAAAAAAACCAGTTCGGTTTTTGGTGTATTTTGGGTAAGAATTTAAAAATATAAAAGGCAAACTTTGGTCAACAAAACAGTTTTCAAAAATTGCAAAATGAAAATGTAACCATGAGCACAACAAAGATGGTCCTGCTGGCTAGATTGCAGTGGATTGAGCTTCAGTTTGCTCGTTGTGCGAAATCAAGGAGAAAGCCAGCAGGAGTGGATGCTGCTGCTGCGTCTGGCTAGCCAAACACAGCTGTGTGTTGCGGAAAAAGTGAAAAAAACGGCTGGAGTGGAGTGTGGAGGTGGGGAGGAAGAAAAAGATGATGTTAGGCCGTCCAACGAGAGCGTGAAGCTTCCAGAACTAGGCCGTCCAAGACTCCAAGTGACTGTGGGCCATACTGTGCCGCACACACAGGCTGCCAGGGCCAAAGCCATCGTGTACCTTCGTTTCCTGATCAAACAGCTAGAATCTAGAAAGACCTCGTCACGTCCGGTCGCCGGAGGTGCAGCATTCCTAGAAATTTTGGAATGCAGAGGCGAGGAGGCTGTAGGCGTTGATTGTCGTTGTTCGCAGATGGTGCGGCTAGGAATTGATACGGTGACGTGGATAGTTTTGCGCTCCGCTTTAATATATAAGAATAGAAATCAGGTTTTATATTATTGGTCGACGAGAGTTGTTCTAACTTATATTCCTTCTATTCTTTTTTATTTATCGCGGTTTAGTTTAAAAATAAATTAACGGACGAGAAATATTCGAGAACAAAAGTAGTATATAAGTGCAGTAGGTCATAAACCAAGATCACATATATAAGAGACATAAAGTGCACAACCTAATATGTATTGAAATTAGATTATGTATTCATCAACGCTAGACACACGATTTTTTTCTAACTCGTATAGTCATGCATGTGCCATAATAAGTCTAGGTCAAATAAAAAAGTAGGACGAAAGGAACTCTCGACTGCTTGGGTTTGGTTAGTTAGGAAGAAATAGATGATCTGAAGAGCAACAGCTATATAAGGGTCTCATGAGCCAAGTGGAAGAGGAGGGCATGCCGCCAACTAGCTAAGATTCAAGAGAAGACCAAGGACAAGTTCTTAGCACACTTCATGGTGTATCATCACTAGAAGATTATCAAGTATGGAGAGATCGAGATCGCATCTCTTCTATCTTCGTCTTAAGTCACCAATTTAAGTAAACACAACAGGAA